>OX393554.1:60436345-61036345 GCA_947650365.1 Chamaelirium japonicum | reverse complement strand
ACACGAAGTTAACTGGTTTGGGTCAGGGTTAAACAGGTTCGGGTCGTAAATGGGTCGACACGATAGACCCATTTAATAAACGGGTCGGGTCCGGGTTTAGGGTCTGGACACTGTTGATCCGGAAAGACTCGTTTAAAATTCAACGGGTCGTGTCGGGTCGGATCTACCCGCAATCCGATACTGTAATATATAGTATCAGCGGGTCTATTGGGTCAGTTCGAGTCGAGTCGGATTGGGTCGGATTCGGATCGGATCAAATGAATGGATCCGTTGTAGTAAACGGGTCTAACGGGTCTTATCGGATCTACCCGTTTATAAGCGAATCGGGTACGGGTTTAGAATCTATACACGATTAGTTAAATGGATCGGGTCTGGATCTAGAGGTTTTGGACAAGACCCGAAACTAAACACGACCCGAACCCGATCCGACCAGATCCACTGCCACCCCTACATAATATTCTCGGTGGGGGCAGTGGAGGGGAATGATAGTTGGTGATAGACTCGAACAATCATGTATCTCTTAGCTCATGATGTCTTACTATGAGATTCCCGTGTAAAGGTTTTCCATTCATGAGAAAGACTGAAAAGAAGCATAAGTATCATTAGAAGTTGACCGCTCCTTTATTTCTTTCTTTTTAAATATTATTTAAATAAATGTTATTGTAATAATCATCTGTCTGGCTATCTGATAATCACGTGGAGAGCGACGCTGAAAAACGCACTGCAACGGCTGTAAGATTTTTTTTTTTTCTCTTCTTGGTATGGATGTGAAAACCGATATTTGAAATACTGGGTTCATTATATTGTCCACCACGAAAGCTGTGAGGCACGAGCACAAACTGGGAGCATGAAGAGAGGCCAAAACATCCACAGACCTTGTCCAGAATACTCTTCAAGAGACACTAGATCGCGTGTTAGATTACCTCTCATCCAACCATACACCATGCTCGTACGATCCGGTCCATCTATCGCCAATAGCAGTTATCCAAAAAGATAATCTCCAATGCTTTGCATTCGGAGAAGAGGTCAACGATGAACAACTGTACTCATCAGAAGGGCACATATTGTGGTCAACTGATCCATGGGTGAGTAGGTCTCATTGTAATCGATCATGTACTCTTGAGTAAAGTCACGGACCATCAACCGAGCCTTGTGTCACTCCATGGATACATCAAGTCCCATCTTGACCTTGTAGACTCATTCGTGTCTAACATGCTCAACACTAGCAGCGAGTGGGAGCCTACTCGAAGGCCTGGAACTCCTCCACCATGGCCTACCACCATTGAGGGGATGAGACAACCGCTTGGTACGACTAGGGCTCCTGGTCAAAGTGAAGGAAAGCAAGAAAAATGGAAAAACGAGATGAGTAGGAAGTGATAATGGCAAAACCAAAGCGGACTGATGGCCTGGAGCCAAGGCTAAAGCGGTTAGGCGGGTGGTGCTAGTGCTAAGGGTAGCGAGGTGGCGAGCACAGGTCCTCAACCGATGAAAACTGGTTGGGCGTAATAGAAGTAGGCAGCAAACTCACGAGGAGTGCTAGATGAACTAACCTCCATCTAAAGTGAGGATGGAAAAATGGTGAGGAGTGTGTCGCCAACTATAGACTTGAGAAAGAGGGGTAATAATCCAACAAGAAGAATACAACATGAAAGAATAAGGGGTCCTCGAAAAAATCCTTAGAAATAAGGGACCGTGAAAGATGGGCGAAAAAAGTGTCAGGAGATAGAATCGAAGTAGTCATAGCAATGGTACCTCTTGTGCTCGACACTGATCCCGAAGGGGACACACTTAGTTGTCTTTTCAGACAACTTCATGTGCTCGTGAGATGGAAGAACAAACAGGTGCACCCAAAAGTATTGCAAGCATGGTACCGATGGCAGGGGCATCAGAAAAAGGAAAAGAAAGGGTTTAATTGGGTGAGAAGAGAGAATTCGATTTTAAGCCACGGGTAGAGAAAATTTTGGGGCAGCAGTAAACAAAAAATGTTATTCAGCCATCTTGATTTCCATCCGGATTGAGCCATCCTGATGTGGCACCGATCACACCCACCTTTGCGCCCAGACCTAAATGGTCATCGCGCAAAGGGATGGTTCTGGTTAGGTGCCACATCAACCTAGCACCATCCCGATGGAAACCCAGATGGCTGAATAACAATTTTTTTTTTTGCTGGACCAATCAAGCAGTCATAAGACAGGGCACTAGAGCAAGAGCTCAAAGAGGTCCGGAGATCAAAACATGAGAGACAGCAGCTGCTATTTATTAATTCTATAATCCCATGAACATAATTTCAACGGCCAGGATTCACGCACACAAACAAGGCACAACCGACTTTAAGGAAAGTTCGCTCCACGGTATCCATACCAGGAGTTGAACAGTTGTACAGAGGAAGTATCACCAGGCTAAGAGCCCATTGGTGGCTGTCTAGCATTGCATGGCAGTAAAATGACCCTTAAAAAGAAAGCTGAACGCTAACAGTTAACAGGCACAGGATTAGTCAATGGGTACAGGATCAATTGGCATCGCACCTAGCAGCCCCCCGCCACCACCGGTGCTCATGGTACCACCACCGGTGCTCGTGCAGATTACCGCCTCCATCGAGCTCGTGCACAACCCATCGCCATTTCATCCTTCCCGAGCTCCTTGCACCTCCCTCCTTTCTTGTCCTTCATTGCTCCTCCTTCCTCCACCTCCTCTCTCTCCCCCACTGAAATCCTCACCCATACCGGAGACGTGCTGGCTACCCACCGACATTATCAGTGGCTATCATCCGACATTTAACTGCTTAACAATTTCACACCATGTCGATCGACACAGCACTGACGGCCTCTGATGCATATTAGATACTTTATACAGACACCTGTGATAACCCAGCAAGGACAATAATTCCGAATTTCTTATAGGGTCTCTCCATCGTTGGCAGAACTCTGAATAACCCTGCAGGGTCCAATCATGGAATTCATGCATTACTACAGGATTTAAAGCGCTCAGTGAAGTAATGGGAAACCTATCTCTACATCTCGCCGCATTCAGCGATCACGCACGCAAGCTTCGGACGATTGTTTGGACCGGTCGAAACGTTTTCAATCTTCCTCAGAACCAGCAGCCCTTCTCCCAGTACTCTCTGCGGAAAAGGATGCCAACAAAAAATTAGCAATGTGAGAAATTCAATATCCGATAAAGACTGAAGGCGGAACTTGTTTAACGCCGTCACATTTTGATCGTCGGTGCTTGATAGTGTTCTAAAACCGAAATAACACTAGGTGATGATCTCCTAGTTAGGGTTAGAGTCTGATAGACTCAAGAAAGAGTATGATGGCCTCACCGCATGAGATTCACGGGGCCACCATGACTGAAATTCCATCGACATGACACATACATTGATAGGCTGCTTGTTTGGGCCTAGTCCAAAAGCCATCGATGATTTAAGGCTAAAACCAACCCAAGAGGAAGGCCACACACTAAATCTAAGCAACCAAAGCGCGAGTGGAACCCGAGAGTGGAACGCAAGAATTTAAGCATAGGATCGGGAGCGCCTCCAAAGCGCCTTATATAAAATAACAAATAAATACTTTATAATACTAACATTAACAATCAACAATGCACAATCAATTATATAATCTGTATACATAGACATGTTTGGGTGGTCATTTGTAAAGAATCATAGATATTACTATTTTTATGGACGAATATATTTGGAAAGAAAATGATTTAAGTATATTATAGAATTTGTAAACAATGATATTTCTAAGTACTTTCTCACAAACCAACGCTTCTCTCAACTGGCAACGCATATCACGCTCCACACCCAACGAAACCGCACTCCCCAAAATCTAAATTCGCGCTCCATATGTGAATGCAATCTAAAATTGGGAGACCGGGTTTTGGGAGCGGGAGCGTCCTGCGAGTTAGGAGGCTTGGGTTACTAAGCACTAAATGTCTAAACCAACTGCTATTGTGGGCTGTAGTGTCTAGCGAGTAAACTATCAACTTAACATGCCTTATCCCATTTATATGTCCTCATTATGTGCCTATGAATGGTCAGTTATTCCAAATTCGATCAGCAATGAAACAAACAGGAAGCTTACCCCAAAGACCACATGCTTATTGTCCAGCCAATCACACTTCGCACATGTCAGGAAGAACTGCAGGCACAAGGAATTGAAAATCCAGATTATAAGACCAAAAAAGAAGCATCAAAATACAAATAACAGAAACGAAATTGGCTCGAACTATAATGCATGACTATAAAAGGAATCAGACGAAAAAGACATGAATTTCCTATTTTAAGGGCAACATGAATTTTGGGAATAATAATTAATTTCCCATTTTTTTGGGAATAATAATTAATTTCCCATTTTGGGAAATTAATTATCGACATGACTTTCCTATTTTGGGAATAGAAGACACCGATCATGTGAAACCATTTTCGAAACAAAATTCAGGGTTATGCCCTACCTGACATCCATTAGTGCTTGCTCCACTATTTGCCTGCAGAGATATGTAACAAAAGATAATAAATAATTAGCATCAGTGAGGATAGAAAGAAACATCCTTCTGTAGGGATAAACTGTGCATAACTACAAGCACGACCTCGGGAAACAGATCAGCCATTATAATGCATAGAACAAATTTCATTTCGTGAAGCTGCATTTAAGAGGTAGCTATAGGTTGTAATGCAATACATAGCTTCGATATTTACACCGTTTAATTAGATTGGGAAAACAAATGACAGAACTTCTCAGGAGTGATCTAAAGAAGATCGTAAGCAACAATCTCAACATATTCAAATGCGCAACCATAAGATATGATTGCCGGGTACCAGAATTCACAATTCTCTCCCTGGCATGAAGACATCGCTAGCCAGTATGGAAATGGAAACTATGGCTCTCGAAGAAAACAAATTGTCAATAATAATAAAAAAAATCAAGGAAATATTAGTCTACAAACTGTAATACCATGGTACATAGGATTTGGAGCTTGGGTATGTGATGGACAACTCTCTTACCAAAATCTTCGATTTTTTGAATAAGTCATGTTTAAAAAGCAACTTATTCAGGAAACATTTACTACGCAACTTTTTCCCAAAGTTTTTGAAAATGTCGTGATTTTTTGAAAAATTACCAATTTTCATGTTTTAACCCTGATTCATCACGGTTTAACCCCATCAGGTACTACTCAATGAATATCTAGGAGCTTCTTTATATGAATATATTTTATCGGTTACCGCTTTTTTACCATCTCTTATCCGACTTACCCGACTATTTTCCGATTTTTCCGACTTCTCCCCTAGCCAACTTCTTCTCGACTTCAGACTTGGTAACTATGCTTGACACTGCAAAAGCCAAACTATAGGATTCAAGAACACCAACATTCTTATTTAGATATATTAAATTTGTTTTCGATTATCACGTTATTATTTATTGTTGTATTCTGATAATTCTTACAATTCATGAATCAAGATATTAGTACACCGCCATGTTTTAAGGATCTCGTCTGTATTTTTTAATAGTACAACTAATACAAATTTTTCTATGGTTAGTCACACCACAATTAAGATTATAAGTACAAAATAATTATAGAAATATTGAAACTTAATACAACACATACATCTTTAAGACAAAGAAATGATAAGATGGCTCCTATTTCTATTTGTTGAAAATGGCCTTTAAGATATGTGGTGTTGGTCCTGTTGGATACTTTGTTAGGCACTGATTTTTTAATTTTATAATACAGGATGTATTTTTAGGGTCCAAACACTTCAAGTGTTTTGACACATGTTGATGGGATACATGTTGACTCAATATTTTTTTCAGACACAGGTTTGCTGGTAACACAAACTATAAATAAGTGAGCCAAGGGCCTAAGAGAAATATTCATACAATGGTAGCATATTACAAAATTTTGAGTCATAGAAGATGCAAAATCCATGTGTAGTACATTGGCGAGGCATCTCCTTTGGCTAAGCATTATGAGTTTGAACCCCTGTAGGGACACCCAAGGACCACCACTTTCACAAAGAAAATCCTCATAGGACGCAAAGCAGCCAACTTGCTCAGTGTAAAAGTAAATCAACTTAGCTATGATATAGAGTGATGTGATGACGATTTTGTATCAATGCCGGTTACTAAAATATGCAATGCTTGCCCCAACATTAAGAAATCACCACCTAGGTGGGGCAAGGAGACGATATCTTGTGGAGCATATACAGTTACATTAGCTTGCATAAATGTTGTTACATTCATATAGGATAGAAATCATTAAACTTGCTTTGCCAGCAAAACGATCTTAAATTCTCATAGGTTAATCAAAATAAAAAGTATTGAGATGAAGACCTTGTATAAATGCTGGGATTAATGCACACTGCTCACCCCAACATCTAGGATCTTCAGCAAGGAAAGATGTAGAGACAATGGCTCTAGGAGAAAATATGATGAATTAAATTAACTTCCTTATATTTGATGAATTATTGTAGCTCATAACATCTAGGTCAAAATTGAGTCTCTTTTATGTTAAGTCATTAGATCTAATTTTCATTTTTTGCAAATTTTAGAACATCCTCAACGGATGCTTAGGGTGCTTAATTATAGAATAAATGTCTTATTTTTATGTCCCATAGTACCACAACTTTTGGCTATACTAGAGACAACAAATAGGCTCATTTTGACCAACTTATTTGGTGTGATAGAGTTATATCAGGATTATGAGATGGATATTGACCAAGTTATTTGACCTGAAAAGAGTTATATCAGGATTATGACATGGATGCCTTTATTTCTTTTAGTCTTGGATTTATCTTAACAATTAAGATTAGTTCAGTTGAATCAACTATATAATTAACACAATGTCTTGGGTATCAAACTAGCTCGAGTCTATAAATAAGTGATCCCGTGCATTGTAATTCAGTTCTGAGGACAAATCAGTGGCAGTTATCTATTTTAGTGGACTCCACCTTGTCAAAATTTCTCCTCTACTCATCTTTCTTCCTCAAAGTTTAAAATCCTAGTCATGACTTTTCACACTAGTTTGGTTACTTTGGTATTAGAACAAGGTTTCTGGGGCATTCCTATAACTCAGGATCTTGTGGATAGACCATAACTTGATAAGTGATAGAACAATGATCTACCTTTCTGTGCAAGTTGTGGGAAAAAAAAAGAGCTTGACATTTGAAAAGCACAGATCATTCAAGGAGCACCTAGATTGCATTACCAAAGGAAGCTCCGTTGAAGACAATTCAGAGGATGACAATATCATTACTGAGGAACAATACCAAGAGGTTGGTTATATTGTGGAAGATGTCAATTCTGGAGATCCAATCAACAAAGCGAAAGTCACCCATAAGTCATGACCAAACACGGAGACCCACCATAATGACAATTCTATGCCTCGTCAACTTTCCATGGTCATGGGCAAACAAGAGGACGAGGATGTGGATACTTAGGAACTGAATGTCAAAATGCATCCAGTTGGATATCCATGCATCGACATCAAGACAGATCGTTTGATCTAGTAACTTTCATCCACAAGCAATTGGTGCAATCAAGCAAATAATCCAAAGGCGCCAAAGTTAGCTTTGGACGACAAGATCATAAGGAATTATGTTGAAGTACACCAAATTCTTCAGATCAGACCATGAATATGCGGATGAAGACATCCAACATGATTTGATGACAAGATATGTGCAAAGATAGTGTCTGATGTGGGTTGTGGGATTTAGGTTTAGATCAAGGTTTGGAGTTTCGGCCGAAACTGATCTGTTTCGGCCTTTTCAGATCGGTTTTGGTCGGAACCGGTTCCGAAACCCTCCAGTTTCAGATTTCGGAACTCAACACTCAGTAAAAGCAGGACAGGGTTCAGGATAAGGTGTATTTCAGCATGATAGCTTAACAGGCATATTTATATAAAAAACATTTAAGTAAATGATTGATCATTTACTTTAAGTTATTGTATGAAAATAAACAAATACCCCCCATTTGGATTTCATAAAAATCAAAATACAAAGGAATCAAAATGTAAATTTTCAGTTCCTATACAAAATCAGACTTTACAATTTTTGGCTAAAAAAGAAAATTCGGTGAAAAAAAACTTAAAAGTATTTTGAACCGGAAAAAATCTCAGAAATCTAGAAGTATAAGTTCAACTTAAAAATCCAAAGTCCGGTAAAATATTTTGAATTTATAAAAAAATTCTTTCACAAAAATCTTTTTTTCTCCAGACTTAGCCAAAATTCAGAATCACGAATTTTCAACTTTTTAACAAAAGTCGGGATAAAGCAAAAACCACGCTCTTTTGAAAACAAGACCACTATGAAGTGGGTACCGAGATAATTATTTTATATTATTTTTATATTTTGTAATTATTTTAAATTTAAAAAACGAAACTGAAACCACTGAAACTTCGATCCAAAACTCCAAAACCAATCCTCGATGGGCGGACTGAAACCAAAACTATAAACCTCGGTTTAGATCAAGCCAAGTTTTCATTTTAAAGTCATATTTAATATTCAGACCCAAGTGGTATTTCTGCAAATTATAGAAAATTTTAAATGGATGGTTACGATCTATTTTTGGATCTCATAACATCCACAACTTCGGGGGCCAAAATTTGTGAGTCTATGCAAGATTATAATATATATTTTTGGAGTGCATCGATGACAAGTATATTTTGGATGAGCTCGATACATCAAACAACTTTCTTTGAGTACGTTTTTCATGGTCTGAAAATACTATAGCAAAACTGGAAAAAATAATTTTGTCTTCTTTAGTCATACCTTTAGTTTAATGGTTAGGGAAGTTATTTATGGTTAGAGGGATGGAAGTTGTTTATGATTTGAGGGATACTGAACCATATTCTGAAATGATTCCTGATCAAGATATTACAATAAATTAATGACCCTCTCTTTGACCAGTCATATGTATAAAGTGCCCGCTAGGTGAGTTGTTAAAGTCTCGAGGGGCTGGAACTTGGTACCGGAGAGCTGGGATGGATTCCCGCTTGCATCAAATTAATAACTGGTAGGGGGCTGTGCCATAAGACACTGAGGGGTTCTAAAAAAAATTTAATTAAAAAATAATAATAATAAATAATGACACCAACACAAACATATTGATCGATATCTAAGCTTTTGTCCACCATAGGTTGTACATCATTAGCGCAGTAACTACTGTGATTAGACTATGATAACAGTTATGCCTTAATCCACGTTGATATCATTCATAACCATTTCAAGGGCATGTATGTCATTTCGTTTAATTCATCATGGTGAAATGACTGAAAGAACATGAAATGAGCCAATGAGGAGGAAGGTGTTGTTCCAACCTCGATAAAGAGGTTGGAAAAAAATCATTCTCATCCGCCAACCCTATTTTCCCTTTGTCCGTGACTTGGGAACCCCCCCTCCCCTCCCTTCTTACTCCCTAGTTGGAGGAATCTCATGGGACTCCACGAGACACCCCCCCTTCTCTCTCTCTCTCTCTCTCTCTCTCTCTCTCTCTCTCTCTCTCTCTCTCTCTCTCTCTCTCTCTCTCTCTCCCCTTTTTCCAAAACATGTGAGCCCTCTTTGCTTCTCATGGTCCTCTCTCTTCCCCACCAAGGCCTTCTCTTCCTTCTCCTTTTTCTTCCCAAGGTCTCCTCTTCCTCTCCTCTATGAAGCCCTCTAGTCTTATTGTATCCATCCTTCTCTCCATTGTTGGAGGGCATTGAATAAGAAAACTTAAACCTTTTGTTAGCTTCTCTTCCCCCTCCCCCTCCTCCTCCCCATCCTCGTCCTAGTTGTCATCATTCATCTAATCCATTAAATTGGACTAACTACAAGCTCTAATTAAGAAGACTCCATTAAAAGAATGGCAACTTTATTTCGACATACCGCCACCCTATGCTATCAAAGTCGGGACTAGTCGGCGACTAGTCCCCAACTAGTCCCTGGGCGGCATTTTGCCGACCGATTAATTTCGATTCCGACTTTGCTGAGCGGAATCCCGACTAGTCCCCGACTAGCCCGACTAGTCCCCGACTAACGACTGCCGACTAGTCCCCAGGCAGCATTCTGCAAGCATTTTTTTTTTTTGAAAGGAGTCTTTGCAAGCAATTTTGTTTAGATTTTTTTACATTGGCTCAAAGTCTTAAGTCGCAAGACTCACAACTATGGCTCTTCCCTGTAATCATCTGTTGAGCACCTGAGAATCTCAGATAAAAACATAGACAAATAATTAGTTTATTTGTTGATATCCATATAACCCTATAATCAAAATTGGGGTTGTTCACTGATTAAACATCATCAAACAAATATTGTGATGAATTCTTAGTTCTGAGTCTTTTGACATGGGCATGAAGCTAATACAACTGTGTTCTGTTAGACTGTTACTTATATATTTATACCCATGCTGTGAAGTGTGAAGGTATGTATTGTTATTAACCGACTAATATCATATACTTATTGACATTTATGCTAGTTCATATATCATATATGTTTAGGGAGGGGGGGAGGGGTTAGAATAAGTTTTGGCCGACTAGTCCCGAATTAGTCCCGACTAGTCCTAGTCGGCCCTTGGCCGACTAGGGCCGACTACCGACTTTGACTGCACAGCCGCCAACCTAACATCAACCTTCTAAGACTGGTTCCGAAAAGCTGGCCAAGATAACTTAGCAAAAGCGGAACCTACCTAGAAACCTAAAAGACCAATTAGCGAGGAAGGAGATCTATTTTATTGGTATGCAATTTAAGCTCATGAAATCAGGGAGAAACCTCAAAAGGTTTCCCTAGAGCAGGAAAGAGTCTAGACAAAAAGGGTAGAAGGCAAGGAGCTAAATCTAGAGATATATCAAGAAAAGTCACAAAATATCTCATTTTTTTCTGCCAAGCGAAATGAACTATACCTGTCAAAATATGTGATTTTTTACCCCTATAATACAGGCCCCTGCGAACATATATCATGCGAAATTAAAAAGACAAAGAGCCGAAGTGAAACAAAATTCCTCTGTGTGAACACAATAAATAAACATATGCAAAATATAAAGTTTCTAGGGTCATATGCAAAAAAGGATATGATAGGGAATACTGTCCATCTATGGGTGGGTCACAAGTAATAAGACGAAGAGCCAAGGTGAAACAACATTCCTTTGTGAACACAAAAATATTTGTTCCATAGAATCCTCAATCACACCTTCAAATGAATATGCTGACTTGTTATTAAAATTGGGTACCATGCAAGACAACATTTCTACCCTGCGTTAAAATTGACCTATCATCCTTCACTCTCCATATTAATTCTCTTGATTCAAATGATTGTGTAAAATCAAGTAAAACTTTAATTGTTTTCATTGATTCTAGTCTCACCTATTTGGAAAGGGACACAATCACGACAAGAGATTGTTTAAGAGTGCACTTTAAACCTTGTTGCGAAAATGCGTATTACTTACCTAATTCGTGAAGTTGATGATACTTCCAAGTGAACCCTATTAGTAAATATGAAAACATTCTTGTGCATATACACTCTAGAAACATTTGCATTAGAAGTAAAACACCGCATTCTTTGTATTTGCATGTCAAAACATATGATTTAATTTGGGGATATAAATTTCTCATGTTAGCTACCATTCATGTCAGTGAGTTTTCTAGAATATCCTTTAATAAATAGTTAGTGATGAATGTCTCTTTTTATGTGGACATCTTATCCTAAGCCCTAACCCCCTTGACATCTTTTTATGTGTGATACAACTTCCCCTACCCTAGGCCCCGTATGGAAGTTTCTACCAAAATTTCAAGCAAGGAGCCACTAGATGGTTGAATGTATCTCTCTCCCCCTCTCACCATCCCTTTCTTTCAAAATTCATTTTTGTATCTTTATAAAAAACGCATATTCAAAATATTAGCTATCTTAGACATGTGAGACAACTTTCCCAATCCTAGACCCGTTTGGAAGTTTCTGCCCAAAATTTAACCAAGAAGCCATTAGATGGTTGAATGTATATATCGGCTACCATCATACCAAAATGCCACTTTGTTTGCATCTTCTTCCCAGATCATCCATAGGTCGAAAGAGCACACTTCCCATTTTAGTATACCGAGTATAGCACATCAAATTCTCCAAATTTTAAATGTTTTCATTCAACAAATATTGCAAAATTATACCCTCTTTTGCACGATTAACGAGAAAAAACACCAAATCCCAATATTAGATAACGGAATCATAAAACTGTAGCATCAGTTTCCCCATTAAATTCATAATTATGAAGTCTTAAAGGTTTTGAAGATTAATTCATCGCCAATCAATTGACGATTAAAACATTTAAGAGATTCAATAAAGGTTGCTCTGTTGTTTCGAATTTTCTAATTTTATGAAATCGAATTGTTTTATAGTCATGCTTTGGATAGTCACATAATAGTTTCTGCTGGCTAGGAGATGTAGAAATGTTTTCGAATCATGCTCTAGGAATTTAGTTTAGTTTGTGTAAGCAATAGGGATGGATTTGTAGATTTTTTTTCAAATCATGTTCTAGGAAGCTAATAGATTTGATGTACAAAGCAATTTGGATTTACGAGTATAACTCAAGTCTGCTTTTAAGGGTTCACATTGCATGCGAGTGAATTTCCTTCTTAATATCACCATGAATAGTTTCTAACCACCATCATTATTACTACGCAGAGAATCAACACACGTTTTAAAAGGCAAATATAATAAGTTATCAACTAAGAATCAATAAGTAGAAAAAAATAAAAATTAACACATAAAATGCACAAGACTATAGATGGTAAACTAACTGAATCTATGAAACAAACTACATTCAAAAAAACAGAATATCTGATGAACATGGTTGATCGCATATATAACTGTAATTGGAGAGAGAAGGCTGGGATGTACCATAGACAATAGACCTGGACCAGTATGCTTTGCAATAAAATTTTCATCCTCAAACTTACTCCCATAGATGCATACACATCCACTGCCATCACCCTGCATAACAATGAATTGCTGGTAAAGGAAGATATAAACTTCATATTTAAACAAATGTCATGATGATAAGTACAATGACTATGGTTCCAAAGGATGAGTTGCACTTGTATCATGTGAATAATTGCATTTGAAATAGGAAGTACTGCAAATGAAACGAAAGAAGATTAAATGTTATTTAAAAATGGTAATGAAAAGGTACAGCTAATTGCTTTTATAAATGTACAAGCCTTTCCAAATTCCAAACTAAGATACCATCGAGCAACAGAACAAAAAGTTTGCAAATATGTCGAAATAGCTAATAAACTTAATTGCAATTCTTTGCATATCTTTCAATCGATATATTCAACTTCGAAGCTGATAAAGAAGTTACAAACCCACAATCTACCTTGAAAAAGAACATATCTAAATATCTAATATTGCCTAAAATGAGAGTACAACATAAAAAAGTATTATTATTTACTAACACGAACAAAGCATCTAGGTTTAGCAAGAAAAGCTATAAACTGCAACAATGATCAAAATATTCATGATGACAGACATACCTTCACAAAATCACCAGCCTGAATCATAAAATCCTTAATCACTCGATGAAACTGGCATCCCTTGTAACCAATTGGTATTCCTGCTTTTCTAAAAAAAAAAGAGAGCAAATCTAATTTCTTAAAATTTGGCAATAACCACATTTTCAAAGCATGGGATAATTGTGTTTTGATTGATGGATTGCCTAAAATAGATTAGTACTAAAAAGAATATGTGTGCCAACACAGCCTTAGCAGACCACTTTCACAACTAAAAAGAAATAGATTAATACTAAAAGCAATGCAATCAAAACACAAATCTATTTTAGGCAATCCATCAATATAAAAGAACTTCTTGTAAGACGGTGGTGCCCCTTACCTGTATTCACCGGTGCAGAATTGCCTGCCACAAAAAAAGAACATAAATTTACCATCAGTCCCTGAATGAACCGCACCACCCCCAAAGAAAACATCCAACTGAACCAAGAATTTTAAAAAATCTCATTGGATCATATTAAGAACAGCAATTCGGCGGCGAAGGAAAATTCCTAAAGAATTAAATAACTCCAAGCTCTCGTTCCCACTCCACTGGCTTATAGTTTAAAGAAAATCATGCTCCGATGAAAAACTTTTAGGGGTAAATTACACTTTGCCCCCCTGAAGTTTAGCTCAAAAACACTTAACCCCCCTATAGTTTATTTTGCTCTAAATCGCCCCCTAAAGTTTGAAATGTTAGCACAATTCCCCCTTTTGTCAACTACTTAATTTCCTCATTTGGTAATTTTTGTCTGATCAAAACAGAATTGAAGGGGGCAAAATATAATTCTTTAACTATAAGGGGGTTAATGTTGTCTAAAGTTTGAAATGTTTGCACAATTCCCCATTTTATCAACTACTTAATTTCTTCATTTGGTAATTTTTATCTGATCAAAACAGAATTGAAGGGCGCAAAATTTAGTTCTTTAACTATGGGAGGGGGGGTTAGGTACTTAGGTGTTTTTGAGCTAAACTTCAGGGGGGCAAAGTGTAATTCACACAAATTTTAGAAAGAAGGCTAGGGTTAGGGTTTCTATGTTGACCGCGGAGTGGTATAGTAGATAATGTGCGAAAATGAAAAAGGAAAGAAAAAGAAACAGTGAGGGAGCAGGGTTTTTAAAAAAAAATTTGGATCGTTTGACGGGAAGACGAATGGGACCTGAAGTTCTCGGCGGTCTTGGGGACGATGTCAGCGAAGAGCTCCATCTTGATGCGGCCGGCGGGGATGGAGCCAATCGTGACGTCGAAGAAGACGATGGGGTTTTTAGGGTTTGGAGGCCTCTGGTGCCACTCCACCGCCGCCGCGGGAGCGGGAACGGCGGCGGCAGTGGTGGTAGATGAATTGTTAGTTGAGTTGTTTCCCCCAACTCCAGAAGCCATCGGTGCGAGGAGGAGAGAGAAGTCGGGAGAGAGAGAGAGAGAGTAAGACAGAGGAGGGGGGGGGGGGGAAGGCGCGAGCCAGCAAGCAGACAGACCCGAACGCTATTGAGGTTGCATGCCAGTGGCAAAACACCGGCCCCACATCTGGCAGGTCGTGCAATCGAATCCCAGTGGCTCCCTCATGGTCCAAACATGTACTCAACCCACTCGTCCCACCCCTAGGAGTGACAGGAACGACGACGAGCAAAGTGGGGAGGAGAGGGAGGGGGGAAACAAACCTATCTCTGGAGTGCACTATCAAAATGGGGGTAATAATTAAAATAAAAAACGAGCTGTGTTGTGTGCATGATATTGGGGGTATAAGATCATCTCCAACTAGGGGTGTGTAGAATCCAAACCAAGCCGATCAGTTTTGATCGGATCAGATTGGGTTCTTAAAAAACCGACACGATTGGATTGGTTGACGGATTTGTAAATTTAAAACCGACCTAAACCGAACCGAAACGGCATATGTATATGCATATAATATTTTATTAAATATACTCTATGTCCTTATATACCCTTGCTACCAACAACCATTGCAATACTGTAGAATGACTCAAAATCAATTAAAAACTTATTTAGGCCTTATGATTTGATAACAATTATTATTTTTTAACTTTGAACTAGGTCTTAATATAGGGGGGGGTGAGCCCAATAAGAACATGAACCAAAGTCTAAACCGACCATCCAATCTAATCCAAACCGACTTTAATTGGATTGGATTGGATTCCAATCTTAGTTGGGTTTGGATTGGATTGAAAAATCCTCAAAACTGACTAAGGTTGGATCAGTTTGGGTTTTGCCTAAATAGGTCGGTTTCAAACCGATGCACACCCCGATCTCCAACGACCTCCCTATCTCAAATCTAAATTTGGTGAGCCAAAAATGTCACGTTAGCATTTTTGGTGAGTGGGTTTTGCTTATACTCTGATGGCCTCTCTACCCACTGTTGGAATTAAATCATTTTATCAGAGTTGCATTGGAAGTAAAAAGATAGATCCGAGGATCTCACGGTGTATGTTTTATTACAATCTATCTTTCAAATAATCTACATGTGAATCTATGATCCTAGCATATTTGCGGACACCCTAGAGGCATGCTACGATCTACGGAAGACATGCATGTATCTAGTTAGGTATTTAGAATCATCATACCTTATGGATTTTTGATCTGAAGAGAATGGAACAATGGTTGATAATGAATTACACGGAAACCAAGAGGGATGCTGGCGGATAGCACCTTGTCCTTTGCGAAGTAAGGAACCCATGACATCCTATCTCTGAGTGCAAGGATGATGCACCGACGAAGGATGACACGTAGTGACGTCAATGGTGTGCCTCGAATATCTCCTCTTTCTCTTTCTCTCTTCTTCTTCCTTCTCCTTTCCTTCCTTCTTTCTTCCTCCTTTCTTTTTTCTCCTTTTTTCTTGGCCGAAACCACAAGGGGGAGAGAGGGGGCATCGGATTTCTCAAGGGGAGGGAGAAAATTAGGGTTTTTCCCTCCTCCTCTTCTTGTGCCTTTATAATCAGTTCCCAAGTGGCTTGCGCTAGCGCAAACCATTTGTGGCCGACCCTATGATGGCCACAAGAGGGGGGGGGGGGGGGATTTCTTCAAGGGGACAAGGCTATGGGTTAGGGTTTCCTTTATCTCCATGACCCTTTGGACGAAAATGATCTTCTGTCGAGATACCGGTGATAAAGAGATAGATTGAGGTACGCTACTCGGAATCGAGTTCCGTCAGCGCCTATGAGCTCCTGGAATTATTCTGCTCATTTTAGGATCCATATTCAATATGTTCTGAGCCATATTTTAGTATTGATCAAAATACCCCTATGGCCCCTTAACATATGTGAATTAGGTTCTTAGGCTTCGGGTTTACGCTCCATCGCGCTACTTCACATCTAACGTGTCCAACCGGATTGAAAAACAATTTCTATACGCAATAACAGCGTTGAACCTTCAGGGTTCAAGATCTCTAACTCCAACCGGATCCCTGATTAATTATTTCGATGATACACCGAAAGTTCCGCTAATCAGCCCTAATCCAATTAACCCGCATAACCACCCAGAGTGTGATGTAAGTTGAATTCTAGTAATCCTAAACTTTTGTTACTCCCTCGTAACTCTGTTCTCTACTATACTCTGATAATCTTTAGTCCCTCCTATTATTGGTGCAATGATTCAACTCGAGCGGTGGGGAGCATCATCGAAACCCGATCGATCATCTGACTAGGATTTGATGACTTATCATCTATAACACCACACACCTTCCGGTGCTATGCCTAGCATCGTCAGTCATACTGATTACCACTAGGTCTGGATTAATTGTGTGGACATATTGACTTATCAAAACAAACCCATCCAAAACTAGACGTCGGATAACCTGTAGGGATTGCAGGCCACTCTAGTGCCAGCCGAGTAACCCAACGTACCATGGTATTGCACTATGGAAGGTCCGAACACGTTGGCACATCAAAGCACCACACAATCGGTTGGCTCAGTGTACATAGTCCCTCAGGGTTAAGAACATAAGTTTCTATAGTAGTAAGACGGTTCATGCACATGTGTCTGAATCACTGATCTGTGCACCGTCTTGGTTCCTGTTCAATACGATCATCGTGCTTGGTCAGGTGAATGGGAATCTCACGTTCCCGTAGTGGAGACTTCACCACATCCTCTACATGCCAACAGCTTATTCTCAGTGAAGCGACCGGTATCAACAAAGTTGTAAACTAGTTCTAGGTCTACACAGAACTAGTCCACTGGATCTCCAAAGTATGGACCCACCATGTGCCTCAGTGGCCTACTGTGTTCCCTAGGGTCCTTTATTATATATGAATTATCATACACCATAGTAGTATTCTAATTAAAACAATAACCAAAGTCATCTTTATTAATGTTAATACAAAAAATCCACGCTCAGTACACACGAGCTACAACACCCACTCCCTACAATATAATAATTCTGAACGGTTTTACTTTTGACAGACTCAAGAGATTTAATTGAACGGTTCATTTTCACTTAATATGATGGCCTTTGTTGCAGCAGACCTCATTTGTACCCGCAAGCGATTCCAGAGCAAGCCAACAAATCGAGCAAGTGTCAGAAGCGTTTTTTACATCTAACGATTCTTAAGCTAGACGATTGGACGACTGGATGTTGGATTTATCACCACATCTATTGAAAAGATCACCTCAAGTAAGGCCATTGGAGATGCTCTAAGTAATCTTGTGGATGCAAACAGTAGCACCCTAATATTAGAGGCATGATAAGATTCGAACCTTTGTCTATATTGCACTCTAAGAACTAACATAACATAATAATAATAAATAAATAAATAAAGCAAACAAAGCCGACTCGACACTCGCAGCCCTTGGCCAGAGTCGGATTTTGCTTGTATGATCGGATTCCAAAGTCCCATACTTTTGCATTGGAGGATCCATTGAGATCGCTGCGATGTCGATAGTCTCACACAAGGTGCAGACCAAACCATAAGTAGTTGCACCGTGCGGCACGCAGATCTAACCATAATAGATGATCCTACTATGGTTAGTTGCGATGCACCAATTTGGTATTCCATTAGCACAGGTATGTACTCGGTTAACTGGCTAACTAGTAAAGTAAATCGGATAAAAAATTTATTTTGTTTGGATTCAAAAAGTTATAGTAAAGTATATGGTAGGAGATTTACTAGTAGCCAAAAAGTTTTACTTGAAAAAAGCCAAGTAAAACTTTTGATTTACTAGTAAAAGACTCTTTTGACCATGCCATGTCAGCTAATGGCACAATCAAGAGAGCATCACATGATAAATTCAACTATTTAGAGAGTGACTTGTGGCCTTGCCGGCCGCTTTGCACTGCCGTCGTCGGCCACCACCACCCTGCCGTCCACCATCCCGCCGGCCACCACTGCCCCGTCGACCACCACCCTGCTGCCCACCATCCCGCCGGCCACCACCACCCCGTCGCCCACCACCCCGCCGGCCACCACCACCCCCACTCCGTCGACCTCCACCCCACTGTCCACCACCCTTGCCGGCCGCCTTGCACCCCCTCCCCCCCCCCCCCCCTGTTGTCGTCTGTCTGCCACCACCCGCCACAGTGCGGCCAGTGGGTGGTGACGAGTGGTAGCTGACAGTGCGGCGGCGAACGATCGATAGTCGGCAAGGGTGGTGGCTGGCGGCGGGTGATAGACGGTGGCCGACGGGGTTGTGACAGGTTTATCGATGGCAGCGGGAGGTGGTGGATAACTACGACGGTGAGCGATCGATAGATTTATTTCTGATTTACTTTACTGGTCATTCCAAATAGCCATCCAAAAGTAATTATTTACTTTACTAGTCAAATAACTAGAAATAAATCAGATTTACTAGTCGACCTAGGAGATTTATTAGCCCACATCTAATTTACTAGCTTTTACTTTGTGGGTCCGAAAAACAAACAAGCCCTTAAGGACCATAGTGGCATCGATTCGTTTCAAGAGGGGCTCCATGTGGCAACACCCGAAACGGCTTAAGTTTTACTATACTCTTATATTTATATATGCTAGCGCAAAAACCCATCCGATGCCGAGTCAATGTTTTTAAAACCAGACTGTTCATCGAACCGGAAAAAGGAACTGGCTTACGAGTCACCAGCCCAGCCACGGGACAACCCATGGTTGGACCATGACATCATCATGGTATCATAACTAAATTAATTTATTATTATTTATTTTAAAAAATATTTTCTATTAAAACTTTTAAAAAAAATTAATGTCCTCTAAAAAAAATTAACTTCTAGCAAACGCACAACAAAAAAAAAAAAAAGATTTTTAGACTTCTAATAAACAACAGTTTGGCGGTTCACGCGGTGGGTTGGCGGTTTTGCCGGGTTTAAATCGGTTTATGGTAACTCTCGTTCTTGTGTTTCTCAGATCCAAAATCTAGGCCGGTTCACGGGTCTAGCAGTTGAACAGCCTGGTCCAGTCCAGATTTTAAAACATTGCCGGGAGTATAAGGATGCAGAGAGAGAGAGAGAGAGAGAGAGATGTCACAATGATAATCTTACTACGAGAGAAAAAAAAGAAGGATTAGCATGGTATCATGACCCAACTACACCCCCCTCAATTTCCTGCACTTATCCTCATTTGTACATTCCCTCTGAACAACTTCACTACACAAACCATCTGAAAATTGAAAAAAAGAAACAGATCAGTTTATGAATTCATTATGCACATGATCTTTTGCATGTTCACCCTTTCCCTCACCTGCCTTTCCCTCGTCTGCCCTGCTATTGGCCATGCTTTCTTGGCCCACCATCTTCCTTGAATGAAAAATATGATTCCATGGCCAAATATTCAGCTAAACCTTCGGTCTTGAGCGCGAGGAAGCCCCATGGAGAAGTTTAGCGAATCCCATAAAACTAAGTTTCCCATCAGAATGTCTTATCCAGTCTTGGAGAACAACGTGAACCGGTACCGACGGACCGAGCCAAAGTTCCTATTAGGATTTATCCACATAATAAAATGAACTGGTTTAGCGAACAACCAATAGAGTAATCAAGTTACGTAAATTTTGTAGTGTACTTAATCATACCGACACAAGTTCCTCGATCGTGATGGGCCTGTTCCCGTCCTTCTCGAAGAGTTCATATCCACGACGAGCATGTTCCTCCCAACTATCCAATCCTTCCAGCTGATGCACGCTCATGGCAGCTGCAACAAATTCCTCGAAGTCTAGCTTTCGATGCTGAAGAGAGCTGACCTATATTTGTGGGGGAAAAAAAAAGGAGTTTTAACAGCATTATATGCTTGAACAGTAGGCAGCAGTTATGAAAAGAGAGAAATAAGGCCTATATGAGGTACCCTGTTCACAAAATCAAGAACCCTCGAGTCCTTCATTGCCTCGGTTGTGTTCTTCGTCAAGGCCTGTCGATTCCGACATCATTTGGGAGTTCATGATCAGGAAGAGGCATGCATTCTGCTAAAGAATACTAACCGTCTTCAAGTTCTGTAAGGAGATGTAGCCGCTCTTGTTTGGTCCCAATAACTGAAATTGTTCTCGCAGATAAAAGAGCTCGTCTACCGTCAAGGTCTTGGCAAGGGCCTGAAATATATAGCCAAGTATTAGCCATAGAAATTCAGCAGTTTCACTGTTCATGGTTCATTTTTCGAGGTTAGTCAGGTTATCCAAGCCACGTATTATGAAACCAGGTTCTCACCAACTGATTGAATCAGTTGGCACACAAAAAAAATTACAAATTAAAGATCACTCGTCCAGCTTTACAGCTGTAATAGAGCACCAAAACCGGTACAATTCAGAATACTCACTTCTAACTATTACCTAGGAAAGTTCGGTCGATCACCAAAGTTGGTAGCATGTCAAGATTCAAACTAGCATGTCACGATTCATAGTACAACTGGCGGACCAACCCAGGCAACTTTAAACGAGAACTGGGCAAAAACTGATGCTAAGCACACTGAGAGTACAAAGGGCAGGGTTAGGGCAGGACCAGAGTCTGTCCAGGCCAGATCCTCACTTCCAAGGGTCCAATGCGAGCCTGGCCCTAGCCCTCGACGTGCTTGAGCTGCCTACATCCAAACCCTTACCCTCAGGGCCAGAGTAAGGCTAGGGCTTGAAAGAAGAACATAGTTTCCTATTTATTTTCAACACCACTAACAACTACCAACTTGACGTCAGCCCTCTTCCTTTATTCGTGCTTGGGAATTATGATCAGTACCATAACCCAAGCAAACATACATCACAGGTTGTAGCCACCTCTTCAGACATATTAGCAATTCTTGTCACTTGCTCGGTTTAAGAGGTAATTTTGGATCCATAAGGCAATAGTTTGAGGTGCAATATCTTTATCTATATTGCATGAGTGTATTTTATGGTCCACTGGACTTCCATAGCCACTGGATTACATACAACTCAAACAAGATAGCACATATCCATTGAATTGCACTGAGGAATCTCAATAACATTCATACCAATTGGATGGTAGTTCAACTTTAAGCAAAACGACTGATAATAAGTTTCCGTAGGCATCACACCATCAGGGAAGAAGAGCCATCGCAATTCGCAACACATTTCAATCATCCATAAGTTAATTACAATGAAGGGCCAATAGCCTCTCAAAATAGAAAGCTAAAAAGATAACCTCCTAATTCAAATCAAATAAAGAAAATAACTTCCTATTCTAAATCCTAATAAAAGGTAACAAGTGCCTATTTTGAATCCTAACAAAATTTCAACAAATAACAACTTCCAATTTAAAATTGAACCAAAGCCAAAAAATAACCACCACCAAACTTAATCAAATTTCAAATTAAATCTCTTAATCCAAAATTAATAAATATTTGACTTGTGCCTCAAAATCTATGCGAGGTCTGCTATGCAAAGCGTGGCAAAAAATTCTGCTCCAGATCATATGGAGTCGGATGGGGAACTGCAATTCGGCCTCGAGTTCTATGGAGTCGGATGGGGAACTGCAATTGTCGGGTTCACCAGGGTCATCTTAGAGGTGTCTCGAAGTTCCAATCTAGTGGCGGAGACCCAACAATAGATGTCAGAAGCCAGTCGTCTCCTAGCCCCACATGAAGTGTCTTCTAGAGTCGACCTAGGACCACGAGTCGGGAAGCTCCAGCACATATTGGCAAAGTGATATTTGGGTAGACTGATGTGATATCTTGAACAATGGCACACCTAGGAGACATTGGAGAAACATCTGAGCCAATGGTGGGAGGTATAGTCCTAGGAAGTCTACATGTTGCTGGATCCCACCTTTACAAACTAGCTCGAGGAGATCAGAATCTAGTGGCAGCTTGGATGTAGGCGGAGGCACCACCAGAGGCTCTGTTGGAGTCGAAGGATCTACCAGAGGCATTGCTGGAGGGCAAAAGAGAGCGAACGAATGATACTCGTAGTACCTGATAAATTGTTTGTAGGCATCCGTGTCTGCAGCGTAAGATAATAAGGGGACCAATCACAGTGTTGGGAACGGATAAAATGTTTTGGTACCAAGTTCATGCAAGACGAATGAGGAGTCCTGCCAAAATCAAGTAGCTTTCAGTTTGAGGTGATAGTAGGCTTATGTGGCAAATAAAAGTCAATGATTAGTTTAGGGTGAAAAGATATGAAAAAGGGGAAGGAATTCCATACTTGGAAAGCTTGTTGTACGAATCAGAAAATAGTCAGGTTTTGATGGTGTCAATGATAGAAAAGCTATGGTTTGGTGTAAGAAAGGTTTAGAATGGATGTATACTTGATGTAAGACAGGTTTGGCAATGAAAAACTAGGTTTCGATTGATTTCAGACTGTTTTGGTTTAGTTCAAGATTAGTTTTGAGAATAGGCTAGACGAGTGACTTCAAGGGATTTCGGTAAGGTTTTGACGACGATGGGAATACGATGAGAGAGAGAGAGAGAGAGAGAGAGAGAGAAGAAGAAGAAGAAGAAGAAGAAGAAGAAGAAGAAGAAGAAGAAGATAGATTGGGCCTCACACCGGACCTTAGGCATCACACCATCGGGGAAAGACTCATCACAACAAACTTTAATTATCATTCAGTATTAGTTGTGTTAACGGATAGTCCCACATCGGTAAGGGAGGCACCCATCACCCGCTTAATATACCCCCTGTGGACCTCCCCTTACAAGCCGGTTTTGTGAGGTGCGAGGGTTCCTAACATGGTATCAGAGCTAGCCCGTCTCCTGCTCCTGCTCCTGCTCCCGCTCCGGGTGCTCCCCACCGATCGTGCCTTGCCATGCGTGCTCCGCATGGGAGGATCCTTGCCACGCATGCTCCGCGTGAGGGGGAGTGTTAACGGATAGTCCCACATCGGTAAGGGAGGCACCCATCACCCGCTTAATATACCCCCTGTGGACCTCCCCTTACAAGCCGGTTTTGTGAGGTGCGAGGGTTCCTAACAAGTTGATTACAATTAATGGACAAGAGCCTCTTTAAATAAAAAATAAAAAGATAAACTTCATAATTCAAATATAAAAAGTGATACTAAGTTCCTATTGAAATCCTAAAAAAAGAGAACTTCCTAATATGAATCCCAACAAATCTCAAGAATTACAACTTCAAATCTAAATTGAACCAAAACTGACAAAATAACTACTACGAGACTTCCAAACTATTATTCAAAATCAAAGTTCAAATTAATCCTGTTTATTAATATGAATATTAATAAATATTCGACTTGTGCCTCAAGATCCGAGTGGAGTTAGGTCAACTTTGAAAAGCGGGCGACAAATCATGCTCGGATCAGATAATCTCATCGGTTCAAGTTTGGATATGGTTAGATCCAAATCCTGTAACTAATAGTATATCTGACAACATTGATTAATTACACGCAAATACACTATATGGATCCGTATCAATAAATATTTTATGTAAGTTGACATATATACCAGATACCAACATCCATCATATCCTTTTTATAAAAAACGTCATCCTTTGAATAGATAACCTTACATTTGTACATAAGGTAATGGTCATAAGCTTTTATTAGGTGAAACTACATAGAATCATAAGGAAAAACAAACAATATTATAAAAGTTGATCTCATAAATTTGATAGTTCAAAGTGTGTAACATATATAATGAATATGATAACATATGTATTACATAATGTTAACATTATAAATGTGCATTTTTAGTGGATCGCATACTAACCTTTCCACACAAATGCTATAATGCGGCATGCGGTACGTGCGGCACCGCACGTCAGCCGTCTGATATATATATAGAGGGCATGCGATGCACCCGCTGCGTGCATCGCATGCACGCAACGGTGCATCAGATGGCTGACGTGCGGTGCCGCACGTACCGCATGCCGCACTATAGCATCCCCCTATATATATATATATATATATATATATATATATATATATATATATATATATATATATATATATATATATATATATATATGTGTGTGTGTGTGTGTGTGTGTGTGTGTGTGTGTGTGTGTTTATACATTTATATACGTTCAGATACATAAAAACTTAAATTGTATCTTGCAGTACACGGTACACACAAAAGGGAAAATGATGCACAATACCATACAAGATAAGACAACCTTGATAGAAACTATTAGCAAGTGGATAATGCTGGTATAGGTTTTATAACAACAGGTGTATTAAATGTATCAAGAGAAATCATTTAGCTCTCAGTATCTTTTAATGGGGATCTTTCCAAATCAAGATAAACTTCAGCTCTCAGCAATGAAAGGTGAAAGGAACACATTTAAACCTTGGAGACCTACTACGCATGGATGTAAAACAATACAAACTTTGGTCACTATGGTCAAGCAGAAGAATGTCATAATTATAGGTAAAAGGAGAGCTGACATTTTTTGTTTATATTCTAGGATAAGCTGCCCGCCTTCACGAAGTTCTACTCATGAATATATTCAAGTCATAGCATTCGAGAGTTCATACACATAACGCAATGTTTCACTATTATGATCTTTAAAAAAATTAGTAAAAGAAAATCACATCCTGGTAAGTACCACAAAAAATCACTAAATATTCATCATATCAGTATCATCTTCATCATCATCCAAGTCTATCCCATTAAGATGGGGTCGATTGTGGAGCACAACTATAATTAGAAGGCTCGACAAAAAGCTTGACAAGATTTTTCTGACCGATTGCAACATGATGTCCACCTCTAAGATTGATTCCGAAAACCTGACCAAGACAACTTGGTAAAGGAAAGACATGCAAAGAAATCGAGGATGTCCAATATCAGCAAGGAGACCTACCTTATTGGTTACATTTTAAGCTTGCAACCAAGAGCATCCCTCCAAGGTTACTTGAGACTAGGAAATAGTCTAGACGGAGAGGGTAGAAGGCAATATTACATTCATCTCCATGGCATAAATTGTAAGCCAAAAAGATGAAATGAAATAACATTTCCCTATAAAATATTATACGAAAACGAATCTTTACTTAATCTATTTGAGTTGAATTTTGGAAGAACACAATACATGCAATTACAAAATGACAAAACCATGAACAATACACTCAAATCAACAAAGATTGGCCCTCAAGAAAAATGGTAGAAATAAGTTACTTTGATTGAAAATGGAGTGCAGGCATCAAGAAGCAGAACCAAAAGGAGGCGAGAAATCAAAACTGATCATGACACCGCACTAGAAAATTTGTGCTATTAAGATTAAAAACTTCTGGACTTCCTTTATTCATAACACAGTTCATGAATTAATAGGATTCATTTTGGAAAATAAAGATGCATAAAGCAATATATAGTCAATAGATATAAAACTTGATAACTTTCTTTTAGTAGTCTTAACTCAGTACTAGACAAATAAAACCAAGTTGGTACTGCCAAAGTCAAGCTTATGGGTTATTTATGATCACCATGCAGGACCACAAAAGTAAAAAAACAAAACAAAACCTTTGTCCCAGCAATATAGAATCGGATATGAAGCCAGACTCTAAACCAAGAGGTCTCCATGAAAGGAATGCAAACAAAAGATAATAAAGGAAAGGAAAGACAACATATCAGTTATTACAATATAAGAGAGAGAGAGAGAGAGAGAGAGAGAGAGAGAGCGGGGGGGGGGGGGGGGGGGGGGGTTACACATCAAACAATCTTATTCCTTCCAGCCAACAACCACAAGCCCAACCTCCACAGGGACAAAAAATAATTAACTTAGGATCAGGTCTCTTAACCCTCTTGCATCATTCATTTTTTGTCTAAAACAAAGCTCACTCCCAAAGCAAGCAATAACAAATCTCACAGCATCACCTCCAACAAAGTGATATTTAGCCTACCTCTCCACACTTCCTCAGCTTGAATCTATGATCCCCTTCTAATTGGACCTCCTCCTATCTTCATTATATAAGCCATAAACTTAAAACTTACAATTAATTTCATGACTAAGATTCACTATATTTCATACAATTCATGAACTAATTTTGTGTACGTACCCTTAAAGCTGATTTCCTCAGTGATGATGAACATATATAAGCTTTTACAAGCTTGTAAACCGCAATATCCAAAGGAATCTTAAGTTCTAGAAAATCTCGAAGCCAAGAATGACCTGTTCACAAAAATTAAGTGTTTACCAGCAATTCAGTAAAAAAAATATTTGAGTAGTAAGGTAATAGTAACTTACTGAGAGCTTGTGAAGCCGTCATTCTCTTACGATAATCCTTATTTAGCAACATCTTGACAAAGTCTTTAGCCTCAGCAGACAGAGAAGGCCAAGGATCTTCTTCAAAACTTGGCTCTTCCCTTAGGACAATTCGAAATATGCCCGACTCAGTCCGGGCCCAGAAAGGTCGGCTTCCACAGAGTAGAATATATGCAATCACACCAGTGCTCCACATGTCTGCCTCAGTGCCATAAGATCTGTGCAGAATTTCGGGAGCAACATAATATGCGCTTCCAACAATGTCATTAAGCCTTTCATCTGCAAGAGCCAGCGATGCTGACACATTATACTTAAAAGAAACAGTGAATCAGATGGGAGACAACGATAATGTATAATTTTATTATGTGCAAGTGATTGTCAGAATATTAACCTGGATTCACAAAATCCGACAAGCCAAAGTCTATAACCTTCAAAGTACATTTCTCATCCTTTGAAGTAAAAAGGAAATTCTGAAACACAAAGTCGGAAGCGACATTATCATAAACATATGGAGCAATAGAGAGAAGCATTCTGCAAAGAACTATAAACAATCTTCACAGCTTGAGTTTGATAAAGCAATTACCTCAGGCTTGAGATCTCGATGAACAACACCTTGGAGATGACAAAAGGAGACAACACTCAAAATCTGGACCATGACAAACTTAGCCTCTTCTTCTGAGTATTTTCCACCCCTTCAAAACAATATAAGCGCCAAAAAAGTTGCTCTAGTTCAGTGGCATGATGAAGATTCCAAATTTCCAACAACAAAGACCTGAAAATGTAAATTAATAATAGATGATCATAGATACGAAGGTACCTTGAAAGTATCCTATCTAACAATTCACCTCCTTTGCATAACCTGGACATTACAAGAATATTACTAAAAGATCAAGTAATTTAAGTCACAAGCTATTATTTAGTATCACAAGTGTTAGATAGATCAGTTCCAGAGTAGCATTACACAAAATTGCAATTAAAAAATGTAAATCACAGCGGAACAAAACAGATCATCTTTAGCAATACATACATATTATAGCATCATGGTATACAACGAAGTAATTTGAAGTTTGCACATGGATCATGTGGCTGCATGCTATTTTGAAATGATGGTGTTTAGTAGACCAAACTAGACTAAGGAATGTTGTTCAGCCAACCAGTTTTCAAACTTTTTTTAACCAACCCGATGTGGCACCTGACCAAAGCTGTCCCTTTGCTCGCACGTTGGGGCTGGGTGCATGGACTGCTGTGAACACACCACGTTAGGTTGGTTAAAAAAAAAGTTGGAAAACAGGTTGGCCGAATAGCATTTTCCAACTATAATACAGATTAGACTTATGAATGAAAATTGAAATAAGGGATTGAAGACCAATAAAAAAATAAAATGAACCATTAATAGAACATTACCTAAAAAGAATGCATCTGTTACAATTGATGGACAAGAAGTACAGTGAGGGACTCACGTTACCTTCGATTTAGTATACAAAGAAAATTAAACAAGAAGATGAAGACATTTCCAATAGGAAAAATCAGGATGGATGAAGTGGAATGGTGATTTTGGAGTACCCTGGGATAGACACATGCTGTGAAGCATTGAAGCCTCAAGGGAAAATAATATGAGGCTGGTTATGTTGTATTTCTTGAGGTATTGAGCTGTAAGAAAGTGAATTGCAGAAATATATAGAAGAGAAACAAATGCTAAGGTGTATCCAAACTGTATTAGCAAGGATAAACCTAGAAACAAGAAATCAGACTCATAGAAATGACACCAATAGAGTATAAGGTAGTGGATGTAGAATGGCATGTGATCGCAAATTACCACGTAGATCAGAGAAGGTCTCTAACTAGAAGGGGCAAGGAGGTGTAGAACTAATATTTCTTGGATAAAGGTAGTTCGAAAGTACATAGAAGACTTGACCAAACTTTAGACCGGCACTCAATAGAAATGAATGTAATAGAAGCATCATATTGACAAAATAGCTAGGGTTCTAGCCTTCTAGGACATTATTGATGTCATTTTGCTGTAACGGAACATGAAGTGCTAGAATTTTAAGCTGATAAATCTTCACTGCGTCAGGGAACAGAGACCTAGTGTTTTTGTACTGATTTCCCTAGTGTTTGTTCCGCCACAATTATAAAGGTTACACTCTGCCTCTTATTGTCTATCTAATTTTCCTATTTATTTAATTTTTAGGATAGCTACCCCCCAATTGCCAAGTGGGGTAAGCGAGAAATGCTACCATGATCTATGGGAGGGTTGCCGCTGAAGGTCATGCTCAATACTTCAGTGAATCCTTCTTAATCTAGAGTGATCCTCTAACTGAACTCATCTTAACGGGCAGATAGTTGTTATTTCTGTTTTATATAAGAACAAAACCATCTAGAATAATACAAAGATTGATAGTGATAGACTACAAGAAAAATGCAAGACAATTCTATATAGTAGTTTGACTAGTCCAGCATGAGTACTTTTAGAAGCAGGATACAATTCAAATTTGGCCCTTTGGACCACCACATATATGGATGTAGCTACTTTGTTCTCAGAATGTTCACATATCTTGATGTTTTCATGAACAAATGGTATAAATGCACAAGAAGGATTTATTCAAACTCAAACATGGATGTGCAATGCTGTACTTACTCCATCACTATATACACGTTATCCTCATCCTCATAAGCATCATAAAATTGTGCAAGGTTCTTATGTCCTGTGAGAGAGCTCAATATCCTCACTTCTCTTCTCACGTCCTCGATAGCAATCGCCGTTGTCATCTGCCAAGGTATCATGTTTAAGAGAAAATTAGGCACCATGGAGAACTGTAACTGGTAGATGATGAGTACCGGTTCCTTAATATGTCAGTGCTTTAATTGCAAGGCCAGTGCTGAGATAACTAGAATATACGGCTGCTATAAATGACCATCCAATCTGGCACTTTTCTGCCTTTATAGTACAGCTGTGTCTACATGAGGTCAACAGTTGCAATACACACAAACTTGTGAGTGTGGAGCACATAAAGGTGTCAATTCAGATTTGAGCTTTCCAAATCCCCTTTCGGAGTTCCAAAATCATTACCTAAGCATGGAGCATGCGATTCAAGAGGTACTATGCTTTCATTCTCTATTTTGCTAGTACCAAGATTTCTCCTTATTCCCAGATTGCAAGTTTTTAAAGGGCTAAATTCTTGTGATGAATATGAACCATTCATCAAATAAATCTTTAGTGAATACGTTGCATCGTAATCACGTTATCTTATCGCACAATTGTTTAGTCATTAATAACATGCAAAATATACGAGATGTGAAACAGAAAGAAAAATACCTACATTAGAAAAAGAAAAAGATTCATGCAAACGTGGCAATGAAGGAATTCCAAATCCGAACAGAGCTTCCAACAAATTTAGATACTTCTGTAGTAAAACAGAAGCCTATCAACCGGGTAATGCTACATTTTGAACCGTATAATGCCATTTGGGTCCCTCTTTCGGGAAAAAAAATTCATGCCAATGGATGACTCTGATACCGGTCGGTCGTGGTATCCATCCGTGCATTGCATGGCGTTGGTACATAGTGTGGTCCTAAATCCTGATATTGTGTATCATTTACCAGTTTTAATTCTTTTGGATTGAATATGCCAACTTATAGTAAAAGTGGTTGATTTGAAAGATAAAGGAGTACAAAAAATTATTGATAGCATACAATTAGCTGACATGAATGTTGCTTTAATTCAGTTCTTTAGCGTTATTTATACCATAAAGAAGATGCAATTCCCTATTATCAAAGCATGACTTCTACCTTCATCCAAGGGAGTATTTCCTAGTGGAACCATGCAGGGTTGCTCCCCGGTTGCATGAACTTAAACTATGTAGGGTAAATTACACTGATCGTCCCTGAGGTTTTCCTAAATTAGTAAAATTACGTGAACCTCCACGAGTTCAAGAATTTACATTGGCCTCCCTTACTGACGTTGTCCCCATAACTCCGTTAATAGGTAAGCAAAAAGCCCAAACCACCCTGTAGTCAAATGAATAAAAGGCGAAATTGGATTTCCTAAAGCGTACTTTGGGTATGACAAGAGGGTGGTTTAGGGTTTTCTACAAATTTGAATGCTTGTGCCAACACTTCTGGTGTGAGATACTAACGGCTCACTAACAGAGGCGGGAATTTGTTATTGGCAACTAAAGTAGAGGGAAGGCCAATGTATATATGCCAGAACTATAGAGGAGGTTCGCAAAATTTACGCAAACCTACGGCAGTGGCGGACCCAGGATTTTCCTTCAGGGGGGACATAATTATTAAAAAGAAACTATAGTCGTTGCCTCACAGTCGAAGGCATCGGCAGGCGGCGTGACAACGTCCCTACCCTTTCGATCAACAAAAGGCCAATTAGGATTTTGCCTCTAGTGGAGGAGAATTCCGATCCTCAGAGTCCTTCAAAAATTTGGAACTATAATTGGCCTACTTGATCGGGGTGCACGGGTTGTAAATAATAGACCAGATTCTTTTTTCTTTTTTTTGGCAGGGGGAGATTTCATATATACCCCCAAAAACCTATAAATAGGTCCTGATTCCCACTCGATTCTTATTTACTAAGGGCCATGGGATGAACCCTACGAGGATGCCACGTGCGTGGGAGGTGGCAGACGGCGGTGGGTGTTGGCCGGACAGTGGTGGGCGTCGGTGGTTAGCAAACAGCGAGGCCGACCATTAGTCACCAATACAGGCGGCGACGGCGGGTGGTGGCCGGCGACGACGGGTGGCCCATGTGACGGTGGGGGTGGGGGTCGGTGGCATGACAGTGGACATTGACTGGCGGAGGATGATGGCCGGTGGAACGGTGGTGACCACCTCCATGTGAAGTTGGCAACCAAAAGTTTGCTAGAATTATTTTTTTGATAAATTACACTTTGCTCCCTCCTGAAGTTTAGATCAAAAACATTTAACCCCCCTATAGTTAAAAAATAACATTTTGCCCCCCTTCAATTCAGCTTCGATCAGATAATTGCCAAATGAGAAATCAAGTAGTTGACAAAAGGGTATTGTGCTAATATTTCAAACTTTAGGGAGTGATTTGGAACAAAATAAACTATAGAGCAGTCAAGTATTTCTGAGTTAAACTTTAAGGGGGTAAGCATAACTTACCTTGTTTTTTCCCAACTTGAGGGGGGGCTTGAGCCCCCCCTAGGCCCAATGTAGGTCCGCCCCTGACCTACGGGGAGATCAGTGTAACTTACCCAACTATGTAACCAACATCATTGACCATACTATTTCCTACCCACCAACTGGCCTCCTAGGTTTCTTGGCAGACCCCTCTCTTGCCAAGTTTCCTTGGTCAGGTTTCACCACCAACCTTAGCAGATTTACGTTAGGTTGACAATCGGTTCAACAATACTTGTCAATGTTCTGTGGAACCATCTTAATTGAATTCTGCTCCATAGTCAAGACCATCTTGTTGGAAGAAGACTTGAATAATGATGATGACCAATTGAGTAATACAAGGAAGTATCCATTGACATCACTCTTTGAAGAAGCAAACGCTCAAAAATGATATTAAGGTATTAAATTTTTAATATAGATCTAATATATTCCTTCATAGCTAGCAATTATCTTGTAAATATTTTACATATTCAGCTCACAATAATTCAGTAATATTCAAGCATAGTGGTTTTGAATTTGAAGAAAAAGCTTCCAATCACAAGTAAAACTGATCATTAGACGTTTCAATTCTTTTCTTAGGAGTAATGGTGCAATAAAAAATCATAGAAATCATACTTCAGATTTCTATGGGCAGTAGTCCATGAATCCTACATTAACAAACATACTGAAGTACAATAGGATTCTTAATTTGGCCAGAGCTGATGTTGAGCTGAGGGACATAGTTATAGTGTATGCTATAATATGGGGGTATCATGTCATTGTCAAAAAAAAAAAAAGACAGCATTTATAGATGCCAGCTTGAGACTAAAATTCTACCTAGTTGTGGTCGATAGATCTAGAATGGGAGAAAGGTCCTATCTTCGTGGAGCTCTAGGCGTTCGAGGAGAGTTCCCACCGACCTAAGGAAGATATAAGATATTTTCTCTATCTATCGCAACATCCTGGAACATTTGGTTGGAGAGAAATCAGCAGGTCTTCAACTCTAAATTCTCTTCCTCTGCCAAAGTGATCAAGTGAATTTCATAACCCTCCCTCCCTCCCTCCCTCCCTCCCTCCCTCCCTCCCTCCCTCCCTCCCTCTCTCTCTCTCTCTCTCTCTCTCTCTCTCTCTCTCTCTCTCTCTCTCTCTCTCTCTCTCTCTCTCTCTCTCTCTCTCTCTCTCTCTCTCTCTCTCTCTCTCTCTCTCTCTCTCGTTCCTTGAAGAAAAAAAAGAATGGGAGCCAATATATAGAATATGTCAATGATGGTGGTCACAATGCCACTCCTCTTATTTGTTACCCTTCTACATTTTTTTAATGTTAATAACTTAATATAAATTGGTTGGGATCCTAACCAAACCCACCTCCTCTTTTTGAGAGTTTCTTCAAAAAAAAAAGAAAGACGGGAGCAAGGAAAGCTTGCCATGACATTGGTCCCTGTTAGAAACCCTCGCACCTCACAAAACCGGCTTGTAAGGGGAGGTCCACAGGGGGTATATTAAGCGGGTGATGGGTGCCTCCCTTACCGATGTGGGACTATCCGTTAACACTCCCCCTCACGCGGAGCACGCGTGGCAAGGATCCTCCCATGCGGAGCACGCATGGCAAGGCACGATCGGTGGGGAGCACCCGGAGCGGGAGCAGGAGCAGGAGACAGGCTAGCTCTGATACCATGTTAGAAACCCTTGCACCTCACAAAACCGGCTTGTAAGGGGAGGTCCACAGGGGGTATATTAAGCGGGTGATGGGTTGGTATCAGAGCTAGCCCGTCTCCTGCTCCTGCTCCCGCTTAATATACCCCCTGTGGACCTCCCCTTACAAGCCGGTTTTGTGAGGTGCGAGGGTTTCTAACATGGTATCAGAGCTAGCCCGTCTCCTGCTCCTGCTCCCGCTCCGGGTGCTCCCCACCGATCGTGCCTTGCCATGCGTGCTCCGCATGGGAGGATCCTTGCCACGCGTGCTCCGCGTGAGGGGGAGTGTTAACGGATAGTCCCACATCGGTAAGGGAGGCACCCATCACCCGCTTAATATACCCCCTGTGGACCTCCCCTTACAAGCCGGTTTTGTGAGGTGCGAGGGTTTCTAACAGTCCCAAAGGCCAATATATAGAATATGTACAAGGTGGTGAGAATAGTAAGAATACATATACAAATATACAATTATGTCTAACCCCCCTCAAACTGCAGGTGGAGTAAACATCGAGAATAAGAACAGAAACCGGTGGAGAGTGTGTGCTTTTGTGACGAAGTCTGCAAGCTAAAGCTCAGGAAACACGTATGCGATTCAAAGAAACAAATCTGCACAACAAGCAAGCATGCAATCTACAGTTGAGCAGGCGGTGTGTAGCTCAGATAGCTTGTGTCCACGCAAGTGAGACCCGTGATCGAACACTTGGCGGGCTGCAAGAGCAACAATTACACAACATAACAACAAGAAATGCATGCGCATGACGATGTTGCGCAGTGATGATAGTGGAACGTCGGTGAAGAAGTTGGTAAAGATTGCCTGCCAACAAGAAGAGGAAGATCGGCGAAGGCGGTGGAGTGGGGTGGGTCAGTGGTGGTGAAGCAAGCGAGGCAATTTAGCCGAAGGTCGGATGGCATCAATGGATCACGACTCCCTCGAGAAGAAGCTAGCCCACGACCATTGGCTCTTATACCATGATAGAGTTAGAATGGGAGCAAGGAAAGCTTGCCATGGCCAATATCGAGAATATGAATATATACATGAGGGTGGTCACCATAGGTGAGAATACCTCTAACAAAAAAGGAACAAATTCAAGTACATATATAATATATCTAATAGTGGTACTGATCAAATACAAAAATTGTCAGCATATAAATTGGCTCCACCAATAGAAAATGTGACTTCAGAACGATTGCGCATGACGATTATGATTTAGGAGAATGAAGAAAAATTGTATAGAGCGATACAATAGAAGAGGAAGAGGAATTACACCCGCATAACTAAATCATCTTCCTTTAAATATCAGACCATGGCACTTAACAACATGCAACAAAAGAAGTACAGAACTATCAGTTTTGACGACTGAAATCAACTAATCGTGCATGGATCAAGCCCTCTATGTAGTGAGACAACAAGAAAACGAAAAGAGGAAACTCATCTTAGATGTATATTGGAGGATTAAAATTCACATAACTGATTAAACATAAAATCATATAACATGTCGCGGTCACAGATCCAAACATGAAATAGCAAGTTTGCAATGGTATAAGCTCGACTAGATAAAATACAAAAAAACATAGAACCTACATTTTTCGTGAAGTTCAACCATAAACAATACCCGAAAGAAATTCTTTACATAAATATGAGGGCCTCAATGAAATATAAGGATCACAGGTCTTCGGCAGATGATAATTCAGATAAGTGACGGTTTCAGAAAAGGAATTGGGTCTCAAAGTATAATTTTTCAGGACTAAATTTGAAACAAGATAAACATAAGTCAACAACAGCCCTTGCATAAGCAGCATTTCCTGAATAAAAGGCTTCCTGCTTATGCATAAATTGAAGTGATATGATCATAAATTTATCGAACAAAAGCACCCACCTTCTCTTTGGGAATGACCTTGATGGCCACCTCCTGGCCCTTGTGTTCTCCCTTCTTCGCCTTTGCACAGCAAGTATACCCGAAATGCCCACGCCCGACCTCCACACCAAGCTCATACTTGGCAGAGAGCTGCTTTGAGAACCCAAAGCTCTTGTCCAGCCCCAATTCCGCTTCGCATCCCTCAGGGATCGCCGCCTCGTTTGGCTTCACAGAACCATGCCTTCGAGCGAGCAACGCCTTAATGTGCTTCGCGGGAGATGGCGGAGGGAACGGCCGCTTGAAGATCCGTAGCGGAGTCGAGGTCACGCTGGAATTGGCGGGCGAGCTCTTGTACAAGCTCTGTAAGGGGCTTAGGATGTAGAAGGGGGACTTCGGAGGTCTCGGAGTACCCGAATCATGCGGGGGGTCCCCAGTTTCTGGAATTGCAGGCCTCTCTTCTTGGATTGTGGAGCTTGGGATTTGCTTTCCATGGCACAGTCCCATGGAAACCAAAACCCAGAAATCAAAGACCCTAATTCAAGAAATCCGGACGGCAGTTGCAGAATTTAGGAGCCCAATTGAATGAAATCCTCAACAACAGTAGAAGATCAGAAACTGAAGACCCAACTGTCAGCTTATCATCATTTTCTCACAGCAACAAGGGCAATTCAGGAGAAGAATTTCCAAAAACGAAACTGATGTCTGAAAGAACAAAAAAAGAGAGAGAGAAACCCAATAAGAAAAAACGACCAATTGAATAACAAATCAATGGTAAGATTACCAATTGAAGAAAACCCAATAGTAAGAACTCCAGACAAGATCAAATTCTACTGATAGCAAGAACCCATGAATTTAAAAAATGTAAAATCAGGGAAATTTTTATTTTTTTTTTAAAAAAACAGCTTTGCACACCAAACCAAGGAAAATGAGAGAAGTTTCAACAGATGTTACCCATTGATGAGCTGAATCGAGCGGAATTTGAGGAACCCAGATGAGGAATTCCGGGAAACAGGGATGGGAAAGTAGTGATTCTCTGCCAAAGGAGAAAGATGCTGAAGAAAAAGAAAAAAAAAAGCAGGAAAGGGTGAGAAGGGGGGGCCTTTATGTCTTGCTTTACCCAGCTTTCCCTTGGGATTTTTCGAAGGGCATATGTTCTTTCATCATTAAGTAGGGAACCCATCTCTAAAATACTGAGAAATCTAGATCATGTCTCACTCACAGACTGTCATTTTCTCCTCCTCCCAACCCCCCCCCCTCCCCCCATACAAAAAGTGAAAGGGAAGTTGACTTGCCCTGATCGTTTGAACCCGTCCACCAATTAAGGGCCAGTGGCCGTCTGCACTTTGTCATCGAATCACCCCCAGTTCAAAGGACCTGTGTGTGCACTCCTGCACGCAATCCATTTTTCCTCTTTTGAGGAGGTCCTACTCCTGAGCCTCTCATAGTTCCATATGTTTCTTAAACATATTCGCTTCTATGGATTTTTTTTTGGACTGTTTTTCAAAATATTATTAAAAAATAAAATATTTAACTAAATAACGGTTTACCAAAGCTATTTATCGTTGTAGTGCTCTGACCGCCACATGGCAGGTCGGACCGTAAAACGAGTCGTAAATTTTTTTTTTTTTTTCTGAGCCATGGTAGAACTCGGTACCCGAGTTACCGAGTTTAAACCCGGATACTCGGTATCCATAATACAACGTTCTCACACTAGGTGTTTTCTTGTTGGACTTTGGGTAAACCCGGTATTCATAATACCATATTTAAACCTGGTAATACAGATGCCGAGTTCTACCTTGACTCACAGAAGAAGAAAAAAATTTATTACGGCTCGTTTTACGGTGCTGACCTGCCACGTGGCGGTCAGAGCGCTAGAACGATAAATAGTTTTGATCAACCGCTATTTAGTTGAATAGATTAGTTTTTAATAATATTTTGAAAAAAAAACCCTTTTCTTTTCTTCGGAATAATAATTACAAAATTGATTCAATAGCAACAGATAACAAATATTTATCAAGGTAGCGCTTTGACTGTTGCGTGGTATGGGGTCAAAAAGCTCTCACCGTAACGGTGTATTATTTTGGCATCCGGAATGCATTTAAACCTGGCTTCTAAAATGCCGGATTTAATAGAAACCCAAGTTCAAAAACAAAAAAAAAATAGCTAAATATTGAGCACAGTTTTCATTCAAAACAGAGTTTCTATTAAACCTGGCATCTGAAACCAACATTATGGATTCCAGTTTTATCAGACATTGAAAAAAATAGAAAAAAAAAACAGATGATGGGCATGAAGCTTTTCGGCTTTGGCATGCCCCACATGACTGTCAAAGCGCTAGTTCAATAAGTATTTATAATCAACAATTATTATTTTAAATATGTTGTTTAAATAGTATTTTGAAAAAACAAACCAAAAACAAAACTAAAAAATGGAAAAAAAAAATAGAGAACAACCGTCATCATGCAAATGGACTCTTGCATTATTTACTAAATTTATAAAAAATAAAGGGGGATTTTGCGAGAAGCCCTTCTTAGGAGATGTTTTGAGCTGGAGTCTTGACAACCTCTTCATTTGAGCTCAGACCCTTGTGGATGAAAATGCCTCTCACCTTACTTTGATTTATGCTTTGCTGCCACTCATCCTAAGCCGCCATCGCCACCATCGGACCTAACTGAACCCCTCAGTGCCATTGTCGAACCTAATCAAACCCCACGCCGCCATACCCGGACCTTACCGAACCACCCACCCACCGCCACCAGACCTAACCGAACAATCTAGAGGCCAAGGGATGAACCCTAGACCTAGAAAGCCCAAACCTAAACCCAAATCGAATCCCCCACGGCCACTGCTGCCTTCGCCTTTGCCTCCGCCACTCGCATCCGCCGCCTCCGCCGCTCGCGCTCACCGCCTCCTTCACTGTTGCTCGTTGCCGCCTCTACCTCTGCCTTTGCCGCTCCGCCATGGTTGATCAAGACTCGAGAGAAGAGAGGAGGTTAGGGTGGTCTCGGGATTATAAAAAAAAACATAGGGGTTCCTCCTAATATTGGGTTGGTTAGAGGGGTTGGAGCTCAAATAAAAAGTTTCATTGGGTTTATCCTAATGTTGGGTTGGTTAGAGGGGTCTTAGGCTAATAACCCCAAAAATAAATGACTAAATTACGATTTTTTTTATTTATCAATGAATTTTTTTTTTCTGAAATCATGTTATTTCAAAAGTCACCCTAGATCTACTGCTATTTTGGCTAGTCCGGATACCAAACTGGAAGACTGATAAATTCACTATTGGAGATAGCCATTTTTTACTTTTTATTCCAAACTGGTAAATTGACTATATGCAAGTAGCTTAAAAATTTATGAAATTTGCAAAACCACAGGTTTTGAGGTATTACGAATGGAACTGTTTTAATTATTATAAACTCCACAAGTAATTATAATATTTGATGGATAATTACTTTAAACCAAAAGTTTTTCAATTCAAAATATTGATCAAAACCTGGCTTAACCTAACTTTTGACCTTAACCCAAATGGAGCCTTAGTTTCAATCCATTAATTACATTGTTTAAAGCCGTCATCAAAGAAAACGAAATTCTTATAAAGTTGTCTCCAACAATGGATTTGTTTCTCTTTTTTGAAATTTTTAATGGTCGATTGAGATCACATCCCAGTGGCAATGCACTTGCCCCCCTATTTTGGTAACTTGTTGTATCGAATCCCATGATTCCCATGGGCTTCCCTCCCATCGGTATGGTGGACTTCTCTCTCGTCTTTGTGATGGGTTGATTTGTGCTACTGTGTGGCAATATTATAAGTAGGTTAGATTATATCCTAGACTTATCTTGTACTTTAAATACTAATAGATGATGTACTGACGATGAGGGCCTTCCAAAAAAAAATACTAGCGGATTTGGTGATGGTTTTAAAATCATCGCTAAAAGTATTGTCCGATAAAAGAAATAATAGCCATCGAGGTAGCTGGTTTTACCGACTCCTCTTCTGACGTGTCGTCCAAGCTGGTCAGGTTGACATTATTTTTCTTTAATGAATCGAAGCATGAATATTGAGATTTCTTCAAATTTCTTGTCGTCTCCTTCCATGGGGAGACTTCTCGATCCCTATCCATATCTATTTTAATTTATTTTGTTCCGAGTAGCAGAGATCAAAAATTTTGCTGCCTTGCATCATTTAGAACACAGTCATTCGGCCACCATTGAATCCATGGCATAAAACATCACCACCTCTCACAGTTTGGTTGGTCGGAAATTGCCGGCCATTATTCACATAGTATTCACTTCTATGGCCATGAACAAGGGCAAGCATTAAGCACAAGGTGAACCAATGCCAATGACTCATCTCACTCTTCTTCTTCTTTTTCTTGGTAGACCTAACGAATCTTCGACGATTCTTTCAAAATTTTCCTTGTCGTTGGATCATGAACGTTCGTCAATGGTCACCAATGTAGCATGTGTGTGTGTGTCATTCATGCATATAGGACATGATGACTTGATATCACCCTCCACCTTCCTCTCTTATTTTTTTTAGAAATCCCTCAATGTGACAGGGGATTCGATAAGGACCCCTATCAGTTTATTAAAATAACTTCGTCTTTCTAATCTTACACCGACCATGTGATCAAAAGGACAAAAAACTCAATGGTGGCAGCTAAACACGAGCATTATCGCAACGAAAAGAATAGCCCTCAATTCATGTCGTTGGATGCACCCCAACGGCTGCATTCTTGTTCATTTGTTACTTGGAAGCCATGGTGATTCGCGAGAGTGATCGGCTCAAAGCCTTCCTGTTCCATGAGATCTTTCCCTAGTGCCATTAGTGACACCACCAAGAAATTGATTTTCCATTTAGAGCATAGCATTGCCTAGCCGCAACAAACGGGAGAATCCACCGATGATTTCACCATCATATCGACGTCATCGTGACCCGACAAACTACTTACGGTGGATGGCTTAGGTGTTTGATTGTTTGTAGTGGGACCCTCGTATCGAAGTCGATGTGATCCGACAAACTAGTTTGGATGTTGTGTAATTGTTGTGTGTGCATCTGTTTGCACATATGACCTGAGCAATTTAAGCTCGTGAGTCTATGTGAAACCTTATTTGCACGGCTTTATGCGCAAAACATGTACAAATTTAGGATAGTTTGTATCTATTTATACACATCACACCGCATTAACCAAAACACTCGAATCTTTTGTACTTTTTTTTTGTTTTGCTATCGTGACTATTTTATGTATTATAGTCCGAGAAATGCTATTCAGTCCGAAGGTTTTCCCAATTCCGCCAGCCGGATTGACGTGGCAACAGGCAACTGGTGGCTAAAACCCACTAGCGACATTTAAATCTTTTCAACCACCAGTTGCACGCTGCCACATCAATCGGGCTGAGCAGAATCGGAAAAACCTTCGGGCTGAATAGCATTTCTCATTATAGTCCTAACATATGCTAAGGGGAGGGCAGCCGCTAGTTTATGTGGTGGAATAGTCCCAAGACGTCCTTCATCAATAATTGCTGTAGGTTGGGGGAAACTCCACTCGGAATGCCAGAGGCCCAAGACCAAGATTAGTTGCTCTGCCACTTTATTGTCAATCCAGTGAACCTAGGAAAGGTTGACCAGAACCCTGCCGGAGAGGAGAGTAGACTTCGCAACGGGCTGGCGTCGGCTTTTATGGTAAACTTCACACATAAGTAGGAAAAGTCGGTGAAGACTTTGAAGACCTCGATCAGCTTCTTGTAACCATGGGTGTAAAATCTGGCTTAGGCTTTCACGGGCCCGCAACATACAGCCCAAGTAAAGCCCACGAGGACAACTTGGGGACCAACAGCCCAAGAGGGACCACCGAGGACAGCTCGGGACCCAACAACCCAAGAGGGGCCATGAGGACAGCTCGAGGCCCAGCAGCCAAAAAGAGGCTCACAAGGATAGCTTCGAACCCAGTAGATCAAGCGGGGCCAACGGGGACACTCAGGGCCCATAAGGTCAACTCGGACCCCAGCAGCCCCCGAAGGGCCCGCAAAGACAGCCCGGGCTCGGTAGCCCACCTACAAAAACCGCCCCTGGACCTGACATCTTCCAATCTCTATAAATAGCAGGCCCAACACCAAATCAAGATCAAAATTTTTTCTCCATAGATTATTCTTCTATTTCCAGAATTACAGATCTCGGACGAAGAACTGATAGATTTCGGGAAACCACTCTCCAACAACATATAGGTTTCTGAAATCCACCTCTAAGAGCATAGTGGATTTGGGACCTCGCCCCGATCTTCTATCTCCTCCATATTCTTCTCTATTAACTTGTAAAGTCCCCCCTCGGTTTGTCGAGTAGTAGCTCTACTTTTCTTCGAAATCGTGGATTCAAGGTTGCGTCTAATCACACAAAGACGTAGGCTTTGGATGAACTTCGATACCAAGGTTGTGTTGGCGCAGAATACCTCAGACGAGGTCTTGATCTGCCGCCTTACGCTTGCGGAAATGATCTAGGGTTTTCGGATCTCCGACGATCCGAAAAGAATGATCGAATCCACCAAAAACGATATAACAATCACAGAGAGAATAGAGCAAAGAAGCAATCCACACGACACAAAGAGATTTGTTCACGCAGTTCGGAAATTCCTACCTCTGCGGGTGTCGGTCACCGCCCTTGGAGTAATGGAATTAAAACTTGAAAATTACAACCCTCTTCATCTTCCTCATTCCACCGGATCTCAAGGAGATCAATCTCCTCGCAAGATCCACGATCTTCTTTGACTCTCAAACACAAGCAAGAAGCCCGAAGAACCCTAAAATGAGCCATCAAACACAATGACAATGTCTTACAAAACCTAGGGTTAAAACCCTATTTAAACATCACAAATCCGTACAAAATTGCATCGAACATGGGCCCAATTCGTGCTTAGCACCCAGGGCACCGCCAAGGGCGCCAACCTGTAGCCCGTCAGCAAAACCGCCAAAAACCTGGCAGCCAGGGCACCCAGACTGGCACGTAGGGCACCATCAACCTGGAGAGTAGTGGTGCCCTGGGTGCCACACACTTGGCGCCCTAGGCGCCAACTCAAGAGAGTGATGCCTAACAGTGCCTAGGCGCCACACACCTAGTGCCCAAGGCGCCAGCCCTCAGATGGGCACGCCAGAGCCTCCTATCATGCTTCGTCTTTGTCGAAACTAAGCCAAACTTTGACAAACTCCACCTTGTGAACTTTCGGCCAATGCTCTCATTCCAACGAGCCTCCACCTTGGCGAGTATCAACTCACCTCCATCGCACCTCAGATGGCATGGTGCTCTCCACTGCACTAGAAGGAGACAAGTTGGAGCAAGCTTGAGCAATGCTCAAACTTCTCCCTGGTGACTGGCTTCGTGAGAAAATCTGAAGCATTCTCATCCGTGTGAACCTACTCTACCTTGATCTCACCATCATCCAGCCAGTCTCTGATCTTGTGGTACCTGATGTCTATGTGCTTTGTCCTTGCATGGAAGACTGGATCCTTCGCCAAACAAATAGCACTCTGACTATCGCACTGTACCATAACTAAGCTCTGACTCAGTCCCAATTTGCTAGCTACATCCTTCAACCAGATAGTCTCCTTCGCAGCCTATATTAGAGCCATATACCCTGCCTCGGTAGTGGAGAGCGCTGTCACTGACTGTAGCATAGACCTCCAGCAGATCGGTCCTCCTCCACACGTGAATACGTATCCCGTGGTAGATCTTCTCCTGTCAAGATCTGCTGCACAGTCTGAATCAGAATATCCCGTGATACTGATCTCTCCCTTTTGCCTGGCAAACAAGATCCCTTTCTCTGCACTATCCTTCAAATACCCTAAGATCCACTTGACCACTTACCAAATGATCTTCCCCGGATTCGATATGAATCTGGACATGACACTCACCGCCTGTGCCAAATCCGGCCTCGTACAAACCATCGCATACATCAAACATCCTACCACACTGGCGTATAGTGTCTTCTGCATCACCTGGATCTTCTTCTCTGTAGTAGGACACTGTCTCTTTCTCAGAACAAAGTGCGAAACCAATGGAGTAGAGGTTAGCTTTACATCCTTTATCTCAAACCTCTCAAGAACCTTTCGGATATAGGTTCCTTGAGACAACCAGAGCTTCCCGACCTTTCTGTCCCTCCTGGTCTTCATGCCAAGAATCTTCCTCGTATTCCCAAGATCTTGCATCTCGAACTCCATACTCAGCATCTTCTTGAGTTCGACTATCTTACTCTTATCATGACATGCGATGAGCATATCGTCGACATAGAGCATCAATATCTCAGCCTCTCCATCCTCAAAGGTGCGAATGTAGACGCAACAGTCATACATCCCCCTTGAGTAACTGGTCTGTACCATAAATGAGTCAAAGTGCTTGTACCACTGCATCGGTGACTGCTTGAGTCCTTAGATTGACTTCTTCAGTCTACACACGTGGTTCTCCTTGCTATCTTTAATGAACTCGTCCGGCTGTGATATGTCGATATCCTCATCGAGATTCCCATGAAGAAACGTCATCTTCACGTCCATCTACTTTAGCTCTATATCATGATGAGCAACCTGAGCCAATAGCATTCTAATAGAGATATGCTTGACTACGAGAAAGAAGAACTCCTCATAGTCAATTCCTTCTCGCTGAGTGAACCCCTTTGCAACCAAACGTGTCTTGAACTTTGGGTCTTTATTTTGCATACCCTCCATCTTTCTGAGAACCCACCTGGAACTTATGATATTCTTTCCTTTGGGGCTTGGAACTAACTCCCAAACGGAGTTCTTGTGGAGACTGCTCATCTCATCCTTTATCGCCTTCATCCAGCCTTGCATGCCCCTCGCTGCTCGCTGCAGCCTCATTATAGCTTACTAGATCATCTTCATTGATAATTAAGGCATAGCAAGCCTCATCATTCCAACTGTATCTGTGAGGCGGTTTGATGGACCTTTTCAACTTTTTCAAAGTCGTGCATGTAGGCTCCACCTGAGCCTGTACTGGAGCCTCCACCTGAGTCTCCGCCGGTGTCTCCACTTGCTGTTGCTCGTCCATATCCCCCTCAGATGTGTTGACTGCTTCATCCATATCTGTCAAGATAACTGGAACCTCTGTAGCAGTCTTCTCTCCCTGACTGGATTTTGCCGCATTGGCCTTCACCTCCACCTTAGGCATGGTCGTTTCGTCAAAGATGACATATTTGCTGATGATCTTCTTTCGGTTTTTTGGATCCCACAACTTGAAGCCCTTCACACCTCGTTCAAAGCCCATGACCAGGCACACCTACGACTTTGGCTTCAACTTGTTCCTCTCATCACTCGAGATGAGAGCGAACACCTTACATCCGAGCACCTTTATCGCGGAAAAGATCCACATCTTTTCTAGACCATACCTCCTCAGCATACTTGAATTCTAGTAGCTTCGAGGGAGATCGATTAACCAAATAACACGTATGGTTAACCGACTCTGCCCAAAAGGACTTAGACATATTTGCATGCACTAGCATGCACCTCTCTTTCTCTATGAGAATCATGTTCATCCTTTCTACAATGTTATTTTGCTGAGTGGTCTTCTTCACCATGAAGTACCTGACAATATCCTCCTACCGACAGAACTCAATGAACCTTCCATCCTTATATTTACCTCCATTGCCGCTCCTCAAGTACTTGATATTCCTCCCTGTCAGGTTTTCCACCTCTGCCTTCCAAGTTTTGAACTTATCAAACACCTCGGACTTCTCGCGTATGAAGTAGACCCAAACCTTTTAGGAGTAATCATCCAGGAACGTTCCATAGTACCGTGCTCCACCATGCGAACGAGTCAGAGCTGGTCCCCAAACATCGGAGTGAATGTAGTCAAGAGCGTCCTTTGCCCTTTTCTTAGTAGAAGCCAACTTGAATGAAATCTTGGACTGCTTTCCCATGATGCATGATCGGCACAACTCCAATTTGTACTCGCCTACACCTTTTAGCAGCTTCCTTCTGTGTAGTTCCTGCAGCCTCTTTTCGCTCATGTGGCCCAGCCTCTGATGCCATATCAAAGCCAAATCTTTTTTAGAACTGATGTTTGTGGAAACTGTCACTCCACCCAAGACTGTACTTCCAAACAATCTGTACAGATTGTTCGCCTACCTCTCTCCTCCCATCACCACTAGTGATCCCTTAATAACATTGATCTTCCCATCTCTCGATGAGTAGGCATACCCGTTTGCATCCAGAGTACCCAAGGAAACAAGCTAGGTTCTTCTTGAGAACTGGAATGTGCCTTATGCTCCCGAGCGTGATCCCTTAGTAACATTGATCTTCCCATCTCTCGATGAATAGGCATACTCGTTTGCATATAGAGTACGCAAGAAAATAAGGTTCTTCTTGAGAGCTGGAATGTGCCTTATGCTCCTGAGCGAATGAATCGTACTATCATTCATCTTCGGTCTAATTGTTCCCATGCCTACCACCTTATAGGAGGCGTCGTTCCCCATAAGAACTTTGTCGTAATTTATCTCCTCATATGTGTAGAACCAATCCCTATTTGCATACATATGGAACGTACAACCACTATCAAGGATCCACTGAGATGAGGATTTACATATGGAACGACTCTTATCCTGGCTCTGGCTTCTGGCACGCCTGTCCTTCGATCGGCCTCGGTGCTCATGAGAGCTCTTTATAACGAGTCCCGCACCCTTCGCATCTTCTTCCGTATTCTTGCACATCTTTGCATGGAAGATGATCGCCTAGACGACCTCCTCAAACTTAAAAGTCTCCTTGTCGAATATCAGGGTGGTCCTGAAATGCTTGTAGGACGGTGGAAGAGACCGTAGTAAGAGCAGTACCTTGTCGTCTTCATCATACTTCACCTTCACTCGCAGAAGATCTAAAATACACTGGTTCAACTGGTTCAGGTGCTCTATCAGATCCCCGTCTTCATCCATACGCAAATTGTATAGTTCATTCTTTAAGAACAATCTATTTGAGAGGGATTTTTCCATGTACAATGACTGCAACTTGTCCAAGTGCCTTTAACTGATATTTCCTCCATGAAACTGTAATGACTTCATCCGACAGATGAAGCTCTATGGAACTCATCGCCTTCTAATTGGCTTTCGCCTATACTTCACCCGTCGTCTTCTTCGGTTCGTGCTCTTTGCCCATAATGCGCATAAGAAGATCTTGTTGTATCAAGTTATTCCTCATCTTCCTTTGCCATAGTGTGAAATTGATGTTTCCGTCAAACGGCTTGAGATCAATCTTCATGCTACCCATGGTGGTCTTCTCTTTGGTCATCTCTGACAGATCAGACACAAAACCCTCCAAAACCTTAACTCTGATATCAGTTGTTGGCGCGGAATGTCTCAAACAAGGTCTCGATCCACCGCCTTATGCTTGTGGAAGTGATCTAGGGTTTTCGGATCTCCGACAATCCGAAGAGAATGATCGAATCCACCAAAAATGATGCAACAATTACAGAGAGAATAGAACAAAGAAACAATCCACACGACACAAAGAGAATTGTTCACGCAATTCAAAAATTCCTACATCTGCAGGTGTCGGTCACCACCCTTGGAGCAATGGAATTAGAACTTGAAGATTACAACCCTCTTCTTCTTCCTCACTCCACCGGATCTCAAGGAGATCAATCTCCTCGCAACAAACACAAGCGAGAAGCCTGAAGAAAAACCCTAAAACGAGCCATCAAACACAATAACATCTTACAAAACCTAGGGTTAAAACCTTATTTAAACCCCCACAAAATCCGTGCAAAATCGCGTCCAGCACGGGCACAATTCGTGCCTGGCTCCCAGGGCGCCGCCAAGGGCGCCAACCTGTAGCCTGTCAACAAAACCGTCAAAAAACCGGCGCCCAGGGCGTCACCAACCTGGAGAGTGGCTCCCTGGGTGCCAACCGGAGAGGGTGGCACCCGATAGTGCCTGGGCACACCTAGAACCTCCTATCGCGCTCCGTCTTTGTCGAAACTGAGCCAAACTGTGACAGACTGCGCCTAATCTACTCTCTAGAATCTACAATATTGGAATCGATTGATTATTGACGGAAATCTATTGCCGACAAAAGAATCCCCCACAGTAGCAACGAAGGATCCACCATCTATTCCTAGCGATCTGGCCCGGGAATATCCCCACAACGCTTAGGAGCTCAGTGGAGAAACAGGCTCAACTCTGCTAGGAGCATGATGGCGTAGACCATGATGCAGTCGTCCGATATCATCGTACCTTCAAAGACGGACATGAGGCTAATCTTGTTCGGAATCCTAAACCCTTCTCTAAACGTAGTAATAGAGGACTATTTGAGGGTGGCAGCTGCACGCCGACCCTTTCGCTATTTTATCTCATCGGAGGTAGAGCGATGGGACCTGACTTGGCCTCACCTATAAGAGCTTGTTTCTATGACATTATTCTGATGTCATCTGGGGCAACAAAAGGATCTGCAACCAAACAAACAGTCATATAGTTGGCACTCACTATCCAATTACATCATTTCTTAATATTTTAGTACTTAGAAAACACTCCAAAAAGTTGTGTACGAACTATATCGGCTGACACTCGTCGCCACTCATCACCACCATCGTCGGTTGTCACCGGTCACTGGTTCCATTGCCTGCCGCTGATCATGATCGGTGGTATCACCACTGACAGTCTCCGTCGTCACCGTCGGTCACCCCCCCTCTCTCTCCCAAAATTACTGACCACAACCAAACAATCATTTTGTAACTACATGGTGGTTCTAACCCATGCTTTGCAATTGCACTTTTGTTGACCTGTGATGTTCCTAGTGCATGAGATGTAACTCCACCAAACCCAGCAACACCTCCTAACAAAAACAGATGGTAAGAGCATAGTTTCCCATATGTCAGAGGAGGACATTCTTCAGGTGATGAGACTCGATCGCGATATGCAGAGAGATTGTGAGCTTCCTGCAGGGGAAAACCATACATGATCACCTTATTTTCTTGCAGGTTTGGATATGGGCATCGATTGAGTGACCACGTCCGGGTTATAGGCTGCGTTGTATTTACTGTTCTATTGGGCCTGTCCAAACTCACTTTTTCTGAGTTCGTTTATATGTAATATGTTTACTACTACTATTTATAATACACAGGTTGGGGTCAGCCTAACCCCCTCCCATATAGGTAGGGGTGACAATGGGTAATGTCGGGTCGGGTTCGGGTCGTGTCCAAAACCCCTAGATCTGGACTCGACCCGTTTAATTAATCGTGTCTAGATCCTAAACCCGTACCCAACCCGTTAGACCCGTTTACCACACGGATTTATTCAGTTAACCCAATCCGACCCAACCCGACCTAACCCGATAGACCCGCTGATACTATATATTACAGTATCGGATTGCGGGTTGACCTGACCCGTTGAATTTTAAACGGGTCTTTCCGAGTCTACCGTGTCCAGACCCTAAATCCAGACCCGACCCACTTATTAAATAGGTCTATCGTGTCGACCCATTTAGCCTTGACCCGTGTTGGGTCCGAAATTGCCAGCCCTACATATAGGGATGTCACATTTTCATAAAAAAAAAAAAAAAACTTCCCACACACCACATGGCTGATTTCTTGGGATCCGTTATAATTCTTGAAATATGGTAGCATATGATTGACCTATCAACCCTAACGTTGCTTTCAATTACCCCGCTCAAAAGCCCGAGATGCTCGCTTATTGGACCCCACAACCACGTACAAGGCCGATGGTTCCCGGGGAAACCAAAGGCCTGCCCTTTGACACTAGGGGAGTTGCATACCAGAGCTAGAGCCCAAGAACTAGAATTTTTATCTATACAACCTTTAGCTCCTTATACAAGGGTAGGGGAGGGCATGCTCCATCCCTATTGTAACGTATATGTAGCCCTGTCGCCTGTCATGCTACGATCTCTGGGTGCGGTCGACATGACCAGATAGGCTATGATCTCATTCGGTTATTGTGACAAGTCACACGATCTTCGCAGGTTTGCATTTTCTTAGAGCATCTCCAACCGACTCTCGTAGCAGCTCCCATCTCATATGGCATCAAAGATTTTTGTCATATAGTGAAGAGAATTTGCTCCAACTGGCTCCTATCCATCCTACGTGACGGTAGGAGCCGGAACCGGCTCGGATATGCTGGGATCCAAAAAGTAGTTCCTATGTGGGGGGCTGCCCATGTGAAAAAAATATACATTGGTACTTGGCTTTGCAGATCAACGGCCCAAAATAAAATAAAGCCGTTGGGGCTTGGGTCTTGGGAGCCAACGGTCCTTGATTTTGGAGATCAACGGTAGATGCTTGCACATTGTGTTTTGGGCCTTGGCAACCATCGGTCTAAAATAAATTAGAGCTATCCTATGTGGCAGATGGGAGGAGGATGAGATTCTGTTAGAGATGTTTTTGCTCACCAATTTCTATCCTATGTGGCAAATGGGAGGAGGATGGGAGCTAAAGTTGGTCCCGCTTGGGAAGGAGTCGATTGGAGATAATTTTAGGACTACCAATTGGAAGATGCGGCTCAACTTGCTTTCTCTGAGCTAGCCATAAGTCAGTCGAGTTGGGACACGGACCGACCTGACCACGATCGAGGCTCCAGCTTAGGATAGACTAACTCTTAGGTGCATAGTTCCAACTTTGGTCATGTGTTAGTCTTTGGTTAGGCAATGGTGTCCGACAAAGATCGTAGAAATTTTGGTACCCATAGTAATCCAAATCTTTTAAATACTTGACTCTTGATGGTTGCAATAGGAGCCTTTACAAAAAGGAGGAGCCCATGTAATTTAAAATACTCTATTCAATATTGAAAAAGGAGAACTCATATAATTTGAAAATACTGTAACTGCCAACTAGGTAAGTTGGTAAAGTCTCAGGGGGTTGGTGCGAGACATCTGGGATCGATTCCCGCTTACATTGAATTAATAACCGATAGGGGGCTGCCTTAACCTTCCCAATGATGAGATTTTGTAGGGTGCTTAAAATAAAAATCAAAATACTTCATTCAAATTGAATAGAAATTTTCTACCTTGAGGTTTGTTGTGGGCTCTGTGGCTCCAAATCTTCTTAAAATTGATAATAACCATAATTAATTGTATTATTTTATCTGTATTTCTATATTTTTGGCACATTTTTACCTCCGTAATTACTCTCTTGTGATTTCCTTAATCTCTTGAGAGATTTTGGTGGATTTATTGAAGGGATCCAACTAGTAAACTTTATTATTTCCTTGATAGATTATTTTGAAGGGATAGATGATGGCGGGATGCGGGACCCAGAGATGCACTTAGGCGATGACACCGAGAGAGAGAGAGAGAGAGAGAGAGAGAGAGAGAGAGAGAGAGAGAGAGAGAGAGAGAGAGAGAGAGAGAGAGAGAGAGAGAGAGAGGCCATTTTTTTTTTTTCTGGTGGGAAAAATATAGTACAAAGGGCAAAGCCTCAGATGGAAGATCTGCGATGATGCAAAAATCTAGCAGTGCTCATGTCTCGCCAGCTAACTCTAGTATCGGCCCAGAAAAGTCTTGGATCCAAACTTGAGAGTGTCTTGAGTTTCTTTCCCAAGTGGCCAACCAATCCACAACCCCGTTGACTTCCCGAACGATGTGAGAGATGCGATGCCGAGTCCGACGCTGAATTAGAGGACGCCAATCTTCCAAAATCGGGTCAAGATCTTCATCGCAATGTATGAGTTGGATTGTGGAAAGAGGGTGTCCTTCGATCCATAAGTTTGCCGTAGGCAACCTTTTGTGTGCCTCCTGCAAACCCGGCCAAAGTCCTCATCCTTCTGCCAACTATATCGAAAATAAAGATAAAGTAATAGCACCCATACACAAAATATTAATTACCATGGGAGTTTCGAATAACAAACCCAGTTAGTTGAGAGTGATGATCAAGAGCTAGCGCCGTCAAAGTTTAACTTGAGTTCGTGAGGCAAGGACGGTGTCCAAAACACAACGAGGGTGGAAGGTTCATTGGGGGCCGGTCTAGTGCTTGCAGCGACGGATTTGTAAGCATGAAGAAAACTCTCAAATTCCTTCCAGAATTTCTTATAAGTCAGTTGCGCACTATCGTTAGCCAACTTATAAATAGATTTGTTCCTGACCTTCCAGATGTTCCAAACTGCAAAGCACACAATGGATTGGGTGTGTTGTTTAAGTCCTCTTTTCGAGGAGTAATCATGACAAAGGAGACAGCGCAAATCTGGCAGTGACTAAGGGGGAAAACTGGGTCTGTCAGATTTAGCATCATCATCTAGACCGTTTTTGTCGGGAGGCAAAGAAACAGAATGTGCTCTGTATTTTTTGTGGACTGATCACAACGGGGACATTGGTCCAAAATTTGCATGCCTCAGACGTTTGAGCAAGTGCTTTGGGGATTTTATTATGGATTTCAAAGGAAGTGTGCTCATATGGTTTCTTCAACCATTTGCTTTAATGTATTTCTTTTTTTAATTTGATATGATGATAAACATAAGGGTAAATTACAATAATAAAGGGGAGGCTCCAGGCGGTATTCGATACAAGGCGCGATTGGTAGCTAAGGGCTACTTACAGAAGAAAGACGTCGACTACAATAAGGTGTTTTCACCTGTGGTGAAACACACCTCTATTCGTCTTTTGTTGGCTATGGTGGCGTTGTTTGATCTCGAGCTAAAGCAGCTAGATGTGAAGACAACGTTCTTGCATGGCGAGTTGGAGAAGCTTATCTACATGCATTAACTCGAGGGATTCGTAGTGGAAGGAAAGGAAGACCATGTGTGCCGATTGAGAAAGTCCTTGTACGGCCTCAAGCAGTCGCCGAGACAGTGGTACAAGATATTCGACACATTCATGGGGGATCACGGATACGTCAGAAGTGAGTATGATCACTGCGTCTACTTTCGGAAGCTTCATGATGGTTCTCTAATATTTCTTTTTTTATATATGAACGATATGCTTATTGCTGCAAAGAGCATATCGGATGTCAACGTCCTAAAATCTCAGTTGAGCGATGAATTTGAGATGAAGGACCTAGGCGATGCGAACAAAATCCTTGGGTAAAAATTCACAAGGATCGAAAGCATGGTACAGTTTGTTTGACGCAAATGAGCTATCTTCAGAAGGTGGTTTCTCGTTATGGGATGGGTGATGCTAAGCCAGTTAGTATCCCCCTTGCTGCACACTTTCGATTATCGGCGACATAGTCTCCGAGCACCGATGACGAGCATGTTTACATGACTCGTGTGTCGTATGCAAGTATAGTCGATAGTTTGATGTACGCTATGGTGTGTACTCGTCCAGATATCGCACAGGCGGTCAGTGTGGTCAGTCATTACATGACTAATCCGGAGAAGGAGCATTGGCAGGCTGTGAAGTGGATATTACGGTACCTTCAGGGTATACTAGATTTGGGGTTACTCTTTCAACGGGATGGCGAGTCAGTCAGAGTAGTGGGATATATTGATATAGACTATTCCGGTGACCTGGATGGGTGTCGATCTATGATAAGTTATTTATTCACGCTGGTAGATAGTCCGGTGAGATGGAAGGCTTTTCTACAAGAAACGGTTGCACTATCAATGACAGAGGCTGAATACATGGTCATTACGAAAGGCGCCAAGGAAGCGATTTGGCTCCGAGACATTGCGGAAGAGTTTGGTCTTTCATAGGTTAGCATGGAGATATTTTCGGATAGGCAGAGTGCTATCTATTTGGCGAACGACAAGCAGGTCCATCACTCACGGACGAAGCATATTGATATCCGTTATCACTTTGTTTGGCAATATATTAAGCAGAAGATGGTTTCTTTGAAGAAGATCTCTACGCATGATAATCATGCCGACATATTGACGAAGCCGGTCCCTTTGACTAAGTTTAGGCATTACTTAAGCTTGGTCAAGATGATTTGAGGAGTTTCACACCTTCAGGGTGCTAGCACCTTCAAGGTGTTTTGCGCATCTTCGAGATACATTTTAGGATACCGAGGAGGTATCGTTTGTGTACTGTCAGGGTGCAGGTAGAGACAACAATCGGATTCAGATTCGCACTTCTCGCCAAGGTGGAGATTGTTGAGGTATGGCTTGACTGCAAAAGTCGTGCACACAACCAGGCCTTCAAGAAAGTCAACGCGTCCCTTGAAAAAAAGGCGAGCGTCTGTCCCCCACAATCGTGTGCACGACTTTGGCCCTTTTTGACACGTCCTTCAACGAAAGCCTACAGGCGATTGTACACACGACTTGCCCAGGTCGTGCGCACGATTGTGCCTGGTAAACGGGTTTAACCCAATCTTGCTCCATTTGTCTTTCCAGATTTAGCTATTTTGGAAAAATCTCGGGATTAAGCTTGTGTAACCTATTCTCTTGGTATATAAAGGAGTCTAGGATTTTGGGGATGAGAGAGCTTTTGCTAGGCATTGAAGAGAAACATTGAGGGAGGCTTGGAGAGGCTTTGGCGAGGGTTTGTTGAAGAAGGAGGTGCTCTCGGTGAAGGGAGTTCATCTCATTGGAGATGGGCGTTGCTTGTAACTCCAGTTCGTTCTTCATTCTAGTGGATCTTTTGATCGTATTCGCCTGTGGTTTTTCCCACAAGGGTTTTCACGTAAATCTCTTGTTTCTCTCTCTCTTTGTGATTGTGTTTCTTCTTGCATTGCTATTTCTCTATTGTGCGTTTGTTTGCTTATTCCGCATCGATTCGTCGGAGAATCTTTTTGTGTGATTGATCTTTGTCGATTCACGTGATCGGAGCGATACAGTATTGGATTGTTCATCCGGTACCGTCGAGGGTGATCCGCAACAAGCGTGGCACTCCTTCTGGGATTTTGGAGGCTCAAGACAATGGTGATAAGGTGGAGTGGTTCTTCTCGGTAAAGGTTTGGGCATGCTATCTATTGATCTTCTTCGCAACCAATATATCTATCTAAGTCAGATAAACAACTCTACTACACGACAACAAGATGGAACCTTCAAGACTTGGGATTCCTAGCTCTAACCGGATTTCTAAATAACGTCCTGGTGGCACATCGAGAGTTCCATCAAACTGTCCGAATCCAATTAACCCATGACTTAATCTAGTATATCTCGTGAAGTGCACTCTAGTAATCCCCAACTTATATTACTCCCTCGTAATCCATGTTCTCCACTTCAACTTGATAATCATTGGTCCCTCTAATACTAGTGACATGACTCGACTCGGGAGGTGGGGAGCACCTTCAGACCCGATCAGTCACTTGACTCGATTCGATGATTTATCAACCATAACACCACACACTCCGGTGCTATATCTAGCACCCGAACTATCATCAGCCTAACTGATGACCACAAGGCATGGGTTTAATATATGGACATTATGACTCATCGAATGCACTCATCTATCTCTGGATGTCGGATAGCATGTAGGAGTTGCATGTCACTCCAACGCCAGCCGGATAACCCAACGTACCGTGGTTTTCGATTATTGTAGGTTTGTTGTTGGCACATCAAAGCACCACACAACTAGTTAGCTTAGTGGGCATGGTTCCTCAAGGTTAAGAATATATTACCTAAAGTGATAAGATGGTTAATGCACCAATGTCTGACCCACTGATCCGTGCACCATCCTAGTTCCTATTCAACACGATCATCGTGCTTAGTCAGGTGAATGGAGATTCAATGTCCCTGTGGTGGAGACTTCACCACATCCCTCTACCTGCTAACAACTTATTTCAGGTGAAGTGACCAGTATCACCAAAGCTGTGAACTTATTCTAGATCAACACAGAACTGGTCTACTATGTCTCTCAAGTATGGACCCACCATGTACCTCAGTGACCTAGTGCATGTGTTCCCTAGGATCCTTATTATATGTGGATTACACATACCATTTTAGTTATTCATTAAACGGAGTTATTATTCAGTAATGCTAATCTAGAAAATCTACGCTAAGGACACACCAACTCCAATACTATTTACATTTGACCATTGGGTTTGAATTGTTTGTTGGGTTTCTTGAATTTCTTCTTGAAGGTCTTTATCCTTTTATATTCAATAAGATTTGCCTCACAAAGCATATCTGACTCGTACACTTGTGGAAGTTTGTGCTTGCTCCAATGTTTTTCTTGATTTGTATGGACACCATCACGTCATCAAGGCTCATGGCTTTACTTTGTACTTTAGCAAGACTTGGAAGTCGCTCCATGATGGCGAGGGTGGATACTTACAATCTTCCATCGATGGGTATATCTTTGCCGACAATCTTTGCCATTGGATTATGACTTCATTGGCTTGTTCAAGAGTAGGGCGATCATCAACCATTTTAATTTGTAATCAAAGTACTCTCCAAGAGCATATTTTTTTCTCTCTTGTATGCTTCTTTCTAAACGTCCTTTCAAGGGATTCCCACTTTTCTTTGGAGAGATTGCCTTGGGTTTCTAGAAGGTGGATTGGTTGGATTCATGAATGCATTAGCACTCCAACTTTCTCGGTGCTGTTGAATGGTATTCTGACGGGCTTCATCAGATCCACAAGAGGTATAAGACAAGGGGACCCCCTTTCTCCTTACCTCTTTTCTATTGTCATGGAGGGTTTTTCTCTGGCTCTGGAGAATGGGCTGGAGACCCATAGTTAGTCTAGCTTCTGTATTGGATCGGCTCCTTGCATTTCACATCTATTATTTACCGATGATCCCATATATACTTTTTGTTGCGGCTAACATACAATCCTTCAGAGGGGTAGCTCGAATTCTGGAGGATTTTGGTAGGGATACTGGGCTGCATGTGAGTTTTGAAAAAAGCATGGTGTATCTATCCCGATCGGTCACTAATGGGCCGAAATTGGTGAAGGGGCTGGGAATTAATATTGGTAATATATCGGTTCATTATCTGGGTTTGCCGTTTTCCAGCTTGGAAGAATTTGAGACTTTTCTACTGCTTGGTGGAAAAGTTTCAACTGAAACTGGATTCTTGGGAAACAAATAAGTTTTCTTTTGGGGGCGCCTTGTGCTTATTAAATCAGTCATCTATGCCTATCTTTATTATTAGGCTGTTGTCTTCACTATCCCGAATTGTACTCGAAACCTGCTAGAGAGGTGGATGCGCAAATTCTTACAGGGCTCGTCGTTAGTGCATGTCAAATGGTCCGAGGTGTGTAAACCTTTTCGAGAAGGAGGTTTGGGAATCAGGAGAATCTCGGATATTAGCAAGTCGAGCTATTTGAAGCTCGGATGGACCTTCATCACCGACACGGAGAACAGATGGATGAGGGGCAGGTACCTTGGTACTCAATCGTTCTGGGAAGTGAGCCCCACTCAGACCTCTTCTAGTGTTTGGCGCGGTATGCTCCAACGTAGGAAGGATTTAGCTATGAATCTCAAGTATTGTATTGTCGATGGTCACAAATAGACAGGTGGAGGGATCCTTGGGTGGATGGTAGGAGCCCATTGCAAATAGTGGGGATCCATTCTATCCCGAAGCTGCGGTATGGGTGGTTGGACTCGAGTGGCTGGATTGTGGAACGTCAATGGCACCTTCCCAATCCATCTAATCTAGCTACCTCTCAGCTCTACCTTATGGTTCAGGATGTTCAGATTGACCAGATTGAGGATGCTGATCAGATTTTGTGGACTGCAAAAGGTAACGGTTTATTTTCTCTTAAGGCGGCTTGGGAGTCGATTAGGAATGCAGGAGCTACTAAGGGGTGGGCTAAGGTTATATGGAACTCAACGTCACCTCCAAATCATAGCTTTTGCACTTGGAGGGTTGTTCGGGACCGTTTACCGACCATACCATGGATCCAAAAGAGAGGGGTCCACCATGCTAACCGATGTTGTCTTTGTGAACAGGCGGGGGAGACTATCAAACATCGTTTTTTCACGTGCCCTTGGTCTTGTGAAGTGTGGGACAAATGCAAAGATATTATGCGATGGCCCACAGATTGTCCAACCCATTCTATCAAAAAGGCTCACAAGTTCATATTCACCATTGGGGGGCCTGAGCGACTGGTTGCACAGATTATTCCTACAACAGTGGTCTTTACCGTTTGGGTGGAACACAATTACCGAATGTATGATGATACATATCGTTCAGTTCCCGAAGTGATCTCCAAGCTAGCAGTCAGGATTGTTGAGATTTTACATAACAATGCTAGTAAGAGACTGTTGCCGATTGTAGATCCTATAGTGACATCTTGGGCAACTCTTATTAATATCGGCTTTTCTGGTTTGGGTCGGGACGAGGTAGAGGAACTAGATGCCCATGAGGCTAATGGGCAGCAAGACTTGAAACTCGGATTATAGTTTGTGCTGGTCGGAGGATGATTGGGGTGGTGGTCGATGTTCCATGTCTCTTCCTAGATCTGGCTCATGTTGGGTGTGGAGGAGGCAATAACTGATGAAGCTGTGCTCGAGATTGTAGGAGCCTGGTTTGGAGATTACTGGTGCAATTGTGGAGCCTGTTGTTCATGATTGGGTGTGATGCTCGAGTTGGTGGTGGTAGATCTTGGAGCTTTGAGTCCTGAAGATCGAGTTGGTGGTAGGCAACCGTAGGATCTTCTGGGATATCTTGCTTTTGCGAGCTTGAAGTGGAATTCTTGTAACATCCATTGCCTGTTGATTTGGTGCCGACTCAATGAGTGTTGCTGGTACTTCTGTGAGTTTGGAGTGGAGTTGTTAGAGCTTAGGATCATGATGACCGAGTTAGTGGATGGCAGCTGTAGAAGCTTTGGGTGGTGCCTTGTGGTATTATTCTTCTCAAGCGGGAGCTTCTACGAGCTTGGAGTGTAGGTAAGGTCCATTCTTATACCTTCTCTATGTGTTGTAGTAGATCTGATTCTGTGGTTTTGAGTGGTTTTTGGAGTCGAGGAGGTTCTTTTTCTTTTGTGGCTTCAAGGATTAGACCCCATTAGGTAGTTCCCGTGTCAGGCTACTACTTTTGGATTCTGTTCTACTATTTTGTACTGCCCTTCGATTTAATTGATTCGTTTTTTACCCCTCAAAAAAAAGAAGTCACACGGTCGTGGTCATCAAGGGACTCATAAGAGCACTAAGGATTTGATCACGGAAAGAGAAATCATTTTCTTAAAACTTTACATATTGGTTAAAAGGATCCGAATCGTCATCGGATTTAGAAGAAGGCTCACTAGAAGTGACATATAGACACCTGCAAAGTGTTGAAAATTCCTTGGCCCCAAAACTCGAGTTGTAGAAAAATATCCCAACAATATATATATATATATATATATATATATATATATATATATATATATATATATATATATATATATATATATATATATAAAGCAAGATCCCGATCTCCCCATAGATGATATGGGACTAAATAAAGAGTCACATCACCAAAAAAAAAAAAAAAGAGTCACATCCCCCCTCACGTGAACAATAACAAGATGCCGAGAACTCAATGAACCCTATGAAAAACTTATCTCGAATCATAGGAAGGCAATGTATTTAAAAATATGGAAACAACAGAAAAAAGACTTTTCATAACACCCTTTCATGTGAAAATGAAGTTGTTCTACTATGTCATGGTTGAATATGAACCTGCAGCAAGTTGGAGAATGCTAGAGAATCTTCAATCTCATTGCCATGTACAGAAGACGATGTCCGAAGAGAACTGGCGCGAGGAAATCCGGATAAACGACTGTGTTAATTCCCCAAGAACTAGAATGGAGAGCATTGATCCGGGGATGAGCGCGGAGCAATCCACAGGCAGAATCAGGAGAACTCCTAGGTCCAAGCTCGACCCGAAAGCCTACGAGCCGATCGCTCTGTCAATCGGTCCTTTCCACCACGGCAAATCCGGCTTAGAAGAGATGGGGAAGGGGAAGCTGATGAATTTATATTATGTTCTCCACGCGAACCCCCCGCGAAAATTAGTGGATTACATCAAGTTTGTCATGGGCAATATCTAGAGGATGTGCGAAAATACTACTCGGATGTCCAGATGGAGGACGAAGGATTTGCGCAGATGTTGCTGCTCGATGCATGGCTTGTTCATAATCTCCCTGTTTTGGGATCTGGAACAGATACAAGGGGGGGGGACCAGCGGCGGCCGGACAATGTGTCGGGGAGCGGGAAGTCCATGAAGGATGCTCTAGTAGGGTTCCACAACTTTATTGTGCATGACATCTTTCTGCTCGAAAATCAACTCCCTTTCTTCTTTCTGGAGAAGCTGTTCTCCGCCGTCGATGTACCACCTGCTGCATCTGGCCCTCACGTACTTCCGTCGCGCCCTTCTGCCACCGGCGGTCGACAATCAATGCCCCCCATCAGCATCAGGAACTAGTACATTCTGGTTCAGAATGTGGCTCTACGAGGCGGGAGTCTGATTCGGGGCGAGCCGAACCAGCGTGCTGAACATACTTTGCTAAGAAATTTTTGAGAAACGGAACAGAAAATACTAATATTTTAATAAACGGAACAAAAGTTTAGTAATTGGAAAAAACGAAATAGTACGTCATCTCAAATGGCGTAAAGTATTTACGCCATTTGAGATGGCGTAAAAATAGAGCGATAAATTTAAATACCGAAAGTGTCCTTACCTCATGTCATCTGAAGTGGCGTAAATCATTTACGCTATCTAAATACTTTCATTCTCTTCTGCCTGTGGGAGCAAACTGTCGGAAGATTACGAAAGAAAACGGCCAAAATAGCCGTTAGTCTTCCGAAAGAAAACGGTCAAAGTAGTCTTGAGTCGAGAAAGGTTAAAAATAATTAGAAATATTGTTTTTACTCCATCTCATTTGGCGTAAAACTATAGTCACTTTCGGCATTTTAATTTACCACTCCATTCTTACGCCATACTTTATTCCATTTGAGATGGCATACTATTCCGTTTTTTTCAATTACTAAACTTTTTTTCCGTTTATTAAAATATTAATATTTTTTGTTTCGTTTCTCAAAAAATTCTATACTTTGCTGGACATCACGTTCAGTAGGTGCGGGAAGATGGTTATACTTTGCTGGACCTCATAGCCCTCGAGCAGATGTGCCCCGAGCTGGGGTCACAGGTCTCTGCTTACGTTGAGCTCATGGTGCACCTCATCGCGACGTGGCGCTGCTCGCGCGCAAGGGGATCATCGACCACCACCTGGGGAGCGACGACGAAGAGATGGCTTGCTTCATGAACGGCCTCAGTCAGGAGCTGCAGTTCGATCGCGACAGCAAGTACAGCCAGAAACCGGTGTTCAGAAATACTCGGAGTTCAGGATTTTCCAGTGGAAGGTGTGGCTGAGGCATCAGCATCTCAAGAATCCATGGGTGGTCTTTATCGCTGCTGACCGGGATCGTCCTCCTCGTCTGCTCTCTCCTGCAAACAATCTACACCATTCATCCAACCTCCAAATAGCTAGAGACATATATGTTTCATGATCTGCTACGCACCCGAACTGTCGTGAATCATCTTCGATCTTCTACTATTATTATTAGATGCTCTTATTGAAATTTCACATGACATAATATTGTTTGGTCTTTAATCAAAGGCTTCCTAGTGATGAATCTTTTCATACACCCACCACTTTGATCAGCGTTCCACATAAAAACACCAAAACACCCAGCTGCTCGGATCTCAAAGATCGAATCCATACATTAATTTGAATGAAGCTGAAGATTACATGCACTGTTACTGCGATGAAACATGATCCTTTGAACTGTAAGTTACAATTCTTTTTATGTATGCAATAACATATTACAGAGAGCTTGGTTGCCAATGTGACAGCCAGCAGCCTCACTTATCAAGTATATAAAGACCCTGTAATTCTATTTGCCCCTCCCATTAGGTTGATGGGTTTTCTCGTAAACGCGTACATTATATCTTGGATGCGTCTGCGGTGATTCTGCTCAAAGCAACCGCGGTTTTCGACCCAGATTGGCGCCCCAAGTGCTTGCAGATGAAGTCACCAGCGGCCATGAGCTTGCTCAGATCCACATTGGTCTTCACTCCAAGCCCGTTGAGCATATACACGACGTCCTCGGTGGCGACGTTCCCAGAGGCGCCTTTCGCGTAGGGGCACCCTCCCAAGCCAGCAACAGACGAGTCCACCGTGCTGATCCCCATCTGATGAGATTGAGAGTCAACACACTCAGATGAGAGGTGTGCCTCGGATTTTATTTTGGGTTTCCTTCGTTTACAAAGTCTGGAGGGGCTACTTACTTGGAGGGAGACCAGTATATTCGGAAGAGACTGCCCATATGTGTCATGAAAATGGACGGCAAGCTTCTCTATAGGAACGACGGACATTACAGCTTCAAGCATTGGAATGACGGTGCCTGTATTAAAAAAAACAAATTCATTCATAAAAGAAAAAAAAAAGAGAAAATTTTAGGTTAGAATAATGCAATAGTATCATTCTAAACACAGGTGTTTAGCAACTAGGGTTTGGTTCTAAGTCGATTCCATGGTAATAACACTCATGCAGAACTAGATGAGGAGAACGAAAGGGTTGAGAGTTCAGTGTCCTTTACTATTACCTGAGGGGATAACTGATCAACTTGGTTCCTTGGATGAATGCAACTCCCTAAGTAGTTCTTTAAATGTTTCTTTACTTTCTTTTCACTATTGCCTTCTTTCCAGTTTCTTTCATGTTAAAAAGTGATCACTCAAGCTGTACTTGAGCCTTTAACATCGTGATATATATAAAAAAAAACATTACCATTATTTGGCCTTAAAGCTTGAGCTCTGGCATAGTGTTTTCTTTTGAGATGCTAGCTTCTTTGTGGTTTCTGGAGAGCATTCTGAACAGAATCAAGATAACCACCTCATTCAACCACCATTTAATCTCACCACACTTAACATCATAAACATAGCCATAACTGAGTGGCTTTATACTCAATCGAACAATTGAGGAGTTAAAAAGGAACATTGAAAGAAATAATCTCCCTGGATTACAGTTGGAGATTTCCAACTTAATAGAATCTTCATTGAGGTCAGGAGGTGGCACTTCTCATGGAATTGGTGGGGGGAGTGGGGGGGAGGGGGATACCACAGAAAGCTATAGATAAACAGCAGATCAAATCCTTCTATATGATGATTGATAGACTTCTCATCACTCCACCTTGGATTATCTATATGCAGGATGTATGTTAAAGGAAACCAGTAGCTAATCGTTGACCTTGGATCTTGTCAACTGAAGTTATTAGATAGGGCTCATGTCTTTTCAGATGGAGAAGGCATGGATTGGCTATAAGCCCTCAATGGCAGACACAAGCTGACTAGTTCAGATTTATGGTGCAGAAACAAATAGGAAATCAAATCTATCAAAGCTAAGATGAAGGAATGGAATTATGTGAGCTTTCCAGAGAAACATGAGTATTTGTGTTAGAGATATCAATTGAAATATTTCACTAATCTCATTGCATAATTTGCATTCACACACACCCATGTAGCCACATCAGTTTGGTATCAGAGCAACAATTTAGGTTAGGATAAAGTGACTTTGTTCGATCACGTGTAGTGGTTAGTCATATCACTCAGAAATGAATCACCAAAACCAAGTAACTGAGGCCCTAACTGCCATAACTACCCAAATGGCTGAAACACAAACTCAGATGGAAATGGAGGCACAAATTGCTACCAGCTTAACTCACATGGAAGCCTCCGTGCACGAACTCCACAACAACTAAGAGGATGGAGAGTCCCAACATGGTGAAGCAAACCATGAGCGAGGAAAGTTTCAAGGTCATTGAATGCAGAACACTCATAGAACACCTGAAACCCTGGATGAAAGCATCATTCAACATCAATATAGAGGACCACCTTGTTTTGAAGGTCGTCTTGAGCCAAAATCCTTTTTGAATTGGCTTCATTGTTTTAAAACACAGTCCAGGCGGCCACCTAGGAGGTTTTACGCACAGGCCGCCCCGCATTGGCATTAAGCGGTTAAACCAGGCGTTTGCTGCTGGGCGGCGCTTAAGCGGGTCGGGTAACCGCTTAGGCGGGTTGATAGGCGGCCGAGTAGGCGGTTCGGGCGGTTGGCTGTTCGGATCCAAACCCGACCCGAAGTTTTATTTAACAATCGCGTGAGTCCGTGACCCACCAGCGATTTTAGGTTTTTTTTTTTATTCCGCGGGACTGCGTCGTCCGTTCGTCTCCCTCCGTCCCTCGCTCGCAGGAGCCCCAACGTGGCAGCACCTAGAGATCCCGCAGGCGGCAAGCCGAAGGAGAAGCCCCACGCCGGAGACCCCCACTCCGCAGGCCGACAGAGGAGCCCCACCGCCGGAGGTCTGCACGCCGCAAGCCGAAGGAGGAGCCCCGAAGGCCTCCCTCAGTCCACTAGGCGCAGGTTCCCCCCCCCCCCAACTCTCTCTCTTAGTTTCTCTCTCTCTCTCAGATTTTTTTAGTTTTTCACTTTTTTGCACTGTGATAATGCAGAGATTGGATTTTTTTTTCTGATGTACAGTATGTCTGTATGTGCAGACTGCAGAATTCTCTCTCTCTCTCTCTCTCTCTCAGATTTTTTTAGTTTTTCACTTTTTTGCAGTGCGATTATGCCGAGACTGGATTTTTTTTCTTTTTGCATGTACAGACTGTACAGTATGTCTGTATGTGCAGAATTATCTCTCTCTCTCTCTCTATCTAAGATTTTTTTAGTATAGTGCAGAATTCTCTCTCTCTCTCTCTCTCTCTCTCTCTCTCTCTCTTTCTCTCTATCTAAGATTTTTTTAGTATAGTGCATAATTCTCTCTTGTATAGTGCATAATTCTCTCTATTGTAGGATTTTTTTTATTTTGCAACTTTGCAAGTGCTCGGGAGGTTTGTTAATTATTATGTTTGTATTTTGCAGCAAGGTATTGATTGGGGTTTTGGTGTATCAAGTAACTTCAAGTTATCAATTATCAACAAGTACTACTACTAATGTCGGGCTCCTCCAGCTCAGTAAATCCCAAAAATGATCCGGGTTCGAAATATGGTTTTTGTCCCGATGAAAAGGACAAAAACACAGTACAATGTAAATTCTGTGGGCAGAGGACAAGGGGCGGGATAAATAGATTTAAAAAGCACATCGCCGGTATTCGAGGAGACGTCGCTCCATGCACGAAGGTGCCATCAAAGATGAGGCAGGAGATTTTGGACTATATAAACATTAAAAAACAACAAAAAGTGGATAAAAAGAAAGAAATGGAAGAGCTGAGAAGCAGTGTTAAAGTGTTTGGAAAAGATGACGAAGAAGAGGACATTATAGAACTTGGAGATTCAAGCTCTCGTAAGAAGCCTCGTACAAAAGGGCCAATGGATAGGTTCATCGCAATTGATCCTGAGGTCGCTATAAGTGCAAGAAAAAAGTTAAAGCAGACTACGATGAAAGATGCATTCCAGAAGGAAGAGAGGGCGAAAGTTTGCCAGTATGTAGCTCGTTGGATGTATCAAGCAGGAATTGCAATGAACACTGCATTATTGAAGGCATTCAATGTCATGTTGGAAGCTGTTGGTCAGTATGGCCCAGGATTTGATGGCCCGACCCCTTATGAGCTTAGTGAGCCCTTACTGAAAAAAGAGGTGGAGTTAACAAAAGAAAGTTTGAAAATCCATAGGGAGGCATGGGAAAAATATGGATGCACTATTATGACCGATGGGTGGACGGACAGAAGAGGGAGAAGCATTATGAATCTTTGTGTGAACACTCATTTGGGCACTACCTTTTTGCGATCAGTTGATGCTTCGGATCGAATACATGACGCGCACTACATATTTGAATTAGTGGAAAGCTGCATTGAAGAGGTGGGGGAAAAAAACGTAATACAAGTTGTTAATGACAGTTTTTCTTCTAATATTGCAGCTGCAAAGCTTTTGAAGATAAAGAGGCCTAAGATATTTTGGAGTCCGTGTGCTGCTCATTGCATTGACCTTATGCTTGAAGCTATTGGTGGTATGCAAAAGGTGAAGTCGATCATTATCAAAGCAAGAGCACTCACAGTTTTCATATATAGCCATCACATCACTTTGAGCATGATGAGGCGTTGTACTGGCAAGAAGGACTTGGTGAGACCAGGAGTTACACGTTTTGCCACGTCATATCTTAGTTTACTCAGTATATTGGATCAAAAGGACAAGCTGAGGTTAATGTTTACTTCAGATGAGTGGTTGAATTGTAAATGGTCAAAAAATACCAAGGGTCAGAGAACTGCGGCAACAGTACTTAACAATCATTTTAGGAAAGGGGTGGTGTTTGCTTTGAAGGTCTTTCAACCCCTTGTTAAAGTTCTTCGTCTGGTTGATAGTGATTGCATACCAGCTATGGGTTTTATATATGCCGCGATGGAAAATGCAAAGAAAGAAATGGCCTCAAGTTTGAACAACGACGAGGCATTGTTGAAGCCGATATTTGAAATAGTTGATGCAAAATGGGATAAGAAGCTCCATCGTCCATTACATGCAGCCGGATATTATCTTAATCCGTTGTGCTACTATAATGATAATAATGTTGAGACGAATAATACCATTATGAATGGTTTGGTCGAGTGCATTGAGGGGTTTTTTCAAAGTGACAACGAAGCACAAGACCAAATTGCAAATGAGCTAGTTATATATAGAAATGCAGATGGTGCATTTGGAAAAGAAATGGCCACAAGGCAAAGGAACAAACCTGATTTTAATCCAGGTAACTCTCATATTAACATGTTAGACACTTAGACTGTTAGTATGTTACACACTTACACTTTCATGTCAATGATCACTACAAGAAATAGGGTCTTTACCGATGGATATTATTATCACCGTCGGTAATAATACACGTTTTACCGACGGTGACAATAATATCCGTCGGTATTATAACTTCAATTTTTTAAATTTTCTTTGCATATTTATACCGACGGTAAACATATTTACCGTCGGTAATATCTTTTATACCGACGGCTACATATATACCGTCGGCAAAATGTCATCGTCGTGATATTGTACTGACGGAAATTGTATTTCCGTCGGTATAACCAATGTTACCGACAGCCATAATATGTCCGTCGGCAATATACCGACGGTAATTAAATATCCGTCGGTAAAATTGTCCCGACGAAACTCAGTGTAAAAACCGAGCCTCTGGAAAAAAATAGAACGTTGATTTTCGTCGTGCTTTTTACCGACGGACTTTAAATTTCCGTCGGTATAACTAATTATACCGACGGAATTTATATGTCCGTCGGCACCATACCGACGGTAATTAAGTTTCCGTCGGTAAAATGTCCCGACGAAACTCAGGGTGCCAAACCGAGCCTCTGGAAAAAATTGAACTTGTGGTTTCGTCGTGGAGTTTTACCGACGGATAGTTATTTACCGTCGGTAAAACGATTAGTTTTACCGACGGAAGGCAAACTTTCCGTCGGTAAAAACCCTGTTATAAATTAAAAAGACGAGATCCCCTTTGATCTCTTCTGTTTCGATCTCTCCCGGCCGCCCCTCTCTCTCTCTCTCTCTCAATCTCCCCCCCTCCCCGGCCACCCTCCCCCCCTCCCCGGCCTCCCTCCCCCCCTCCGGCCGGCCGGCCACCCCTCCCCTCTCGTGCGCACCGGCGAGCTCCGCCTCCTCCTCCTCCTGTGGACTCCGGTGAACTCCTCTCGTGCGCGCCGGCGAGCTCCTCCTCCTCCTCCCCCCGGTGAGCTCCTCCTCCTTGAATGCAAATGCCCTGGAGTTCATTCATCTTACCCATGCATTGCTGATTTTTTTTTTTTCATATTTCGATCATGAATGAAGTCTTTCATTTAATTAGACATGCTTTCCCATATTTCAAAATACTCCTCTTACTGATTTCAAATATCTATTTTGTTGATTTATTTTTCATAGTTAGAGCAATTCAATAGTCTTCACTTAATGGATTTCTATCCATATCCATTTTGCTGACATTGCTGATTTTCACGGATGGTGGATGCTGCCACAATTTCTATAATGTCATGTTAAAAAAGGTTATGGCTGGTTAAAAATCCTATATATTTTGCTTGAAAACTCGCAGAGTCGACTCTACACTCGGCCGAGTCGACTCGACTCGGCTGAGTTTCGATCCGACTCGATCCAAAACTCGAGTTTCGATCCGACTCGGCTGAGTTTCGATCCGACTCGAGTTTTGTCGGGTTTTAGCCGAGTTGTCGAGTCTACTCGACTCATTAAGGTTTCGAGTCGAGTCGAGTTTTCGTGTTTTAATTAAAACATTGAATTTTTATATCCTATCAAAACTGAATTGAATGGGGGAATGGGGGGCAAAATGTAGTTTTTAGACTAGGGTGAGCGTCGGTTTTGTCGGTCGGTTTCGGTGTCGGTTTTGTCGGTTATATTTTTTTCGGTTTACGAAAAATCAAAACCGAAACCGAAACCGAAACCGAAATGGTCGGTTTTTGTCGGTTCGGTGTGATATGAGGTATGCTAAAGCCATAAATCTACTCGAGTGACAGAGAGAACCGTCAGACCCCAAGTGTTTACTTGATGAGGCTCCCTGACTTGTTGACTTACTATCGCATAACTTTGGTGCTATGCCTAGCATTCGAACTATCAGCAGTTCAAATGCTGGCCACCAACCCTAGGTTTACTATGTGACTAGTCTACTCATCATAATACACCCATCCATTAGGGATGTGGATGGTCTGTAGAAGTTTTGGTTCGGTGTTCCATACTCGGGAACCGAAACCGAAATTGTGCGGAGTCTTATAACATTGTTTGAAATTATATGTCAGGTGTTGTATAGCCAGATAGACGAAGATGTCTTCGATCGATAAGAGTTGGATGCGTAATTCGAATCGCATGAGCCAAGAGTACAGAGGAGTCAGGAAATTTCTGGATTTTGCATTTGAGCGTCTTGCACCGCTTGATCTCATTTTTTAATTTGATGATGTATTTTATGTATTTGTCTTTTGGGGTGTAGTTCAATGGTGGTCGATGTATGGGTCGCATGTGCCTTTGCTTTCACACATGGCTATGAAAATATTGAATCTGACATGTAGTTCTTCAGGATGTAAACGCAATTGCAGTACCTTCGAGATGGTAAATTGAAAGCATATAAGTATTTCACTATTTTGTAATTTTCACTTATGTCAAAGACTTAAAGTTGATAATATTTCAAATTTGAATGTTTTATTTACAGATTCATACAAAGAAAAGAAATAGACTAGAACAAAAAAAATTGAATGATCTAGTCTCTGTCCAATTTAATGCAAGACTGAAAGAGCGTCAGACTGAGAAATCTAGGGATCCGTTATGCTCAAAGAACATAGATAATGCAGCTTCATGGTTGAATGACCTTGATCCCGAAACAGAAGAGGTTTTTCCCGGGTCAGGCTTGACTTGGGGTGTAGTTGACAAAGCTTCAGGTACAAGTTGTTACTCACAGCTTTAGGTTTCTCTTCCTCCAATCTTTGTTTTGATTTTAAAATTTACATATATAATATATTTAGGAGCGACATCAACGTCTGAGCCAAGAAGAAGTTCCAGATTTAGTGCCGGTGCATACAGTTTCAAAGGATTGGAGGAAGATGAGGCACTATCTGAGTCTGAGGATGAGACTGATGAGGAGGATGATGGATATGTTGAGCTTGATGATACTTCTAATGATGTCGGATTGGATACATCAGATCATAACCTTGATGAAGTCAATGGGGAAGATTAAAAAAATATTGCAATGCTTGAAGGAGTTTTTTTTTTTTGCATAAACAGTTGAACTGTTGAAGGACTTATTACTAGTTTAGTAGTTTATTACTAATTACTTCTGATTGTTTTGAAGTTTGAACTAGTTAATTATGTTTTGAAGTTTGAACTAGTTGATCATGGTACCACTGATTGCTGTTTTAGTGCAGTTTAGAGCATTAGCTGTTGCTCTTATTGAACTAATTGTTGTTTATGATGTTTGTGCTGGACCTGCTGGTTCCCATTATCATTTGGTGATTTGAAAAGATGTTTGAAGTGCTACTTGATGAGGTTGCAAATTTGCTTTTAATGTTGATTAGCCTGATTCATAGCTGCGCATTGTTGCTTGTGAGCCACTTTTTTTAGAGTTGGGTTGCACATTTGCTGTTAATGCTGATTGATAGCTGTACATTTGCTGCTATTTGATAATGCTGATTGTAGCTGCACCCCCATTATTGCTGATTTTTCATGACTGTTGTTGAGCGCAACTAGCTGACTTTAGTGATATGGGCTTAGAAGATGAAGTTGCTGTCATGCTGAGGTATGCTGCGTATGCAAATGCTGCTGTAAGGTCTTCAAGGGGTACCTGTGCTCCACTTAATACAATTTTGTGCATTGTTGCTGATTTTTTATTTTGATTCTCATTTCTCAAGCATCTCATCTGAGAGCAACTTGAATCATCAATTGTTGCCGACTGTGAACCACCTTTTGTAGAGTTGGGTTGCACATTTGCTGTTAATACTGATTGATAGCTATACATTTGCTGCTATTTGATAATGCTGATTGTAGCTGCACCCCCATTGTTGCTGATTTTTTATGACTGTTGTTGAGCGCAACTAGCTGACTTTAGTGATATGAGCTTAGAAGATGAAGTTGTTGTCATGCTGAGGTATGCTGCTTATGCAAATGCTGCTGTAAGGTCTTCAAGCGGTACCTGTGCTCCACTTAATACAATTTTGTGCATTGTTGCTGATTTTTGATGTTGATTCTCATTTCTCACGCATCTCATGTGAGAGCAACTTGAATCATTAATTGTTGCCGACTGCTAAGTTAGTTGACACACAATAGTGCTCCATTTTCACTTCTACTCCCCCTTTGCCCTTTTTTTATTATATTTTTATCTTATTACCCCTCAAAAAAAGTGAAGAAATAAAAATAAAAGTGCCACTGCCACCTTTCCTCTGGGCGCCCGCCTAGGCGCCCGCCTTCCGCCTTGGACCCCCCCTACTCGCCTTGGATCCGCCTAACGTGTTTTAAAACATTGATTGGCTTGTCGACATGGACTACTATTTCCAGTGGTGTGAAATGTCCAAAGCCCGAAGAACTCGCTTCGCTAAGATGAAGCTTACAGGTGCCACAAAATTTCACTGAAACAATGTTGAGTGACTGTTAGAGAGGGCGTGAGAGGAATCCCTAGAGACCTGGGACGAGATGAAAACTCAAGGAAACATACCTCTCTACGTCATATCGTAAGGGTTTGTTGGATCAGCGGAAGAATCCGGGCCAAGGAGGCAAGCATGTCATGGAGTAAATCGCACGCTTCAACGATTTTTCAATAAGATGCAATGTCCCAAAAAATTTAGGAGTTTCTTTGTCCCGATTTTGATATGGACTTCGGGAAGAGCTACAGAAGGAACATATATTCCTAGAGATCAACTTCTTGGAACATGCATACTGAGATGGTACAGGATCTTGAGCGGTACACGAGACCTCCACCGTTTAAACACTTCAACCCTCGTGAGGCCAATCCACAATTCTTACTCATGGTATCAACAAGCCTTCTTTTGGACCTCATGTATCAAATCCCAACAACCTTAGTACATCCACCCCTAGGGATGATAGGGGAAAAGGCGTGCTCAGTGATCCCCCATGAGGAAACCAAGACCAATGTTCTTGCCACAACGGGTTTGGCCACTTTGCCAACCAATGCCCCACCAAACCTCCTCAGAAAAATCCGATCGTTGATGGGCTTGTGGTTGAATCCCAAAGTGGACACGAAGAAGGTGTACGATGAACCTAACTTTGATATTGAAGAGATGGAAAAAAAGAAAGAACGAATGGGATGCATTCAATACCATCACCTCAAAGATGATTCCTCCTCTTTAGTTATTTTAAGTGCACCTTTGATGAATCAAAGAAGGCGATTGGCGTCATAATGTTTTTTCATACTTAGATCCAATGCGACACAAGACATGCAAGGACACCAAAAACAACGGCAACTGCATTAACGTCGTGTCCACTAGAATGATGATTCATCTGAACTTGAAAAAGGTCCTCCCCACCCCAACCTCAATAAGGTCTCTTGGGTAGACACGACATCTATTTCTCTCACGGAACGTTGCCTTGTACCTATCCAATTTTCTTCATACAAGGACAAGGTCTGGTGTGACGTCCTCCCAATGGATGAGGGCGATATATCATTGTAAGGAGACCATGGTTGTTTGATCTCAATGTCAAGATATTCAGTAACGTGAATTCGTACTCTTTTGTTCACAATAGAAAGAAGATCAGACTAATTACCTCCTAAACCTTCAATATCGGAAAATAAATAGGTTAAGTCGGAAAAGGGACTACACATCATCAGTACCAAAGTGTTCGAGCAACAGGTGAAGCGGTAATCCATCATCCTTGTTTTAGTTTCGAAAGAAGTTATCCCTGATTTCATAGAGTCAGGACGAAAAAGTCGTTCCAGTATTAAAGGAGTATATGGATGCCTTCCTTGAAGACCTCTCAGATAAACTGCCCCCAATGCGTGACATCCAACAAGCAACTGATCTTGTCCTGAGAGCCATCCTTCCCAACTTGCCCCATTATAGGCTAAATCCAATGAAAAGTGATCAAACTCCCAATCTGGATCTTGCGATCCTACGATTCTCAATCCATAGGATCAAAGTTAATCAAATTTCCATTGTAGACTCTCAAGTCAGTAGAATCCCAAGTATGACTAGACTCCTACGTAGCTCCAAAGAAGTCCAAGGTCTTGGAAAAGTTTGATTGATGTAAATAAATTTATACAAATCCACTTAACACGAAGCTTCTAAGCATCATCATCTAAATATCAATATGCATAGGTTCGTGACCCTCTCCGATATTGGTTAATTGGTTAGGACTAATGATTTTACCAGCAATGGCGCAACATTAATATGCAAGAAGTTAAGTGATGACCTTGTAGATGAAGTTAGTTATTGTACAGTGAAATTGGCCCCATGCAAATGGAGGTGAAGTAGAAGTCACTTAAAGTACATTGTAAGTTTCATTTTCTAAGAATTACATATGTATGTAACAAGATAACACAACAATTTCTCACAAAGTTGAACATGTTAGGACACCAAAGGCAGATGTTTAGAATATCCATGAAGCTAGTAAGTTGATAAGCCCTTGATTGCTTCAAGGACTTACCGACTTAGATGACCTTCTTGTCAGTATAGATATCGTTCGCGATGGGTTCGAGGATATTACCATTGGCTTTGACGGTGTTGATGGTATGAGTTTACCGCGCACAAAGAATGTGTGTAACCCACACCTATATGCATATGTACAAGTATTTCTAATACAACCAAACTCAAGTTCCTATAAGATGGGGAAAAAAGTGTTAGAAAAGGTTAGTGTACTTGGTTGCAATTCTAAAGATGCAACTAGTGTTTTAAGTATCGTTATCGCTGTCGATATTGTCAAGTTGACCGGGAGAAAAATCAGGGATATATCGCTATTTATCGCCATATATCGCTAAAAAATACGGAAAAGATGGTAAAATGAAGATTTTTTTGAAGAATTTTCTATATATCTCTTTAGGATGTATAGATACACCATTATGATCAATAACATATAAAAAACAATCATTTACTCTAGGGACATTCAAATTAGGCTCTACAGATGAGTTTGTGAACTGTCCAACACTTTCTGTGAACTGTTAGGAACTTTGCAACAGTCAGTGAATTAAAAAATTACAATAATATTATATACACTAGGAAGTATGATAAAACATATCAAAACACATATGGTTCACAGTACATAAAAGCATATCACAAATTCACAACTCATAAAGCATAAGGCATAATAAGCATAAAATATCTCACAGACTGACAATACATGACATAGCACAATACTTTGAAAATTATTTAAGTAAAAAAATTTCAAATTTGGATAGCGAGTAGATTGGATGTGTAGTAAAAATGTCATTAGGATTTATTGGGTTTAAATAGATATAACCCATAAAAACCATAAATCCCAATTAATTTCATGATAATCATGATGAATCACATCAAACTTGATGCGATTCATGTTTATCATTTATTCTTCACGAAAATCTACTTAAGAAATTTGAGAAATTAAAAACATACCTCAACTTAGAAGCTCGGAAGAAACCTCAAATCCATAAAGAGATCATTCAAATCCACCAATAACAACAAATGGAGGGTGTAGATTTGGTTTAGAAACCTAAATCAAACCAAAAAAATGGATGAAATGGGAAAAAGGGGACAAATGGCTCTCCGAGACGATAATGGTGATAACAAGGCGACATCAGGCGATATATCAACTTTTGTCGAGAATCCTATAAAGGCTGGGAACCAATTTATCATCGAACTTGGCAATATTTAGCGATATCTGGCGATATATCGACGATATTTTGACTTTTTCCCAAAACAGAAGAATTTAATATGTTTTGATGTCGAAGCATGGCGATATAACAATATATTGCTATATATCGCCGATATTTTAAACAATGGATGCAACCTATTCAGCCGGCCTTTGCCAAGAAACCTCCATGCTCCAGTTTCTAATTGGTATATGAGAATTTATAGGGTTATATCTAAATTGAAGGATAGGATATTTGATGTTTTATATATTCAGAAGTTTTCTAATGTACCCTTCCTTTGAAAAGCATCATTAGTATTATCAATAGGCTGGAATGATACCAATGAGATTTTTTGGGAGGGAATCACAGTGACAATGGGTTAATAATGTGGTTAAATGAGTAATCCCAAAGTTGAGTAGGCCCTTTAAGGGAAATGACCAATGGAATCGCCATAAGGAAATATAATGGAGGTACAAAAAAGTGAGTTTTGTATCTTCAATTAATAGAATTACTTATGCGGAAAGGGATTTATCTCAACAAAAGAGGCGCTAGAACTGAGTCAAAATCTTAAGGTAGTTTCTATGGAATTCATTAGCGACTAGCATGATAAATAATTGAATAACAGGAGGTTATGCTCCGTGATCTCACAATAGGTTTGAGGATACACAAAGATGTGGGGATATACTACATTGGGAGGGGTGCTGTTGAACCATATGTCACTCCGAATCAATAAGAGATTTAAAAGAGAATGAAATGGAGGCCTCTACCTTGCTTGGTCAACCGCCAACTGGCCAGTATTCGAAATGTTATTGACTGCATGAAAGCCGCAGGATTAAATAAATGATTCTTGGTTTCGGTCTTCGTACATGCATGAAGAGTCCTGTCCCCAAGAAAGAAATTATGGTAATTTATTGCAGCTAAAAGGTGCATGATTTTCCATGGGTTGTTTTTGACATCATGACGAAGAAAAATAGGAGTATGGAGAGTAGACCAAATGCATAATTAACTGTTCGGAGTGGGAGACACTAGAGGAAATACTTGTGACTTGTCCTAGGGTTGAACTGCTATCAGATCATCTCATTGTGAGGGTCTCATTGTGAGGGTAACTTGGCAGACTCTGCAGATATTCCCTTGGAAGCCTGTCACAACAGGGTGCTACAAGGAGGTCATACGACACTGCTACGAAGGCTTTGTGTGCCTGCTTGTGACATGAGGAGTATAATGGTTTATAAGGGTAATTGAAGACAAAATTATTGATGAATGTCTAGTAATTTGCAAGGGTCCAAAATTTGGACAGCATAGTATTTGGTGAATGAGGGGATGTGGGCTTCAATAATTTGCTTTTTTAGGTTCTGTTTCTATAGTTTCTTTTGCAGGGTTCTTTATAGTCATTCTACCACCCTCTTTTGTCATTGATAATTGGCATTTAAATTTGGTTTGGAGCTGAAGGTCCTACACTCCCCCTATGTTGTACTTCACAAGGCTATTATCTGTTGCTATGTAATCTGCTCCATCATCGCATATTATCTCCATAGTGAAATCACTATGTTGGAGATCAAGTTTTCCTTTTGTATTCTGTCTATTTTCTCGTTACACAAGTTCGCTCTATCTTATCGTTTTCTAACAATCAGATGCTAATAGTCATTACCACATGCTAACGCTCTGCAAGTCAGTTAAAGCTTCGTAATTTCCATTTTTTGCATCTACATTTATCATATACAATCCTTAAGTAAAAAACACGCTGGGATAATTCTGAGTACGAACAAACCCACACATAGAAAAGCTAATTGCTTGTTTAATCAAGATTATTTCTTAATTGCAAAGAGAGAAATTTTGAAAAAGTGTGGCCCAAACATTACCTGGAGTGCCAACTCCAATTGTATCACCAAGTGAGATTTCTGAGCAGCCCATGTCATAAAGCTCTTTTGCAACATACACCACCTTTGACGGAGCCACTGCTCCTTCTACAGGACACCCGACAACACATGATATATACCTATGATAGTCCAATATTATGACTACAAATCAGTAATTGTTGCAGAATTATTAATTCATCAAAACCGCTACTCTTCAGTTAAATGCTTCATAAATACATTCCAGTATAAACATATGAATTTGTTAACAGAAAACCAACTGAGCAGTGAGCAATACCTTGTAGAAATGCAATAGAGACATTAACTAAATCAATGGAGCTATATATTTTATGAATTCAGAAATAAGCTCTAACCTATAGGTCTGAATTTGCATCCAAGATTTAAAGGCCTTCTACAAAAATAGGTCCACAACTTCTGAAAAAAAATGATGCTCGTCTTCATAATTCTAGGTAATGAATACAATTGACCAAATAAATATCCATCGATGTTAATAATTCCTCTCTCTAATCAGTGTAATAGGAAATTCCCATCAACAACACCTGTTGTTTCTTTATCTTTTTTTCCCAACAGAAGACAGAGTTCAACATAGTCGGTCAGGAACCTCAAATGATGGGTAACCTACATCACCAACATCTTTTAAATCAGAGTAAAGTGGCCTTGAAAGAACTTAGGTAGAATTTGTCCAATTTAGAAATCAATTCATCAGTCAAAAATATAATTAAAATACTCCTATTTTACTTTTATATATATATATATATATATATATATATATATATATATATATATATATATATATATATATATATATATATATATAGTAGTGATACATTGCGGCCGGGTAACGTGCGGCCACCCCCTTCCGGGGTATTTTTGGAATTTCTTTTTTTGGGGATTGATCACTCACCCTTGGATAGCACACACAAAAAATTTCAGCTCGATCCAAGACCTGTAGGCCGTCCAAATGTGATCGACTTTTATCGGTCGTTCATTTTTATCGTCATTTTGATCAACACATTTGGAGGGCCTACAGGTCTTGGATCAAGCTGAAATTTTTTGTGTGTGCTATCCAAGGGTGAGTGATCAATCCCAAAAAAGAAAAATTCCAAAAATATCCCGGAAGGGGGTGCCGCACGTTATCGGCCGCAATGTATCACTACTATATATATATATATATATATATATATATATATATATATATATATATATATATATATATATATTGGAAAATGAGTGGGTACGGAGCGCAGCGGGAGGCGATCGGCGAGCGAGGCGGCAGGCGTCCTGCGCTTGCCCGCTTGCCGGACGTCTGGCACCCTCGTACCCGGCGCCGGCATCAGAACCCACTCATCAACCCCAAGGTTCTTAATGGCTACTGGCGTCAGGATTCGACGCCGGTCTTTTCCTCGGGCCCCGTTCTCAACCCTAGGGTTCAGAACGGTCGGTGGCGCGATCTTCTGCCAGATTTCCCTCGGTCTTTTCCCCTGCCTCGGGATGGTTCCTCGGGGAAGGCAACGACCCCTGGGGGCGCTATCCCTGCTTCCGTCAGCGCTGCAGGATCTCATCAGGCGGGGCCAGCCGCCGGATCTCATAAGGTGGGGCCAGCCGCCGGATCTCATCAGGTGGGGCCAGACGCCGGTTCTCTTCAGGTGGGGACAGCCGCCGGATCTCATCTGGAGGGCCAAGCAGTCAGATCCCATCCAGAGGGCCCATCTGCTCTTGAGAGACCTAGAGGCGCCTCTTGGGCTTCCCGAGTTGCCGCTGCCTCTCCCCCTCCTCCCCCTTTGCCTTCTTCTTCCCCCATCCTTCTCCACCCACCGCCTCCGCTCCCTCTCCTTCCTCTTCCCATTGTTCCGCCGCAACCCCCCCTCCTTTCCAAATCCAGGATCCCCTGCCCTTTCCCGAGAGGCTGCTGCTTCCGGTGCGGGGAGAAGGGCCACCTGGTCTCCGCCTGCAGGAACGCGATGGTTTGTTGGATCTGCCGCGGGATTGGCCACTCTTCTTCTCACTGCCCTCTTCGCGTGATCCTGCCCTCGTCGCCGCATAACCATCCTTCCTTTCATCCTCCATCGCCCCCGCGCTCCTTCCCCCTTCCGTTTGTCACCATCCCCCCCTCCTCAGCCTCTAATGATGCAGTCTTCAAGCTGGAATCCTGTGCGCTTGTCCGGGTGCGGGAGGGGTCGCCCTCATCCGCAGCTCTCTCCTCCGCCCTTCAGACCCTGTGGCAGTCCGAGTGGGAATACCCTGCCTGGCGCCTCGGCGCGTCGGAGTTCTTGGTGGAGTTCCCTACAGCTTATGCGAAACACTCAGTCGTCAGTAGAGTCTCCGTGCGGGCTGATCGACTGCTTCTAGACTTTTCGGCGTGGACTCCCTCCCACAGAGCCCGAGGGTCCTGCTCCTCCTCGATCGTCAGGCTCTTTGTCTCAGGAGTCCCGCTTCACTGTTGGAATGCTCCGGCCATGCAGTCGGCCCTGTCGCCGTTCGGGGAGGTCATTGAAGTGGAGAATGGTATCGACGCCACCTGCGACCTCAATGAGTTGATTGTTGTCTTCCGGACTATCAATCCTGCAGCCATCCCGCCGGGTCTCTCGATCAGATCCGGGAACTACTTCTTCGACCTCTCCATCAGAGTAGCTTCTTCCTCTTCTCCGGCTTCGTCTTCAGCCTCGGTGCATCAGCCGGGTAGCTCCTCGGACCCGCATGCAGGACCGTCGGTCCCGTACCCCTCGAACCCGGTCCAAGAGGTGGGTTCGTCCTCGGCAAACCGGGCCGGCGTGGAAGGTATCGGTGTTGGTTCCCCCCAGGATGCCCGCTCTCCACCCCCTTCTCCCTGCCCTAATGAGGCCGAGATTCTTTCTTCTCCTATTATTTCTCCTCGCGATTTAGGGGATCAGGCTGTTTTAGCAACCCCTGAATCACGGGATTCTGACCCAATTCTGGCTTCGGTGTTACCTAGTCAGGTTCCCGCCTTAGAGCCCGGGGGAGAGCTGGAAGAGGGAGAGGTGGCGTCGTCAGAGCTCCCACCAGTCCCTGAGGCCTTGCCACAGCAACTGCAGACCTACCTCCGGAGGCAACAGAAACAACAGTCCCCAGTGATGCAGAATCTCAGAAGTTTTTTGGCCTCGAGAGCGGAGGAAGACCTTCCTTTCTTTCTGAACCTTTTGGATGATGCTGCGGTTCTGGAGATCGCCACCTCTTGCGGGTTTGCATTTGGGAGCGATGGGAAGGCAGCGAGGGATTTTTTGTCTGCCTCCCGCGATCTGGAGAATGCTAGATGTTTGGCCGTTGGCCTGTAATTTTTTATGAAGTGTTTATCATGGAACATTAGGGGGTTAGGATCTGTGGATAAACGTTCAGCGGTTGCCCTTCTCTGTACTTTGCACGCTTTAGACGTGGTTTGTCTGCAGGAGACGAAGTCGTCGTGTCCCTCCTCTTCCTTCCTTGCGAGCTTGACGGGCAGGTGCAGTTTCTCCTGGGAGTCCCTGGATGCTGTGGGGACCTCAGGTGGTATTCTTATTGGATGGAGATCAGACAAGTTTGACCTTTTGGGCTCAGTGGCCGGCTCTTTCTCTTTGTCGGTTTCTCTCTCTCCCAAGTCTGGTAGCGCCCCTCTCGTTGTGACCTCGGTCTATGGGCCTAACGATTTGAGCCTTCGCCATGCCTTTTGGCAAGAGCTCTCCGACTTTAGAGGGGTTAGTCGCGATCTTTGGGTCCTCTGCGGAGATTTTAATGTGACCCGTTTTTCCCACGAGAGGTTAGGGGGAGTTGGTCACTCGGGTGCGATGGAGGACTTCTCGAATTTCATCAGGAGTTTGGACCTGACAGATCTCCCCCTCCGCGGCAGACGCTTTACTTGGTCCAACAAGAGGGATTCTCCTTCCATGGCGAGACTCGATAGATTTCTTACCTCAGCTGAGTGGGAGGCTTCTTACCCCAATTCCTCCCAGAAGAGCTTGTCAGCCCCTGTCTCAGATCATGTTCCCCTCTTGCTGGACTCTTGTCTTTCGTGGCCCAGGCCCCCCAGGAGATTCCGTTTTGAGAAGATGTGGAGGGAAGACCCTTCTTTCGATGATCTTGTCAAGAGGTGGTGGTCTAGTTTCCCTTCAGACTTCAATCCGGCCAGGAATTTAGTCCGTAAGCTCAGGAACCTTCGTCAGAAGATCAAAGGGTGGGAGAGAGCTAGCTTTGGCTCAGTCCTTCGTCACAAGGAGCGCCTCCTGAAGCTTATAGGCGATCTGGAGGTCCAGGCAGAATCCGCTCCCCTTTCGGAGGCCGAGTTGTCTTCTCTGTCATCCTCGAAAGAGCTCCTCCTGGCTACCTTGAGAGCGGAGGAGGTTATGTGGCAGCAACGTTCTCGCGACAGGTGGATCAAGCTGGGTGATCTCAACACTGCTTATTTTCACAGGATTGCGAATGGCAGAAAGAAGAAGAATTCTATCCAGTGCCTTTCTGTGGGAGGTCAGCGGCTTGAAGGGACAGAGGAGGTTTTAGCAGGAATCTCGCACCATTACAATACCTACTTCCACGATCTCCCGTCCTCCAAGGCTTCCCTCTCTTGGGACAGCCTGCCTTTTCTGCGGCTTCCTTCTTTTCATGAGCTCGACAGGGATTTCTCTCTAGCGGAGATTAAGAGAGCTGTTTTTGACTTGGCTGGGGACAGTGCGCCTGGTCCTGATGGTTTTCCTATGCTCTTCTTTCAAACCTACTGGGACTGTGTTTCGGCTGATGTCTCGCGCTTCATCCTGGATTTCTTCTCGGGAGTCGCTTCGCTGGCCAGCATCAATTACTCGCTCCTCGTTCTTATCCCGAAGAAGACGGGTGCGGAGTCAGTGGGGGACTTTCGGCCTATTAGCCTCTCCAATTGTGTTTATAAAATAGTGACCAAGATTCTGGCGAACAGGCTCTCTCCAGTCATGGGCGATCTCATTAGCAAGAACCAGTCGGCTTTCGTTAAAGGTCGCCAAATTCTGGACAGTGTGGCCTCTGTTCAAGAGCTTCTGTTTCACATGAAGGAGTTTCATATTGAAGGTCTGGTCTTCAAGCTGGATTTCGAGAAAGCATTTGATAGGCTTCATTGGGACTTTCTTCTCTCCACTCTGCATGCTAAAGGGTTCTCGCCGCGCTGGATCTCCTGGATTTCTTCTTGCCTCTCCTCCTCGAAGCTTTCTTGCTCGGTGAACGGAGCTTCGGGGGGCCATTTTTCCATGAAGAAAGGGCTCAAGCAAGGCTGCCCCCTTTCTCCTTTTCTTTTCATCCTGGCGGTCGATGCTTTTGACGCGATTCTGCGTAGAGCCAGCTCGCTTGGCCTACTCTCTGGCATCCGCGGCTCGTCCTGGTGCGTTTCCAATCTTCATTTTGCTGATGACACGATCCTTTTCTGTGAAGCTTCTCTTGATCAGGTAGCAGTTCTGAAGATCCTTCTCTATGCTCTAGAATTCTCCTCTGGCCTTCGGATTAATTTTTCGAAGAGCTCCCTCTATTATGTCGGAGAGTCTCAGGACTTCGGTCTCCGTGCAGCATCTTTGCTTAATTGCAAACTGGGTTCCTTTCCCATGAAGTATCTTGGGTTACCAGTGAGCAACAGGGCTCTTTGCCGCGCAGACTGGCAGAAGGTGGTGGAGAAGGTCGAACTCAGGTTGTCGAACTGGAGAGGCAGACTCCTTTCCTTGGGGGGTCGGTTGACTCTAGTCAACTCCATTCTATCAGCTATCCCGTCTTACTACATGGCCTTTTTCTATCTTCCCTCTTGGGTTATTAAGAAGATTGATGGGATCCGTAGTGCTTTCCTTTGGAGAGGTCCTGATAGGAATTCCGGATCCTATCATTTGGTGAATTGGGGGGTCGCTTGCAAGACAAGGGAGCAGGGAGGTTTGGGGGTTCTTAATCTGCGAGACTTTAACAGAGCGCTTCTCGGCAAGTGGTGGTGGAGGCTCCAGAATGATCAGGGGGACCACTGGTCGGCTATTATCAGAGACAGATACTTCCGTCGCTTTTCTCCTTTGCAAGCTCGGGGTAGACGGTCGGGTACCCGTTCCTCTTTTTGGAAGGGTATTAGTAAAGTGGGAGCTCCGTTTCGGACTGGTACTAAGCTCTTATTAGGGGATGGTAGATCTATCAAGTTTTGGCTTGACCAGTGGGTTGGAGACATTAGCCTGGCTACCCTGTTCCCTGAATTGTATGACTTGGCTTGGGACCCCCAGGCCTCTGTGCGCTCTCAGTCATCTTCTTCGTCTTCGGGCCGTTCTTGGTCTCTTAAATTCAAGAGGCGTATCCCCCCCTCTCTTCAGGGTCTTCTTACCGATCTTCACAGCATTTTGGAATCTTTCTCCCTAAGCGATGATAGGGATGCTTCGAGTTGGAAATGGAGTAACTCCGGGATCTTCTCGGTTAAATCGTTCTACCTATTCTTCAACAATGGTGGTACTATCTGTCCCATTGCTAGCCATCTTTGGAGAACTCCCTCTCCGCTGAAGACCAGAATTTTTATGTGGTTAGCCATCAGAGAAAGAATCTTGACGCGGGTCAATCTGAGGAGGAGGAACAACCCGAATGTTACTGATTTGTCCTGCCCACTCTGTCACGGTCATAGGGAGGACGTCGACCACCTACTTCTGCGGTGCTCCTTCTCTCGGGCGTTGTGGTCTACTCTGAAGCGGAAGCTGCATATTCGAGGTCACCCGGCTTCTATCCGTTCCCTGTGGACGGTTTGGAGATCCAGGAGGGTAAGCAAGGCTCTTCGACCCGCTTGGGATCTTCTTTCGATTGGGCTTTGCTGGAGCATCTGGAAGGAACGCAACTCTCGTGTTTTCTCGGGCAAGGAGGCTTCGATCCATTCTTTTTGGGCTGATTATGTGGCGTTGGTTCGGAGTTGGTCTCCGGGTTTTCCTGCCAAACTCTCTATTTGTATCCTTCCTTTTCTTGCTAACCTTTGATTTCTTTTTCATTAATAAAAGCTTGGGGTAAGCTTAACCCCATCCTCTCTTCCTCGGAGAGGAATTCTCTCAAAATATATATATATATATATATATATATATATATATATATATATATATATATATATATATATATATAACATACGGCGTGTGGTATTGCACTGCAGTCCGAAGCACCCATTGTGTGCATCGAACACATGCAGCGGTGCATCAGATGGATGCGATGCGACACCGCACGCACCGTAGCAGCCCTCTCTCTCTCTCTCTCTCTCTATATATATATATATATATATATATATATAGAGAGAGAGAGAGAGAGAGAGCGAGAGAGAGAGAGTAGTGATACATTGCGGCCGGTAACGTGCGGCCTTAACGTGAGGCCACCTCCTTCCGGGGTATTTCTGGAATTTTTTTTTTTTGGGATTGATCACCCACCCTTGGATAGCACACACAAAAAATTTCAGCTCGATCCAAAACTTGTACGCCGTCCAAATGTGATCGACTTTTATCGGTTGTTCATTTTTGTCGTCATTTTGATCAACACATTTGGACAGCCTACAGGTTTTAGATCGAGCTGAAATTTTTAGTGTGCTATCCAAGGATGGGTGATCAATCCCAAAAAAAAAAAATTCCAAAAATACCCCGGAAGGGGGTGCCGCACTTTACCGGCCGCAATATATCACTACTCTCTCTCTCTCTCTCTCTCTCTCTCTCTATATATATATATATATATATATATATATATATATATATATATATATATATATATATATATATATATATATATATATATATATATGGGGTCCGGTAAGCTGAACTCGAGTTCACCATTCAAATGGTGAACTCGAATAGAGAAACTGCCACGTGTCCTGAGAAAGTGTTCAACCCTCTTTAACTTTTAGCTTTATGTCTTTTCAGTTTTCAACCCTCTTAAATGTCTATCCCCTCTTACTTACTTTATGTCTTTTCACTGGACACATAGCGCAATATAAACCATGTTTCATCATTCATTTGTGAACTCAAGTTCACCAAACCCATTCCCTATATATATATATATATATATATATATATATATATATATATATATATATATATGCTTAAATGCGTTCGTGCGGTCCGCACCCGCAGCCGTCCGATGCGGTGCACCGCACCGCGCCGCGTGCATCGGACGGTTGCGGATGCGGACCGCAGTGAAGCATGCCCCTATATATATATATATATATATATATATATATATATATATATATATATATGGAAATGCTTAGGCGCGGTCCTGCGGTCCGTATCCGCAGCAGTCTGATGCGGTGCACCGCACCGTGCCGCGTGCATCGGACAGCTGCGGATGCGGACCGCACCTAAGCATGCCCCTATATATATATATATATATATATATATATATATATATATATATATATATATATATATATATATATATATATATATATATATATGGGAATAAGGAATATGGTCCTCCCCTCCACTGTACAAGCCGGTCCTCCCCTCTAAAAAGGTGCCATGTGGCACCATTCATCCTATTATTTGGGGATGTATGGTCAATTCACTATAATTATATTAGGATTATTAAAAAAATCAAAGAAAAACAAACTTAAATCAATACGATCAAGTTGAAATACATTCAACAGTGATCGGCTATCCACAAACATACTATTTTTTTGGATGCTACAAATGATACTTCACATGAGTTTTTTTTTTTTTTGTTTTTTCTTGATCACTGTTGGGAGAGGTGAAGCCACATTGACCAAAGTCCAACTCATGAATTGGGAGCTAGAAAACTCTGAGTTTGGGGTTGCTCTCTCATATTCTTTAACAGGGTTCCCCACGAAGTACCATCTAAACATGCAAATGGATCCTGTAAAATTATTCAAAAAAAAAAACATGTTGCTGTGGAAAGGTAAATAGTACAGATCTGATCAACACCAAGAGGCAGTGCAATCTGATTCATGTTAATATGACAAGACAAGTGGATCCTGTAAAATTATTTAAAAATAAACCTGTTGCTCTGGAAACGTAAGAGTTGACCAGATACGACCAACACCAACTGGCAATGCAATCCTATTCATGTACTATGACATCAGCATTATGTAAATTAAGGTATTTGAAGTCCAATTACAGAAAGAAAAAGAATACAAAATAACTCTTCATTTTCTTCTGTAGCTCTCATTTATCTCCTCTTCCTCTGTTTTTTCTTTACTCAAGTCAACTCCTCCTAAACTGACTCCTCGTTTATTTGTTCTACTTTCTGTTACTCCATTATTACCCATTCTCATCCACCATATCTGCTTCCAACGATACGACCAAATTGTAACAAATCCAACAATAAAGTTTGATCTGGTTTTGTTTCAAACATTTGACTATAGTTAGTACTAGCAACCTATTTACTTGAACCTTACTCAAATCTCAAATCAGGAAAAGAATCAAAAAATTAAGAAACATTTGCATCTTTATGCAATATTACAGAAATATTAGGGTTACAAGAAAGTCACAAATTGAATGCAATTTGCCAGATCTCAAAAATTTCATGACTAAAAATCAGCTTCTAGAAAGGATAAGTAAGATGACTGTGTTTAGTTGGCATGGGGTGGAACCCTGGTCCCAACTAAGCCAGTACTACAAAACCAGTCCAGTTGCACTTCGGGCTAGTTTTGTAGCACTGGTTTAGTAGGGACCCATGTTCCAATATTTAGTTAGCTTGGGGTGGAACCCGGGTCCCTACTAAACCAGTGCTACAAAACCAGTCCAGTTGCACTTTGGGCTTGGGGTGGAACCCAGGTCCCTATTAAACAAGTGCTACAAAACCAGTCCAGACCATTCCAATCCTTGGAACATTGCAGATAGTTAACTTTGTCCATGAGAACAGATTTGACTGTATTTTAATGTAGGAAGTAATTATCCAATATTTGATATTACCCATTAATATTCCGTTAGATTAAAACCTCGTATATTATGGATATGTGCACATCTATCTGGACATGCTGTAAACAGATTGGCTGAAGCACAGTGATCACCCTACCATCACCTTGTGATGCTGTTTAGGGAATCAAGTCCTGTTGTACCAGTTCCGGTCAAACAGGACTGCCTCCTCTATCCAGAAAGTCTAATCATTTGATTGAGAAAGGATCTAGAAATATAAAACCAGTTAACTATACAAACACTTCCTAGCGTAGAAAAAGATCTTCATTCAAGGAAAAATATATAGCACAAGGACTTTATCCATAAGCATCTACAGGTATGGGATTAACTTCTAAGTTACTTGCATGAGATTCAGTAATTAAACGAGTAATTTATTATTTGCTGTCATCGTGACAAGATCAAACAATCAAAAGCCCTATATCCGAAGATCGAATCATTATCATGTAGATAAGCAATTTTCAAAAGTCCCTGATATATGCCAAACTTTAGAAAGGAGATATAGAAGTAATATTGGCCAAGTAAATCACTAGATAAGGTAACATAGAAACGGATAGTTTTTTAAAAAAACCAGAGAAATACAAATAACCAGATAAACATGTTAAAACACGTGAAAATATCATAGCAAACATACCCACGAACAGGCATTGCCATTTCGCTTGCAGCTAGTGCGACATCACGATAACGGGCAAGGCTATCTTTAATGCTGCAGTTGATGTTTGACATGGAAAATGATTCAGAAGCTGATGCAAATATGGCAATTTCTTTTGCACCAGCTGCAATAGCTGCCTTGAATCCCTGAAGTGTGTGATTATAACTATCAACTCTCCATTGAAAAAGAAATAAACAAGGGTACATTTTGATTTGGATTTGGATTTAAAACAATAACCTACTTTGAGGTTAGGAGTTAATACAGGAAATCTCACACCCTCTATTTTCTGAACTGCTTGCATGACATCCTTCGCATCTGCCAGCTATAAAGATCAAAGTAATAATCAAAGGGTTCAACAGTTAGAGTCTGTAATTTTAACTTTTAGAGTTGATAATTACCACTAAGTACTCTAGCACAAAAACCCCCCACCAAACAATCAACTCAGAATAAACAATATGATGATATTAGTGTCAACCTGGAGTGCATTATAAACAGGCTTCCGAAGGTCAAAAATAAAACAAGGACAATTTCATTATACTGAAAGAATGAAGTATCAGTTTTAGAGAACCACGATGAAAAAACAATAATAAACAATATAGCATATATGGATGATAATTACTTGATTAACAAATTGCGCAAATGCTTCCTAATCACAGAATCATAACACCTGTTTAGGCAAGATACACACATATTATTATTTTTATATGGTTTGATGTTAATATGAATTACGGGTTCAGACTGATTTAATTACTTGTATATTGGGTAGTATTCACAAGAAAAGTGCAACTTCTATTTCATTCCACAAAACAAAAAGAAAAGGCAAAAGAAATTGCCTTCTTTCGGAAACTATGCTGCAAAACTTACCATTTTGCTAGGTACTCTGCAGTAGTAAGCCTGAAAGACTCAACTGAAATATGATGATAAGAGAAGAATTTTTTTATCCACTAAATTTGCTCAAAACAATGGTGCTTCCATTAAATGTGAGGAATCTAACAGGTCTCTGTAATGCAGATCAGCCGAACAGATTTGACCGATTGCCCCTCGGAGTAAAATTATTGTGTTTCCCATGCTGATTTCATGTTTTTAGCGCCATGGAAGTATGTATTTTTTTAGTTGTCTTTCTAATGCTGTCTCTGAGCCTCGAATGGACGCCTGGATGTTATTTTGAATTAGCCTAGGTAAGGAGTCTCACCGAGTAGGAAATACTTTAGTGCTTGCAAGCATAGTTACCAAGTCGGAAAACGGGAAAAAAACGGCAAGGGAAAAAATCGGAAAGATACAATGAAAACGGAAAAAACGAAAAAAAAAAAAAAGTGAAAACATCGGAAAAAACAAAAAAAATCTTAAAAATTATACCAAGTATGTATATATGTCATTTTCCAACATTAAGTAATCAAAAGTTCAAAACATATAGCACATGTATTTATTAAGCACGAACAAAATAAAACCCGAACCCAATTTAAACCTGGACCAAACCCGACGTGTTTTATACGCGTTTTTTTCGTTTTAAACGTGTATAAAACGCGTACGGACGTTTTTTTCAAAAAAACGAGTTTCTTTTTTGTTTGCTACGACTTCGGATTGATACGCGTTTTATACACGTTTTTTTCAAAGAAAACGCCCGATTTGGTAACTATGCTTGCGAGCCCAGTAAATTAGGCTATGTTTGCTTTTCGGCGGCTCAAGTCAGACCCGATCAATTGTGCGGTTTAGTCCAAAGACTCCAAACCAATGGATCCTTCTTATTGGGATCTCCATATTGAATCTTGTCTTAAGTCATTTGGAACCCGACTTAAGCTATTCTCGTTTGGACCTGTTTAACTGAAGTCAGAACCTACATTTGTCATCTTAAACCGGCATTGAATAAACAAGCCCTGAAGCATTCAAAGTCGTTGAACTCCTCAAGGTCGTCCATCCACACCCTTATCAATTCATGTCTTTCTATTTATGCGTGAACACCTGACGTGCCCTCCCCATCTATGGTTCCCTCACCAGAGGCCCAACCTACAGGGTTCCCCTTTTTTCTTGGAGGTGGCTGCGCTTTGCTCCGTTATTTTCAAGAGGGTCTCCCATCTTTTTCTCTTTTTTCTCACTTTTTCCCCAAGGTATCCCTTCTCCTTCCCCCTTTCGTCTCCCCCATGTGACCTGCTTCACCATGCATTCTTCTCCTCTTTTTACCATCTTCTAGCCCTCCTTTGCTGAAATTAGATAGATGAGATTAAAATTATTCTTATCTTTTAAAGTTTTAGGATTCTACATTGTATCTCCTACTTCTTATTCTTGCTTCTTTTCCCACTCCTTGGCCATATTCCTTTCCTTCTACACTTCTCTCCCACCATAGTGCAGATTTTTGTATTAGTATCCCACCTAGAAACATCGACTTGCTTCTGAACCCTTCTTCTTGACTCACCTTCTCATCCCTATCCACTTTCATCTAGTTTGGGACCGATTATGAACCAAAGTTTTTTTGAGAATGCTTCAGGAGCTTATTGGAGATCGATTGCATTAGGGTACACCCTTCATATTCCTTTCAATTTGCTGATTTTGTCTTTCAGACCCGATTGTAACCTTTGTGGCTTTGTTTGAACCATTGAGAGCAACCTATCTTAATATTTTGATATTTAGGAATGCACTTTTACAAGCACATGTAAAAAACATCTAATAACACGCATGTTTCATCAAGATCTGTGCATGGATTCTAAAAGAATACATGACACATGCACTCATCATTTTGTTTGCTTATCTTGTTAAGCACATAGCAACAGCTCATGAGATTCATAATGGATAGGTTCATGGTCCTAAATCATAACACAAAAGTTCACTTGCTGCAAGAACAGTCCAGTTTAGGTCCCTTCAGGGAAAAACAATCGCAGACTTTTCATTGAACTTCTTCTGATAGCATTATCATATATGCGAGAAGTAAATCAATATTTTGCATTTAAAGGAACAGATGGTGACCCATTTAATGATGAAGAAAGAATGGAACACTACCTGTGGAACCCATTTTGGTGAGACAAAACTTGTAGCCTCAACAACAAGCAATCCAGACAAGACCAACCTCTGAATCAATTCAACCTTCACAACTGTCGGTACAATGCTCTTTTCATTTTGTAATCCATCTCTTGGTCCAACTTCCACTATCTTTACAAACCGTGGCATGCCTCTTAAAAACTGCAAGTGCTGCATAAATTATTTGATTATTTCACCATGCAGATGCACCAAACTTAGAAGGAATAATATCCTAAGACAGACAATATAAATGTCTAAAAGAAGGATATCTTATTCAAATCTAACATGGAAGGCCCATGTTAACTTTTTCTATAGGTATCGATACAATGGTTATAACTATATGTAGGTATGGACAAAAGTTTAGCTATTCCTAAATGATAGTAGGAACAGTCCTGGTTCTGTGTAAATCATTCCAGAAGTTAATTTATATCCAATATACAGAAACAGTAAAATTAGCAATCTGCATCTATTATGTTATTAATTAGATGCTCTGCTAAATCAAGTTACTACTCTTATTCGTAATATACGAAAATCGCAAACCGCAAAAAATTTATAGTTTAACAAGAAGTACAAGTACTGTATATTTAAAGTATCATATAATGTACGAGACTTTTTGTTTAGGTCATGAAAAGGGCAGTTTGGTAAATACACCAGATAATATATGTGACAGGAATATATGTGCATATACATATATGTGAGAGTACTCACATAAAATAGGCTTTCACATGAGTTTTCAAGCACATTATTGAGTATCCCAGCCATGTACAGCTGCTTCTGGATCAAAGTATATTCATTAATGTTTGAGAAATTTTACAACCAGCTCTCAACCTAACATGACATCAAGCTTCTATGAAGAGTTTTGAACTCCTAGCCATAGAACTTGAGGGAGGCCCTTCCATGAAACATGGATGACAAGCTCACAGAAAGGAAAGTAAATTTGGTTACTTTAAGCACATGCAACAAGGAAGAACCCACTCCAAGATTCCTCCGGTGACACAATAGGTAGATTATGTTACGGTCTTAAATCATATCCAAATTTTATTTTGAGTTCTTAGATTTAATTTTCAATTCCCAATGATATTTTGAGTTCTTAGATTTATGTTATTTTCGAGTTACTTTGAGTTCTTAGATTTATGTTAAAAAAAAATATCATATTTGTATGATGTAATCATGGTAATCAAATTCCTGATCCGGATCTTACAATTCTACCATTCTCAATCCATATGACCAAAAAACGATCCAAAGAGCACTGTAGACTCCCAAGTCGGTAGAATCCTAAGTCGACTCCCACAATCCTACGTCGACTCCCACGTCCTACAATTTTTAAGTAGACTCCCACGATCCTGAGTAGATTCTCAAGTAAGTTCAATATGATGTGGATGAAGATGAGGGAGAGGAAGTAGAGTCATTTGAAGTCAATTTTAAGTTTAATTTTTAATTTTTTTTTATGTATTTATCTAATTCATGTTTTTTTACCTTTTTCATCTGCTTTTACATAGAAGAGCTGAATTGGGGGCGTCCCGTGCAGCCGTGCTGAACATGCTAGGACACCAGAGCCAGAGGTTGATGATATACATGAGGCTCGTGAAGATAATGTTGATGAGCTCTTCAATGTTTTAACGGACTTAGACTATGTTAGGTTAAGATACTTGGGAAGCATATTTAGTACTCTTGAAGGGGTAAGAACTATGTACGTTTAACTTGTTAAATTTTTGTTTTGTTTGATTTGGTATTACTTAGTTTTGGAATTTATCATAAGTGGATAATTTATATGTAAATACATAGATCTTGATCTTCTTGCACACTTTTTGCAACTTGCAAGTTATACTTGTAAGCAAAGGTTATATCTTTTGAGATAGATCTGTCAAATTAATTACGATGCCTTTTTTACTTGAGTTTTACTTATTTTTAATAAGCATTTAAGGTTTCTTAACATATATATAAATTATAGTTTAATTTTTTTATTTTGTAGAATCTTATGATCCTCAATTTGATCCTACGATCCGATCGTATAGACACCCCTACTGATCCTTGGTGGGATTCTCGATCTTGACAATAGATGTAATAGCCACAACTTTTGGAGCATAAATTGAAATCCAAATGTATGTTTTAAGCCTATAAAACAAGCTTTTGGATGCCTAAATGAAACTCATCATGTGGATGTTTTAGAGACACTAAGGTCCAGTCTTGACCAAGTTATCATGGCCTGAAAGTGCAAAAGTAGGATTAAGGATGTACATGTCCTTTTTTTGTTTATTTAGTCATATCTTTAATTAACTGTGAGAATTAGTTCAGTCGAATTGATGGTTTAACTTAAAACTAGATTTCGTAAGTCTAACTTAGCTCGAGCCTATAAGTGTTTGAGAGCATTGTAACTTAGTGATGAGGATAATCGAATGAAGCTTATGTGGTTATTTTGGTGGTGGATTCCATTGTTATCTCATCGTCTCATGTTTCTTACTCTAATGTTCTTTCAATTTCTTAACTATTTTCTTTCCTATCAATTTATGTTATCGTAGGTTTTATATTTTCAGCTGAAACACCTGCAAAACAACCATAAACGTTAGACAAAACCATAGGTTTAACCTACCATCACCTTCCTTTAGCTCCATCCTTGATTTCGGAGGATCCTTCCTACAACATATCAAAGTGAAGTTGTGTGCAGACTTTCGGAACAACCCTTTTCTTTGTCAAAACTCTAATCCCTCACCCTATTAAACCCCAATTCCCATCCTTGTAATCCTAAGACCAAGGATCACATTAAATGATGGTCAACTCTGAGATCCCCCTTCTACTATTTATTTTGCATTTTTTCTTTTCAAGAATATGCATACTAAAGAAGATCACCAACGATGCATGGCACAATCTATATAGCATGTTACGGCTGTTGACACGTTGACTTGGACAAAAAGGCACGAGATAGATCTAGCCGTCGATCAAGATCTAGAGAGAGAGAGGGAGAGAGAGAGTGAGAGAGAGAATTCACATGGAGCCCTCTCTACCGTGTGTGAATACGGCTCTCTCATAAATCCACTTAAAATTCTACTATAAAGATGATAAATACCTATTCAATGGCATATAATGGTCATTTGAAGTTAATTAGTACTTTTTTTGGAAGGTTAATTAGTACTCTGTCTCTCTAACAAATGAATCACACCCGAAGGCAACCATTCGAGTGTCGACGGGCACATGCATTTACTTTCAATCACGTGGAGCATATGATGATACGCATCATGATAAGACTTACCCAAGCGATCCAATTCCACAAAAAACGAAGATGAATCAATGAAACTCCAGTAAATAAATACCAGGTGATCAGCAAAGAGCCTAAAGCTGGTCTGAAGGACATCTTTGATGTTGAGAAAGATATAGAAAATGACTCTCGAGCCAAAATGCCAACCAAAGTTCCATCGTACAATGATTTAATGACCAAAGACACCGTAGATGCTTAACCGACAGATGATGATGTAGATTATGGAGAACAAGCAATAATGATTCTTCCATCCAAAGATCAACTTCTTTCACCTTTTACGGCTAAGATCGAGCACATCTCACATGGCTTGTATGACCCAGATGTAACAATCAAGATCGAGCAACTCCTCGCCTACTCCGACAATCTGATGGGCTAGAGCCACTGAAACCATCATCCAATGGCCAATTTTTAAGGAAACACAACATCAGACAGCACCATCAAGTCTTACAAAACATATGGAGAACAAAGTACAGAAGCTACAATATAATCTCATACACAAAATCTGCACAGCCAATGCGTTTAATGTACTAAGGGTTTTAGATAAGATTAGGATTTTGGATTAGTCTAGTTTAGATAAGATTAGGATTTTGGATTAGTCTAGTTTTATTTTGAGCCCTTAGATTTAATCAATCCCAAGGGTGTTTTTGTAAATTTTAGAAAGTCCCAAATGGAGGTTACCATTTATTTCAGAATAAGTATCCTATTTTCAAATATCTTGACACTACAAATTTCAAGAACCATAACTTTAGATCCAAGTGTTTGTTTTAGACTTATATTCCACTTTAGGGGTGCCTCAGTGAGACGCCTCATTTGGACACCGAATAAGCTCGTTGTGAAGTCTGACACGGCAGAAACGGGATTAGGAATGCACGTTGTTCTTTTCTTTAGCCATACCTTTAATTGCATGATTTGCAAATTCAGTTCAATCATGGTTTAAAACTTTAAATTAAAACCAGGTTCCTCAGATATCAAGTCAGCTTGAATGTATAGATAAGTGTTCAAAAGTATTGTAATTCATGAATGAAGATGATTTGAATGAAGTTTATGCATTTATTTTGGTTGTAGATTCCACTGAAGTACCACTTTGTTCTTTCATTATGCATTTATTTTGATTGCAGATTCCACTGAGGTAGCACCTCTGTTCTTTCTTCCTTTAATATTCTCTTTTTTCTCTAATATTTTCTTAATTATCTACTCAAAATGCCTGTGGAACAGACAAAAAAGTGTAAGAAAACCCTAGTTTTAAGTTTTAACATAGAATCACCTTTTTTTACCTTCTTCCTTGCTTTCTGATAGGTCCTTCTTAAATTCTGCACAAAAGCCTACTGAAAACCCTCAGAATTGAAGGTTTTTAGTGCAGATTTTCTGGCAACATCACATTTTTTTCTCCAATACTGTAAAACCTCGTTCTATTTATAATTTATTTGGGAATTATCTGACAAATATCTTTGGTATAGGATTTCACATTGGGAAGATATTATAGGATATCGAGGATATGATGTGATATTGAGGGATATGATGAGATATTACGAGATATGTGAGATTTGAGAAATATATTATGAGATCCTGGGAGATCTCATTCATGCCTTACAAATATGATTGCGAAACTCAAATGTAAATGAATAGCAGTAATATAATTTATCTTCTTTCATTTTCTCTAGGTTCATCTTCACCCCCTTTGTTTTCAAGTATGGCCCCTTTCTCCGATGGCATGTTAACTTAACACTGTATCAGAGCACTAGATCCGACATCTTGGCCTCTATCGATAAGATATCCTTCTCAAAACGAACTATTATTCCTCGTCGGTCGATTCTTCTTTTCGTTCATATAAACTATACATTCCTAAATCAGTATATATCTAAACCATACATTATAAGTTGACCTAAATGCAAAACAAATATGGAAATGAATGATAATATGGAAAACAAATACCTAAAATGACTATTTTGCATTTCATCTTTAAACAGGATTATAAGTTATAAATTTCACAAGCATACAAAAATATTTTTCAGAAGATGAAGAAGCTTATAGTACCTATGGATATTTAGAAACTAAATTTCTCATGCTCTCTACATCATAACATTGTCTCCAGTCCACAATCACATATTAATCAATTTGTTACGATGAAAGTCAGCATATCAACTTAACCTATAAGGTAAGTATTATATAACTTTGAATCACCTTGTTTGTCAGTTCTCTTATTTTGATATCATTGCAAGATGAGTTGTGACGATCATGCAAGTACCAAGAATCACAGAGGCTACTGAAGGCCCTTTGACTCCTTCCAAGACATGGGGACCTCAAAATTAAGGGGTCTGCGCAAAATACATCCCGTGGTTGCTTTCTCCACACATATTCTTCACTGCAAAGGAAAAAAGCATGTATGAAACATGCTTTACTCGGCAATATATCTTATTGTTCTATAAAGTGAATGAAAATTGGGTAGCAAAAACTAGAAAATAAAGAATGCAGATCAAGTTCTACAAGGGTACTGAAAAAATAATTATAACAAAAGGTGCAAAAAAACGTGTAATTGGATTGACTTTCCATCTGTTTCTAGGGTGTTGTCCAATGCCCATATGATAAGATCATGAGAAAAATTCTCAAGAATGAATACTGGTTTTAGCTATATTAGAAGTCGAATGGGCCATCACAAGGAGAACCAGTGCTTGACTACCAGTCAAAATACATCTTACTGAAGCAATCTTTTAATGGCTTGCATCACGTTGGGAATTGAGATTCAATCGTCCACTCTGAACTTATCATATCCTACGTGTCCATCAGTTCCTCCCATCCATCCAGTTTAATAGTTATGCAAAAAAAATGAACGAAATATTTCTTTTCTAGCTTTAGCATTTGATGGTTCCGATTTCAAGCAATCTAATGATTCTGAAAAGACATACACATGAGAAGGTCAAAGTTGTACTAGGCTATTAGCCTGTGCCATGGGTGGAATATGATGTGTGAAGAATGAACTGTCACTTGGTTAGATCAACAGGAAAGTATGCATTGAATCAAAATTTTGCTGTGACTTCGGCTTGTTGAGTGATAAAGCTGATCGTCCTCTGTTCTATAAAAGGATAAGGTGCTTTTTCAAATGAGCTCATGTTTTTATCACAATTGGCGATGCTTCATAGTGGTCTCTCCTCGCAATCAAGCAGGCTCCTAATGGTCAGTGAGATCAAACCATGCAGGCATGCCAGTAGTAGAAAAGTAATTGGTACCAAAATTTGAGATGAAAGGCACAGAGAACCACATATTGACAACTAATTGATTGATAGGAGATATTTTTCATTTGATTTGACATATGCAACATGGTCATATATACCACAACAGGGCCATACTTCACTTGATAGAATGGCACAAGCCGCACAACAAACTATGGCTAGTGTTCAGATTATTTCTATACAGTAAAACTGGGACCTTTTGTGTTAAAACAACATCAGGATCATATGTACTACACCATTAGCTAAAAATAAGAAAGGAAAGGTCTGATGTGAATGGTTTATCATCTTTATAACAATATTTCACAGTGTTGAAAAAGCATAACACCCAAGACCTATACATATTAATCATCATAGTGATCATTCATTTAACCAGGAATAAGTTGGGTTTCATTAGGATGCAATATCGACTTATGAAAATCCTCACTACCACAGCTAATGTTGCCTGCTTTGCTAGTATGGGAATAGTCAAGTGATCAAACAACGTTACCAGATTAAACAAAGTATTCCTTGGATGAGGATCTCAGTGATCAGTAGACGTAGATTATTTTCATCTGGTACCTTACTAAATCATCTATTTTGTATAAATCTTTCTTGGTGGCTCATAATTTTTCCTTTTCTACTCATTATGAGATCTTTAATGCCTAATGAGGACAATAACCATTAGCTCCTATGCCGAAAAGTATATCGCAAGATTAGCCAGAAGGGATTATCTAATTAGCGAATTAAGACATGATATATTGAACGTGTCTCATTAATTAGTTCGATAAATTTAGATGTATCTTCAAAAAAAAAAATCTATTTAACAAGGTATCTTTTTACATATGAACTCCAAATCCCAATTGCTCCATTCTGAATTGAGGAGAAATCCTTCACACCGAAGATAGTTCTAGCAACGCCCAGAAAGATACGGATCTTGAACACATTCTTCGGCTGGTCCCAACTCAACATTACCCACGGACACACCATCCTTAGAGAGGGCGTGGCCAAGAACCTCATTTGACATAAGCAGAACTCACACTTGCTACGTTTGGCAAACAACTGAAGAATTTCGAGAGAACTCAACGAACTCATCTTTTCAAGCCAAAAAAATAATTTCCTTTGATACACCACCTCCACTTTAAAAAACGGCAAGCCCTAGCCGCAACAACTTGCAAATAGTTTCAACTTTCAACCGACCAATATACACAGCTTGTAGAGGGCTCAACTAAGAGAAGGGTGACCACGTGTGGCTCAAGGAACCATGGTTTTAAATATCCCGAATAAATGATGATAAATCACTGATTTTTCCCCTTATCCTCAGGGGGTGATAGAAAAACCACCCAAAATCCCCTTTTTACACAATATCAAGGATTTGTCCCCCATTTATTAGTGATATATCGTTGAAATCACAAATTTATTGCTGATATCGCTAAATTATCCGGCAATAAATCGGGGTACAACCGTAAAACCCATATAAACATCTAGAAAATACGAAAAAGTCACCCAGTTTCGTACTTATGCCGCCCAATTTCGCCTGGAGAGGGATTTTCTTCCATTTTCTTTTTTTTGGATTTTGGATTTCTAAACATGATATAAGGCCTCCATAATTGGTTATCCATGGATTTGGGGCTTTTCTTCATGGATTTGAGGATTTTTCAAAGAATCAAAGTTGAGATGTTTTAAAAATCTATTTTTAATTACTCGTAAGATCTTCAACAAAATTAGAAGATAAATATGTTCTGCATAAAGTTTGGCACGATTCAACATATTTATCATGTAATTAACATGAAATTAATTGAGATTCTATGCAGTTATGGATATTTATCTATTTAAACCCAATAAAATCTTAGTATGTCACTACTATACATTCGATCTAAATGCTATCCAAATTTTTTAAAAAATAGCATAAAAAATCAGTTACTATATGAGATGTTTATTATGCTTTATGTTTTGTGAGTTATAATATGTTTTATGAATTATGAGATTGAGTAATGGATTATGTCATTTGCTATATGCTAATTATGTTTCAGGTTGTTTGTGATCTTATTGTGATTGTTCAATTCACAACGTTGGAAAGTATTTAACAGTTTACAGAAAATGTTAACAGTTCACACACTCATCTATTTAGCCCCAATTTAATGTCCCCCAAAATAAATAATTATTTTTTATATGTTTTTTATCATAATGGTGTATCTGTACATCCTAAAGGGATATAAAAAAAAACTCCAAAAAACCTTTATTTTACCCATTTATCACCTCTTTTCCCCAATTTGTCACGATAATGACGATAAATAAACGATAAATCCCGGATTTTCCCCCGGGTCACTTGGTGGTAATGACAACGATAATGATACTTAAAACACTGCAAGGAACTCAACGTATTCAGTACCTCAACATATTCAAATTCATAAAAATTATAGAATCCAGCTTCTGCATTTGTGAATTATTGAATACCCAACAGTGTTTATAAGTTATATTTCTAGGAACAAGTAAGAAAATGCTCTTGGAAGCAGAAATTTTGTTATCACATTCAAAGTAGGTAAAATAATAAGAAATGGGAAACCAGACCTCAAAATATACTACTTACCAACTAAAGTAGATAATGGACAAAAAACTATGAAGAAAAAAAAGATTGCACGATGCTGAAAGTAATTGTTTGATGGTATATTTATGTTAATAGAAGAAGCAATAAGGATCTCCTAACTGCAAAGAACTGGTGAAATAATGATGAGAAACTTCAGCTCAAAGAAGCAATACTTACTTGCAACTGTTAGAAGAGCTGCACTGTCGCCCTTCAATCAAGCAATTACCCATTTCGATTTCATCTACCCTGGGCCTGCAAGCACTAGAAGTACTCCTTCGAAGCCTACCCACCCCACTCAAGTTCGGCAAGTTGTCGAGCCCTAAAGGCTCCTCTAAGCTCGACATCGTGAAACTGGATGTCAAAAGGTGAACGGGAATAAATGCTCCTGACTGAAAAGTAGTCCACCACGCACACTTGGACAAAACTTTTCGAGTCAGCATTATACTAACAGTAATGAAGGACAGACTGGCTCGCTTGAGAAGCAAAAAAAAAAAACAATGTGCACCAATTCAAGTACCTGATAAACAGCAAAAATAGATTATATAAGAATTAAACTTTTATTGGTCATAACAGACAATTTATATCAATCGATGGACTGATGGTTAGTCCTCCAAACACGTACGCACAGCAGCATTTAAACAAATCATGTTAGTATAACCTAAAATAAAGCTTCTTAAATTGCAAAAATAAAAATAATAACAAAATAAAGCTTCTTAGAGAAAAGGATAAAACACGGTAACTGTTATGAAAGGGTTTGTCTGTCTGTCACGCAATAACCACCATGTGCGAAGAGTTATGACCTTCTATGAAGAGGTGTACCCCTTTCGTATAGTTGTGTCCCTTGGTGAAGAGTTACATCGAAGAGTAGTGCCCCTTTGTGAAGAGTTGTGTAGAACACTATATTGTACCCCCACTTGTATATTGTAATCAATTCAATTTGAATACGAACATTGGTGGTGGTTTCTCTCTCGCATGATCTCTTTGTCTCTTTGGATTACAACACGTTATCAGCACGAATTCGCTCACAGAAGATAGATCGCAAAGAAAGAGAGAAGAGCGATCATTATGGCAACGAACCTTTCGGTGCAAAGAACATCGTGGCAACGATCATGCACGACAACAACCTCGCAAGGTACGCCCTGGACCCATTCGACATGCCCGGATTATCAGGTAATCCCGCCATCGTCACCCATTCGAGGAATTCTCACGGTTTTAGGCTGGACCCAAGGGGTGTTTAGCGCACCTGTTGGCAAGTGGCAATTTTTGTTCGTTCGAACGTGCGGATACAACGATTTGAACAGACAAAGTTTGAACGTTCGAACGCGATGGCTCAAATGGGCGAACGCTTCAGAACGTTCATTTTTGTGCGGTTGGAACGTTCGAATGCATCTCTTCAAACGGGTGAATGCATCTTTTCATGATATATAGTTTGGTTTGTTATTAACAGATTTTTATATATATTTGTATGAATTACTCTAAGTAATTTGACTTAAGTTTATTAGTCATTCCAGATCTATATGGGACATTTTCATATTCAAATTCTTACAGATTTATATAGTTCTATAAGAATTGTCAGATATTTTTAAAATATGTTATAATGGAGATGGTCACAACTTGAAGTTGTAATTCCTTAGTAAGCAATGTGGCTTACTATGTGACAGTTGGCCCAGACGAACGCATCATTTGGCCCAGGCGAACGCATCGTTTGGAACGGGCGACTATTGGCCCAAGCAAATGCGTTGATTGGAACGGGCGAACAAGTTAGGTCGTGAACCATTGCATTAGTTGACGAATCAATGTGAACCAAATGATGCTTTCTAAAATCTATTGATATGCAAAGAGATGCAACCTGACCAAAGGGTACATTGTGGCATCCATTGTCCCGTGAACCATTGCAATCCGTGGCAAAGGTACATCAAGGCACCTATTGGTGTGTGAACAGATACAATCTTTGGTAAATCAAAGGATACATCACTGTATAAATAGAGGGATATTTCCTCCATGATAAGTAGTGAAGCGAAACTTCATAAAAGATGAAACATCAGAATGATGACACTGTTTGTTACCAATGTGGAGTAACCAGACATTGGCCTAGTACCTGTCGTACGCCGAAGCACTTGGTTAACATATATCAGGCTTCGATAAAAGGAAAATAAAAGAAAATCGAAATGAATTACATCAATCAATCCGCCTCCGACTCATTTTGATGCTTCAGACTTCAATAAAAATTCAGATTTACTAGGAGAGGATTGTCTTGATGATGCAATGAATAATTGAGCCAGAAACTCATTCTATGACATTTATGTATTTCAAACTATATAACTCTTATGTTTGCAATCGATTGTAATAATTTATGTTTAGTTTATTTGTTTCTATCTATATGACTCTCTTGAATTTGCAAAGCAATTATAGTATTATTTGTTTAGTTTATTTGCTATAAACAGATATTATCTCAATGGCATAAACAGTATGATGCAAAGTTAGATATGTCGACAAAACCCAAGATGGATAAACTTAGCAGACTCTGCTACCACACATACAATCATGAGAAACCCAAAGTATTTCTCTAACCTGACATTAACTAAGGGTAATGTCCACACCATATCGGGTTCTGCTAATTTAATTGAGGGCTCTGGAAGAACCATCATCGTCTTAGCGGGAGGGACAATTTTATACTTTGAGGATGCTTTGTATTCATCTAGATCCAGAATGAATCTATTGAATTTCAAAGATATACAAAAAAAATGGGTATCATATTGAAACTATAAATACGAATGGTGCCGAATACCTTTGCATCACCTCCAATAACTCTGGTCAGAAGCTAGTCTTAGAGAAATTACCTACTTTGTCATCAGGATTGTATTATACAACAGCCAGAGTAGTCGAAGTGCATGCCATCAAGAGCATGAAGTTTATGAATAAACATGCATTTATGCTTTGGTATGATCATCTCGGTCATCCAGGTTCTACCATGATGAGACGAATAATTGAAAATTCTTGTGACACCCTTTAAAGGACCACAAGATTCTATTACCTTCTGATCATCTTTGTAATGCATGCTCCCTGGGTAAGTTGATCATTAGATCATCCCAATCCAAAATCGCTACAGAATCTCCTGCATTCTTACAACGGCTTCAAGGAGATATTTGTGGTCCAATACATCCTATTTGTGGACCATTTAAATATTTTATGATAATAATTGATGCATCTGCTAGATGATCATATGTGTGCCTTTTATCGACAAGTAATGTCGCATTCGCATGAATACTAGCACAGATCAGTTTATATATTAGTTTATTTATTTCAATCTATAGAACTCTCTTATATTTGACTCAGCTTTTATCATTGGATATCTTGAGTCCCTGACGGGCGATATGTTTTCCTACATGATTTAGGGATTGTCCTTTTGATGAAACAATATTCTCGTCATTAGGAAGAGATAAGAAAACCAATGTTCCAAAAGAATGACGCGAATTATCATGGAACACTTCACTATGTCTCGTCTAGATCCTGAGACTTGCCAATGTGAGTACGAAGTTGAATAATCAATTATGCCCATATAAAACTTAAGAAAAGTACATTTAAATAGGTGAAGCATAATGCTCCGGATGAGGTTATCCCCTAGATCCTTGAAGTGACCTAGAATCAAATATCCAATTTTCCTGAATCCATATATAACGCTCCAGACGAGGTTATGTCCCAGGTCCTTGAAGTGACTGGGGGAATGGTACCGGTACCGAACAATAATGAGATCTCAATATTCTATTCATATTCAGAAAAATATGGGATCAAATGGAAATAGTCATCGATGACATTCACACATGCAGTAACAACTAAAATAGCAAGGGGCAATGATAATAATGATGATATAAATATAATTGGGTCTTCAGAAGAACTCGAGAAAGCTGTAGCTAGAACTACTAAGATAATAAAGTCTCATGTACTTACTGCAAATATCCCAGCATAGATTGCGATCCATGTAGGATGATTCGTAGGCACAACACCGAATGAATCGTTCGAAGTACGCTTGAAGCGTATATGTCCTGTCGATGCAAAAGATTTGACTCCCCAGAAGAGGAGATTAAAAAAAATACATACTCCATAAGAAGTAAGCCCTCCTGGAGACCACACTCACGACTCAGGTAATAACAATACCCATTAAACAGAAAGTCTCGGAATAGACTAATTCCAGAAGAGACAATATTCCCAAAAGAGCCATCAGTCCCATGAGAGACATATAGATAAATAAATGAAGAGATCTAGATAAATTATGTATATACAAAAGAAAAGTGGGATAGAAATAAGCAAATTATCGACAATGTATTTGTCTTCACTATTGCTCTTGCCATTAATAATAAGGATCCTAAACCGCACTCGGTCGAAGAATGTAGACGTAGAGATGATTGGCCTATGTGGAAGGAAGTCATCCAGGCAGAGCTTGACTCGCTAGCAAAACACGAAGTATTTAGACCAATAGTCCTCACACCAGAAGATATGAAGCCTGTAGGATATAAATGGGTGTTTATAAGAAAAAAAATGAAAAGAACGAGGTCGTTAGGTATAAGGCATGACTCGTAGCTCAAGGCTTCTTGTAGAGACCTGGTATTGATTATAAGAAAAAGTACTCTCTTATTATGGATGCGATTACGTTCCGATATTTGATAAGTCTAGTAGTCTCAGAAGGACTCGACATGCGTCTTATGGGCGTAGTTATAGTATATTTCTATGGGCTATTAGATACTGATATATATATATATATATATGAAAATCCTAGAAGGTTTATAGTTGCCTGAAGCAATTGTTTTGAAAACACATACAAGACTGCATGAAACAAATATTTTGAAGACATGTAACATGTATTCAATTAAACTACGAGATCCTTGTATGGATTACGACAATCTGGACAAATGTGGTATTATCATCTCAGTGAGTATCTAATTAAAGAAGGATATGTAAACAAATTCTATATGCTCATGTGTGTTCATCAAGAAAGCAGACGTTGGATTTGCAATAATTGCTGTGTATGTTGATGATCTAAATCTCATAAGAACTCTTGAAGAGCTCAACAATACTACAGCATCCCTTAAGAGAGAATTTGAGATGAAAGATCTAGAATAAACAAAGTTTTGTCTTGGCCTGCAGATCGAGCGTCTCTCACATGAACTTCTAGTTCATTAAGCCACATACACAGAGAAAATCCTTAAGCGTTTTAATACGGATAAAGCTCATTCATTGATTTCCCCGATGGTAGTCCGAACATTTGATATACGAACAAATCCTTTTTTTCATCCTAAGGAAGAGAATGAAGCTCTCCTTGGTCCAAAAGTACTATATCTCGGAGCCATTGGTGTCCTGATGTATTAGGCAACTTATACTAGACCTTATATTATTTTCTCTGTTAATTTATTGGCTAGATATAGTTTTGTACCTACTATTAGACACTGGAATGGTATTAAACATATTATGCATTAACTACGAGGAACAACAAACATGAGTTTACTATATTCTAGTGAATCGGTCAATGTTGCACAATTGGTTGGATACGCTGATGTTAGATATCTATCCAATCCTCATAGAGCTCGTTCATAAACAGGATATATCTTCACTTGTGGTAATACAGCTATATCATGGAGATCTGTCAAGCAGACAATAGTTGGTACATCTTCTAATCACTCTGAAATAGTTGCGCTCCATGAAGCGAGTCGCGTATGGTTGAGATCTGTAGTCCACTATATCAGAGATGTATATGGGTTCTCTTTTGATAAGAAAATCCCGACGATTTTATATGAAAATAACGCCGCTTGTATTGCACAAGTTAATGGTGGTTTTATTAAAGATGATAGGACCAAGCATATTTCGCGGTACCTAAGGTCTTTTTCACATATGAACTCCAGAAGAGTCATGATATTGATATCCAGCAGATACGTTTTAATGATAATCTAGTATATCTATTTACAAAAGCATTGCCTACATCAATATTTTGAAAGCAAGTTTATCGCATTATTATGCGCTGGCTTTGTGATTTATCTCACTAATATATTTATTTCAAGGGGAGCATTAAGGGATAATATTTATATTTTGTTTGAAAATCAATGTTGACCAAACATGTAATAATAAGTAGAAGTAGAGATAAGGTAGAGCATCATGTAAATGCTGATAGAGACATCCAAGAGAATGTTTTTGTATACTGTACTCTTTTATATACTGTACTCTTTTTCCTAGAAGTAGAGATAAGGTAGAGCATCATGTAAATGCTGATAGAGACATCCAAGAGAATGTTTTTGTATACTGTACTCTTTTTCCAAGAGAAGGTTTTTTTTTCTACAGGGTTTTTCCATCGAAAGATTTTAATGAGGCAGCATAAGTCGCACCCACAAATATTCCAGAAGAATATGTTCATGAGGAACACGTTGTACTCTTTTTCCTTCGACCAGGTTTTTTCCCACAGGGTTTTCTTGACAAGGTTTTAATGAGGCAGTGTTTTCCAGCGACGGACATCCAAGGGGGAGTGTTATGAAACGGTGTGTCTGTCCGTCACGCAATAACCGCCATGTGCAAAGAGTTATGACCTTCTATGAAGAGGTGTACCCCTTCGTAGAGTTGTGTCCCTTGGTGAATAATTACTTCAAAGAGTTGCGCCCCTTTGTGAAGAGTTGTGTAGAATTCTAGATTGTACCCCCACTTGTATATTGTAATCAATTCAATTTGAATAAGAACATTGGTGGTGGTTTCTCTCACATGATCTTTTTATTTGGATTACAACAGTAACCACCCGGATTGTTACATACAATCTAAGGATAATAAGATTATGAAGGGTTCCTACCAAAATAATAATTATTATTATTATGAAGGGTTAATATGCTTTATTAGTTACAAATGGTATAACGGTCATATATATTTTATAGAGAGGCTCGACCACAGAAAAAAAAAAGTACCGCCAACCAAATTTAACAAGACAAAAAAAAAAGGGAAAAGATTTGAAGGAAGATCAGGGAGAAGGGAAATTGCCTGAAATCTAGAGGCGCCCTGCAATCCCACCGACGGGCAGGAGAGGGGATCGGGGCTTTGATTCAGGCACCGGAGGAACCTAGGGCTCAGAAATCCAAGAGAGAGAGAATTTAGAGAGAGAGAGAGAGAGAATTTGTTTTGGAATCGGTTGAAGACGATCTTGAGGTCGAGGGTTAGCTGAGCGGTCCTCTTTCCCTCTCTAAATAAACACGAAGGGACGTTGGTAGGTACTTTTCTGTTGGGTGGGACGACTCGGATCATCGGATGCCGGGATGCGGCTCCGAGCGTTCTGGGGATCTGAACCGTCAAAACGGTGTACACCAACCACTGAACACGCGCTTTAATGGTGGAGATTGGTCAGCCATACTTTTTGATCGAGTGCATTCCACGGTGAAAACTGTGGTCCCGACCTATGATACGCAGTCAGATCCGACTGCCTAGCGCATCCGACGGCTGTGATGCCGTTCGTGCTAGGGAGGGCATCGGCAGTGAAAACGAAAACAGGATTTTATATTTTTTTTAGGAGGGATCAAACCATGAATCAAAAAAAATTATTATATACTAAGATTCAAGATTTTTACTATATAAAATTAAAAGAAAAAAAAATTAAGGATGGCATCCCTTGGTCCATACATAGTTCTGTCCCTGACGATCGACTACCCGACAGTGATGCCACCTGTCCTGGTCTTTAGTGCCCGACTTACCACTGCCCTGCCAGTCATAGACTCATAGTGAGTGTCGTGGACACCAACACACCTACGCCGGATCACAAAATATTATAAATAAATAAAAAAGGAAAACACTATTTAACCATAACCAAAATGATGTGTCCCCACTCTCAACGTATAAATCACACTCATCCCGATCGACAGGCAAAGGGACGTTACGATTGGATGCCACATCATTCTGGTTAAACATTTTTGTTGAATATCATCGCTCTAAATAAAAATAGACGGAGGGGCACAGGCCAGTGGAGTGGGCCAAGAAGGTCCAACTTTGATGGCAACCCTGGCGTACGAAGGCCTCATGTTAAGACTTGTGGTCGAGATTGGCTGAGACGTTCGGCCCATAAGTGAGAGTCCAGATCTCGTTGAGTGAGTCGGCCTCGGTCGGTGGGCCTAACATGCATCACAGCCGTGCAATGGTTGTCGACTCGGAAGTGAATCATACTCTAGCCAACAGATTATGTGCGGCTGCGATACAAGTTGGGCCCACCGACTAGGGCCGACCAATCGGCAGAGGGAGATCTGAACTCTAAAGTGAAATGCTCGTAGTGTAGGGAAATTCAAAACTTTGATCGAGTCGAGACTGGGTCCAAATACGAAGAAGGGCTCGCACCCGTGCAGGCTTCTGGTCTAAAATTTTAGTTGCGTCTCAACCAGTGTTCGAATCGGATTTGAAACTTCGAGACCCGAAGAAAAAATCATTTACGACAAATACAAGAAATAAAGCATCTTTCAAGTATTAAAAAAAAAGGGATAATTGATGACTAATCCCCAACAAAAATTTGATTTAACGTACAGAACATCCAAATATGATCGGTTATGTCAAGTCCTTTCATTTGGCAAATACCCACTTTACCCCCTACATGCAACGTACTGTACAATGAGAATTCACGTGAAAAGTAATGTTTCGGCAATGAACAGTAGTGATTGCTACAATGATTTTTTTTTTTTGAGAATCCCTCTCAGTGAGATGAGGGGGGGGTTCGGCCTAGACCCCTACCGGTTTATTAAAATAAAAAAAAAGTACAGATAGCTACAACGATTTTATTGTAGGAAAAATATTGTGCTATAATGATTTCACTATAGCAATTTAAAAAAAAAAGATTTTACAAAAAAAAATTGTTACAGTGATTTCACTGTAGCAAAGAGGCAATTCGGTACCAATGAAAAGCAATTATTTTTCACTGTAGCAATTATTCATCTTTAGTACCGAATTATTGCTTTTTGCTATAATGTACCAAAGAGAAATGTTTCGGTACTAAAGAGGACAATTGCTATAGTGATTTCACTGTTGCCAAAAAAAATAACGAGATTTTCAAAAAAAAAAATTGCTACAGTGATTTCACTGTACTAAAGACCAACAATTCACCACTAAAAAGGAACAATTTGTAATGTATTGTAGTTGTCCATTTGCTGCTTTGAAAGTAACGTGGACTTTTAATCAAGGATATTTTTATCATTTAAAGAGCATAAAAGTCAATGGTAGGACTTGTTGCAAGTGCATATGTTTCAGGAGGGACTGTTAGGCAGCCTCCATCAGCCTCTCCTTCTATGCATAATATATGTTGGCTCAACCAAAACTTGATCAAATCTCCAAGAATAAGGCTTTGCTAATAGTCTTGAGGATAAGCATGGGCCCAGCTAGTGTTTACAACACACAGTTACTACATATTGCATTGGTTACTCTGTTATTCTTTCTGGTTGTAACTATCATGCTCTATATATTGTAATCCATACAGGTGAAATACCATTGAGTTTTACAGACTTTACAGGGACCTGGTCTATATAAGGATATTTGGACGTCCTTTACGTTAATCAAATCCTATGTCAGGGATCTACCACCAGCTCCCCCAATCGTTAAAGGATCCGCAATCGTTGAACTTTCCAATTTAAAACAAATCCCAGAAGAGGGAAAATTAGATCAAGCGGGATCCCATCATAATATTCCGCGAAGGAAAGAGGGCCAAGAGGCATATCATGGGGAAAATGGGATCATGTGGAGAGGGACTTCTCATAATCATTCACCTTGGTGCTCCTCCCGGGGAGTAAGATCCCGGTATTGATCTTCGGAGGGGGAAGGGGTGGATGTTCTCCACCATCACTTGATTCAAGGAATGGCTTAGGTGCTTCGCCATGGGAGTTCGATGACATAGATCCTAGCTCCCTTCGGTGCTACCCTGTGCATGACTATGACCCTCCTGACTTATAGGACTACTTTCTTAGCAGGTTTGGCTACTCTATTATTGCCTCCTACTCTCTTCGTACAAGGCCTTCCTTACAGTTCCCCACACCCATCGGAAACCCTAGTTGTACCGTGAGGTATCTCTACATCAAGAGTGGTAGCAGGCAATGACAGAGGAGCTTTAACAATACTCTTACCGGAGAGGAATTATAGGGCAATTTTGTCATTTGAAAGGGTAAAAGAGGGTGAGGGACTTGTTGTAGCACATGCTATTCGGGAGGGACTTGGTGCAATATTAAAACATTGCATGCATTTCCTTTAGGTATTATAGCATATGCTAAAATTAAGGATTTAAGGCCAAGTCTCCCCCCAAAATAACCCCTAACTCTCTGTATTTTTTATTAAATTATTTATTTAAGTTGATGAAAAATATGGTGCATTGCACTGTATGTTACCACCACCACCTTCGGTGCCCCATCACTAGCACCATAACACCACCTCTATCGGTGATCGCCACAACTGCCACCACCATCGTCGTTATCACCTGTCTTCCACTCTAGGTCACTAGTGAGGTTCATGACCGTTCACTAACCCACTGGGATTTTTTTTTTGCTCCAGCTCTGGGATGCTCCAGATGCTCAGTGACATAGTTAGACCGTTCCTAATGTGCATGGAGAAAAGGAGTAGTTTGATTGTATGTAAAAAGGTTATGGGTGAGATGCACAGGTTGTGGATGTGTGTGAAGTATAGATCGGAGACTCTCTATTCTTTCGTGAACACTCCAGATGCATCGCTAAGCATCCGCCAACAATAGTAAATTTTTTCCAACCAGTTGGCCTGTAACGATTCACAGCTGCCGATGAGATTTTATGACCGTCCGATGGCAGGCATCCGAACAGGTGACTTGCGTTGGACGACTGTGAATCAAAACCGATCAATGGGGGTGAGTGCATCAACTGTCTTTGCTCAGGGACATAACTATGTATGGACCAAAGGGAGCCATCTCCCCCCCACATATATATATTTTTAATTTTATATAATAAATGTCTTGATGCTTAGTATACAAAAAAAAAATTTCCGTTCATGCTTTGCCCCCCCCCTCAAATGAAATTATTATGCTTTGGCCCCTCCCAATATAAAATCATGGTTCCATCCCTGTCTGTGAATGCCCTTTGCACTAGGCCTGTCAATGGATGGATTATGATTCGAATCTGATCCATTAAGGTATGATCCAAATCTAAGCCTTTAAGTTGGATATGGATGCCTTTTTTAATCCAATAATTTGATAATGATCCTAATCTAATAGGCCGTTTACTTAACAAATCGGATATGGATTTTGACCAATCCGATTTATTAGGAACTTGATCTGACAATAAATGAAACATAATATAAATAGTGAATCGTTATCACTATAGATCAAGTATTAATAAAAACATGTGGTTTTATTTTCCATGATTCAACATATTTCAAGAGGGGTGTGGGGGAGAGGAGGAGGAGGAAGAAGAAGAAGAAGAAGGGGAGTGATGAGCGTCCATTTGGTGCGAATTATCCTTTCTTTATCATGCACATAGCGTCACTTTGCTACGTAAAACTTTCATAATACACGTAAACTGCATGAGTTTCCTTGCACCACGATATAGTAGACTCTCATACGAACCCAACGGCATATTGGTTCACTCTCATACATATCATGCATGATAGTTATACTTTCTAATAATCCAAATTATTCCTTTTATCGATAATCGCATAGTGGAATCTAATGGACGTCATTTCATGCGTGATTTTCAGGGAATTGATCTGGTTATCGATGCAGTCAGCTCAAGAGCGTTATGATTAAGCAATGGATATTCTCACGGCAATGCGATGGAAGTTGTACAGACCGTATGCGGACATTTCTGAAGGACCGATGATGAATGCGGATGATGTTAAGTGGGTGACCAAGCCTTCCACGTGACTCTATTGCTCTTGAACCCATTAACCAACCCAAGTTGGCCATTCCCTACTTTTCTTATTTCACCATCGTACCCATCGCAACCGTCTATATACAAAGTCGCCCGTAGACCCGCCATGGCCAAGACTTCGATCGAATCGCATAACCCGATTATCTTCCTCCACCACTCACAGCCGTCCGATCCAAATGTAAAACCCATGCATTGCACTCATGCCGAGCAAAACATATGCATGCGTCCCTTCAATCCCGAGCCGACCACCCACTCTCTCTCTCTCTTTAAAACTGAAACCCGGCCCAGCTTTCTCGCTCTCCTCTCCAAAAATCCCAGCCGTCCGATGGCATGCACACAACCCAGCACACCGGATCCCATCAGAACGGGATCCTCTCTCTTCCGGATTTCTCTCTCCCGTTTCTCTCACCCACCATAAACCGAACCACCCAGCCATGCAGCCGTCCGATAAGCTCCAGCGCCCAGCCCTCGTGCTCCCTTCCACTTGATCACATCCGCCCGGTTTAATCGAGCCGTCCAGCTGTACCCGAGTACACCTCCACCGATTTTCTCTCTCTCCGCCTGGTTTTTCTCTCTCTCTCAGCAACCGCGCGTCTCTCTCTTTTCTCCTGGTTTTTCTCTCTCTCTAAAACCGATCTTCTCTCACCCGGGATTCTCTTTCTAACTCCCTCTCTTTCCTTAAACAGCCCGAGCATATCTCTCATCCGGACTTTTCTCTCTCCTCCCTAACTCTTCCGCGACCCAAGCCTCGGGATTGACTCTCTCTATCTCTCGTGCGTCTCTATCTCACCCAACGGACGATCTCTCTTTTTTCTCTCTCTATATCCTATATAAGGGGGGGATCTAGCTTTGGACTAACGGAGGAGAGGGGGCTGCCATCTACTTCGACCACCAACCATCTTCATCACCACCGGAGGAGCCCTCATAACCTTACACCCCAGCATCTACGGACCCGGACTACGCACATCACCCGGACCACACCCCAGCATCTACGGACCCGGACTACGCATCTCGAAGCCACGGCCATCACCACGCAACCGTCTCCAAGCCGAGCCGCGTCATCATCGTCGCACGTCGCAATCATCGCCGGGTTCGTCATCTGCAAAGGAATATCCGCCATCAACGACCACATGGCCATGCGAGGCTAAACCACCGTTCTAAGTTCTGGATGAAGCCTTGTAGTCGTATCTAAACCATGCTCTTATTTGATTTTCATATTTTAGTGCGTTTAATGAAAATAAAGTGATCTTTGCTCATTCATGCTTGATTAAAATTTCCGTAATAAGTTAGCTTTATTCTCCGTTATTATCAGAGTTCTACAGAGGTTTATCGCATAGTTTTATTCTTCATCATTACGAGTAGTTTTACGGAGAATCATTACATAGTGTTAGCTTCTGTTATTACTCCGAATTTTACGGAGAATTATTTCTGGCTTATTCCATTAAAGCGAGGAAGATCACTACATTCGTGATCATAATAGTGCTCCATTGAATATCATCCACGGAGATAGATTGACTTCGTATCTCCGTGAACATCTTGAAAATCATCTAAAAGTATAGTTTAGATCGCTACTTGTGCGGATTCTAGAGCTTAGAATATCCATCCATATAGACTACACCCTCAATCTTAATTAGCTTTCAGTTTTGCGTTCCGTATTTCCCGTTATAAAACAATTTCACAAAAAAATCAACCTTTTTAAACTAAGATATAAAATTAATTAGCTTTAACTTTCCTTTAATGAGTTTTCATCCAAGTCTCTGTGGGATCGACCTGTATTTGCCACTGTCTATCAGATAGACGCCGTGCACTTGCGGTATAACAATTTAAAATCACAACAAGTTTTTGGCGCCGTTGCCGGGGACTTGAGTTTGAAAACTATTAAAGTTTAGTTTTTATTTGCTTTAAAAAGAAGAAAAAAAAAAGTCAGTATTAGAATTTTAGTTATTCTCGTTCGTATTTTATCTTCTTAGTACTTATTTTTTATTGTGTTTTACTTTTCAGGTATTTACACGCTCAACGGAAAACGTGCATAAGCATCGCAAAGGTAAGTACTCAAATCCTTACCCACGCCTCTCCAGTCAGTGGGTTTGATTACGTACTCCTATTGTTTACTCCTGCTGATTCAACAACCGTAGTAATTAGGGTAACCGGCTAATGTGCAAACTTTCACCGTAGATCAAATAATCGAATTGCATCGCAACTTTGTAAGGTTGTCGCCAGCTCGGCACATACACCTCTTATAGTTGTATGTGTGTCTCAGTCTGAGGTGTACACTCAACCTTGCATCGATAGAAACCATTTGCTAGGGTGTTGCATTGCATAATAGTACTCTCTATTTGCATAGTTATCCTACTAAAGTACGTACTCTGTTTTCTTTACTAGCGTAGCGTTATATTCGTTGAACTACTATTACTTAATTGGCACATTAATCTGGACACACAGTCCACAGTTTGGGCACGTGTAGAAAAAAGATTAGTTAGAGTTGATTACAATAACATCTTAGAAATGGCGGAACAGCCGCAAGCAATCACCTTAGGGGATTATATGTATCCCACTAGGGCTACACAACCTTCTTGCATAACCTTACCCAATACTAATGCAAAATTTGAACTAAAATCTGGCTTAATCCAAATGCTTCCCGTCTTTCGGGGAATGGAGCAGGAAAATCCATATCAACATGTGAGGGAATTTGAGGACATATGTGGAACAATGAAATTCGATAATATGTCCGAAGAAAACCTCAAACTTAGGTTATTTCCCTTCTCGCTAAAAGAAAAGGCTAAAGCATGGCTTTATGCCTTACAAGCTGGATCCATAACTACTTGGGTAGGCCTACTCGAGCTCTTTTATAGAAAATTCTATTCTAAACAAAAGACGGCCTCGATTCGTCAGGCCTTGAATGTGTTTCACCAACTGGAAGGTGAAGCTCTCTATAAATACATAGAAAGATTTAAGGACCTACTTCTGCACTGTCCACACCATGGCTTTGAAAAAATTAGACTAGTCCAAATCCTTTATGAAGGGTTGAACTACCCATCTAAGACCATGGTAGAATCATGTTGTAATGGTGAGTTCACCAAAAAGACAGCAGATCAAGCCTGGACCTACTTAGAAGAAATTGCCGAGAACACACTACAGTGGGAACCAATCAATGAAGAATATAGGAAACCCCTCCCTATTGCGCAAGGTGGGCTCTATAAAGTGGAACCTAAATTCGAAGCAGAAGCTAAACTAGCTACTGTGATGAGACGCTTAGAGGCTCTAGAAATGAATCAAGGAAATAAGACTCCCACTCCGAATACCTTAGAGGCACTAAGTCTTAATCAAACTATGAGTTGCAATAATGAGCTTAGCTTTCCTATTTGTTCAATTTGTAGTGAGCCTACCCATGCAGATCATCGATGCCCGATGGTAGGGGGACAAGAAAATAATATGGAAAAAATTAATGCTTTGTATCAAAATAATCGTTTTGATAATCAACAAAGGTATAATCCATATTCAAACACTTACAATGAAGGATGGAAGAATCATCCAAATTTCTCGTGGACTAAAGGTCCGTACCAAGGTGGCCCATCTCAATCTGTACCACCTCCAGGATTTCAAAAGCCACCTATACAAAATGCCACCCCTAACCCAGATAATCAAAGAATCAATTCTCTAGAGGAAACGATGAAACTATTAGCTCAGAATACCCTCCAATTCCAACAGAGCACCGCACAAAGCATTAGTGCTAACACGCAATCTATTGCGAAGTTAGAATACATTGTTAGTCAACTAGCTGATTCTTTGAATACAAGGGATAAGGGTACATTCCCGAGTCAACCTGAGGCTAACCCTAAAGGATCAAATCTAAGGGGTCAATTTGAAATTCATGACATCAAAGGAAAAGGCCATAAGCAGGCCAATGCAATCACTACACTTAGGTCAGGACGGCAAGTTGATAACATGATAGAACCTCCTAAGGAAACTGAGGAACCTAGGCAGAATGATATAATAACTGAAGAAACACCTGAAGAGGAGCCAAAATCACAAGAGGAAACCAGGGAGAACACAATACACGATACTGAAAATATGGCATCACCTAGTGAACCACCTCTTAGAACCTATATTCCTAGAGCCCCATATCCTCAAAGGCTAGAGCCAGCAAAGAAGAAAATGCAAATGGACAATATGTTAGAAATTTTCAAACAAGTTAAAATCAACATTCCACTCTTAGATGCAATCCAACAAATACCTACATACGCTAAATTCTTAAAGGATCTTTGCACTTTTAAGAGAGCAACTAATGTACCCAAGAGAGCATTTCTGGCTCAGCAAGCTAGTTCGGTTATTTCATGCTCAACCCCTATCAAATATAAGGACCCTGGTTGTCCTACTATTTCCTGTGAAATAGGGGAATATCACATTGAGAAAGCCTTGCTCGACTTAGGTGCGAGTGTCAACCTCCTTCCATATTCCATATATGAAGAACTAGGTCTGGGGGAGTTAAAACCCACTAGATTGACCCTCCAGCTAGCTGATGCTTCAATTCGATATCCTAAAGGGATAGTGGAAGATGTCCTCATCAAAGTGGGAGAGTTTGTATTCCCTGTTGACTTTGTGGTCCTGGATACAAAACCACCAACTGAATTTACTAATCGAGTACCGGTAATCTTAGGGCGACCTTTCCTAGCAACATCGAATGCACTAATTAACTGTCGGAATGGTGTTATGAATATCTCTTTCGGTAACATGACAATACAAGTGAATATATTTAATGTGAGCAAACAACCGAGAGATGAAAGTGATGAAGTAGAAGAGGTCAACTACTTGCAAGAACAAGAAGAAAGTTTAGTATCGCAAGTAAACTATGATGACCCACTGGAAGCCTGCCTTGCATATTTTGGAAAAGATTTTGATATTGATGATCATATCAATGAAATCAATGCACTACTAGAAGCTACCCCTTCTTTCGGAATGGACAAATGGCAGCCTAAGCCAGAAATCCTCACACCTTTTCTGACACCACCTGTACCTTCAATAATAAAGCCCCCGAAGTTAGAACTAAAACCATTACCACAAAATCTTAAATATGTATTCTTAGGATCTGCTGAAACTCTTCCTGTCATAATAGCTTCAGACCTAGACGAAGACCAAGAGAAACAACTTGTTGAAATCCTTAAGGATCATAAAGAAGCTATAGGATGGTCAATAGCCGATATAAAGGGCATAAGTCCCTCTGTGGTTCAACATAGAATCTATCTCGAGGAAGAGACTAAAACAAGTCGAGAACCGCAAAGGCGGCTAAACCCTGCAATGAAGGAAGTGGTTAGGACAGAAGTACTAAAACTTTTGGATACCGGAGTGATTTACCCGATTTCAGATAGCTCCTGGGTGAGCCCTGTCCAAGTAGTTCCAAAGAAATCGGGTATCACAGTGGTGATAAATGAAGGTAATGAGTTGGTGCCTACAAGAGTGCAAACTGGATGGAGAGTATGTATTGACTATAGGAAGTTAAACTCTGCTACACGAAAAGATCACTTTCCACTCCCTTTCATAGATCAAATGCTAGAGCGGTTAGCCGGACATGCTTACTACTGTTTTTTAGATGGTTATTCCGGTTATAACCAAATTCCTATAGCACCAGAGGATCAAGAGAAAACTACATTCACTTGTCCATTTGGAACGTTCGCCTATAGACGCATGCCCTTTGGGTTATGCAATGCACCTGCTACATTTCAGCGGTGTATGACTAGTATCTTCTCTGATATGGTTGAACGTTTTCTGGAAGTATTTATGGATGACTTTTCAGTCTTTGGATCCAATTATCAAGAGTGCTTGCAACATTTAGAACTCGTGCTTGTAAGATGCAAAGAGAAAAATCTAGTGCTAAATTGGGAAAAATATCATTTCATGGTGAAGAAAGGAATAGTCTTAGGGCATGTCATCTCTGATAAAGGGATTGAGGTAGACAAAGCAAAGATTGATCTAATCTCTAACCTTCCACCCCCACGATCGGTTAAAGATATAAGATCATTCTTAGGCCATGCTGGGTTTTATAGGCGATTCATTAAAGATTTTAGTAAAATTTCAAGACCGTTATGCAATTTACTTTCCAAAGATGTACCTTTTACCTTTGATGAATCCTGTCTAGAAGCTTTCGAGCGATTAAAAAAAGAACTTACCTCTGCCCCCATCATCCAGCCTCCTAACTGGTCCATCCCATTTGAAATCATGTGTGACGCATCAGATCATGCCATTGGAGCCGTTTTGGGTCAAAGAGTAGATAAGCTGCCCCATGTAATCTATTATACGAGTCGTACTCTAAATGATGCACAGCTAAACTACACTACAACTGAAAAAGAATTGTTAGCTGTAGTCTTTGCCCTAGAAAAATTTAGACCTTATTTGATAGGATCTAAGGTCATCGTGTATACAGATCATGCGGCTTTACGGTACCTTCTCTCAAAAAAAGATACCAAAGCTCGATTGATTCGATGGATCCTTCTATTACAAGAATATGATCTAGAAATTCGGGACAAAAAGGGCAGCGAAAATGTAGTCGCAGATCATCTCTCTAGGTTAAACTTAGATTCCTTTAGTAAGGAACTTCCTCTACATGAAAGTTTTCCCGATGAGCAGTTGCTACAAATCTCTAAACTCCCATGGTTTGCAGATATAGTAAACTACCGAGTCACTGAGGAGATGCCTAGTCATTGGTCGAAACAAGATAAATCTAAATTTTTATCTGAGGTAAAATATTTCTTTTGGGATGACCCCTACCTTTTTAAATATTGTCCCGACCAAATCATTCGAAGATGTGTCCCTGATCATGAGCATAACAGTGTGATAGCATTTTGCCATGACTATGCTTGTGGCGGCCATTTTAGTGCTAAAAAGACAGCTGCCAAGATTCTGCAATGTGGCTTCTACTGGCCCACGATGTTTAAAGATTGTCATGCATTCTGTGTAAGTTGTGAACGATGTCAAAAGCTTGGCAAAATAACCAATCGAAATATGATGCCCCTAAATCTTATTTTGATAGTTGAAATTTTTGACGTTTGGGGTATAGATTTTATGGGGCCATTTCCAAGCTCTTTCGGAAATTTATATATCTTGCTTGCAGTTGATTATGTTTCAAAATGGGTTGAGGCAATACCGACCAAGACCAATGATAGCCAAGTAGTGATCAAGTTTGTAAAAGATTATATTTTTAGTCGGTTCGGTACACCTAGGGCGATCATAAGTGATGGCGGAAGCCATTTTTGTAATAGCACCTTTGATAGATTAATGAAGAAATATTCGGTCACCCATAAGGTTGCTACACCCTATCATCCACAAACAAGTGGCCAAGTGGAAGTCTCGAATAGGCAGATCAAGCAAATTCTCGAGAAAACCGTCAATCCGAATCGAAAAGACTGGTCGGTACGGTTGATAGATGCGTTATGGGCCTATCGAACTGCTTATAAAACTCCACTAGGAATGTCCCCATATAGGCTTGTGTATGGTAAGGCTTGCCACTTGCCAGTTGAATTAGAACATAGGGCCTACTGGGCAATTAAGACATTCAATTTTGATTTACCCTCAGCCGGTAACCTTCGCAAGCTACAACTGAATGAGCTTGATGAAATACGAAATGATGCATATGAAAATGCAAAAATCTATAAAGAGCGGATGAAAGCAACACATGATAAATCCATCCTAAGAAAATCATTCGAACCGGGTATGAAAGTTCTCTTGTACAATTCCAGATTAAATTTATTTCCCGGAAAATTAAGATCTCGTTGGTCTGGCCCCTTTATAGTTCGTGTAGTTCATTATCATGGGGCCATAGAAATTGAGAACCCCCAGAATGGTGATATTTTCAAGGTAAATGGGCAAAAGGCTAAAGCCATTTTTAGAACTAAAAGATAAGGTTGTAGAGGAGATTCTCTTACAAGATCCTCTTTACACTGACTAATCCCATAAGAACCATGTCGGGCTGACGACACTAAACTTAGCACTTACTGGGAGGTAACCCAGATTGCATGATACATATATTTATAAACTTTCGAAAAAAAAAAATATATCTATATAAAAAAATTATAAAAAAATAAAATTTATGTGTACATGTTTTTTTTCTTCATTTTTATATTAGCATTTTTGTTTTCTGATTTCTATATGACAAAAATTGGTATTATCTTTTCCTTTTCAGGACAGACTTAGTTCATTCAGAATCTATCTCACGAGGAGTGCACCCCTGCATCTTCACTACAACAAGACAATCTATATATCAAGGGAGGTTTGCTAGTAAACACTTGCATTCATGTCTACATCTGATAATCTTGTCTCATCATTTTCACACCTAGAAATAGAGACTGATGTTGATGACCATTTTGAAAGATCAAATATGTTTGAAACCATTGGATGCCTTATGGATTTTGCTCTATCTGTTACTATTTTAGTGGATAGCGGTAGCTGCAATAATTTAATTTCTAAATCTTTTACTGATGTCCTCGATATAGAACATATCCCCATCAAAGAACCATATTCATTAGCATGGCTGTTTAAGGCTCCCACAATAGATGTCACACATAGGGTTTACCCCGCCATATCAATTCAGGATTACTCTGATGTAATCCCTCTGGACATAGCACTCATGGATTCTTATGATATAGTTCTCGGTCGACCTTGGTTATATGACCGCCACGTGCTGTACGACGGGCGACTTAACACTATGAACTTTCTCTTTCAGCACAAATATTTCACACTCTGGCCTCAACGCCCGTTATTCCATAATATCATATCCCTACCACCGATCGCGAACATTGAGGACAATGTCTAATTTAGGTTTGGGGGTGATTTTCATTGCTTGCATCGGGCGTTTTAATTTAGTACGTATTGATATATTTTATTTTATTTTTTTTATTTTTTTTAAAAAAAGAAAAATAAAATTTATTATAAAAAAAAAAAAATTTTGCATCAACTTACGCTATAGTGGGACAGCTCGGCATATACGTCTTGGCGTATATGTGTCTCGTCTGTAGTCCCCTACCAAAACTATAGCGTTTGTATAGAAATATATAGGAATTTGCATTTGCATGTTTTTATTTTCTTTTTCATATTTTAGTTTCTTATCGTATTACTTTTGCCTTCCGCTTCGTTATTTTCAAAAAAAAAAAAAAATTATATATATATTTCACCTTTATTTCAGGTTTTGTAATATAATTCGATTGTACTCGAATAGGACTATAAGGCACCTGGTAATCAAGGTATAAAGTCCAAGGATCAGCTAGAAAAAGTATGTCTAATATGGTTCTGACCCTTAGTAACCTTTTAGAAATTGTCAAAACAAACTAGACTTGACTTTTCACTTCACATCTGGCTTACACCTCTAGGGTCTAGATTCAAAGCTTTCATATCACCTAATAGTCACTTGGAGTCCTGATGAACCATGCGGATCTGGTTCACTTGGTTTGAAAAAAAAAAAAAATATCATTAGAAAAGCGACCAGTGAATTCTAAGGTATAGCGGAAAGGGCTACCTATTAGCATGGTCTAGGACCTAATTATGTAAAAGTCTTAACCTGTATGCCCTAATATGAGTGAAGCCTGGTCGATAGGGTTATGAGAATGATCCTATGGATGCAGAGTGAATCAAATATAAAGGCAACATAAGGATGGCTACCTAACTCATGAGAGCGTTGGCAGCGTGTCATGGGCATAGAGTGCAGCTGGCATGGTACAAGTTAGGAAGGGATATATAATTAGATCCAGAAAAAAATGAGACCGAAAAAAAAAAAAAAAAAAAAAAAAAAAAAAGGAAAATAGTGTGAAAGCCGTCGCTATAAATAATGTGGGGAAACTGGAATATCACATATAAAGCCGAAAGGTATTAAGGTGAATATCCACAACTCTCACTAGCCTGTCTAGATTAGCTGGTTTTGACTCAGGTTCTAAGGTCGACTTTGACCGTTCTAGGAGACTGTTAGAATGATATGAATGTAGAGAACCAAAACCCCAGTTGTGTTTTGCCCAGACAGCACCGTGCACTCGAGCATAGTTGACCTTGATATTTTCTAGCGGGAAACTAATAGTTAGAACCTAAAGTGCTTACTTCGAAAGCTGAAACTTGGGCTAGATGTCTTGCGAGTCTTGTGCCTTAGAAATTCTATTTTTGAGTACTTTTTAATTATTCTGCGAAACCGACTTTTCTTATTTCTTATTTTTAAAAATAAAAAAAAATGAAAAAAAAAGGGGTTGGAATTTTGTGGGTAGATTCACTGCAAACCCTCACGAGACAAAACTCGTCCACTGGGGTAACCCAGGGGTTTAAAGGCTTGTTGCACATGCTAAGTGCAATCGCGATTCCTGCGAAAGTGAGTTAGGAGTTTTTATTTTGTCATTTACTTTGTTTATTTTTCTTTCCTTACTCGAGGGCGAGCAAGATTTAAGTTTGGGGGTGTGATGAGCGTCCATTTGGTGCGAATTATCCTTTCTTTATCATGCACATAGCGTCACTTTGCTACGTAAAACTTTCATAATACACGTAAACTGCATGAGTTTCCTTGCACCACGATATAGTAGACTCTCATACGAACCCAACGGCATATTGGTTCACTCTCATACATATCATGCATGATAGTTATACTTTCTAATAATCCAAATTATTCCTTTTATCGATAATCGCATAGTGGAATCTAATGGACGTCATTTCATGCGTGATTTTCAGGGAATTGATCTGGTTATCGATGCAGTCAGCTCAAGAGCGTTATGATTAAGCAATGGATATTCTCACGGCAATGCGATGGAAGTTGTACAGACCGTATGCGGACATTTCTGAAGGACCGATGATGAATGCGGATGATGTTAAGTGGGTGACCAAGCCTTCCACGTGACTCTATTGCTCTTGAACCCATTAACCAACCCAAGTTGGCCATTCCCTACTTTTCTTATTTCACCATCGTACCCATCGCAACCGTCTATATACAAAGTCGCCCGTAGACCCGCCATGGCCAAGACTTCGATCGAATCGCATAACCCGATTATCTTCCTCCACCACTCACAGCCGTCCGATCCAAATGTAAAACCCATGCATTGCACTCATGCCGAGCAAAACATATGCATGCGTCCCTTCAATCCCGAGCCGACCACCCACTCTCTCTCTCTCTTTAAAACTGAAACCCGGCCCAGCTTTCTCGCTCTCCTCTCCAAAAATCCCAGCCGTCCGATGGCATGCACACAACCCAGCACACCGGATCCCATCAGAACGGGATCCTCTCTCTTCCGGATTTCTCTCTCCCGTTTCTCTCACCCACCATAAACCGAACCACCCAGCCATGCAGCCGTCCGATAAGCTCCAGCGCCCAGCCCTCGTGCTCCCTTCCACTTGATCACATCCGCCCGGTTTAATCGAGCCGTCCAGCTGTACCCGAGTACACCTCCACCGATTTTCTCTCTCTCCGCCTGGTTTTTCTCTCTCTCTCAGCAACCGCGCGTCTCTCTCTTTTCTCCTGGTTTTTCTCTCTCTCTAAAACCGATCTTCTCTCACCCGGGATTCTCTTTCTAACTCCCTCTCTTTCCTTAAACAGCCCGAGCATATCTCTCATCCGGACTTTTCTCTCTCCTCCCTAACTCTTCCGCGACCCAAGCCTCGGGATTGACTCTCTCTATCTCTCGTGCGTCTCTATCTCACCCAACGGACGATCTCTCTTTTTTCTCTCTCTATATCCTATATAAGGGGGGGATCTAGCTTTGGACTAACGGAGGAGAGGGGGCTGCCATCTACTTCGACCACCAACCATCTTCATCACCACCGGAGGAGCCCTCATAACCTTACACCCCAGCATCTACGGACCCGGACTACGCACATCACCCGGACCACACCCCAGCATCTACGGACCCGGACTACGCATCTCGAAGCCACGGCCATCACCACGCAACCGTCTCCAAGCCGAGCCGCGTCATCATCGTCGCACGTCGCAATCATCGCCGGGTTCGTCATCTGCAAAGGAATATCCGCCATCAACGACCACATGGCCATGCGAGGCTAAACCACCGTTCTAAGTTCTGGATGAAGCCTTGTAGTCGTATCTAAACCATGCTCTTATTTGATTTTCATATTTTAGTGCGTTTAATGAAAATAAAGTGATCTTTGCTCATTCATGCTTGATTAAAATTTCCGTAATAAGTTAGCTTTATTCTCCGTTATTATCAGAGTTCTACAGAGGTTTATCGCATAGTTTTATTCTTCGTCATTACGAGTAGTTTTACGGAGAATCATTACATAGTGTTAGCTTCTGTTATTACTCCGAATTTTACGGAGAATTATTTCTGGCTTATTCCATTAAAGCGAGGAAGATCACTACATTCGTGATCATAATAGTGCTCCATTGAATATCATCCACGGAGATAGATTGACTTCGTATCTCCGTGAACATCTTGAAAATCATCTAAAAGTATAGTTTAGATCGCTACTTGTGCGGATTCTAGAGCTTAGAATATCCATCCATATAGACTACACCCTCAATCTTAATTAGCTTTCAGTTTTGCGTTCCGTATTTCCCGTTATAAAACAATTTCACAAAAAAATCAACCTTTTTAAACTAAGATATAAAATTAATTAGCTTTAACTTTCCTTTAATGAGTTTTCATCCAAGTCTCTGTGGGATCGACCCGTATTTGCCACTGTCTATCAGATAGACGCCGTGCACTTGCGGTATAACAATTTAAAATCACAACAGGGAGGGAAAAGGATAAGGAGGAGGGAAAGAAAAGATGGAAGAGAAAGAGGAGGAAGAGGAGGAGGAGGAGGAGGAGAAGGGAAATAAAAGGAGGAAGAAGAAGAAGTGGAGGAGGAAAAAGAAGGGAAGGAGGCGACGGTGGGTTAACGGCGGCGGTGGCCATGGGTTGCCGATGGCGGCGATGGGCGACAATGTGCAGCTGCTGAAGAGGGACCATCTTTAAGCGAGGCTGCCTTTGGCAAAAAGGGGATGGTCTTTAGACAGAGGCTTCTTATAAAAAACTGAGGGTTGTATATAGCCCCACCCTTTGGCATTAGTTTGTTGGTCCCAAATCCGATTAAAAACGATCCGACCAGATTCAAAATATAGATAGGATCAAATTCGGAACTACCCTGATCCGATCCAAATAAGATCGGATCTGGTACATTTATTTAACTTTTGTAATATATATCATTATCCATCTGATGCCTAACCCACCTATCTTATTTCAACCGTTTGATGCCTAACCAGCTATATTATTTTAATTATCGAATCTATTGATCTTCGAATCCATTGACCCAAGGTAATCAAGGATTTAAGTTTACAAGTTGTGAATTTTTGTTGGACTATTTGGTGTCTAGATTTTCCGAACCTGCTAACTGGATATGATCTGAGTCCGATCAAAATCCAAAAATTTCGGGTTTTGTAATATTATTTTGGTCTAAGATCCGATTAAACAAGATCCGAGCCAATTTGAAATATAACTGGATCAAATTCGGATTATCTTGATTCGATCCGAATCCAACTATAAAAAGGAAAGGGATGATAGAAGGGAAGTGGGGCCCACAATATAATATAATAATAATAAAAAAAAAGGTGATAAATGTTTGAGTGAATGGATTACCGAATCACCCAACTTTTCAGTTTTTTTTTTGTTTATATTGTTGACCCCAATCCGCTTCACTAATCCCTTCACGCCATGTAGCTATTATTTGCTGGCTCCACCGGCACACGTGCTAGCCTGCAATTATCGCTTGTAATTTTCTGGATATGGTCGTTGTAATATTTATTATAGATAGTAAAAGCTATCGATATGAATAACATCTCTCCTTCGCACCATTTGCATAGTAGAAAAAGAGAGGGCACAAAAGAAATGAAAAATAAAAACAAACAAGGAAAAAGTTATCAAAAGCATGTCTTTTTAAACTTTCTCTTTTTTCATAATAAGATGAGAGGTGAACTCAAGTTCTTCCAATGGGGAGGAATCACATAGGTGAGGATTCAATCATTTTTTCTAAAAAACAAGTATTTTTCTTCTTCGCTAAATTTTAAATATATAACTTTTTAAAAAATATTTTTAATTTTGATAATCTACAAAATTGATGGAATGCAGCACCAATGGCAAGGAGAGGATTATAGCCACAACCAGGTGCATCCTCTCCTTTTTCGCATGAGAGGTTTCAGCTGGCGCAAGGATAATCGATTTTCATTTACACCAAAAAGTTGAACAAGAGCGACTGAGACCAACTTTTGTTTGGAAGGGATAAGGATAAAGATATGGTACAATCATTGCACCAATCACTGTACCACATATTTATCTTTGTCCCTACAAACAAAAGTCGGTCTCGGTCGCTCTGATTCAACTTTTTGGTGCAAATAAAAACCTATTCTCCTTGCGTTTGACGCTAAAATCTTTCACGCAGAAATGGAGGCAATGCGCATAGTTGTAGCTGTGATCCTCTCCTTGCCATTGGTGCCTGCATTCCACCAATTTCTTAGGTTATCAAAATTAAAAATATTAAAAAAATAGAAACATCTATCTAAAATTTAGTGAAGAAGAAAAATATTTGCTTCTTAGCAAAAATGATTGAATGCCTCTGTGATTCCTCCCCATTGGAAGAACGTAAGTTCACCTCTCACCTTATTATAAAGAAAGAGGAAGTTAAAACCCACAAGGGGATTGGAGAGTTGGCAAAGCACCTCGATTTACCCAGGAGTGAAGTGGGAATTGCCGAGTGGGTCGGGCTTCACTCTCGGAGGGATTAGTCCGAGCCTGAAGTGGGCCATTGCCCGAAAGGTTTCGGGACACCCGCCGATGTCAAAAAAAAAAAAAAAGAGGAAGTTTAAAAAGACATGCCTTTGATAATTGCCTCATTGTTTGTTTTCATTTTTCATTTTTCATTTTTCATTTCTTCTCTCTCTCTCTCTCTCTCTCTCTCTCTCTCTCTCTCTCTCTCTCTCTCTCTCTCTCTCTCTCTCTCTCTCTCTCTCTCTCTCTCTCTCTCTCTCTCTCTCTCTCTCTCTCTCTCTCTCTCTCTCTTTGCAAATGGTGTGAAGAAGAGAGATGCTATTCATACCGATAGCTTTTACCTATCTATAATATATTTTACAGAGAAATGCTTGAATGCGGCATGCGGTAAGTGCGGCACCTACCGCATGCCGTCTGATGCACTGCTGCGTGCATGCGATGCACGCAGCGCGTGCATCAGACGACTGCGGTGCTGTGCCGCACGTACCGCATGCCGCAGCATAGCATGCCCCTATTTTACAATGGCTATATCCAGAAAATTACAATCGTGTCACTATCTCAGACGTCTGTGAATGCCCTTTGTACTAGGCTTGTCAATGGACCGAAATATGATCCAAATTTGGTCCAGAAAATTACAATCGTGTCACTATCTCAGACGTCTGTGAATGCCCTTTGTACTAGGCTTGTCAATGGACCGAAATATGATCCAAATTTGGTCCATTAAGTTGGGTATGGATGCCTTTTTTAATCTGATAATTTGATAATGATCCTAATCTGATATATCATTTACTTAACAAATCGGATATATCATTTAATTCTGAAACGAATAGTTTTTGCTCATTGGACCGCGAACGAACAAAAACTATTCGTTTTTGTTACAATTCCCAACACCTGCTCGTACGCAGAGTGCCTCTCGATCGGTGGGAGGGAGAAGATCTCGATCGGAGGGAGAAAGAGGGTGCGACGGGACCACATAGAGACGAGACGAGGTGGAACCTAGCTCTGATACCATGTTACAATTCCCATGCCCCCTTTACCGATGTGGGACTATTCTCAACACCTGCTCGCACGCAAAGTGCCTCTCGATCAGTGGGAGGGAGAAGATCTCGATCAGAGGGAGAAAGAGGGTGCGACTGGACCACATAGAGGCGAGACACGCAGAGTGCCTCTCGATCGGTGGGAGGGAGAAGATCTCGATCGGAGGGAGAAAGAGGGTGCGACGGGACCACATAGAGGTGAGACGAGGTGGAACCTAGCTCTGAAACCATGTTACAATTCCCATGCCCCCTCAAAACCGGTGATGAGAGGGAGGGGGTAACAATATATAAAGATGTGAACTCCCACCCCTTTACCGATGTGGGACTATTCTCAACAGTTTTGATGCTAATTTCAAAAATAAAATGAAAAACGATTGAATCTTACATTGCAAACAAACAAGCAAGCTATAAACATACTAGGAGTGAGTTTCCACTGCTTTTGAATTCAAGATGATACTCCTGAGAGAAGAGTAATGGGCTGAAAACAAAAAACCAAATCTTCTGATCATCATCAAGAACCAAACCCTCCTCTCTTCATTTCCGACTCAATGACAAACCAGAAGAATCTAACCAAGAACAATCAAAGAAGTAACGAATAATCCGACGGGCAGTAATGTAGTTCTCCACCCTTTCACACCATTCGATTCATGTTTCAAGTTTTGTTGTTGCTGGGGGATGCAACGCCACGGCCCCAAGTTGCGGGCTGGAGTACTTCTTGTACACCGCTCTCAGCTTGCTCTCCGGTGCCGCTGAATGAGAGTTCACCAGAACCTGAGCACAATCCCTGCAATCCACAATCATAAGCAAATCATAAACACATTTTTTGCTGAAACTTCCAATGCCAACAGTTTTCCAAGGAAACAACAACATACAATATCTGCGACTCGGAGAACCCAGTGTGGCGCCTGAGTGTCTCGGTCCATAGAGGGCTCTTCTTGAGAGTGCGGCGAGCAGCGTACACCGAAGCAGCGGCGATCATCGACGGGCAGTACATGATCATTGAGTACTGTAACAGACCCAGCTCAGCAAAGAAGAAAGCCATGTGCTCCATCTGCATTTCAGTAGGGAAATGCGCGTGTGAGAAGAATTCCGATCGCCAACAAATCTCGCACAACAATTTGCAATTCCCACCTCTTCATCGCATGATGCGGCTTTCATGAAACGCACGAGAAACATGTAGATCGTGGGGACTGTTACGTTCCATTCCAGCTTGTTCAGAATCCCCTTCTCCTTCGCCAGAATCTGCTCCCTGCTGTAGGACCTGTCCGATATGCATATGAAATCGTTCACCTACACGCACCCGAATGCTCGATTCAGTCAAGAATGTTCAGATGACGTGAAAAACCTAAGAGAAAGGGCGAATTGGGGCTGCGTGTATACCTCTGGAGCCCAAATCTCCTCGTACTTGCAGGCGATGAGCATCGCACCCACCCCGACGAGCTGCAGCTCTCGTCTCAAGACGGTTTCCAGCGAAAGGTAGCGATCGATTATGTAGAACGTGAGGTAGAGGGTCTCGGGCATCAGCTCGAACTTGTGATGCACTTCAATTAGCCAGTCAGCCAGAATAGCCCTCATCTTCGCGTTGATCTCCACCTGTGAGTACATGTAGTCGTGCGGCCTGCTAGAGTGCTGCATCATTACCATCAAGAACCAAATAGGGGTTCAGCTGAGATTGATAGATAGCCTGGAGATTGAAACTAGAGAATTAAATCCATGGTAGGGGACTTTCACCTCAGAGAGTTTATAGAACTTATAGATATCCTCCACATAATCGACAACAGCCAACTGATTATCGCAATCCGATGCATCAATATCATGAACTAGGTCATTCGATTTGTCAGTTAATCCGCAAGCAGCCTGGGATTAAATGATAGGCAATGAGAATGAGCACCAAAGGTCACAGATCAAAAATGTGAGTAGCTCTACTTGCTCATACAATGCAAGATGGTTACCTTACTACGAGCGGTGAGTACCGAAGTGAGGGTGTGAACCTTCTTCTTCATCGAAGAAGCACTGCTGCGCGAACTTGCCTTCATGGCAGATGCTTGCTTCTTTTCCTCGACGGTATCGGGACTGATCTCGATAATATCCTCCGGCTTGGGCTTAATCATAACCTTCATCTTCCCTGCTTTAGCACAGCCCTTCCCTGCTCCTCCATCAGGAACCGCTGCCGTTTTCTGCACATTATCGCGATTCGCTGATACCTTAAAGACTCATCCTAAAGATCAATTGAAGGGAAATTGTGCTGCGATTTAATACCTTATTAGCAACCAAGGTGGTTTGTGCGTTTGCAAGGAGCTGCGCGCCGAAGCTTCTGGCAAGCAAGAATCAGCGCATGAGAGAAGATCAAACAAAAAGAAGAGGAGAGAAGGATCAGATAGGAAGGACGGGAAGGGGTGGGGGGTGGGGCTCACCTAGTCACTGGTCGATTAATCTGAGGTTGCATCTTGCTGATCATAATTCATAAAGAAGAAACAAGAAAATTTAAATCAGAACAATGAAACACGTGAAGGTTTATATGGATCTTTCGGTGGAAGAAGCTTAGGTTGGTGCTCTTACCCTTCGATGGGCCGGAGGCTGACCACGTTGCCGATGTCCTCGAGGGCTCGCCGGCTCTTCCCATCTGCTCCCGCATCAGCCTTCTGCTTGCCCATGGGTACAACCCCACCTGATGATTTCAGGACCCGTATTAACATCGATCGAAGAAAGAAGAGGCTAACCTCGTAAAAATCGAAAACTGGGAAATAGGTGAAAATCAAGAAGAAGGATCCGAAGAGACCCTGCAGAATCCATCTAAAAGAAGAATCCTCAAAACTCCCGTCCAAGAACAAGGGAAGAAAGAAGGAATCAAAAGATTTCTTACTCACAGAACCAAATCAAACAAAGGGAAAACCGTTGACGAGATCAACGCCCCACATCCCCAAAAACTACAAAATCAAAAATCTAGGCGATCCCAATAAGAAAGAATCACAAGAAATTCGATCAAACCATCGTCTGCAGAACAGAGAAAGACGATGAACCCAGAGTCGGAGGAACCCACGAAAGAGAGTTCCGACGAAGAAGGGTCCGTGATCCGATCTCTTTACCTATCTGCTTCGGAGGAATCACGGCCTGATGATGCTTTGAAGCCATGGAGGTCGCAGCCTCTTCTTCTTCTTCTTCTAGCTCTGTTTCTTCTTCCAGGTTGTGCCCGAAAATGCTCGACAGCACCGTCGAGAGAAAGGAATGGAGTCGGGCCGTCCTCGACTGCCCTTCCGTGCTCTGAATCGCCGCCACGATCTGCTCCAGATGAGAGACGGAAGGAAACAAGAGACGATCCCACCCTTTCTTGATCTCTCTCTCTCTCTCTCTAAAACACCTCTCTCTTTCTTTATTCTTTGCTCTGCACTGCTTCTGATCTTCAGGCTCACATGCGTTCCTAGATTAAAAAGGCGTGGATGGGGGAGAGGGGAGTACCCTTTCCTTTGTTGGGTCGAGGCGGTGTCTCAACGGTCGAATTCTTTTGAGATCACAACGGTCGGTTCTCTGGGATCCTACGGTCGGCAAAGGCTTGGAGTGGAACCTGATATAGCCGTTGGGGAACTCAGAAAAGCGAGACCGTATGGGAGAAATAATCTCGTACAAGGATGCCGCATAAAAGTTTAAAGTTTTCTATGCGATCATCCTCGTTTTCAAATCTAAGACTCAGAGCCCAGAGCCCGCAGTTAAAAACAATAATTGACGGGTAGGCCTGGCCATAGACCGGATAATGATCCGAATCCGATCCAAAATCCTGGATTTGGCATTGGGTGGGGCTATATACAGCCCACGAAATACCATTGGCACGTTAACTTTAACTTAAAAAAATTCCCAATGTACCCTTATCTAAATGCCACCCCTCTCTTTTGCCCGCTGCCCCATTGCCATCATGTGCAGGCCGTCACCCACCCTCAACCCACCACTTGGCTCTGCTGCCGGCAACCCATCATCGCCACCTCCTTCCTCCTCCTTTTCTTCTTCCTCTTTTCCCTTCTTCGTCCTCCTTCTTTCTTTCTCCTTTTCCCTCCCCATCCTCCATTTTCCTCTCCTTCTTCTTCCACTTTCCTTCTTTCCCTCCTCCCCCTGAAATCGTGACACTCGGCCATACCAGACCAAATGCATCTGCTGTGGATTCGGCCAGGAAGACCAAATGCATCTGTTGTGCATTCGGCTGGAAAATCTGAATGCATTTATTGTGCATTCGGACTTCCTAGCCAAATGTATAGTAGATGCATTCGGACTTCTTGGCTGCATGCACAGTAGATGCATTCGGACTTTCCGATCAAATGCATAGCAAATACATTGGATCTGGCTTGCCCAAGTGTCATGATTTCAGGGGGGAGAGAAGGAGGAGGATGAAGAAGAAGTGGGATGATCAACTCCGCAAATACCGATCAAAACTTGAACCCTTGTATAAGTATGCCATTTTAGAAAGCACAACAATGGAAATGGGTAGTCAGTATTGGTACAAGATCTATTCCCATGTTCCAATCTTTCCATTTTATGTACCCATTTCTTTGGGGAAGTCTCCCAACTATACTTGAAAATGGATTGGTTATCCATAAATATAAATAAAAAAAGCTTGATTTTCGTTATGCTTCTTGCTCTCAAAATTAAGAAAGACTTATCGGAATAAGTACCAAGGGAAGATCAAATAAGAGAGTGGCATAGGGAGGTCTCGAAGTAGGGCATTGTTGAGCGATCGGCTGGTCGACCCATGGGTGTCAATCGATCGGTCGATCAAAAGCTTTCAACCGACTAGTCGGTCAAAAGCTATCAATCGACCGGTCGATCCCGGGACGTCGACTGACTGGTCAGTCAAAACCTACCAACCGATTGGTCGACCCGTGGGTATCGACCGATTGGTAGGTAAGAACCAACTGTCGACCGGTAGACTCATGTGCGTCAACTAACCGATAGACCACGTGTTGAGATATTTGACCGATTTGCATGAGGACCTAATTGTTCGATTGATCAAAACTAACCGCTCGACTGGCCAACCCGTGGGTGTCGATCGACTGACCACTCAAAATGAATCTATCGACCCATTCGTGTCGACCGACCTGATTAGTCGACCCGAGGGTGTCGACCGACCAATCTCCCAAAACCAACCAGACATTTATGGATGGTCGATCGCAAAGGAATTAAGGACGCAGACAAATCTAAGGGGGGTCCTGATTTTTCTGCCTCAAGACAGCTTCGATATTCATGCAAAGAGGTGGCACGAAGATCACGTACCAAGATTCTTTGGTAGTTACGCTCAAAAATCTCAATCGGCCGACGTTCACTGGAAGATAACCCTTGTCCCGAAATTTTCAATCGGCAACCAAGGCAAGGCACATCCATCACAATAATTGTACCAGCACGAAGGAGCAATTACGAGATGACACATCATTCATGCATGAGACGGTTGCTGCAATCACGACGACATGCTGTCAAGACTCGTCCTGCTCAGGGCACACCAACTGCCACTCGAGATAGTATAAAAGGAGACCTACCCCGTCAGTACAAAGGATCAAAATTTTAGAAGGGGAGGTGCCACTGCTAACTTTTTGAAATTCTCTCACTGAGAGAGATAATTAAGAGGTCGGCATTTGGGAGGCCGGTCTTTTTGGGTGTAAGAGGGTTTGGGTGAGAGTTTGTAACCTATTTAGCTTGCTAGTGCATTTCACGTCCCACCCCGTGGTTTTTTTTTCTTCCAAGATTATGAAGGGTTTTTTCACGTAAACCCGGTCTACTTGTTCATTGGTCTGTTAGATTGTACTTTCCAACTAAACAGTTCAAAACCAGAAGAAAAAAAAAAAAAAAGTCCTTAATCTTGGCGCCATCTGTGGGATAGTCTCTGATACTTCCTATTGAAATTCTTTTTAGGAGTCATCACCACGTCCATACAGTTGAAAATCATGGCTGGGGGACTATAGTCCATACCCGTTCAAACTTGCAACTCCAGTCCAAAGCTGTCGTGTCGGAAATTTCTCCTCGTCGCTACTGACTACTTCACCAAGTGGATAGAAACAGTGCCTCTACTAAAGATCGGGGAGGTACAGGTTGGAAAATTCCTATGGAGCAACATCGTTTGTTGATTCGGGCTACCCAAGGTTTTCGTCGCGGACAATGGTCATCAATTTGACAAGGAGTCTATTAAGAAATTTCGCATCGACAATAATATCGAGTTGTTCTTCTCAATGCCTCGCTACCCTCAAAGAAATGGACATTAGGAGTCTTTAAATTGAGCTATATTGGATATGTTGAAGAAGAAACTGGGGCAGAAGAAAGGCCTGTCGGAGGACGCCCTACCAGAAGTTCTATGGGCCTACAACACGTCACCAAAAAGGCCAACATGCGAGTTTCCATTCAGCCTCACTTATGGCTCGGAAGTAGTTCTGCCCACCGAAGCGCTAGTACTGATGCTGCGAACGTCCGTGACGGTCAACGCCAGCTGAATGACGAACTGATATGCGATAACCTATATCTATTAGAAGGAAAAAGGGACAGAGCAAAAGCTTGTTTGGCTAGCTACCACTAAACCACTAACTGGGTATATGATCATAAGGTCACGACTGATTATGTGAAAGACCTTCGAGAACACAAGGGAGCCAGGGAGCGGAAAGCTAGGAGCCAATTGAGAAGGGCTTTACATCGTTGATAGCGTCAAAAAAAATGGAGTGTATCGACTGAAGACTCAAGATGGAGACTTGGTAGCTCGACCCTTGAATGCAACAAACCTGCGAAAGTTCTACCAGGGTAATTATTTGCAAAATGTTTGTACCGCCCCAAGTTGGAACACCATTTAATAAAAGATCTCTTTCCGAATATTTGTGTGTGTATAACATGTCATCCAAGGCTCTCTGTAACAACAACTCTCAATACCGGTCAAAAAAACCTCATGCAAGGAACAACTGATCGACGAGTGAAAATCTAGGAGGTACATAACACTCCAAGCAAGTTCTACCGCTCAGCCGACCAGTCGAAAGACCCCATGCATGCAGGGTACAATCAGTCGGTGAACAATCATTCGACCGGTCGACAGACCTTGTGCAGGGTAACCGGCCGATGAGTGAGAATACATGAGGTATATAACACTCCAAGCGAGTCCTACAGACCCGATCGACCAGTCGAAAAACCCCATGTAGGGTACAACCGACCAGTGAACAATCATTCGACTGGTCGATTGACCTTGTGCTGGGTACGATTGATCGATGAGTGAGAATACGGGAGGTATATAACACTCCAAGCGAGTTCTACCGCCCAGCCGACCAGTCGAAAGACCCCCCATGCAGGTTACAACTAGTCAGTGAACAATTATTCAACTGGTCGACAAACCTTGTGCAAGGTATGATCAGTCGATGAGGAATAATCTGGGAGGCACATAACACTCCAAGCGAGTCCTACTGCCCGGCCAACCAATGTAGCTAGGGTACAATCGGCCATTGAACAATCATTCAACCGGTAGACTGACCTTGTGCAGGGTACAATCAATCGATGAGTGATAATCTGAGAGGTACATAACACTCTAGCGAGTCCTACCACCACGCCGACCAGTAGAAAGACCCCATGTAGGGTACGACCGATCAATGAATCATCATTCGACAAGTCGATGAGTGAGAATCCATGAGGTACATAACACTCCAAGTGAGTTCTACCCCATGGCCTACCAGTCAAAAAACCCCATGTAGGGTATGATCGGACAGTGAACAATTATTCGACCGGTCGACAGACCTTGTGAAGGGCATGACCAGTCGATAAGTGAAAATCTGGGAGGTACATAACACTCAAAGTAAATTCTACCCCCTAGCCAATCAGTTGAAAGACCCCATGCACGGTATGATTGGTTGGTGAACAATCATTCGACCAGTCGACAGACCTTGTGCAGTGTACGACCGATCGATCAGTGGAAATCCAGGAGGTACTTTAACACTCCAAGCGAGTTCTATTGCCTAGCTAACCAATCAATAGACCTTGTGCAGGGTACGAATAGTCGATGAGTTGGTTGGAAAAATTGACCAGGCGATAAACCAGAAGGGCCGCAATGAAGTGCACTTTTACAAGTTTAAAGTCGTCGTGCGTCGAAAACTGACCAGCCGACTGATTGATCCAAAGGCACCAATAGATCGATAGATCAACCGACCGACCATTGATGGTAGTTCATCGGTCATTCGATCGGATCACGCAAAATGATCGATCGCTCAGAACTAACCTGACATCGGTTCATCCGCAAGAGTTGGTCAATTGGATATTTGTGAACTAGTATCAAGCACAAAGAAGTAAACGCAAGGCTCAACTAGAAAAAGACTTTCATTCCAAACAAAAGAAACAGTAACAAAAATATCCGCCTTATTACAAAATGACTCACCAAGGCCGATTACATCAGTCGGGTTGGGAATCTTTCTCTTTCCCCTTTGCCACTCGGCTCTGCAGCTTGTTGACTTTCTTCCTTTACTTGGCCACCTGGTCGTCAAGAGTCGCTTGCGCCTCATTCTAAAATCCTCAAGCTGACAAGCGAGCGTGGCCTAGCGAGAGGTAGTCAACTGCTCAATGGCGAGTTGATAAGCGGAGTTCAGTTGAGCGATCTTAGCGTCGTGAGCGGCCTTGGCTATGGTGGCCTCCGAATGAAGTCTCTGGATTTCAGCGCCCTGTTCCACGAACCGAACACCAGCAACTGCAAGGTCCAACCGAGCGTTCTCCAGATCGAACCGGTCTGTGATGGCCTTCGCTTCAACGAACTCTAACTTGTTCTTGAGTTCGGCCACCTCCTCAGAGTGAAGCTTCGGGGTCTCAAACAACTCTGCTCTTGTTTCGGTCAACTCATGCTAGGTGGCTTTGGCTGATTGGTCAATCTTGGCAACCAGCAGTGCATTATTCTTCGAGATCTGGTTGGCCAAGAAATTAGCGCGACCGCCCATCTCCCAGCAATACGTCCCTAGCTGTCAACACCATGGATGAATACAAGAAGCATAAGAGGAGGGTGAAATATACACCAGGGTACCTACCAAACGTCTCGAAAGGTTGATCAGCAAAGCAGCTCAAACAGAACTGTCGATCGATCGACGCCCCAAAGACAACCAATCAGGGCGTCGACCGATCGGTCAACCCATGGGAGTTGACCGATCGGGCACTCAAAGATAACAGCCAACTGGCCACTCAAAAATGGATAGCTGGTCGATCGACCTGTAGTTGTCGGTCGATTGGTCGATCAAGGCTATCGACAGACCGGTCGCTCAAAACTGCTTACCGAACCAGGTTTGAAAGGAAAGTTACCTCACGTAGGTCAGCGATCATCTTCAAGCCCTGTTCCTGCAGGCTAGAGTTCTTCGTAGCCTCCTCCTTCCTCTGCCTAGCAAAGGCGGCCGAGGCCTCATTCTCGGTGTTGATGCAAGTCGGCTCTCCTCTAGAGCCAGTGTGAGGAACTGCGTCGGCGGACTTGAAAGCAGGGGCGGACCTACATTAGGCCCAGGGGGGGCTCAAGCCCCCCCCTCACTTTGGAAAAAGCAAAGGTAAGTGATATTAGCTTAAAAACAACTAACCCCTATTGTTAATTTTGTTCCAAATCACTCCCTAAAGCCTGAAATGTTAGCTCAATACCCCTTTTGTCAACTACTTGATTTCCTCATTTGGTAATTTTTATCTGATCGAAACTGAATTTGGGGGGGGGGGGGGGTCAAAATGTTATTTTTTAACTATAGGGTGGTTAAAATGTTTTTAAGCTAAACTTCAGCAGGGGAGGGGAGCCAAGTGTAATTTATCAAAAAAAAAAAACAATTCTAGCCGGTTTGTCAACTTTTGGTTGCCAACTTCACATGAAGGTGGCCCCCACCAGTCACCACTGCCCCACCGGCCACTACCCCCCGTCAATCAATGTCCACCACCATGCCACCGACCACCACCCCATCGCCACATAGGCCATCCGTCGCCGCCGCCTCCCACCACCTGTATGTGCAACCCACAGTCGGCCTCGCCGGCCACCACCCATTGCTGGCCACCAATGCCCACTACTGTCCGGCCGACATCCACCACTGTCTGCCACTACCCGCACACGTGGCAGCCCCGCAAAGTTCATCACATGGGCCTTAGTGAATGAGAATCGAGTGAGAATCAGGACCTATTTACAGGTTTTTGGGGGTACATATGAAATACCCCCTCCACCCGAAAAAAAAAAGAGAATCTGGTCTATTATTTACAACCCGTGCACCCTGATCGAGTCGGTTAGTTACAGCTCCAAATTTTCGAAGAACTCCGAGGATCAAAATTCTCCTTCACTCGAGGTAAAATCCTAATAGGTCTTTTGTTGCGCGATCGAAGGAATGGTAGGGAAGTTGTCACGCTGTTTGCCAAAGCCTTCGACTGTGAGGCAATGATTATAGTTACTTTTTAATAATTATGCCCTCCCTGAGAAAAAATCCTGGGTCCGCCACTGCTTGAAAGGAAGGGGGGCGACAACCAAGAATAGAGCGGAGGAGGTACCCGTTGAACGTCTGCTGCGGTAGAAAGCGAGGGTGAGGGAAGGTTAGTCCGTAAGTTCAACTGACCGGCCGGTTGAGCAAATACCTGGGTAGTACGCTTCATTGGCGAAGGCTCTCAAGCACTGTCAACCAGTATCTCAGCCATAGGAGGAGATTTCTGAACACAGGAGTGTGCAAAACCCAAGGACACTATCTGCACCTTCTTCTTGTGGGATGGAGGAGGAGTATAGCCATGGGATGCCTCCGAAGCTCTTGACTCCTGTGGCTCAAGAGGACCTTGTGAAAGATCATCCTCTTCCCAATCGTCGGGAAGTGACTCCATTATCTTAAAGGTCGATAGTCTAGTGACGCGATCTGCCCTGGACTATCCTCTGCACCAGGTTTTTCCAATCGATTGGACACAATGCTTCTTTGAGCTTCATTGGTCAGTCGACACTTTGGGACCAATAGGATGGATTCCCCTGCTACTCTCGCCTACTCCATCGATCGGTCCTTTTCAGTGCCTGTGGATTATGTAAAGCTTAGACCGACCGGTATAGGGATTTTGGCATCGAATCAAACCTATATACCAATCAGAGGGGCTAGCAATAGAGGGTAGACCCCTCTTCATCTTCGTCAATCGGTGCTTGCTGGCTTGCCGAAGTGACAATTTGTTTTCCTTTCTTAGGCGTAGACCCAGGGAGATAGGTCTTGACCTTGGCAAACTTCGAGAAAAGCAGCCCTAGTCGTCATCACCATCGATCATCCTCCTATTCCATTCCACCTCGAGAGACTTAGGGCACTTGAGTTGCCCGGTGGGATAGTAATTCTCCACGACAGAGGCAAGATCGGATGGAGCCCTGGGTACAGCATGATCACCCCGCCAAGGTCCCCCAACTACTAGTGGGTAGTCTTTCCATCCTCTCACAGAGTTAGCTAAGCCACCAATAGGAGGAGTATAGCCTACTCGGGCCTGGAAGCTAAAGCAGGAACGTGTAGCGCCGACCGACACCTTGTAATATTTGATTATGTATTTCTTCAGGAGGTAAGCGACCGGGATCTGACGGCCGACCTTCTCCTCTATTGCTTCTATGCAATGGAGAACTCTCCACTAGCAATTTGACCATGGGAGACCCCCATCCGCTCCAAGAGCCGATCGAAAAAGTTTGCTAATGGCAGTCTTAGACCGCATTTAACTAGCCCAAAGTGACAATTGTCCCATCACTCAAAGGATCCAAGGGACCAATCGCCACGGAAAGGGAAATATTCGTAGAAATATCGAACGGTGACCGAAGATCTTCAAATAGAGGGAGCTTCTCAGTAGGAGAATACCATTCGAAGGCCATTGCACAAAAAAGATCGACCGGTCAAGAAGTGGATGTTCGACCGGCTAACTGAGCAGACGAGATTGACCGACCAGCACGTCAAGAAAAATGTCGACCGACCGATCTCTAAATCAACCGACCAGCATGGCAGAAAATGAGAGAGGGAGTCTGTAACATTCCGAAATTTTAAACGAATTAAAATTATATCTTGTACAATAAGAATTTAACTATAAAATTTTTAAAATAAAAATCGGACTACGCCACTATGTCAGGCTCGTCGAAACGATCAAAAACCATATACAAACTTTTACGTTTTGACCACATATAAAATATTTTAAAAATTAAAAACAAAAAGAATTAATACAGGGAGTTGAACCTTGAACATACTAAGTTTACTTTTATTATTTTCCTTCTAACCACTAAGCTATTTATATTTTTCAAAAAAAAAAAACAGTTTTTAATATATAATAAAGGGTCATTTTGCAATTAAGACCTTGGTCTTTTGGCATTTTGCAAAAGCCTATATAAACCCCCCACCCAATATTCTTCTCACCAATCCCTCAAACTCCTCAAGATCCGTGCCAACCTACCACCCGATCACCACCATGAGCCGTCGTCGTCACCTGCCACCTCCGACCACCACTTTCATCGGCCACCCCGTCGCCACTCCGACGACCGCCGCAACGGACACCACCTCCGGCCACCCCTCGTTGGACCTCCGCCTGCTGTCGTCGGACCACCACCGGCCATCGCCACCCTCACCAGACCACAGCCCGCCATAGCCGGACCACCACCGTACACCACCTATATATATATATATATATATATATATATATATATATATATATATATATATATATATATATATATATATATATATATATATATATATATATATATATATATATATATATATATATATATATATATATATATATATATATATATATATATATATATATATATATATATATAGAGAGAGAGAGAGAGAGAGAGAGAGAGAGAGAGAGGAGTGTTACGTTGCACTGTGCGCTGCCCCGCTTAAAAAATACGCTGCACGTTTCTGGCCGTCCGATCGCGCGGATCGGCTGAAACAACGTTCAAATCCCCCGCTCCGTCCCCCGGTCGTCTGATCGTTTCGGTCAACCGTCTGATCGCGTGCATGCACAGCCGCCCGGCCGTCTGTGATGGGTCGTTCGATTCCCATCCGTTGGATCGATGGGAATCGAACGGACCGAAATAGTTTTCGCTGTTACTGTAGCGGCTACAGTAACAGCGAAAACTGTTTTCCACCGTTCGATTCCCATCGATCCAATGGATGGGAATTGAACGAACAGGGTGGCTATGTGCTGTGCGTTAGATCGATTCCAATCGAACGGTGGAAAACAGTTTTCGCTGTTACTGTAGCCGCTACAGTAACAGCGAAAACTGTTTCGGTCCGTTCGATTCCCATCGATCAAACGGATGGGAATCGAACGACCCATCGCAGACAGCCGGGCGGCTGTGCATGCATGCGATCAGACGATTGACCGAAATGATCAGACGGCCGGGGGACGGAGTGGGGGATTTGAACGCTGTGCATTTCTGGCCGTCCGATCGTGCGGATCGGCTGAAACAGCGTTCAAATCCCCCGCTCCGTCCCCCGGCCGTCTGATCGTTTCGGTCAACCGTCTGATCGCGTGCATGCACAGCCACCCGGCCGTCTGCGATGGGTCGTTCGATGCCCATCCGTTGGGTCATATATATATATATATATATATATATATATATATATATATATATATATATATATATATATATATATATATATATATATATATATATATATATATATATATATATATATATATATATATATATATATATATATATATATATATATATGAGGAATGGGATCCTGCCTATCAAAGCAGGGTTTTTTCCTACTTTGATTCATTGTTTGACCATCCTAGAAGTTTTGGAATTTGGTGAGGGTGTTGTCTAGGGTAAGATGATCACCCTCACAAATTTTCATCAAATTCCAAAACTTCTAAGATGGTCAAATGGTCGAAGCAAAATCTGCAAAATCTGCAGTCACCGTTAAAATCTGCAGATTTTGCTTCGACCATTTGACCATCCTAGAAGTTTTGGAATTTGATGAAAATTTGTGAGGATGATCATCTTACCCTAGACAACACCCTCACCAAATTTCATCAAATTCCAAAACTTCTAGGATGGTCAAACAATGAATCAAAGCAGGAAAAAACCCTGCTTTGATAGGCAGGATCCCGTTCCTCTATATATATATATTATATATATATATATATATATATATATATATATATATATGGGTCAGGATCGGATGACCCAGCAAATTTTGACCCATTAATCACCCAGCACCCTTTGATGCACTTAGAGGTTATAGAATGGGCTGATTTTTTGTAAGGATGTTGTATATGGTATGTTGATCATCCTCACAAAAAATCAGCCCATTCTAAAACCTCTAGTTGCATCAAATGCGCACTTTAAATCAACAATTTTTAACTGTCAATTTTAACCGTTGATTTGAAGAGCACCCTTTGATGCACCTAGAGGTTTTAGAAATGGCTAATTTTTTGTGAGGATAATCAACATATCATAGACAACATGTCTACAAAAAATCAGCCCATTCTAAAACCTCTAGATGCCTCAAAGGGTGCTGGGTTGTTTGCTGGGTCATCCGATCCTGACCCATGTATATATATATATATATATATATATATATATATATATATATATATATATATATATATATATATATATATATATATATATATATATATATATATATATATATATATATATATATATATATATATATATATATATATATATATATATATATATACTAGTAAAGCCCGTGCCTGTCGGCACGCAAAAGATTTTGAGGGCGACAAACATATTTTGAGGGCGTGATAAAATTTTGAGGGAAGAGGTAATATTTTAAAGGTGGCAATAATAATTTAAAAGTGATGATTTTTTTAGCAAGAGAACAATATTTTGAGGGTGAAAACAATATTTTTTGAGCGAAAATAACAATAGTAATATTTGATTAGTCTATATATGAATGCCCGGGTCTTTCGGCACTGCAACGACTACCTTTGGCAGCAAAACACATTCGGACCGCCTTCAGCGGCAACACAACCCTTGAGCATCGCCTCCCCCCACTCCCACCGCCCTCTTCAGTGAACACACTTGGCCACTTTCTGTAATAAAATCACTCGATGGGAACGAAAAAAAATATTGTTTTAAATCTGAAACCCACACAAAAAAAAGGAGGGGTTCGTTTAATACAATAATAATGGAGCGAGAGAGAGAGAGAGAGAGAGAGAGAGAGAGAGAGAGAGAGAGAGAGAAAGAGAGAGGATATTGTGGCCTTCACGTTTAGTGCTAAACAATACTGAAGATCATGTCGGCACGCACATTCGGTGAGGGTGTCCAAATTCTACTGGGGCACCCACATTCTATGAATGCACCAACGTTTGGTGTTGAGCGGTCAATTGGTGTGATTTATCCCTTCTTTATCATGCATATAGCGTCACTTTGGAACGTAAAACTTTCATACTATACGTAAACTACATGATCCTCTTTGCACCACTGCATAATAGGATTTAATACAAACATAGTGATATATTGGATCGCTCTCATACATTGCATGCATGAAAAATATGGAACCCGAAAATTATCCTTCTTATCAATAATTGCATCTTAACCTTACAAGCATCATTTCATGTGTGATTTTCAGGAATTGACCCAGTACTCGACACAGTCAGATTAAGGGTATCATGATGGAGCGGTGGATATTATCATGGCGGGTCGATGGAGTATGCATAGTGTGTTTTGAAGCATTTTCTGAAGAGTGATGGATAATTGTGAAGTCCGATGAAGGTCAAAGTCATTGGGTTGATGCATCGCGTGAAATGAACCAGAGCAGAACCCCGAGTATGCTAAGGAGCTTAATGGAGGATGATGGTTTCTTGAAAAAGTGGCTCGGCCCGACCTGAGTATAACCCTCCATTGCATTAAAAATCCTGGTTGCACCCAGCCGTCCGATCCGATTTTCATGCGTCACCCCTCATTAACCGAGCTAACTAGCCGAGCCCCACGTCGTCCTAAATTCACTCTTTCCCATCCGGACCTCATCGCAGCCGTCTAGTTCAAAACCTCATTCATGCATCCAACCCATGTAGAATCTGATTGAAATCAACCCTCCATTCCATCTCGAAACCAATCACAACCCTCCATTTCATAAAAGCCATGCATGCATGCATGCATTAATTCACCCAACTACCTGATCGCAGCCGTCCGCACATACCTAGATCCCATGCAGTCATCACCCTTTCTCTCTCTAAAGACCTGATGCCCCCATGATAACATATCCCTCTAAACAATCACAACCGTTCCTCGTATCAGCCCCTCTCAAATCTGAGAAACCCATGCACAATCCGAGCCACCCATTTCACATCTCCACTCATGCATGGATACCTCCACTCACAATTCAATGCCCAGCATGCAGCACTCCGTGTGCGATCCCATGCAGCCGTCCAACTCACCCCTCATTAATTACTAGCCATTCGGAGTCCAAATCCCAGCCGTCCCTTTTATTTTTCTCTCTAATCTTCTCTCTGCTCTCTCTCCGAGATTCTCTCAACCGACCACCTTAACCATCTGATTGCATCGCAGCCATCCGAAGGCGATCAGCCGCTCCTCATTCACGAGATCACAGCCGTCCGCACCCATCTCTCTTCTCTCCGGTTTCTATCTTTCTCTTTCTAAACCCGATCGCACAACTCTCTCTCTCCTCCTATTTTTCCTGCGTCCCCCACTTCTCTCTCTAATCTCTTTTCTTATATCTCTCTAGAATTAAACCCGGGATTCCCTCCTCTTTCCCGTTCTCTCTTTCCATTTTCTCCCATCCTATCTTCCCTCTCTAAAACTGAAATCCCAATCGAGATATCTTTCCTTATCTCACGTCCGACCCCCTTTAAGATTCCGATCGTCTTTCTCTATCTCTCTAGCGTCTCTCTCTATTTCCTAACGAATCAAAGCCGTCCGTTTCGCCCCATTCATCGCAGCTGTCTCGTGCATTCAAGGCATGCACGTCCGCCCGACCCAATCGCGAGCCTAGACCCGGACGTCCCTTTTCTCTCTCCGGTTTCTCTCTCTAATCACAAATCCCATGCGAACCCAGCTGTACCGAGCCAACCCATCAGATCTCTCTCCCTCCTTGATTCTCTCTCTTTAATTCCCTCTCTTTCCTTAACCGTCCAAATCCAGTCCCGATTTCTCTTTTTCTAACTCTACACGATCGGCCCGAGCCATGCACGAAACCCCCCTCTTTTTCTATCAAATGGCGCCGTTGCCAACGTAAAGAGTCTAAAGAGGATTCACATTTGAGCTAGGCTAAAACCATGGCGGCAAAGCAGTAGCAGCGTTGAGCAATGCAGCTTAACAACCAGCTAAGTCTTTTAATTTCTCTGAATTTATTTTCATTGGTTGCTACTCTGAAATTTCATATTGCAAATCATTAATGTGCAAATTCTAACCCCCTAGAAAAGAACAAAAATTGCATTCAACCTTGCAAAGTTATCGCCGACTCGGCACATATGACTCTTAAAGTTGTATGTGTGTCTTAAGCGTGGGGTGTACACTCAACTTTGCATTGATAGTAACATATTTCTATGGTGTTACAGGGCATGCATTGAATAGTTTTACAATTATGCATATCTGTGTAAACTCAAGCCCTTTCCTGATTAACCTCTATACCTGCTAGAGGTTTTGTTCATATGTATATATCTCTGCTTTCTTTACAAAAAAAAAAAAAAATTCATTTAAATGTCTGCACTTATTATTTCTGAACATCCCACATTCCTCATACTCATGCATCATTGAGGACAATGTTTATTTCAAGTTTGGGGGTGTGGTGTACTTTCCTGTCTACATCTAATTTTTGCAAAATTTATCAGTTTTAGTTGATTTTAAAAAAAAAAAATTAAAAAAAAAAAATTAAAAAAATTAAAAATTTTATTGCATCAACTTACGCTGTAGTGGGAAAGCTCGGCACATACGTCTCGGCGTATGTGTGTCCAGTCTGTAGTCCCCTACCAAAACTACAGCGTTCGTATAGAAATCTATAGGAATTCGCATTTGCATGTTTTTATTTTTTTTTTTTTTTTTCATATATTAGTGTTTTCTGTAATCTTTTTATCGTCTTGTCTTATCTATTTCAAAAAAAAAAAAGTTTTACTTTTATTTCAGGTTTTATAGTTTAATTTTATCGTACTCGAATAGGACTATAAGGCACTTGATAATCAAGGTAAAACATCCAAGGATTAACTAGAAAAAGTATGTCTAATATGGTTTTGACCCTTGGTAACTTTTTAGAGATTGTCAAAATAAACTAGACTTGATATTTCACTTCACATTTGGGTTACGCATCTAGGGTCTAGATTCAAAGCTTTCATATCACCTAATAGTTACTTGGAGTCCTGATGAATCATGCGGATCTGGTTCACTTGGTTTGAGAAAATCGACTAGTGAATTTTAAGGTATAGCGAAAAGGGCTACCTATTAGCATGGTCTAGGACCTAATTATGTAAAAGTCCTAACTTGTATACCCTAGTATTGGTAAAGCTTGGTGTATAGGGTTATGAGAATAATCCTATGTACTCGAGTGAATCGAATATAAAGGTAACATGAGGATGGCTACCTAACTCATGAGAGCGTTGGCAGCGTGTCATGGGCATAGAGTGCAGCTGACATGGTACAAGTTAGGAAGGGATATATAATTAGATTCAAAAAAAAAAAGAAAAAAAAGACCGAAAAAAAAAGAAAAAATAAATAAATAAAATAGTGTGAAAGCCGTCGTTATAAACAATGTGGGGAAACTGGAATATCACATATAAAGCCCATAGGGTATTAAGGTGAATATCCATAACTCTCACTAGCCTGCCTAGATTAGCTGGTTTTGACTCAGGTTCTAAGGTCGACTTTGACCATTCTAAGAGACTGTTAGAATGATATGCGGGTAGAGAACCAAACCCCCAGTTGTGTTTAGCCCAGACAGCACTGTGCACTCGAGTATAGTTGACCTTGACCTTTTCTAACGGGAAACTAATAGTTAGAACCTAAAGTGCTTACTTTGAAAGTTGAAGCTTGGATTATCTACCTTATGAGTCGTGTGCCTTAGAAATCATATTTTTGAGTACTTTTTAATTATTCTATGAAACCGACTTTTCTTATTTCTTATTTATATTTTCAAAAAAAAAAAAACTATTTGAATTTTGTGGGTATATTCACTGCAAACCCTCACAAGACAACACTCGTCCACTGGGGTAACCCAGGGGTTTAACGGCTTGTTGCACATGCTAAGTGCAATCGCGATTCCTGCGAAAGTGAGTTAAATTATTTTTATTCTCCTATTATTTTTAGTTTATTTTGTTTGCTTTCTCGAGGACGAGAAATATTCAAGTTTGGGGGTGTGTTGAGCGGTCAATTGGTGTGATTTATCCCTTCTTTATCATGCATATAGCGTCACTTTGGAACGTAAAACTTTCATACTATACGTAAACTACATGATCCTCTTTGCACCACTGCATAATAGGATTTAATACAAACATAGTGATATATTGGATCGCTCTCATACATTGCATGCATGAAAAATATGGAACCCGAAAATTATCCTTCTTATCAATAATTGCATCTTAACCTTACAAGCATCATTTCATGTGTGATTTTCAGGAATTGACCCAGTACTCGACACAGTCAGATTAAGGGTATCATGATGGAGCGGTGGATATTATCATGGCGGGTCGATGGAGTATGCATAGTGTGTTTTGAAGCATTTTCTGAAGAGTGATGGATAATTGTGAAGTCCGATGAAGGTCAAAGTCATTGGGTTGATGCATCGCGTGAAATGAACCAGAGCAGAACCCCGAGTATGCTAAGGAGCTTAATGGAGGATGATGGTTTCTTGAAAAAGTGGCTCGGCCCGACCTGAGTATAACCCTCCATTGCATTAAAAATCCTGGTTGCACCCAGCCGTCCGATCCGATTTTCATGCGTCACCCCTCATTAACCGAGCTAACTAGCCGAGCCCCACGTCGTCCTAAATTCACTCTTTCCCATCCGGACCTCATCGCAGCCGTCTAGTTCAAAACCTCATTCATGCATCCAACCCATGTAGAATCTGATTGAAATCAACCCTCCATTCCATCTCGAAACCAATCACAACCCTCCATTTCATAAAAGCCATGCATGCATGCATGCATTAATTCACCCAACTACCTGATCGCAGCCGTCCGCACATACCTAGATCCCATGCAGTCATCACCCTTTCTCTCTCTAAAGACCTGATGCCCCCATGATAACATATCCCTCTAAACAATCACAACCGTTCCTCGTATCAGCCCCTCTCAAATCTGAGAAACCCATGCACAATCCGAGCCACCCATTTCACATCTCCACTCATGCATGGATACCTCCACTCACAATTCAATGCCCAGCATGCAGCACTCCGTGTGCGATCCCATGCAGCCGTCCAACTCACCCCTCATTAATTACTAGCCATTCGGAGTCCAAATCCCAGCCGTCCCTTTTATTTTTCTCTCTAATCTTCTCTCTGCTCTCTCTCCGAGATTCTCTCAACCGACCACCTTAACCATCTGATTGCATCGCAGCCATCCGAAGGCGATCAGCCGCTCCTCATTCACGAGATCACAGCCGTCCGCACCCATCTCTCTTCTCTCCGGTTTCTATCTTTCTCTTTCTAAACCCGATCGCACAACTCTCTCTCTCCTCCTATTTTTCCTGCGTCCCCCACTTCTCTCTCTAATCTCTTTTCTTATATCTCTCTAGAATTAAACCCGGGATTCCCTCCTCTTTCCCGTTCTCTCTTTCCATTTTCTCCCATCCTATCTTCCCTCTCTAAAACTGAAATCCCAATCGAGATATCTTTCCTTATCTCACGTCCGACCCCCTTTAAGATTCCGATCGTCTTTCTCTATCTCTCTAGCGTCTCTCTCTATTTCCTAACGAATCAAAGCCGTCCGTTTCGCCCCATTCATCGCAGCTGTCTCGTGCATTCAAGGCATGCACGTCCGCCCGACCCAATCGCGAGCCTAGACCCGGACGTCCCTTTTCTCTCTCCGGTTTCTCTCTCTAATCACAAATCCCATGCGAACCCAGCTGTACCGAGCCAACCCATCAGATCTCTCTCCCTCCTTGATTCTCTCTCTTTAATTCCCTCTCTTTCCTTAACCGTCCAAATCCAGTCCCGATTTCTCTTTTTCTAACTCTACACGATCGGCCCGAGCCATGCACGAAACCCCCCTCCGGTTTTCTCTCTAACCGGACTTCTCTCTCTTGCTTACTTCTTTTTTTTCGTTTCTTTTTCTTTGGGCCTAACCTAAACCAACCAGAAACGCTCTCTCTCTCTTACCCAAACTCCTCTTTTCCCCTCTCTATATAACATCCCATCCGAAACCTAGGAGAGGACGGACTGGGGGAGAGGGACCGAACCGACCCCTCCCGCCAGGGAGGGGCGGGCATGCAGTTTTTCCAAGAGCATTTTTACCATAATTCCTTTCTATTGAGTGTGTGTCTGTAGTGTTGTAATTCTTGAAGTATTGTTCTAAAGTAGTCGGATGTAATCGTATTTCTTTTTAATTCAATAAGAGTTGTTTTGTCATCTTTTTATTATGCACTTTATTTTCTTCGCAATGTTTTACTTTAATATTTTTTTCGTTCTTGCATCATGCCCGACAAAATTCCCTCCCGCTAGGTAGAGGGATCCGATGCCATGATAAATAGTTAATTTCTCTTGTAAATTGCTCTCTATTGCGCTAAATGTTAACGCCTCTCATTTAATTGATTTTCATTATGGAGAGATAGCTCTCCCGTGTTTCCATTCAATTGGGATTCGGGTGATACTTCACACTCCAATAGTTAATCATTGGTTGAATAGGCAAACTATTATTATTTTTATCTAGCTTTCATTATGTCAATTTTCGCAATTGAGTACTAGTCTTACTTCTTCACTATAAGAAGAATTCAGTTCTTGAGATTGCGAGAATATTATATAATGAAATTAGATAAAGTGGACTTTAACTCTAAATTTTCCGCTTGAGATGGTAAAACTTCCAATCTCAAGTGTAGATAAAGAGAGTAATATTGCAAGAGAGTTGACTTCGAACCATGCTTTTTCAATCCCTGTCCTAGGCGGAATTCTCTTAAATTTCAGAAATGTCTTATGTTTTCATTTTTGTTACTCAATCTTTATTTCAGCAATGTCTTATGTTTTCCTTCTTGTTATTCACTCTTTATTTCAGCAATATTTTATATTTTCTCCCTTGTTATTCAATCTTTAATTTCATCAAATGTCTTATATTTTCTTTATTGTTATTCAATCTTTAATTTCAGCAATATTTTATATTTTCTCCCTTGTTATTCAATCTTTAATTTCATCAAATGTCTTATATTTTCTTTATTGTTATTCAATCTTTAATTTCAGCAATGTCTTATATTTTCTTTATTGTTATTCAATCTTAAATTTCAGCAATGTCTTAATTTAAATTCTCTTCTTCTAAACTATTAATTTGAATCATTACTTATTAGCTTTTACTTTCTAAAATAAATTATTTACAAAATGATAAAAATACAAACTCCCTTCAATTTAATCTAGCTTCACTTGTGATCTCTTCTCTAGGCATCAAATTACGTGTGGTTCGATCCTTACTTGCCCTATACTTTCAAAATTCTCTGAGTTATAATTACAGGTATTGGTTTTGATAAATAGCTTTTACAACAACGACACATAGCAAAAAGCTATTCTATCATTTGGCGGGGCGCCAACATTATGTGAAGGCACCCACAATCGACGGGGGAGAAAACATTTGTTCGGCGGCACTGATATTTGTATGCAGCGATCATTTTCACTAAATTGGGACACCAACATCAATATAGGCGTTGCCGATAAAGTTTATCGCCCCCACCTTTATTATCGATGATTAACACCAAGTCACAATTTATTTTATCTTTACATGTAATCCTAACTTTAACCTTAATTCTATACATACAGTAAGACTGACTTATTAAAGTGTCGGTGCAATCTCTCTTTCTCTCTCTCTCTCTCTCTCTCTCTCTGCTAAAAAAAACATGACATTTAGTTTCCCGAGACATCATTGTCCTTGCCCATGAATGTCTCAAGCAAATGAATTTCTCATCCCATTTATGTCTCGCTAAATGAACGGACCCTTAACCACCCGGAATTGGGAGATTGCTAGGATCTCATCAATAATGCTTAATATAGTGAGAAATCTCTACACAATTAATGAAAATATTTCTAAGAAAAAAGGATTGTTGTGTAACATGAGCCAAAAAGATCCCCTCATTTTTGGCACTTCTTATCCGCTGAATAACTTCACTATATAAACAGACAAACCATGGATTGAAATGGGAAAAAGAGAGCAGGTTATTCATGCATCACGCATAAGATCTTGGTATGTTTACCTTGGATACCCACTTCCTCACAAAACCGGCTTGTAAGGGGACTAACCGGTGTGACCATCTCAACACCCAGGTTTTGTAGAGGGTGGAAATGATCCTTATATGTACGATGGAACTTCATCTCAATACCCGGGTTTTGGGATAGAGTAAATCTCATACACCTTTCCCTCACCCGCCCTGCTATTGCCTATGCATTGGTCTGGCTTTGTTTGCCTCAACATCTTCCTTGATCAAAAAATAGTATTCCATGACCATCTCAACACCCAGGTTTTGTAGTGGGTGGAAATGATCCTTATATGTATGATGGAACTTCATCTCAATACCCGGGTTTTTGGGATAGAGAAAATCTCATAAACCTTTTCCTCACCCGCCCTGCTATTGCCTATGCATTGGTCTGGCTTTGTTTGCCTCAACATCTTCCTTGATCAAAAAATAGTATTCCATGGCCACATATTCTACCAAACCTTCAGTCCCGAGCGTAACGAAACCCCATGGAGATCGAAGCTTAGCAAATCCCATGAAACAAAGTTCCCCATCAGAATGTCTTACCCAGTCTTGAAGAACTACCCATGTTCCTATTAGGATTCATCCACTTAATAAAATGTACGGGTTTAGCGAACAACAAAAAACTAAATTAAGTTATGCCAATTTTGAGGCTTGTGCCGACTGCGAACACAACAAACTATAAAGATGAGAAAGAAAGAGATAAGAGTTTACATGGAAACATAGAGAGCTCGACGAAGAGTTTTCTTTAGAGAATTAACATGGGAAAACTAAAGAATTTACATCAATACATATAAACAAAGATTGAGAAGTTGAAAATGACAAATTTACATCAGTACACAAAAAGAAAAAGAAGGGAAGTAAAAAAAAATAATAATTTTGCTACGGATTGATAAAGTGGATGCTCTCTATTACATCTATTTGACCACCGCTAGCAGATCACCAGCTCGACAAAAACAGTGTTTCGCATTTGCCCCAAGATCCACCTGAGCCATACAAATAAAAATCATAACACAGCCACCAGCCAATGGGGGGGGGGAAGGTATTGATCTTCAATAGGGATTAGCCTTGATTTGAGTTTAGACCACGTACCTCGTATGCATTGATGTTCGAGAAAAGAACCTGTAGTAAAAAAGACACAAAGCCTCTTGAGTTAAAAAAAGAAAATCTCCATAAGCGGTAATGCTGATTACTCTAAAGTTATCATACTATTTTTCGCGGCATGAGATGGGCTACAGAGAATGACATGTTTCCTGTACCTTAAATCTATTAAAAGACAAAAAAAAAATGGTGACAGCCAAGTCGGTTGGATCCTGGAGATGGAAACTGCGATCAAAGGATTTGCCAACATGTAGGAAACAAATGGTTGCTGCACTCTCTCGAAGACCAGCCTTTTTAATAAAACATACAAAAATATTGTCCAATTTTCTCCTTTGAATTTCACTCCATTAGAAGCTCCAACTGAGATGAAGAAACACTATTATTATTTTACCCTAAGTAACATAAACAACTATAGCAAGGGAACTTATATCCAAGACTAATGGTTCATGATCAGAAAAAGAACAACCCATACCCAAATCACTCAAATTTCTATGAAAGTTGTTGATCAAATTTCTTAACAACGCACCATGAGGTGAACTTTTTAAAAGAAAATCATGTAATTCCATAGCATCATATGAATTTCTAAATTGATTCCATCAAAATGACTGACAACGAAAGCGTAGAGTTCAGTAGGACTATAAGATGCACCACATAATAAGATGGCCATGCAAGAAAAGATTATTCTGGTTGACAAAACTCTTAAAAATTGCAGCTACTATTTTTGCTAAATAACCAAGTCCAGTTTCTTGAAGTACTCCTGAAGAGTAAGAAATTATACAGCATCAGGCAAAGATAAGACAATCATATTTACCTTGACAATTTGAACTACAATGGTCTTATCTTGGGTTTTTAAATTCACTTTATGCGGCTGCGGAACAGATTTTGCAACTGCATTTATGATTATCATCCTCTGAATACCAGTATTAGAACGTACTTCATATAATACTGCAAACTGGATAGAACAAAGGATTAGAGGATATACATCCCTCACAACATGGTCTATGGTTTTTAAAACAAAACTGATAGGAAATTATAAAAAGATGAATGATCTTGAATCGTTAAAAATGAAGAATATGGCATTAAACATAGCAGTATTTGAAGCTCCAAAAAAATTTGGAAGACCTTTAAAGTTCAAAGTTCAAAGTTCAAATGCATAATCAAGTAAAGTTGGTTCTTCTATTAATGGGATTGGGAAAACTCTAGCTTTAGGGCAGGGCTACAACAAAAAATAAGGAATTTTTTTTTAAAAACTATTCCATTTGCGTTGGTTCGGAATCTTCATATTCACCAAGGGAATAAAAGAAGATTAAAAAAATCCAAATTGGGTCCAGATTTAGGGCTAAAAAAGAGAAAAAGATGTACTCGATTTGCATTGCTTCATATTTACTCTAGAAAGAAAAAAAAAAGATACAAAACACTACACCATATCTTGGATTTTGGGCTATAAAAACAAAAGAGAAAAAGACTCGTATAATACGGCTGAAAAATGTAACAATTGACTGTTTCGAAGGCCAAAATTATATAAATTTAGCACTTGTATGGAAGCTAACAGGTAAAAGATATAGGGGAAGATACTTGCTCATTTGCCATAGGTGGGAGGCCTCCAACGTATACACGGCGTGCATGCCTTGTTGCCTAATAGTTATAATAGGAAAACAAATACTTTACTATCAATGCATACCAAAATATAAAATAAAAACAAACATATACAGCCATCACATACCTGCTGAGTCATTGCTTGTGCTGGCATTAGTGGAATGGATCCAAACTATGCCAGAAAGTAATCAAAGATGGAGACGTCAGATTGCAGCATACATACCTAAGGATTTGCAACACACACACACACACCCCCACGGGGATTTGCCTGGAATCCGTCCTCTCGATCAAATTCGGAGTTATCTACTACTGGGTTTGGGTGGCTTCGCTTCTTGGGTTTGCTCTATTTTGGATCAAATTGTATGGGTTCAAACTTTTGGACATTAGATTAAGAATGATAGGCACATATTTATAGCAGCCTTCAAACAAAATCAAATGAGAGAGAGAGAGAGGGAGAGAGAGAGACAGAGAGAAATATAGAGAAGAAATTGAAAGAGAATTATAGAGAGGGGAAGTTGAATTGATTTACATATTTCAGATAGAAAAAGATGAATTGTTTCACAAAATCATATAAAATACCTAATCATCTCGTCGAGCACCTTGCCCTCGACATTGGTTCCACCCCCGTTTAAACTACAAAACAGGGGACACATCAAAAAATCTTCTTTGGTTGGATTCATGGAAACAATCATGAACTTGTAAGGATCCAAATTGTAATTCAAAAGTACCTATCTTGAATCACATCTGTGGCCCAAGCAATGTGATTGACTGATCATCCTGATGATTACCTACGAGAGAGAGAGAGAGAGCTGGAGGGGTTCTGTTACCAGATTGAGAGAGAGAGAGAGAGAGAGAGAGAGTTGTTACCAGATTTGGGTTACCCCCGCTGCCTCAGAACCTTCGATCGCCCCCCCCCCCCCCCAAATACCGAAGGGCCATCGATCGCCCCTCAAATCCCCCGATTGTCCCCCAAAACCTGCATCGGATTGTTGCGCATCCCTCAAAACCTTCGATCGCTCCAATCGTCTCCCAAAACCTGCATCGGGTCATCGCGCAACCCTCAAAACCTTCGATCGCCCCTCAAATCCCACAGTCAATCCAGAGAGAGAGAGGCGCGAGAGAGGGCTGTTACCAGGTTTGGGGGGTGCGGGCGTGATTTGGGATCGGATGACTGTGGAATCAGAGAGAGAAAGAGAGATCTCGAGCAGGCGGCGGCGCAATCTGAAACAGAGAAGAAAAAAAGTAACCCTAAATCAAAAAGAGAGAGAGAGAGAGAGAGATGAGGGAGGACTGTCATGGCTGTTAGGCGGCGAGATAGAGGGAGGGAGGGAGGGGCGATCGGGTAATTGGGGCGAGATCGCGATACTTCGATTATGGAGTCGTGGCTCAAGTCCCCCAAACTTGCTGCGACCTCCGATCCGCCTCCAGAGAGTCCACTACAAATCTGGCCGACTGGTCGTCGTCGGAAGCGGCAGAGCAAATCCAAATCGTCGAAGGCGCGCTGCAGATCCAGCTATTGGCTGCAGATAGAAGGCTGACGCGGGTCTGATCTGGTGCCGGATCTGCTCGTCGGTGAGGTGGAGAAGGAGGAAGGGGAGTCGGATTTGGCTAGAGAGAGACTCTCTTGCGATCTGAAGAGAAGAGAGAGAGAGAGAGAGAGAGAGAGACGGGTGAGAGGATGGTTTATTTATTTATTTATTCCTGCTGTCGGTTACTGAGTGTGGAGGATGGTTTATTTAACCGAGCCAACACTTTTTTTCTTTCTTTCGGTGACAGCTGTAGTCCAACGCCCCTTTCTTTTTCGAATCGGACGGTCTTAGTTTCCTCTTATGGTTTTGTTTCTTGGTGGACGACTACGATATAAACATCGTGCGGTGACGAGAAGAGAGAATCAAGGAGGGAAGTGCCTCACTTTGCTTGCCGGATTGAATGCCTGGAGATCTTGACCATCAAATTCTCTAACCGCCTCTTATGTTTGTATCGAACGGCTCTCTTTATCCATTCCTAGTGAAATATTATATATATATGTATATATATATATATACATATATATATATATATATATATATATATAGAATACGGGGTATGAGCTGATAGCCCATTTGTTCAAATGGGCTGTCACTCGTAGCCGTCCGATTGTAATGATCGCATCGTCCAAAAAATTCCAAAAAAAATAATTAACATTTACAGCTGTTACTACAGCTGTTCTGCTCTCTCTCTCTCTCCCTCTCTTCACACACTCAGACCGAGCCCCTCCGGTGAAGACCCAACCCGCTCCGGCGAAGACCTGACCTCCTCCGGTGACCCCCGTCCCCCCTCGGCAGCAGCCCGTCCCCCTCCGGCGACCCCCGACCCCCTCCGGCCACCCCGTCACCCTCCGGCAGCCCATTGACGCCCTCCAACAGCCCCCCCTCCAGCCCGGTGGTTCTGCCGGTGATGAAATCAGCGCCGGGAGGTCGGGGGTGTGCCGGAGGATGCTGCCGGAGCTTCCGGGGGGTCGGGGGTCGCCGGAGTGGGTCAGGGGTCGCCGGAGTGGGACGGGGTGGCTGTCGGGGGGGGGGACGTGGGTCGCCGGAGGGGGTCGGGGTGGCCGGAGTGGGTCGGACGTTGCCGGAGGGGGACGGGCTGCTGCCGAGGGGGGACGGGGGTCACCGGAGGAGGTCAGGTCTTCGCCGGAGCGGGTTGGGTCTTCACCGGAGGGGCTCGGTCCGAGTGTGTGAAGAGAGGGAGAGAGAGAGAGAGAGCAGAACAGCTGTAGTAACAGCTGTAAATGTTAATGATTTTTTTTTTAATTTTTTGGACGGTGCGATCATTACAATCGGACGGCTACGAGTGACAGCCCATTTGAGCAAATGGGCTGTCAGCTCATACCCCGTATTCTCTCTATATATATATATATATATATATATATATATATATATATATATATATATATATATATATATATATATATATATATATATATATATATATATATATATATATATATATATATATATATATATATATATATATATATATATATATATATATATATATATATATATATATATATATATATATATATATATATATATATATATAGAGAGAGAGAGAGAGAGAGAATACGGGGTATGAGCTGACAGCCCATTTGAGCAAATGGGCTGTCAGCCGGTAGCCGTCCGATCGGATCAATCAAACCGTCCATTTTTTTTTTTTTTAAAGAACAGCAGTAACAGCTGTACTGATTTTTTTTTTGTTTTACAGCTCTCTCTCTCTCTCTCCTTCGCGCTCTCTCCCTCTCCGTCTCTCTCGCGAGCGGCAGCGGCAGCCGGAGGGGACCGGGCCGGAGGCGGGCGGGGGACAGGTGCAGGGGGCGGCGGAGGGGCGCGGCAGCCGGAGGCGGGGCGCGGCAGCCGGAGGGGACCGGGCCGGAGGCAGGGCGCGGCAGCGGCAGCCGGAGGGTCGTCGGGAGACCGGAGGCACAGGGGGCTGCTGGTCGGAGGGGATCTGGTGGCGCAGGGGGCTGCTGGTCGGAGGGGATCCGGAGGCGCAGGGGGCTGCCGGTGGCCGGATCCGGAGGCGCAGGGGGCTGCCGTCGGGAGACCGGAGGGGGCTGCCGGTGGCCGGATCCAGAGGGGGCTGCCGTCGGGGGAGCGGGGGGCTGCCGTCGGGGGCGCAGGGCCGGTCCGGCTGCCGCTGCCGCTCGCGAGAGAGACGGAGAGAGAGAGAGAGCACGAAGGAGAGAGAGAGAGAGAAAGCTGTAAAACAAAAAAAAAAAATCAGTACACAGCTGTTCTTTTTTTTAAAAAAAAATGGACGGTTTGATTGATCCGATCGGACGGCTACCGGCTGACAGCCCATTTGCTCAAATGGGCTGTCAACTCATACCCCGTATTCTCTCTCTCTCTCTCTCTCTCTCTCTCTCTCTCTCTCTATATATATATATATATATATATATATATATATATATATATATATATATATATATATATATATATATATATATATATATGTATGTATGTATGTATGTATGTATGTATGTATGTATGTGTGTATATATATATATATATATATATATATATATATATATATATATATATATATATATATATATATATATATATATATATATATATATATATATATATATATATATATATATATGTAGAGGAATGGGATGCTGCCTATCAAAGCAGCATTTTTTGCTGTTTTGAGACATTGTTTGACCATCCTAGAAGTTTTGGAATTTGATGAAATTTGGTGAGGGTGTTGTCTAGGGTAAGATGATCATCCTCACAAATTTTCATCAAATTCCAAAACTTCTAGGGGGTTCAAATGGTCGAGCAAAATCAGTCGTCTGCAGTCACCGTTAAAATTTGCAGCATTTTGCTTCGACCATTTGACCCTCTTAGAAGTTTTGGAATTTGATGAAAATTTGTGAGGATGATCATCTTACCCTAGACAACACCCTCACCAAATTTCATCAAATTCCAAAACTTCTAGGATGGCCAAACAATGTCTCAAAGCAGCGAAAACGCTGCTTTGATAGGCAGCATCCCATTCCTCATATATATATATATATATATATATATATATATATATATATATATATATATATATATATATATATATATATATATATATATATATATATATATATATATATATATATATATATATATATAGATATATATGTACCCACTGTGTGCACCGCATGCATGCAACGGTGCAACAGACGGTTGTAGTGCAGTGCCGCACTTACCGCATGCCGCATTATAGCATGCCCCTATATATATATATATATATATATATATATATATATATATATATATATATATATATATATATATATATATATATATATATATATATGGGTCAGGATCGGATGACCCATCAAAATTTTGACCCATTAATAACCCAGCACCCTTTGAGGCACCTAGATGTTTTAGAATGGGCTGCTTTTTTGTAGACATGTTGTCTATGATATGTTGATCATCCTCACAAAAAATCAGCCCATTCTAAAACCTTTAGGTGCATTAAAGGGTGCTCTTCAAATCAACGGTTAAAATTGACATTCAAAAACCGTTGATTTGAAGTGCGCATTTGATGCACCTAGAAGTTTTAGAATGGGCTGATTTTTTGTGAGGATGATCAACATACCATAGACAACATCCCTACAAAAAATCAGCCCATTCTATAACCGCTAAGTGCCTCAAAGGGTGCTGGGTTATTAATGGGTCAAAATTTGCTGGGTCATCCGATCCTGACCCTATATATATATATATATATATATATATATATATATATATATATATATATATATATATATATATATATATATATATATATATATATATATATATATATATATATATATATATATATATATATATATATATATATATATATATATATATATAGGCATGCTTCACTGCGGTCTGCGGTCACTGCGGTCCGTGCGGTCCGAATCCGTAGCTGTCCGATGCCGCACGCGCGGTGCGGTGCACCGCATCAGACGGCTGCGGGTGCGGACCACACGGACTGCAGGACCGCATTTAAGCATCTCTCTCTCTCTCTCTCTTTATATATATATATATATATATATATATATATATATATATATATATATATATATATATATATATATATATATATATATATATATATATATATATATATATATATATATATACATAAGGGGCGGGGAGCCTGCACCCGAGGTGTAGCATTGTTGTTGCACCTCTCGCCTGTTTACCCCTGTACAAGTTTTGGAATTTGATGAAATTTTGTGAGAGTGTTGTCTAGGGTAAGATGATCATCCTTACCAATTTTCATCAAATTCCAAAACTTTTAGGGGGCACAAATGGTCGAAGCAAAATCTACAGATTTTAACGGTGACTGTAGACGGCTGATTTTGTTTCGACCATTTGAAACCCCTAGAAGTTTTGGAATTTGATGAAAATTGGTGAGGATGATCATCTTACCCTAGACAACACCCTCACAAAATTTCATCAAATTTCAAAACTTCTATATATATATATATATATATATATATATATATATATATATATATATATATATATATATATATATATATATATATATATATATATATATATATATATATATATATATATATATAGTGCTATGCTTCAGTGTGGTCTGCAGTCCGTGCGGTCCACGACCGCAGCCGTCCGATACACGCGCGCGTGTACAGCGCGGTGCAGCGCACCGCATCGGACGACTGCGAGTGCGGACCGCATTTAAGCATTTCTCTCTCTCTCTCTCTCTCTCTCTCTATCTTCTATATATATATATATATATATATATATATATATATATATATATATATATATATATATATATATATATATATATATATATATATATATATATATATATATATATATATATATATATATATATATATATATATATATATATATATATATATATATATATATATATATATAGAGAGAGAGAGAGAGAGAGAGAGAGAGAGAGGATACGGGGTATTGGCTAGCGGCCTATTTCGACGAAATGCGCAGCCACCCATTTGATATCCCTAGGAGTCTTAGAATGTAATGATTTTTTGTGAGCATAAGCATCTTATCTTAGATGGAACATCTACCAAAAATCAACAAATTCTAAAACTTTTAGGGGCATCAAATGTAATATTTCAAATTAACGGTGACAACGAACGCTCGATAAAACTTCTAACATTTGATACCCTTAGGAATTTTAGAATGTGCTGATTTTTTGTGGGTGTTCTATATAAGATAAGATACTTATGATCACAAAAAATCAGCACATTCTAAGATTTCTAAGGGCATCAAATGGGTGGCTGCCCATTTTTTCAAAATAGGCTGGCAGCTCATTTCCCATTTTCTCTCTCTCTTTCTCTCTCTCTCTCTCTCTCGCTATATATATATATATATATATATATATATATATATATATATATATATATATATATATATATATATATATATATATATATATATATATATATATATATATATATATATATATATATATATGGGCGTGTTAGGATGCGGCGTACGGTGTCGCGCCGCAGTCGTCTGATGCACCGCTGCATGCATCGCACGCAGCGGGTGCATCAGACGGCTGCGGCGCAATACCGCACGCACCGCATACCGCATTTTATCATTCCTATATATATATATAGAGAGAGAGAGATAGATAGATAGGCGTGTTAGGATGCGGCGTGCGGCGTCGCACCGCTGCCGTCTGATGCACCGTTGCGTGCATCGCACGCACCGCAGCGGTGCATCAGGCGGCTGCGGTGCGACGTCGCACGCACCGCACTCCAGATTTTATCATATATATATATATATATATATATATATATATATATATATGTATATATATATATATATATATATATATATATATATATATATATATATATATATATATATATGTATATATATATATATATATATGTATATATATATATATATATATATATGTATATATATATATATATATATATATATATATATATAAGACTTTGAATATACTTAGCTTATATTATTTAGCCTTTAACTTGTCACACCGAGCTCGGAATTAAGTTTCGTCTGCACCTACGTGCCCGAGATGAAACCCTCTATACAAAAATATAAGAAATTAATAGATAGTAAACCTGTTAGAAAATAAAATATGAAATGACTATTTTACCCATAGTGGTGTTTGGGTCATAACTTGGCATTCGAACTCCGAAATGAGTTCCGTCTGTGGCTATGAATTCATGGGCGAAAGATGAACATGATGAGACCATAAAATGACAAAACCGAAGCTTAAAAGTAAATTTACTATTTTACCCCTATAAGGTAAAATGGTCATTGGGACTCGGAATCGAGTTCCGTCTATGACCACATGCTTGTGGTTACGATTCAGACCCATCGATATTATAAAACCCTAAACCAGAGCCTTAGGTAAAAATATCATTTTACCCCTATATAGTATTTAGACCATTAGTTCACTAATTAGACATCGAAGTTCGATTCCGTTAGTCTCACAAGAAAACCCTACAGAATAAACTCTCAAATTGACAAAGTAAGGAAAACCAACTAATAATTAGAAATATATTGATTTCAAGTCATAATCGTATTAAAGGATCATCCGCTGAGGAGTGATACTACAGCCCATCAGGTAGGGGATCTAAACCTGGTGAATTCTTATTGAGATTATGACATTAAAATGATAGATAAATGTATAAAGACTGATATAAAGTAGGAGATATGCTGATCATTTTGGATGTGGGGCTTGCCTTACCTGAGGCCTAAAAGAAACCTAGGTGTGGGGCTAGCCTTGTCTGATGACAAAAAGAAACCCAGGTGTGGGACTAGCCTTGTCTTTGTGACCAAAAGAAACCCGGTATGGGGCTAGCCTTGTTTTTGTGACTAAAAGAAATCCAGGTGTGGGATACCCTTGTTTTGAGATAAAAAGTCCCTAGGTAAGATTCATACCCTAGCTTGAGCCAAAAAGGGAATTGGGTGATCAATAACTCTTTTATAAATGCTCATGAACATATTTGATATTAATTTCAGTACATCAAATTTATCTTGAATAAGATAGGTTTATCAGTGAGTCGGTGGATTAGACTCACCCCCTACATGTTTTATGCCTCCTTCAGATACTAACCTTGTACGACCTGGTGAGAAGGAAGCTAAAGAGAACTTAAAGAAGGAGTCGGAATGAATTGTGGATCCACTATATACTCCTTTCTATGAGGAGGCAGGAGCGGAGATCTGAGGAATCAAGGGAATCTTAATGTCGTTTTATTCTAGAATAAGCCATGTATCGAAATCTATACACTGTACTACATGGTTTCGAATAAATAAAGGGGTTCCAATTATTTCCGTATTCAATTAAAATTGTTGTATCAAGTTTTTCTTCTAACACCCCAGTGTTATACGGATTGTCTAAATCCGTAAAATACCGGGGTGTTACAGAGTCCAAGGGTTAGAGGAAAATTCAAGTCAAAGGAAGAAATAACTTGTTCAGAAGCCTCGAGGCCCTATTTATAGAGAGTCCATTGCATGGGGACGCACGCACGGATTTTAAAAGCATTAATGGGTGGCGGTTCAAAATTTGAACACGGGCGCAAGCATGCCCGAAGCTACCATGTGGTGCAAAATAGAAGGGAACTCAACCAACATTCATAATTCCCAGAGCACGAGCGCCGAGAAGTGAAAGTTTCTTTAGCATGAAAATTGAGGCAATTCGGACATTACCGTTGTGTATGACCAGACACATCTCAAATTGCCTAGAGGAGAGAGGAATAATCCCGACCGAGCGAAAAGCATTTTAGAGACCGATCGATAGGGAGGGGGTATTGTGTGTACCAGAATAAGTGCCAAGGGAAGATCAAATCAGAGGGTGACACAGGGAAGTCCCGAAGCAGGGCCATGTTGGGTGACCGATCGGTTGACCAATGGGTGTTGACCGACCAGTCGATCAAAAGCTTTTAACTGACCAGTCAACCTCGAGACGTCGACCGACTGGACGGTCAAAAGCTATCAATCAACCAGTCGACCCTTGTACATCGACTGGCTGGTCAGTCAAAACCTACCGACTGACCGATCGACCCCATTGTAGTCGACCGAGTGGTAGGTCAGAACTAACCGTCGATCGGTCGACTAACCGATCGACTAAGTGTTGAGATATTTGACCGATCTGCATAAGAACCCAACTGTCTGATTGATCAAAACTGATCGCCCAACCGTTCAACCCGTGGGTGTCAACCGATCGGCCGCTCAAAACCAATCTATCAACCTATTCGTGTCAACCGAATCGACTAGTCGATCCGGGAGTGTCGACCGACCGATCACCCAAAACCGATCGGACATTTATGGTTGGTCGATCGCAAAGGAAGGACGCGCACAAATCTGAGCCGCTTTTTCCACCACAAGGCAGATATTTACGCGAAGAAGTGCCACGAAGATCACGCACCTAGATTATTTGGTAGTTATGCCCGAAAATCTTGGTCGGGCGAGATCACAAGAAAAAAGCCCACGTCTCGAGATTTTTGATCGACCAACAAGACAAGGCACATCCATCATAATAAGTGTAACAGCACGAAGGAGTGATTACGAGATGACATGTCATTCATGCATGAGACGATTATTGCAATCATGGCGACACGCTATCAAGATCCATCCTGCTCAGGGCACACCAGCTGCCACTCCGAGGCACTATAAAATGGGACCTACCCACTCAACAAAGGATTAGAATTCTAGAAGGGGAGGTGATGCTGCTAACTTTTCAGAATTCTCGCACTGAGAGAGAGAATTGAGAAGTCTACATTTGGAAGGCCAGTCTTTTTGGGTGTAAAAGGGTTTGGGTGAGAGTTTGTAACCTGCTTAGCTTGCTAGTGCATTTCACGCCCCACCCCGTGGTTTTTTCCCTTCTAAGATCGTGAAGGATTTTTCCATGTAAACTCAGTCAACTTGTTCATTGGTCTATTAGATTGTGCTTTCCAACTGAACCGCTCAAAACCAAAAAAAAAAACCCACAGGAGGGAAAGAAAATGAGGAAGGAGGAGGAAGAGGATGTTGAAGATATGGCTCCAAACAAGATCTAGGAGGAATCGGCCAGGAAAGTTGTGTGCATGACCTCCCCAGGTCATGCGCACGACGAACATTGGCATAAAAGTCGAACAACAAATCGAGACTGGGTCGTGGGCACGACTTAGTATGGTAGTACACTATTGAGGCAGGCCTGTGTTTTCTCGTGGGATTCCTTCAACTTGGATACGAATGTTTGCCTATAAAGAGGAAGGTCTAGGACAAACCTAGATACACAAGAGAGGGTTTATCAAGTCTCTATTAGGGTTTAGAGGGTAGCCATCATCAAGAGAGAGGGAGGTGAATCCAAGGAGGCTTGTGGGCTTCGAAAAGGGTTTCTTCTTGTTCTTGGGGATGAGAGGGTTGCGAAATCTATTCTCCTTTGGGAGGACTTCTCATTTTAGGGGTGTGAGAGATTGGAGAGAGACAAAGAAACTCGTACTCGGGTTATCCCCATACTAGTGAATCCATTAATCGTTGTTGCCAGACACCGTGTGTGATTTCTTTGTATTTTGTTTATTTGATTGTCTTCTCAGCAGTGGTGAGCCATCGTCTTCTCTGTGGAGGTTCTTCGCTCGTCTTGTTCTCTCACCCTTTCCGCTGCGCAAGGGCCTCAGATCACAATAGAGGAGGACGAGGGAAAGAGGAAAAAGGAGGAAGAGGAGGAGGAAAAGGGAAATAAAAAGGGAGGCAACGGTGGGTTGCTGGCGGCGGAGACAAGCAATGGTGGGTTGCCGACAATGGTGGCGGAGGCGAGCGACAGCGTGCAACGGCAAAAGAGGGGGGGGGGGGGGCACTTTAAACGAGGGATGCCTTTGGCAAAAGAGGGGGCGGTTTTTAGACGGGGGCACTTCATATAGCAAACCGAGGGCTGTATATAGCTCCACCCTTTGGCATTAGTTGTTTGGTCCCAGATCCGATTAAAAACGATCCGACTAGATTCGGAATATAATCGGATCAAATTCGGATCTACCTTTATCCGATCCGAATAAGATCGGATCCGATGCATTTATTTAGCTTTTGTAATATATATCATAATCCGTCCAATGTCCAACTCACCCATCTTATTTCAACCCTTAGATGCCCAACCAACTATATTATTTTAATTGCCGGATCTATGGATCGTCAAATCTATTGACCCAAGCTAATTAAGGATTTAAGTTTACAAGTTGTGAATTTTTGTTGAACTACATGGTGTTTTGACCTTCCGAATCTGCAAACTAGATGTGATCCGAGTTCAATCAGAATCCAAAAACTCTAAGGTTGGTATTATTATTTTGGTCTAAGATCCCATTAAACAAGATCCGAGCCAATTTGAAATATAAACGGATCAAATTTGGATTATCCTGATCCGAATCCGAATCCAACTATATAAAGGGAAGGGATAATAGAAGGGAAGTGGGGTCCACAATATAAAAAATATAAAAAAAGTGATAATAAGAGTGAATGGATTATCGAATCACCAACCCTTCAGTTTTTTTGTTTGTTTTTTTGTTTATATTGTTGACCCCAATCCACTTCACCAATCCCTTCACGCCACGTCTCCATGTGCTGGCTCCACCACCCGACGGCTACCTCCATCACCGTCCGTCCATCCGTTCATGCCAGGGACCACGGCTAGTTGTGTTGGTTGCCAATCAAAGGGGAGGATGGTAGGTCCGGGGGAGGAGAGTAAAGAAGGGAGAGGAAGAGGGCTTAAGCAGGGAAGAGGATGCGACCACCGGAGGGACGGCGATCACCGGAGGAACGAAGGGGGGCTGGAGGGGGAACGAAAACAAATAGGGGTGCAACTTGGGTTGGGTAAAACCGCTAACCGACCGAAACCGGCATTCGGGTATTTTGACCAAATGGGTCGGTTCAGTTCTAAGTTTTGTAGACCCGACTAAATATGGGCCGGCTCTGAGTTGGGTCTCTGATACACATGACCCAACCCAAGAACTGATATATATAAGTCACAGCATTGGCCATCAACATATTGTGGGATCTATGGAAATAACGAAACAAGAAAAATTTTAATGGTGTTACACTAAAATTAAAGATGGTTGTTTGGTTGGTGATAACCAATACAAAAGAATTCATGGAATCTAATTTTACGTTGCTTGGGGTGCAATGCCAAGGTCGGACTCGCGAAACCATTGATGTGGCCTGGACTCCTCCAGGGAAAAACGAATACAAGCTGAACTTTGATGGAGCAGTGGATGCTGACACCTCAAAAGCTGGAGCTGGAGCAATCATTCGGGATTGGCATGGGAGGATTCTGGTTACGGGGAGCTACGGCATGGAAACCAGGGCGGTGCCTCATGCGGAACTTAGCGGGTTGTGGGAGGAGCTCAACCTTGCGATTGCCATCATCCCCAACAAGCCACTCTGAATTGAGGGCGATGCCCAAACTATCATCAACAAACTCAACCAATTAGGAGATGATCATCCCATGATGCAAGATGTCGCCACTATCCTCAAAAGCTTCCCATGTCTGCGAGTTTCACACATATTCCGCAATGGCAATCGGGCGACTGATTGGCTCGCTGGAGTGGGAAAAACCGAAAGGAAAACGGAAGTGCGCACTTCATCCTTTGCGCCGGACCTACTAGAGATCGCAAGATAAGATGCCCATGATTGAGGGCGGCCAGTCCATCGAGGTATAACCTTGGATGGTTGTTCCGTGCTTTGTCGCTGTAATATTTTATACTATGGAATAGTTAAATTTGGCACGAAAAAAAAAAACATATATATGTCATGGGTTTAGACTTTGGGGCTACATTACACTAGCACATGAGTAACTGTTTGTTGTTTGCTAACATTGAACTAACTACCAAGAGACATTAATGTGCGACTAAAGTATAAAGCCAATTTGGATCTCTAGTTTGCTAGTAAATAGTTGATAAATAGTATTTTTTTAGACTAACTACCAACCTAAGAACCGATCTCACCCAACCTGACCACAGTGCAGGTCGGATCGATTCGGGTCTATGCCCAATTTGGATTGGTTCGGGTTTCCATATGGTATATCCGAATTAGTCCAGTTTGATTCTGGGTTAGCTCAAACCCGAACTAACCCGACCCGAGTTGCACCCCTAACAGCAACAACGTGAGGGAGATGGCCACTGAATACAAATGCGGCTGAGGGACTAGCTGTAACAAAGTGTCTTGTCTGGAGGGACTGGAGCTCAAAACCATATCTCAAAAAGGGGTTTTCACTAAGCCCCCCTATATATATTTACACAGTATCATTGGATTGAAAAAAGAAAACTGCTCAATACAAAGAAGAGGTCTTGAACCAAGAAAACAATGACCACCCACATATATACAAGCCATTGTGAAAAGGTTACAACTCCGAAATGAAGGCAAATAAAAAGGTTGGCTTGATAATAAACACAATTAGAATGATCGAAGCCTCGGCTACAATACACACTAACTCTAATACAATCATAAAAAATATCTAAAATTAAAACCTTGTTACATTTCTATAGATTTTCAAACCCTTGTTACACTACAAACTAACGCCGAAGTAATTTTATTCAGTTTCCAGCCATAGAGCGATCGTCAGGTCCCGCAAGCACGATCTGCCATTAATCACAGAAATCTAAGAAGCCAAAAGAGCAAAGCAGGAGGAAAGGAAGAAAAAAAACCGCAACGCTATCAGATTTTTGATTACAGGATTGTCAACGATACCTCGGAACAAGTTATGCAATGAGGATCAATGATCTACAGAGAGGCGATGCTTACATTACAATCGGAAGCAAATCTCCGGGCGAGCATGATCGCCACATTTCTCTCCCTCGCTGATTCAAAGGCTAGCGTGAAGCAAAGGCCTTTCCTAGCTCGCCAGAAGAGGGTCTGAGCTGCAGCATTGCCACCGCCTCTAACCCCACATAGCTGGGCATTGGACATGGAAAGTGATAGAATTAGATAGAATGCAAGTTTAATGATCTCAGATTTACCAGTCTCGAGGGCTAGCTTCTTAGGCCAAGCCCTATGCTCAAAGGAAATCAGTGTTAGTGGCAGCTCTAAGCTCAAAGGAAATATTACATAGAGACTGGACGAGTGTTGCTGTCCGAAATTATTGAAGAATGCACGAAGATAGAGCAAGGAGCAACATAGTACACATATCACATGCAATGCATAGAAAATGACAAGGGTTTCCAAGAAATAACATTGAAATGCCTAGATGTGTACCGCAAGGCGACTAGTTAGCCTCCTCAAGACAAACATGTATATCTGCCATCCTTGGTCATAAAATCAAATACCCCCTTATGCTCCCCTGTTATTCTGTGGATTTGGAAAGAGGGAGGATACTTCTGTAGTTAGGGATTCACACCACTCGCTAACTCAATCGGACCCAAACCCGCTAAGATGGCACATCACCCCAACTTACAACATATGTGGGCCAAGTATTGTTAGACAAGTGTTGAGTCTCCAACAGTCCGAGTCAAGTATGGATTGGGTAGGCCTACCCATGTGCGTCATGATACATGAACTCTAAAGACTACAGACTTGGTTGTTACTCTTCATCTCCCCTTCTTTTGTATAGAAAATCATATACAAATCTGTAGTACAAAACTCACATGACAAGCCTCACAAAACTCTATCCCTATTTCTAAATCCCTCTACTCCCTTCTAAATCACATCGGGACCCCCATCCCTGATAAATCCAGGTCGTAAGGGGAGGTCCATAAGAGGTTATATGAAGCGGCCGTTACGTGCCCTCTTTGCCGATGTGTACTAACCGGTGAACTATCTCAACACTCCCCTCAAGCGGAGCAAGGCACAATTAGTGGGAGCTGCAGTCGGAAGAGGGCATAGCTCTGATACTATGTTAGATACCATCACAGCCCAAAACCCGGGTTGTAGGGGGAGGTCCACTAGAGGGTATATGAAGCAGCCATTAAGTGCCCCCCTTTCTAATGTGTGACTAACCGGTGGACTATCTCAACACCCCCCCCCCCCCTCTCAAGCGAAGTGAGGCACAATCGGTGGGGGCTGCAACCCAAAAAGGGCCCAACTCTGATACCTTGTTAGATACCCTCACACCCAAAACCCGGGTCGGAAGGGGAGGACCACAACGGGTATATTAAGCGGCCAATGGGTGCCCACTTATTGTGGGGAAAATTTCCGAGCCATCTTGATCAGGAGCCTCATCCCACAACCTTAATTAAATATGGATGGTTTAGAGAGATAGAAATTAGAATATAGAGAAAGATATAACACAGAGAGTTGTCGAAGTTCGGTCTCACGATCTGTCTCCGGGCGAGAGGTGTCACCTGATTTTCACTATAATACGAGTAAATGAGGGGTGAACGTTCTCTCGACAGGCCAAGAGAAGCTTCATACAATGGGATTGCACGGAGCAACTAGACGAGGACTCGAAGAAAGAAGAGAGCTCTGGCTCTGGCTCTAGAATCTCCTCTTCCTCTGATCAACTGACCAACCAACCAACCCCTTTATGTATGCCATAGGTTTCTTTTATAGCTGTAAACTGTGCTGATATAGCAGTAATGAGGTGGCATCGGGCTTGGGCCTTCATGCAAGCTGTTGTCCGGGCCTCCTAGATGGTCCCCTATTGTCCCGTTATCCGGGCCCAATAAAGGGGGGGCTTATTTGCGGGCCCTATAGAGTAGGCCCATGGGCCTGGGCTTACCTACTTGGGTCGTTGTGCGGGTCCATGTGGGTCTGGTCTGGTCCGATATAATTTTTGCTCCCACGCTTACCGATGTGGACTAAATTGATGAGCTATATCAACACCTCCCCTCACGTAGAGCATGTGTGGCAAGGCACAATCGGTAAGGAAGCACCCGGAGTAGGAAATGGGCCCAGCTCAGATACCATGTTAGATACCCTCACACCCCAAAACCCAAGTTGTAAGGGGAGGTCCACAACGGGTATATTAAGCGACCAATGGGTACCCCTTTTACCAATGTAGGACTAAACCGGTGGACTATCTCAACACCCCCCCTCACGCAAAGCATGCGTGGCAAGGCACAATTGGTAAGGGCGCACCCGAAGCAAGAGACGAGCCCAGTTCCTATACCATGTTAGATAGATACTCTTACACTCCAAAACCTGGGCCGTAAAGGGCCTTTCTAATATGGGACTAACCGGTAGTCTAATGGTGTGCATTTTCTCTCTATATAAGAAGAGGTAGTGTTATGTAATATGAAAATCAATACCAGAAGTCCACTCTCTCTCTCTCTCGTAATATGGTATCAGATAGTATCAGAACCGAGATGATTTTCCTATGGTTTCGGAGTTCTCTATCTGTGACCTCAGCCTCCCTGGTCACCACTGGTGATCTCGAGGCGACCGAGAATAGTAAAAGAATTTTCTTCCCCTTCTCCAACCTTCCTCCCGATCGCTTGCGACATCGCACTGACCTCGACTCTCTCCTCACTCACAGTTGATCTGGGGCGCCTCCTCTCGCTGGCCGTGAACGGCTCCTCTCACCGGCGACCTCGAAAAGGATAGAATCCTCCTCAGTATTGGCTGATCGTCATATGATGTGTCCTCTTCGGGACGGGATCGTGCGCAGATGTCACTCACATTGCCAAATGGTCTACGTGATCCAATGGTGACATCCCACGCAGTCATGTGGGGGTTTCACGCTCTTTCATGCAGTGGTTTCATGTGTTTTGTTACACCGTGGTCCGTAGCTCTCTTCACCGACCTCACGATCGACTGTCAGCTAGTATCCAAGCCGTCAGGTGATGAAAGGCTTTTTCTTCTCATACTCGTGCTCGTGCTCGAGATATGTTGCACGCATGTAATTTATCAGATCGAGGTTGTGCTTGTGATCAATATCAATAGCAACAACAGATCCACCCTTGGGTGATGAAGGCCTTGTCTTCTCCGTAGATCTATCGTCGCTTTTCCACCTCGTAATCAACAGTGCCAAGCCAAAATCCGACGCTGGCCCCTCTCGACATTGCTCGTGTAATCATCCCTCTACTCACCCGTCTCACTCACCCCACGGATGTCTGGCGTTGTTTTACTGATCTCTCCGCCTATCTACGACCCGTATGTCGTTCAAATCTTCGTCTCCTCTCTTGTGATCCCTGCAACACCGGTGTGATCCTCCTCCGCGATCTCTACCTTTTCTGCATCGGCCGCTCCACCGAACCTCGAATCACCACCCTATGCAGTCAAAGTCGGTAGTCAGCTCCTATTCGGCCATGGGCCGACTAGGACTAGTCGGGACTAATTCAGCACTAATCAACCAAAACTTATTCTAACCCCTCCCCCTCACTAAACATATATGATATATGAACTAGCATAAATTTCAATAAGTATATGATATTAGTCGGTCACTAACAATGCATGTTTTCACACTTCACATCATGGGTATAAATATATAAGTAACAGAGCACAGTTGTATTGACTTCATGCCCATGTGAGAAGACTCAGAACTAAGAATTCATCACAATATTTGTTTTCTGATGTTTAATCTATGAACAACCCAATTTTGATTATAGAGTTATATGGATATCAATAAATAAACAATAATTATTTATCTATGTTTTTATCTCAGATTCTCAGGTCCTCAACATATGATTATAGGGAAGAGCCATAGTTGTGTCTCAAGACTTCGAGGAAATCAAAAAATTCTAAACAAAATTGCTTGCAAAGACTCCTTGCAAAAAAAAAAATTTGCTTGCAGAATGCCATCTGGGGACTAATCCCAGTTGCTAGTCGAGGACTAGTCGGGATTCCGCCCAGCTATGAAAGAATCGAAATTAGTCGGTAGGCAAAATGCCGCCTAGGGACTAGTTGCCGACTAGTCCCGATTTCGATAGCATAGGCACCACCGGACCTCAATCTCCATGGCCTGACTTTCCCTTTGTTTGAGCTCGATTGCTCTCTTCTCCAGAGGTTTGTTTTTCCCTCTAAATCTAACCTCCATCACTACTCCGATTTCACAAATTCGTTCATCTCCTCCATGCCACTATGAATCCGAGGGAGGAGGGTGGTGGCCCTTTTCCTTCGATCCAATCACCACATGCTACTCCACGGCTCTAGTCCAGCATCACTAGAGAGGGAGAGGAATCAACACTTCCGTTGTCGATCCAACACTACCTACAAACAACAGAGGAGGATGAGGCTGCCTACCCTCCTCTGTCGACAACCTCAATGCAAGGTGCCCTTCTTCAAGTTCAACTACACGAAGAATATTGTATGTGATATACCGCAAAATATTTCGCAGTTTTTTGTCCGATGAAAATTGTATGTGATATTTCATATCGATGTCTCAAAAAAATAAAATATTTTGCAAAATTTCGCATACTATTTCAATTTTTTGATTCCTGAGTGTCGTAATCCCATGGTTCGTTCAGCATACCAGAAGCCCAACTATCTCTCCGTTGTATTCTTGGCGTGTGTTCAGCATGCTGGGAACCCTACCCTCTCTCCGATGTATTCCCCCGGTGCATTCAGCATGCAAAGAGCCCGACCCTCCCTTTCGTTGTATTTCCCAGGTGCATTCAGTATGCCGGGAGCCCAGCCATTGTCTCATCATTTTCTCTTCTTGGTCGGATTATGCTGTGGACCTTCCCTTACGATCCTTGCCACGCATACTCCGCGTGAGGGAGAGTGTTAACAGATAGTCCCACACCGGTGAGGGAGGCACCCATCACCCGCTTAATATACCGCTGTGGACCTCCCCTTACGACCCGGGTTTTGGGGCGTGAGGGTATCTAACATGAAAATAGAGTAAAGGGTAAGGGAGAAGCTCGATTGGGTTAGTGATGGGGGTAATGAGTGATTTATGATAATTATTCACCATTTTCCTACGAGTATATGGAAATTGAAAGCCTAATCGCATAGAGGTCAGAGTTCACCAAAAAGTTGGCTAATGTGAGGATGAAGAGAGTTCATTGAAGTCACAATATGAGCTGATCAACCAAATGCCCACTCAAAGTGACATGAAATTGACGAGGTCATAACAGATGTTCCAACATTCATAGTTGAAGCTACTCATACGAGTTGAGTGTTCATCCAACAGTCGATTCCACCAAATGAGCATGCAACATGACTGACTATGTCCCTCAGTTGCCCGAGCAAGCATGTTAAACATCCATGGTTCGAAGATAGTGGTATATATGGGTGCGGAGCCACTATAATGGCATCAATGTACATAAGCAATATGTGCCACTGCCAACGAAAGGGAACAGAGAAGCAAGCATGCGGAGCAGCAGAGAGAACATGCAAAAAAATCTCGATACATTCATAGAGATCGATAATATAGAAGCAAATCCTGGATCTCCTAATAGGCTATGGTCATCTTGGTCACTATTTGAGTTCCTTACATAAGCAAAACCTCACATATAATTTCCATTTGAAAAGTTAAGTGGGTGTAAATTTGTATGTGATTATATGTCTGTATGATGTATATATGTCCCATAGTACATTTGACTAAATAAATTACCATACTTAGAAATTTAATGCATCAGTTAAATTCATATGACACAAGATTCACACAGCATCTTACCTGCATTGAAGAGGAATAAGCTTCTTTAGCCTTTGTAGTATTTTCTTTATAAAGTTTTATCCTCATTTTCCCCACATGGAACACATGGATAGAATTTGAGGAATGATCGTGTCCATTCACTTGGGCGACAACCACCTAAAGAAGGAATATAACCAATATCGCAAGGGTAAGAATGTATTTGAAGGACACCAAATGCTATATTTTCTACTTCAAGGTAAAATAGATGAGTGATTGTCTCGTATATAGCTACTCATGATTTCCTTTCCACCACAGCCATCATTACGGAATTAATGGATCACATCCACACACACACAAAAAAAACCTAAGCATCATATTTTGTTCATGCAAAACTATTCTTTTCATATCAACCATTATCACAATAGAAACAATCCAGACAAAAATCAAACACATTAAACTGCAGAAGGTGTAAAAATAAATACTGTTCACATGTAAAATAATGGGATAATTTCTTTATTAGAAAGTTGAGTTCAATCCCCCCATCCTAAACCCCTCACAAGTCACAAGCACTCAACCAAAAACTTTTGTATAATATATATGGCCAGAATATCAGTATCAATCAATGCATATGACTACTAACCAACTATGATTTGACATGGAGTTTCATAAGGCAATAAAGATAAGGGTATTGGGAACAACTTCCCAAATTCCAGATATGTCCGCAATGGGGCTATAGAATTAACAATTTACATGTGTGTACATGCTATACATGTCTATTATATTTGTACACATGTCCCGGTTCCTGTTAGTTTTAACCAAAATTATAATATTTTGAAAGTTTGATCAATTTTGGAATCACATTATAGGAAGAGGAAGAGAAAAAAAGATGATGTTAACAGCCTAATGCAAATACCCAATAATTCCATACATTCAATCATTCTCAAATGGGAGCGTGCGCAAGGGCGCGCACACACACTATTATCGACAAGCATACATGTAGGCGTCATGGTTTCAAATTTCGTCCGAAATTACAAAATTTTGGCGAAATAATTTGGTTACGGCCAAGAACAAAACGAAATGAGGCTCAAAACCAAAGGGGACTGGCCATTTCGGTAATTTCAATCAAAATTTTGGTCAAATTCGGTTTCAACTTTCAGAACTGGAACTATAAATTTCAATCCATTTCGGTCAATTTCGGTCGAAATTTTGATCAATTTTGGTTTCGAAACAGGAACTATAAATTTGTCAATTTTGGTCGAAATTTTGGTTTAGGCTTGGACCAAAACTCGAAACAAAACCGAAATTTAAAACCTTAGTAGACATCAGCCGCATCACTATAGCAAAAAGAAAACATGTAAGACATTGACGGTAAGGTTCAAAAAACCGAACGATACTGGCACGTATGGGCCGGTACGACCCCCGATCTCCGTACCTGTACGTATCGGCCGGTTCAAGCCGGTACTACCGGTACCAATAGGCATTGGATTTTTTTTAGTTTTTTTAGGTGTTTTGGCCTCAACCGATACGTACCAGTCCGGGGCCGACCAATACGCGACTGATACCATGATTTTGAACTTTGATTTACGGTGTGACATAGACATGCTTCCGCAAGATCATAGTAATGATTGAATTTGCCTATAGCTCATGTATTAGTTTGCTTGGATATTACATAACAACTAAAAGAATGTAAACAACAAAAACATTGCCTATGAACATTATCGTTAGAGGAAGTATCAACAAAGTTCTTAAAGTGTATAGACTATTAGCATTAATAAACAACCCACACTGATTGCATAATTTCACCCTTGAGGCTTTTGGAATTAGTAGATTCTATACATGCACCCCCTTAGGTGAGACTATGTTGATCACTTTGTTATTCTCTCACACTCATATTTCTTTCTTAGGGTGATATCTCTTCCATCCCTATGCAATGGTTTGAGGGTTTGTGCGTACATGCTCCCTGTGTATAAGGTATCATCCTTGAAGATCTATCTCACCGCTCTATGGTTGGTTGTGGTGTACTGATTGCCTGATCTTCTTCGCAGTGTTCACTCAACCTCGTAGTCAGAACAACATTGGTATGCTAGATACCCTCACACCCCAAAACCCGGGTCGTAAGGATAGGTCCACAGCGGGTATATGAAGAGGGTGATGGGTGCCTCCCTCACCGATGTGGGACTATCCTTTAACATGTATTACAACCACAAAGCACGAGTCAAATAGCAAATATGTAAGTTCTATTTTTTGATGTAGACCTAGGCTTGCGAGCAATGGGGTTGAGACTAACTAATTTTCAAGATCATCTTCAAACTAGAAATATATCTAGAAAATAAGGTTATACTAATTTTTGCGCCAATTTTTCTAAATGGAGTGATTGGCCAACGACCTGGGTTTGGCCCATGTTGGCTGTCCAGACCCACGTGTTCCATGATATCCCCATGTGGCTAGAACTGTAAATTGCTCAGGCTCGAGTTGAGCCACCCCAAGCCAAGGCCCAATATGAAGACTCCAAACTTATTGACCTGTGCCCAAATCCCCATCGAACCCTAATCGGATACTTGGGGTTTGACCAAGCCCGATCAAACTTTCTTGTGAGTCCTGAGCCCAAATCTAGTTCGAACATTTTGCACGGTCTTCACCCTTTATCAAATCACCAAACGAAGAAAAGGCATTGATTAAGTCACGTATTGAAAATAATATGTAAAAGAATGTTCTTTAAATCTGAACCAATGATGTTAATAAAGTTTGCATAATATTTAATGTTCACCATACACTCTATAAATTATTCAGGCTTTGCGCTGTCCATACCATGCCCGAAACACTTTCTGCTTGAAAATCCGAGACTCATCCTATTCAAGGCCCAAATTAATCCTGGCCAAACTGGGCTCAACAAGATGGACCTCTATTTGGTTGGAACCCATATACAGTTACCCTCCTTGTGGCATTACCAAGTAAGGTTTAAAATGCTGTTTTTGGTGTCGATTTCGGTCAGCCAAAAAAAAAAAAATAAATTTATAGTTTTTCGGTCAAATGTCGATGGAAAATTTGTAAAATGGAAAGACAAATAATATTTCCATTTTATTAGCTTGGTATGAAAAAGATAGAATTTTTCAATGAAAATTCAGGATAGAACCTATTCGGTGTTTTTGGTACTTTTTGATCCTTGTCGGACCAAAAAAATGTAAAACCGACAATTCCCACCTTTTTCTATGTCGTACCCTCAAAAAACAGACAAAATTTGGTCTTTTTGGTCGAAATTTGACGACAATTGAAACCATGTCACCAAGCACACGTCCCCCTCCATCCTCATCTCCTTTCCCTCCCTCTTTTTTCTTTATGTCCTCCTTTCTCGTTTACCTTGTGCACACTTCTTTTTTTTTTTGATGGACCGGCCAGGCGGTTAGAGTGCACACTTCCTTTATGTGATTATTTTCAACATTGTTTCAATGACCAAACAAGGTCTAGAAATAGGTCCACAAAATGAGGACAAGATCCTGAATAGGAAAAGGTCGAAACATTGGAACATGGTTTTTGTGTGAAACTGTTTGAATATGAAAAGTCAAAGAAGATGAGTTTTATGTCATTAAAATGAACATAAACCCTCAACTCCACCCATATAGTGATCAACCCTGAAGATAATTTTGTTAGAACCACTTTCATCTAAGTTTTGAACTAAAGCAAACTAAACCAAACCGTACCGAACCCAAGAGATCTGCTCAAACCTATATAATGTGGATGGGCGGGGCACTCTGCAATGTCGCCGGCCCACTAACTGTTAGCTTTATACAATGAAAAAGTTCATTTTAGGCGTAGTTTGGGATTCCTATTGTGGGGCCAATCTGGCCAAAGCAGGGGACATGCCTCATCCTAGGTCAATGTAGATTCATGTACTTGGGATTGAAACCCTATTGGGTGCTACTTGACTCAATTATAGTCTAATTTGGCATACCTATATGACACAATCTGCTGATTTATGCAGCTTTCATCCTAAGTAAAACCATTTGAGGTCATATTCTAGTCGCCGATCCTGGCCCTTTTCGGCACTACTCTGCGTGCAAGCATCACCCTCCTGACAGATATGACTACTCTCCTGACAGGTTTGGCTACTCTGTTTTCACCTCTGCCTCTCCTGACACCTCTAGACATTCTATTGTTGCTTCTTACTCTCCGTCCTACCAAGATTTTCATACTGCTCTCTATAGTCCATATCCATCGGGAGCCCAGTCGTACCGTGAGGCAATTTTACATCCAGAGTGACGACATGCCATGATAGTGAAACTTGAGGCATTCTAGCTGACCCAAACATGGGACTTGGTTCCTTGTCCCTCAGGTGTGGTGCCTGTCAATTACAAATGGATCTTCAAGGTCAAGACTCGACCTGATAGTTCCATTGAGCGGCACAAGGAAGGCTCGCCTTGTTGCTCGTGGCTTGTCCCAGGAGTATGGGATTGACTACGAGGAGGCGTTTGCCCCAGTTGCTCGGATGACCACCGTTCGCACCCTCTTAGCTGTGGTAGCTACTCGAGGATGGCCACTCTATCAGATGGACGTCACTAATGCCCTTCTCCATGGTGATCTCTCAGAGGAGGTGTACATGGCTCCTCCGCTAGGCATCTCTGCTCCTTCTAGCCACGTCTGTCGTCTGCATCGGGTCATCCACGGGCTTAAGCGGGCTCCACATGCATGGTTTGATCGATTCCGTAGTGCCATGTTCACTCACTCCTCTAGTCAGGTTATTGTTGTTCTACTTCTGTATGTGGATGATATGATCATCATCGGGGATAACAGTGCTACCATAGCATCCCTTCAGTGTCACGTCCAGAGTCAGTTCGAAATGAAGGATCTGGGTCCTCTTTGCTACTTCCTTAGACTAGAGATTGCCCGGTCAGCTCGTTGATTGTTGATCTCCCAGCAGAAGTATATCTCCGATATCTTTACCGATGCTGCTCTCACTGACTCTCGCACTACTGACACACCTATGGAGCTCAACTTGAAACTTCTTTCTACAGATGGTGAGCCTCTCCAGAATGTCTCCCGCTACTACAGGCTGGTTGTGATGCTAGTTTATCTCACCATGACTAGGCCAGACATTGCCCATGCTGTTGGTGTTGTCAGCCAATTCGTTCAGGCTCCTCGCTTTGTTCACTATGCAGCGGTCCTTCGGATCATCTGCTATCTACGGGGCACCATCACCCGTTCGCTGTTTTTTCCTTCCACCTCTCTGTTGGTGCTGCACGCCTACTTCGATGCAAACTGGGCAAGAGATGTTGCTACTCGCCGCCCTACCACTGGCTACTGTGTGTTCCTTGGTGACTTATTTCTTGGTACAACAAGAAATAGGAGTCCGTTGCTCGCTCCAGAACCGAAACCGAATATCGGGCTATGGCTTCCTCAATCAAGGGAGCATACTGCTGATTTTCTCACAAAGCCCCTTACGATTGCTCGCTTTCGGTATTTTATCAACAAACTCTCAGTACATGATCCACCGTGAGTTTGAGGAGGAGTGTTAATATATAGAGATAGGTCGATGTACAGTCGGGTCGGGTTACTTGTGTATTGATGTACATATATATTGGGCTTAGTCCCTCAATGAAGAGAAATTTCATTATCTCCAAACCCTAGCCATCATCTCCTAACAATAGAGATGCAAAACTGCAAAATTTGATTTTCATGCACATATTTTGCAACTTACAAATTACAATCGTAAGCAAGGGCTCTATCTTTTTCAACTACATTTCTCATATTAGTTAAATTGTCTATATTTCTGTGTTCTTATCTTGTTTTTTAATAAATATTCAAGGTTTCTTGATACGTACCTAAGTTATAATTTAAATTTTTTCTAAGACAATAGAATCTTATGATCCTCGATCTGATTCGAGTCAACCCCCTATCGATCCTTGGTGGAATCCTTATCCTGACAACCTTGCTTGCATTGACACCCTAACCTTTCACCAGTCGAAAGGTTGTGTCCGCTCTTAGGTATTGGGTATTAATCTGAATCACACTCGAAATGGAACACACTATTAGGTCTTTGTGCAATGATAACATGACCATGTATACTTCTTTACAGTTACGTTGAGTACGTCTTGTTTACTGTGGATAGCTTTCCTCATAGACCTCCTCTATGTGATCGAATGTTTGAATGGTTTTATGTGTGATAGCATGAGGAATAGATCCTTGAGGGCACCAATTTTGAGATATGGATGTGTAATAACAAGTATCTAATCCAAAATCAACATGTCTAAACCCATCGTAAGATGACTATGGAGATACTAGTCTTGGTATGCCCTTATATGGGGATCTTGTCCATATTGTTAACATTGTTTTTTTGTGGAACAGTAGAGACTCTACATATATCCCTTACTTGAGATCAGGGTGATGGCTTTTGAGTTTCTCATCTCTCGTCTCCTCCGGTCCAGTGATCCTCTTTCATCTCAAGGTAGGGCGGGTTTGAGGAGTGATTTTTTTGTGCTCCTTGTGTAGTAAAACAATGACTCAAAATCTCTCTCCAAGTTCTCATAGACTTTTGATTGCGATTGGGCTCATGCAATCGATTGTTTCCTGTACATAATTGTGTTTATGGATTTTTCTTGACATGCACAATCTTACTCCCAACATAGTCTAGTGAAAAAAATCATATGAAAGATGATATGGGTATTCTTTTTGTCAGCAGTACACAATCCAGCGAGGGAATTTTTTTTTATTTGACCTGAATTATAAAACAAACATTTTTGTATTATTAAATGTTGAAAGACTTAACACATGTTGAGATAGGAAGTTATACTGAATAGATAAGGGCTATCAATTACATCGTATGACAACTTGACAAGTGAAGCATGGATAAAATAAAATACATCCATGTGACAATACCCTGAGTGCTCCAAAAGGCTGAACTTATGGAGAGAACATAGCACAACGGGTATATTAAGACAATGATCTCCGCTCCCATTACAAATGTGGGACAAATCGCTCAACACCCGCCCGTGCGTGTTTCAACGGGGACCTACCCGAACACGGAGATCAAGAGACATTTGCGGCTGCGTTGGGGCCACTCGGATGACGTTACTGGATCGCCCATCTCTGATAGCATGTGACAACACACGGAGCGCTCCAAAAGATCAACCTTATGGAGAGAGGAGAGCACAATGGCTATATGAAGACAATGATCTCTGCTCCCATTATCGATGTGGGACTAAATGCTTGTTGATGAATTATTTGATCAAAATTCTTATGATGCCACATTTTGTTATTAGAAGGTAATTATCAGCATTACTAATAACATGATGTATTGAAAGGAAAATGAAAAGCGTACATTGAACTCCGTAGCAGGCTTTCTTACGAGTGCCTCCACATAGGCCCCCAATCCAGCAGCTGTTCAGGGTAATAAAGTCAGAATGAAATTTAGTTAATTCTCAAGAGAAAGTGTTAGATACCCTCACATCCCAAACCCGGGTCGTGTGAGGGTATCAAAGGGTAATAAAGTCAAAATGAAATTTAGTTAATTCTCAAGAGAAAGTGTTAGATACCCTCACACCCCAAACCCGGGTGGTGTGATTGAAACATCAGAAACGAGGATAATCATGTTATTTTTATAATGGAAGAAGGGCCAAACCATGATCTATTGGACCAGTTGTTCTCAGTGTGACTCTTTCATCATTTATAACCACCTCTGCTTCCAATAATAGCCCCACATCAAAGGGCTCGGGAGCATAAACTGATTTTGTTGCCCCTGCATGTTAGGGAAGGTTGAAACAATATAACGCCAAAACCTATGTTGTGGAAAAGAAAAGAAAAAAAAGATTCTGGCAAAACTATGGTTATCAATACAAGCACTTGTTTGGAGAGTAATAGAGGAGGAGATTAAGAAAAATAAAGAGAATATATACACGAAAGGAAACAAATTTCACCAAACTATCAATACATACATATAAACCATATAAAATGAAATAATCTATATAAATTGTTACTTTACAAGATTCTGACCTGAAACCATTTACTTTAATGGAACCAAAAAGTTTAATTACCATTGCCTAGTATTAAAATCTATTTTGTCATGGTTCCCATGTCTGTAGTTATAGGATATGAATTGCCTGTCAACATGGACAATGTCGTATGTATGTGGCAGTGGCACAATATTTTCTATAAGCTTGAGCATGTTCTATTCTTCTATGGAAAGTATATCTTGAAGTCCTGGGAAATCATCAACCCGTTTCTTGGTACACCATTCTCTCTCTCTCTCTCTCTCTCTCTCTCTCTCTCTCTCTCTCTCTCTCTCTCTCTCTCTCTCTCTCTCTCTCTCTCTCACACACACACACACACACACACACATATATATATATATAGCCTACTCCATGGAGAAGACTACTTACCTACTCCATGGACTAAATAGACGCCACATGGCACTTTTTAATCGGATATTTTATTGATATATGGTCAATCCAATATGAATAGATTAAGATTATGAAAAAAAATCTGAATAAGAAAACTTAAATCAATCCGATCAAGTTGAAACAAATTTAACGATATATTGTGAATCGTAAAAATAAATTTTCTTTATGCTAAAAATGCTACTTGGCATGTGTTTTTCTCAAATTTTTTTCTTGATAATTGTTGGGAGGGGTGAACCTAACTTGGCCAAGTCTTAACTCCAATTAAAAAGTGTCATGTGACATACATTTAACCCATGGAGTAGATAAGTTGCCTACTCCATGGAGCAGTCTCTCTCTATCTCTCTCTCTCTCTCTCTCTCTCTCTCTATGTGTATATATATATATATATATATATATATATATATATATATATATATATATATATATATATATATATATATATATCCATAATAGAGAAGACGCATCTCTGTCTCTAGAGGGTGGTTATCTGGCGGTTCTTCAAGAAGGTTTGACGCAAACTTCTCAAAGGTGGCCTCCACCTCTCCCTTTTCCGGATGACAAAGTGTAGCCTCTAGGGGAGTAGGCTCTTAAAGCTATGCAACTCTGGCTCTCTTGAGTCTTGACACTTATGGAGCAGCACCTCCGACTCGCTAGGTTGGTTCAGGCCAGGATCTCCCATTGTAGATGCCATCAACTCTTCCCTACCCAGATCGGGACCTTCAAGCTTCTCAAACTCCTCTTGGGAGGGGACAACACCCTCCAAGTCGATCTCTCTTCTCCTCCAAAGTGGGACGAGCTTCTTCTTTTGTGAGGGTTCCCATAGCATTGGGGGTTGATCGACCCACTCTTGAGTCCCTATTTAGAATTGGTCCCAGATTCTCCAAAAGTTCACTATTTTTCGCCTTCATCGAAAAGTCAAGTATAAAGTAGCCAACGAGGAAGCAGGCAAATAAAGTAGTTCGACTTGAGCTCGGTCCTACACCAGTCAAGTCAACAACCATCACAAAAGATTCCAACTTGTGCACCTGGTACCAATGCATCTCGTACCCCAAGATCTTCTGTAACTTCTTGTCAATCGCATTGACGGCCTTCTACCTTAATCTCTGGAGCAATGGTCTTAATCCTATGCCAGATGCTCAATACCCGTATCAGAACCATTACCCAGTAAAACTCTGCCCTGGGAAGGTCGTCAGTGCACACCCATGAAGACTTATTGGAGAGGATAACAAAGTACACTAGCATCGCCTATAACGTCGACGTGCATGTAGTATTCCACAAGAAGTACTAGATACTCATGCCAAGCCTCTATAAGACTACAGCTTGTTCATGATATCTATATAACAAATCACATGACTCCATTGCTAGTGATTTGATCTGAGTTGACTTGCAGATGGTGCAAAAGTTCGGACGTGAAGAGAAAGGGGTAGCCACAATTCCCTTTCAATCTGTCTTGCTGTAACAATGACGGAGTCCATTCGAGGCATGAAGATATCTTTCTCAACAGACTCCTGAGTGTCATATTCTTGCCCAATGCTCATCTGGATGTCGTGCATCACCCTTAAAAGGCTTTTCAAATAAGGACGGACAATGTACTAAATATCGCTCTACGGTGATCTGGGCATTTCGGATGAAATATAATGGCTGACACATGGGTTGTATTCATAAATATAGAGTCCAACCATTAAAGGACTTTTATAGATGAAGGAAACCTAGAAAGAACAACTTATTGTCACCATTAATGCTTAGGCGTCGCTGGAACAGAGGCAATTGAACCCTGGGCTCATCATAGCATCATCGTTTCGCTCACATCAACGAGCACTTGCGCAAAAATTTTGGCAATGATAATCGAAAGAGACATGTTCAAAAGCGGGAACCAACCTATGGGCTCTCCTTAAAGACAGAATTCAAACGCCTAGGGCAGCTTATGGGCGGAAATCCAAAGGGCGCTTGGTCAGGGAGTAGAACACTCCTCAATGTTGGGGCCTTATAGGAAGGCACCAACTTTAAATCTAATAACTTGGAATCAAGTTTGGCAGGCTGGAAGCACTACTCTCAAGTCGAACGGAGAAGGAATGCTAGACAACAAAATTTTGGGGCATCCTTTGAGCAGAAGTCTAGAGGGTGCTTGGTCGGGGGATAGAAGACTCCTTATATGGAATGACGTGCAAGTAGGCAACTCATGTCAGGCAGCTCGAGAACAAGTCAAGCAAGCTAGAAGTTCTTATATCGAGTGCTTCAGAGGGGGGAGGGGGAAAGCTGGTCAAATTATTCGACATCCACAATCGCCAAGTCAAGAGGCTTGTTTAGCCATGTTTTATGTCTTATCAAAATTCTTAGACAAATATAATTTGTATTCAGAGGTGTCCCAGTCGAAGGCGATTTCCAACAAGCTACAAGGAACATGCGAGAGTTGACCCTGGTCGGCATTATTGTAGATTTCACTCATGACTCAGACTCGACTACGTCGTCCAGACTCCAGAGCCGACCTCAACTCTTTCAACAACCCGACATAACATGCACCTTGATCGACCTAGGGCAGGTCAAGGCATTACCAGCTTAGAGTTGTTCAAGAGCAACGCAAGTCCGAAACTAGCTTGGAAGGCAACCAACTTCAGGGGAAGTCCAAGTTGAGTACCTTCAAAAAAGTCGGCTTCTCAGCAGAAGACTAGATAAATAGACTAACATATCAAGTCGACAAAAGAGTAGAAGAAAAGTAAAGTAACTGGTTTCTTTCATACAGATTGCAGTTACAATAAACGAGATGAAATACGAGTTACAATGATACAATTACATAAGGTGGGATGCATACTTATAATAATGACAAGTCGGAATCCTTGCCCGGAGTTGGACGCTACACTAAAGAATCTGTAAAAGCTGACTAAAGAATTTGGAGAAGCCGACAAAAGAACTTTCACCAAGTCACCCCACTTAGGAGAAGAATGCTTCTAAGGTAGGAGGAGTACGGAGTGGCTATCAATCATTGTACGCCTAGAACTTGCCCTTTTAAGAAGCAGGCAACTAGATGTCCTCAACCCATTGTTGGTCTCCCCTCACCTGCACATCTGACTCTGTAACTCAAAAGAGACAGAATATCGGTCAATCTGCCAAGCGCTCCCTACCGAGCAAGACCAAGAGGTCATTGCTTCAAAGACAATTGTTATCCAACAACGAAAGGCTTGGATGGGGTTAGGACCATTAGGGAGGGGTTCTCCTAATCTCTATTGGGATGGCCTGGTATCCCTTCCACAACTGACATCATATCAGATTAGGGAGGGAGCAACTCTAAAAAATATCGCAGCTCTCCCCTAACATGCTTACCAGTTCGATAAAGGAGAACCACTACTCATTGATACAATGGCCGAACAACCACCACCAACAGAAAGGGGATGGGAGTTAGAGGTCATGCCAGGTCACATGCTCGCTTCTGAGTGGCAATGTGAAAAGACAGACGAGAAGGTCGCAAGGATTGTGACCTCCCATACTACATGCTCTATTTTGACTAGAAGTGTTCACCAAAAGGAAGATGACACTAGCTATAGCGTAAACTCCAATGTCTACTCTCTCAGCGAGGATCTTTGCTCTTTCCTGTCTAATACTCCAAGGAAGGGCACAAAAAAGCCTACACTGCTCAATAATTGTAGTGAGTTGTTCCCAAGGAAGAGTCCACGAGAGCTACATGCTCAATAATTGTGGCTGCAAAATGGTTCCATCTTACAGGAATATTGTCAGTTGCAAACGTATTCCACCAAATCTTTCTATGGTCAACATCAATGAAGGTGAACAATTTTTTTTTTTGTAGGAACAATGAAGGTGAATGTCAATTTGAATTCTGGAAGCATCTCAGACATCAGCCTAATTCTACGAGACACGCATGGTTCTAGTGCTCCCTGAGAGCTTTTCACATGTCAGGCCATCTATAACAGTGAGCCGCAAGTGCAAACCATCTTTAAGTTCATAATTATTAGAGCCCCAAATATATGTATTCAATCTTTATGACTTTCATTGCACCTTTGAAATGCAATATGAGTGAGTCGAGTGACCACTCAACATGAACTCGGAAATAAATCTTCCTCTCATTTCCATCAAAGAAATGCTTAATAGATGCGAAGAACATTTCTATATCCAAAGTGATGCAAGTACTTCTTGACCTTCCTGCTAAGATCGGGCCTTAGAAGAAAACAGATATCAATTCTTCTTCTTCAAGATATCAAGGTTTGCTCTGAGAAACATTAATTTCTTCTACAGACTACAATGTTGACAATTATGATATAGTTCATTGGTCCTTTTGTTTCTAGCAAAGTTCATTAGCCTTTGTTTCATTTTAATGAATAATTTCATATCAATGAATCAGATTAGATGACTTAATCATATAATTATTATTGTTCAAAAAGGTAACATATGCATAACAGTGAAATCAAGATCATAATTAGCACTGAAATGCAGAAAACCTCAGCTTCTTATCATATGATACACTGGAACTAAATAAAAGATATTTGAAAAATATCTGTAATAAGTTCACTTACAACAGCAGCTCATTAAACTTAAACTTTGCGAGAAAAGAAGTTCAAGAAACAAGCACGAAGCACATATACCTGAAATTGGTTCTTTTTTGCTTCCGTCACACAGCATACGGTACCACTGGATATAACAATTTGAGATGTCCGGAGCAGCATCCAAATGAGGAACAATGCATAAGCATGAACCTAGACTTTCAGAACCCTGAAGCTCACATAAGCATGACTTGTCCGCCTCAAGCCTTTTGTGCATTGCTACCTGGAGAAAGTGAAAAGAAAGGTCAAAAGATAAATCGTGATCGCCTTAACCAACCCTCTTCTTTATCATACGTACAAAAGCATCAGTGTGACCACTCATTTATTTTAAATGAATGTTGCTTGGCAAGCTGTCATTGAGAACTTGAATTACCTTTTCCATATTTCAGGAGTTAGTCTATGACATCAGGTTTTATATTCACATACTTTATAGAGTATTTGTATTGTTTAGAACTAGTACATGCCTGTGCCGATTGGCACGAAGCAGGCGCCTTCGGCACGACCAAACCCTCCCCCCCCGAGAGAGAGAGACAGACAGACAGAGAGATCGGGGGAAGAGAGAGAGAGAAACGGAGAGAGAGAGAGATCGAGGGAAGAGAGACGAAGAGAGAGAGAGAGAGAGAGAGAGAGAGAGAGAGAGAGAGAGATCGTTGGTAAGAGAGAAAGACGGAGAGAGAGAGAGAGATCATGGGGACGGAGAGAGAAAGAGGGAGAGAGATCGTGGGAAAACGGAGAGAGAGAGATCGTGGGGAAGAGAGATTGGAATGGAGGAGTGAGAGAAAGAGAGATTTTTTATCCGTTCGATTTGATCGGGATGTGATGTGTTTGATGCATACGATTAGATCATATGGATAACTTGTCTCTGCACGATCTTAGCCTAGTCAGCACAATACCGCATATGAAGCACGGATACTTCAAAATACATGACGTACCCGTATCGGATACGTATCGGACACGGATACAGCTCGGATACGTGTCCGATACGTTTCGGGCGTATCCTGGATTTAAAAATGCCAGGATACGGCTGGGATACGGCCCGGATACGGGAGGGATGCGGCGGGATACGGGAGGGATACGGCTGACCGGTTTGGGCTTGGGTTATCGAGTTTGGGTTTGGTTAAAAGTTAAACTCAAACTCAAACCCAAATCCAAACCCAAACCCAAACCCACTGTCCACACTAAAAGATTTAAGGATAAATTACACAAAGACCCCTATAGTTTGACCGATTATCACTTACACCCCCTCATGTTTAAAACCCTACAAATGCCCCCCCTGGAGGGGGTGCAAGTGATATGTTTTTCAAACTGTAGGGGGTCTATGTGTAATTTATCCAAAATTTAACCCCACCCCACCCTGTTTTTTGGATCGAGCGAGAAGAGAGGGAGAGCAGAGAGGCAAGCGTCCGCCCGCGCCCGTCGTCTGTCGTTCGCCGTCACCCGCCTGATTGCAGTCGTCCACCGTCCGTGCCAAACTACAGCCGTTAACCACCCGTCCGTCGCCCAACTGCAGTCGCCCACCGTCCCCCCGCACCCGTCCACTGCCCGATTGCAGTCGTCCGCTGTTCGCCCGTCTCTCTCCCACACAGCCCCATTTCTCTCTCTCCCTCCCTCTCCCTCTCTCTCTCTCTCTTTCTCGCTCTCCCTCACAGCCCCATTTGCAGGCTTTTTAACCTGCCGTCAGGATATGCAGATATGCAATAAGATCGATAAAAAACAGTACTAAAATATTGAGCCAATTATGAAAATTTTATTAAATTTTTTTAAAAAAACAATGATAAATTATAGCAATTAATATTTTGTTTATATTGAATATGCAACAACCTGTGCTTCTATATTGAATATGTTCTTTATGATGCATTCTATCAATTAATAGTTTTATAAATTAATAATTTAGTATTTTATTTAAAATAAATATTTAAAAAATAATAATTTATTGCCGTATCCTTAGCCGTACCCGTATCCTACTTTTTTAAGATTTGTCGTATCGCCGTACCCGTATCGTATCGTACCCGTATCCCGTATCCGTATCCGTGCTTCTTAGAATACCGCCTTAACATGTTATATAGATTGTAATAACTATCAGTTACATAGACAACACTGTGGGTGCAAAAATTGTACTGGATCGGACCAGACCCACATGGACCCGCGCAACGGCCCAAGTGGGAAAGTCTAAGCCCATGGACCTACTAAACAGGGCCCGCAAATCAAGCCCCTCTTATGGGGCCCGGACAACGGCCCAATAAAGGGCCCAACGAGGAGGCCCAGGATCAACACCGCCTCAGCGCCGCCACATCATCACTGTCATATCGAGCACATGCCTCAGCTATAAAAGAACCCCTATGACCTACTGAAAAAGGGTTGGTGGGTTGATAGGTTGGTCATTCGATCAGAGGAAGAGGGGATTCCCGAGCCTGAGCTTTCTTCTCCTCTTCTTGCTCTCTTCTAGTTGCTCCATGCAACCCTGATTGTAGAAAGCTTCTCTCGGTTTGTTGAGAGAACACTCTCCCCCCATTTCATATACATAATAGTAAAGATTAGGTGGCACCTCTCGCCTGGAGACGTAGGTCGTAAGACTAAACTTCAACAACTCATGTGCCATCTCCCTCTACTCTCTAATCTCTATCTCTGCAACATTCAAACCATCTAAATCAATCAAGAATTGTGGGGCGAGGTTTCTGATCAAGACAGCACAAAAATTTCCCCCACAATCTTTGGCGCCGTCAATGGGATCTCGTTAGAGGTCTTACCCACACCTCTCTGACTCCTACTCAACTTGTGGTGACGAGCCACAAGTCCTCCTTTAAGTCTAATTCAACTTCTTTATTATGCCGACATCAACGCGCTCGATAGTAAAGGCCAGCACCAACCCTCCGAAGGCGGGTGCTGATCTGACGAACGACGTACTCATCGAAGACGAGCATGAAACCTCTGTGGCGACCAATCGAAGACATGTTCATGAGCGGTTAGGGGCGCAAGGCAGCCATCCGGAAAGTTGCAGCAATTGGCAGGACCCGCGTCCCCGAGATGTTGATCTGGCAAAGAACACGTTGCCCAAGGAGACGAGGCTCCGACTACGTACCAAATCTCGGCTGCAGACTTCCAGCTACTGAACCTCCTCAAGAAGAACGCAGCTCTCGAGCAAAAGAGGGACTTCCTGAAGAAGGCAACCGAGAAAACGGGGGTTGTGGTCCACAACATTCCCACTGCTGATGAAGAACCACCAAGGACTCGCCTAGCCACGAGTCATCATCTCAAGGAATCACGTGAGCATCGTATCGAAAGACGCATCCACGCAAATACTAAGGCAAACGGTGTGGGATCGCCTCAACATTGACGGCGCGCCGAGCCATCGCCGAGAAATATCACCAGAGTCAACGCGGTTCACTGGACGTCCTATTCACTCGAACTCGAAGGCAATCGAAGCCCGTGAGCTACTCAACCAACTAAGGCATACCGCCGACATGGGACGCCGCCATCAAGACCGCAGGTAGCTAATCGCCTCGGCGAGGCCTCTACGTCCCAAACGTCCCGAGGTGCTCGCAACACCATTTCCTAAGGGTTGGCGAACACCAAGCTTGTCAAAGTCCAACTGCATCAAGGGAGACCCTGCTCTCCACATCCTCGCCTTCAAACAGACCATAACGTCATATGAATATGAGAACCATGTTCTCTGTTGTATGTTCACCGGAAGCCTCACGCTGCCCACCGGTATGGTGGCCACATTTGAGGAGTTGGCTGAACTCTTCATGGACCACTACCGACTGAACCTGAAGCCAGAAAAGAAGCTCGACACTCTCTACCGGCTGAAGATGAACTCCGACGAATCCCTAAGGAGCTTTACAACGAGGTTTCGCAATGAGCATTCCGAGCTCACTGGCCAATCCCTAAATGAGGAGGCCATCATGTTGGCTTTTCAAAATACTATCCGGCCAGAGCGCCACTTCTACACCAACTTCATCCGGTATCCTCTCGGTTCTTTGGAGGCTATATTCAGGTGCGTACAACGAGAGATAAAGGTGGACAATTAGCCGGCTAGAAGGCTGCACGAGCTACGTGAGCCTCGCGACCCCGACACAAAAAGACTGACGAAGCCCAAAATGAACCTCACTACAAGAAGTTTGTCAATGCAGCGTTCAACCAGAACGTACCGACCAAAAGGCACAATGAAGATCCGAAGGCCCCTCCAGCAGGGAAGAGGCGAACTCCGAGAGAGCAAAGGGTGTTCACTGAGCTGAATATCTCAATTGAAGAATCTTCGCCTACTTGCAGAACGAGCCCTTTTGTAAGTGGCCGCAGCCTCTCCCTCCAAATTCCGACCAGACGGGAGATGCGACAACCTACTGTGAGTTCCATCACAGCCATGGCCACTCAACCTTTATCTGTCGGCTATGAAGCACGGATACCTCAAAATACATGAAATAGCCGCACCGGATACGTATCGGACACAGATACAGCCCAGATACGTGTCCAATACGTTTCGGGCGTATCCTGGATTTAAAAATGCCAGGATACGGGCCAGATACAGCTGGCCGATTTGGGCTTGGGTTATCAAGTTTGGGTTTGGTTAAAAGTTAAACTCAAACCCAAATCCAAACTCATTGTCCCACACTAAAAGATTTAAGGGTAAATTGCACAAAGACCCATGTAGTTTGACCGATTATCACTTACACCCCCTCATGTTTAAAACCCTATAAATGCCCCCTTTGGAGGGTGTGCAAGTGATATGTTTTTCAACCTGTAGGGGGTATATGTGTAATTTACACAAGATTTAACCTCACCCCACCCTGATTTCTGTATCGAGCGAGAGAAGAGGGAGAGCAAAGAGGCAGGCGTCCGCCCGCGCCCGTCATCCGCCGTTCATCGTCGCTCGTCGTCCGCCTGACTGCAGTCGTCTGCCGTCCGCGCCCGACTACAGCCGTTAGCCGCCCATCTGTCGTCCGACTGCAGCCATCCACCGTCCCTCCGCACCTATCTGCTACCCGATTGCAGCCGTCCGCCCGTCTCTCTCCCTCACGGCCCCATCTCTCTCTCTCTCTCTCTCTCTCTCTCTCTCTCTCTCTCTCTCTCTCCCCCTCACAGCCCCATTTGCAGCCCTTCTAACCCGCCGCCAGGATCTGCAGGCATGCAATAAGATCGATAAAAAACAATGATAAAATATTGAGCCAATTATGAAATTTTATTAAATTTTTTTCAAAAAAACAGTGATAAATTACAGCAATTAATATATTGAATAAACAACAACCCGTGCTTCTATATTGAATATGTTCTTTATGATGCATTCTATTAATTAATAGTTCTATAAATTAATATTTTAGTATTTATTTAAAATTTATATTTAAAAAATAATAATTTATTGTCGTATCCTTAGTCGTACCCGTATCCTACTTTTTTGAGATTTGTCGTATCGCTATACCCGTATCCCTTATCCGTATCCGTATTCGTACTTCTTAGTCTATCGGAAGCTAAAACATCACATCAAAGAGTCGAAGACCTGATTCAAAAAGGACGACTCGATGGCTACCTTGCCAACAAAGACCAGGCCGAGATAAGGAAAGGCAATAGCAGTTAAGGAAAGGAGTCAACATGATACATTGATACAGAATCCTTCAGGCAAACGGTGTTCACATATACCTGCATCAGCAAGCACCCTCCGGCAAAGAGGGTGAGCGCCTGGAACGGCGAGTTCACAATGTCAGTCGGGTAGCCTCTGAAAATTGTAACGATAAATTTGCTTTATCAATAAAATGCCTCATTTCCTCGAAGTTGAAATCTCTCAAAATTCGATTCCGCCAGTTCAAGGCACCTAAAGGCTCTTAGCAACCCAGGTCAACTTCGATTCCGCCCATTCAAGTCGAAAGCTCGAAGCAAAATCGGCAGTGCCCTCTTGGGTTGAAGTCCGATGAAAAGGCTCCTAGCAACCTAGGCCATCCAAAGACTTTGATTCTGCCCATTCAAGTCAGAAGCTCGAAGCAAAAATCGGCTACGTCCTCTCGAGACTGAAGTCCGATGAAAAGACTCCTAGTAACCCAGGTCATCCAAAGACTTCAATTCCACCCAGTCAAGTCGGAAACTCGAAGCAAAAATCGGCTATGCCCTCTCAAGGCTGAAGTCCGATGAAAAGGCTCCTGGCAACCCAGGTCATCCAAAAACTTCGATTCCGCCCATTCAAGTCGGAAGCTCGAAGTAAAAATCGGCTACGCCCTCTCGAGGCTGAAGTCCGATGAAAAGGCTCCTGGCAACCCAGGTCATCCATAGACTTCAATTCCACCCATTCAAGTCGGAAGCTCGAAGCAAAAATCGACTATGCCCTCTCAAGGCTGAAGTCTGATGAAAAGGCTCTTGGCAACCCAGGTCATCCAAAGACTTTATTTCCACCTATTCAAGTCGGAATCTCGAAGCAAAAATCGGCTACACCGTCTCGAGGTAAAAGTCCAATGAAAAGACTTCTGGCAACCCAAGTCATCCAAAGACTTCGATTCCGACAATTCAAGTCGGAAGCTCGAAGCAAAAATCGGCTACGCCCTCTCGAGGTTGAAATCCAATGAAATGGCTCCTGGCAACCTAGGTCATCCAAAGACTTCGATTCTGCCCATTCAAATCGGAAGCTCTAAGCAAAAATCGGCTACGTCCTCTCAAGGCTAAAGTCCGATGAAAAGGCTTCTGGCAACCCAGGTCACCCAAAGATTTCGATTCAGCCCATTCAAGTCGGAAGTTTGAAGCAAAATCGGTTACACCCTCTCGAGGCTAAAGTCCGATGAAAAGGATCCTGGCAACCCAGGTCATCCAAAGACTTCGATTCCACCCATACAAGTCGGAAGCTCGAAGCAAAAATCGGCTACGCCCTCTAGAGGATGAAATCCGATGAAAAAGCTCCTGGCAATCCAGGTCATCCAAAGACTTTGATTCCGCCCATTCAAGTCGGAAGCTAGAAGCAAAATCGGTTACACCCTCTCGAGGCTAAAGTCTGATGAAAATGCTCTTGGCAAACCAGGTCACCCAAAGACTTCAATTCCACCCATTTAAGTCGGAAGCTCGAAACAAAATCGGCTACGCCCTCTCGAGGCTAAAGTCCGATGAAAAGGCTCCTGGCAACCCAGGTCAACCAAGGACTTCGATTCCGCACATTCAAGTCGGAAGCTCGAAGCAAAAACGGGATAAAAAGGCACCTAGCAATCCAAATCAATCTAAGCTGTCAATTATACTCATCCGAGGCGATAAGAATAAGCTCAAAGCCCTGCCCTTGGCACTCGAAGATAAAGTCCAAAGCGACTAATGCCTCGACACTTTACAAGCCCAAGGCCCTGCCCTTGGCACTCGGAGACAAAGTCCGAGATAGGCGTCACCACCTCGACATGCACCAAGTCCAAGGAGACATCAAAAACAAAGTCCGACGAAGGCGTAGCCGCCTCGGCATACACACCAAGTCCAAGAAGACAGCCTTGGCACTTGAAGACAAAGTCCGAGGAGGTCAATGCCTCGGCACTCTACAAGCCCAAGGCCCTACCCTTGCACTCGAAGACAAACTCCGAGGCAGGCGTCGCCACCTTAGCATGCACCAAGTCCAAGGAAATAGCCTTGGCACTCTGTGAGCGCGGAAAAAGATTCGGGTCGTCTTTATTGCGGATCACACGAGATTACAAATTTTTGATCAGGAGATTGTGGGAGAGATCCTCTGGAGGGTCCCTTTGATCCGCGTCTCCACGTGGTATTCGTGCGAGAGCTCTGAAGGGGTTGCCCAGGACAGAGATCTTTACAGGGTGAGGGTTTTTGAGAGGCTAAGGAGTTTCTGCCGTTTGATTTTGTCCCGTCCGTGCTTCGCGCTTTCTCGACTAGGGAGGTTTTGGGCTTCGTTCCTCGGTCTTCGTGTCTTCCTCGATCCTTGCTAGACCTCGGCGTCCTTGATCGTCGGTTCGCGGCGTCGATCGTGCTTTTGGCGTCAGCTTTGGCTTTAGCTTTCGGCTTTGGCGTAGCTTTGGCGTGGCTCAGGCTTTTGCTTTGCTTTGGCGCTTGCGCTTGAACGTAGACGGTTAGAGACTTGCGATGCTTTAGTTCTTCCGGACTTTGCGTCGTATCGGCTAGAACGTGCGGTGCTTTGCTCGTGACCGGCGTAGTTGCTTGGCTTTGGCACGTGCGTTGCTTTGGCGCGGGCTTTACCGGTGCGTCTGCTTTGGCTTCTTGCGTTGGCTTTGGCTTTAGCTTTGACTCGATCTTCTTCTCGAACGGCGATAGCTACTTCTTCAGGGCTTCTTTATTCTTCCGGCTTCCTCGACGGTTGTGGCGTCGGCTGGCTTCTTTTCCGGGCGTATTTGGCTTGATCGGAGTTGAAGGCTTCTTGTGGAGATGGTGGGTGTAGCACCGATCTCTGTGCGACGGTTGTAGTGTCGGCTTTTGTTGATGAAGACGGCGGGGGTAGCACCGATCTCCGCACGACGGTTGTAGCGTCGGCTTTTGTTGACGAAGACGGCAGGGGTAGCACCGGCTTCAGGCCTTCTTCTCCGAGCTTTCTTCTTCGTGCAAGGAGTCGACGCCTTTGTTGAAGACGACGGATGTTGTCGGCTTCGATCTTCTTCTCCGGCCTTTGTTTATGGCGTCTTCGGAGCTGATGAAGATCGTTGGAGCAATCGGGTGATGACGGCTCTGGGTCTTCTTCTCCACGCTTTCTTCTTCGTGCGAGGAGTCGAAGCTTTGATCTTCGAGTGCAAGGTCTTCACGTTGATGAGGACTTGAAGGGCCAAGGATTCCCGTAGGACGTGCTTGCCGTGCCTCGTGAAGCCTTCGGTCTTCGAGCGTTGGAGCTTCTCTTGCGGAGCTCTTTCGTCTTCGGCTTTCGGACCCTTTGTGCCTTCCCCCACCCCTTCTATTTATAGACAAAGGGGGGCGGTTGGGGGAGATATTGCTGAAATCTTTTTGTTTCATCCAATATCTCCCCCCATAACCATCAAGATATTGTTCCTTGATTCGGGGAAACAAACTCGATCCCCTCCTTTTTAGTTGGGGTGGTTACGGGCTAGATGTGACTCGATCTTTTAAAGATTGAGTTGTTATTCTTGTTGCACTTTTGGATCGGATGGCGACACAACGTCATCTTGTCCGTTGGATCGAGGGATCGTCGCGGATCTACGGCTACGTAGACGTCCACGCCACCTCCCCCCGCATCGAGGCGGTTTTGATTTCTTTTTCCTTTCTTTTCTTTTTCTTTTCTTTTTCTTTTTCCTTTTTGTTTTCTTTTTCTTTATGGCCGGCCCCACCTCCCCATGGGGAGGGGGGCACGGTTTTCTAAAAGGGGGGCCGGTGGGCCCCCCTCTTTGTGTTCGAGTCACGGGTCCGGTGGGACCCGTTTGCTTCGAGTTGGACCATGGCGCGCGGGTTGAGTTTGCACGTGGGCTGAGTGTGCATGCGGGGCCGTCTGTGTGCGGGCCCAATTTCGCATGCGGGCCGTTGTGTATGGGCCAAGTTGCGCATGTGGGCCGTTGCGTGCGGGCCCAAGTGCGCATGCGGGCCGTTTGTGTGCGGGCCCAATTTTGCATGGGCGAGTCGGGTTTGACCCGAAGGCCGTTGGGTGCGGGCCTATTTTTCGTGTACAAATCGGGTTCGACCCGAAGGCTAATTTTGATGCCCACACACTCAAAGACAAAGTCTGAGGAAGGCGTCGGCACCTCGGCATACATCAAGTCCAAGGAGAGAGCTTTGGCACTCGAAGACAAAGTCCAAGGAAGCGTCGCCGCTTCGGCATACACCAAGTCCAAGGAAACAGCCTTGGCACTCGAAGACAAAGTAAAAGGCAAGCGTCGCAGCCTCGGCATGCACCAAGTCCAAGGAAACAGCCTTAGCACTTAAAAACAAAGGCCGAGGCAGCTGTCGTCGCCTCGGCATACAGCAAGTCCAAGAATCCATCCTTGACACTTAAAGATAAAATCCAAGACGCCACCGCCAATGTCTTGGCGCTCGAGCAAAAGTCCAAGCTTACTGTCTTGGCACGCAACGACAAAGTCCGAGACCGACGTATCGGCATTCGATCAAAAGTCCAAGCTTAGTCTTGTCACTCAGGTCCAAACATCAAATTATCACCGATCATCACCCTCTCGACAATTGGCAGTTCCAAACTGGTCAGGGGGTGGTCAGTCCAACTCTGTCAGCGCGCACTACCCTCCACACCGTGGCATTCAAAGCAACGGGTAGTTGGTAAGCAATCGATCATTCGGCAACAACCGAACTACCGGCAACGACCAATCGACCAAAGTTCAACATTTTGTGAGAGATGCCGCAAGAATAGTCAATCCCCTGGACCGTCATCGGCTAGTATCGACCGATCGATCATTGGCTGGGGGTCGCACATGTCCACCCACGCACTCAGCACTTGATGAATACCGTCAGACTTCGATATTCACCTATTAAAGGCGACTATACAGATCTGTCAAATCACATTCAAGCCCAATCAGATAATCGCACTTGCAAACAAGGGATATGGCTATACAATTTCAATATATGGAACCTCTCCAACTAGATAGAGATCGAGATACCACTACTTATCAGTCAATCCAATTCAAGTGGTATCCGCACACAAGGATCATTCAAAGACGAAGAGCTATCTTCCATTTGGTTGTTTTAATATCATCTCATTCAAACCTATTGAGTTGTCTATAAAACTTTACAAGCAAAAGAGAGCATGAAAATCCCCCTCTCATCTAGGGATGGGCCCACGGTAACCACCACATCATCACTGGGGCCCGACTGCAGTCCCTAATGAACACAGTAACTAGGTGTAGTTGAGTGCTGAACAGTGATGGGTGAACTATCGTGAGTCGATGCATCTTAAAAACGCACGACGAAAATCTGATCGGTCCGCTCTTTAAAATCACCTTCTTATAAAGATGAATATCGGAAAAACCACACATCAAGGTGTATCATGCTTCACGTCTACTTTGACCGGTTTTTCGGTGCCGACGCAACGACGCCTGTATGAAAAGTTACGGCTGTCGGAAGTTTTCGAGGCTTTTTTCTCCGAAAACAGGCTTCGGAAAGGTTATAAGTCAAGGTGTACAATGTTTCACGTCCACTTTGATCGATTTTTCGGCGCCGACACAACGACACCTTATACGCATTGGTTCGACGCACGTATGAAAAACTAAGGCTGCCGGAAGTTTTCGAGGCCTTTTTCTCCAAAGACAGGCTTTGGAAAGGTTACACGTCAAGGTGTACGATGTTTCATGTCAATTTTGACCGATTTTTCGACGCCGACGCAACGACACCTTATATGCATTGATCCGACAGACGTATAAAGATTTATAGCTATGGGAAGCTTTCTAGACCTTTCCCTCCGAAGACCAGTGTCGAAGAAGTTACACGGCAACGACGATCACGCTCACACCCTCAAATTGGTTCGCTACACGCCCAACTCACAGCAAACCAAATATCGCGAATGTGGAAAGGACTCATGCCTCTCCCCTCACGCGCATGCTCCTGGCGATAGCGGATTGAAACGGCGACAAGGGATCGAATGAACCAAAACCCCTCATGTTCGCCTCGTAGCCATCGGTACCAACCGGGGGGGTCGAACAAATCCCCGGCAAGACCACCTCTCAAGCGCCAGCACCATCCGGGGGGGGGGGGTCAGACGAACCCCGCGTGATCTCCTCTCGGCCGGCACCGAATGGAACCCCACCATGCATGCTTTCTCGCCACGACCCACCGCGCGTCCTCCTCGCAGCCCTCAACAGCCACCCGTGGGGGTTCGAACGAACCACGTCCCCCCTCATGCGTGTCCCTCCGCGCATCTGCGTGTCTTCCCTGCAACGGCCGACAACGGTCAGCCGAGGAGGGGGTCGGACAAACCACGTTCCCCCCTCCATCGCGCGATCTCTTCGCGGTCGGCACCAAACCGCATCCCCTCCCACATCCGAACGCCGCCCCGGCCTGCAGATAAGATGGGGGGGTCCGATCCCCAACCTGCATGCACCTCTCGTCGTAGAGAAAAGAACAGAGGGGGGCACCGAAGGCTTCCAACGCTGAAAAAAAAAATAATGCGATCACCCCTATTTCTGCAAATCACTAAAACTGACCGCTTGTGGGCGATGATGAGTGCCAATAGCGATGTCCGAGGGAGGTCAAGCACCGCTTCCTCCCCCCTAATTTTCTCCTCCGACGGGCGGCAACAGCGGCGACGTGAGGGGGTCGAGCCCTGCCCTCCCCCGGCCTCTTTCTTCTCCAACGACCGGGGGGGGCAGCGAGTCTGAATTGGGTGGGGGGGGGGGAGGTCGCCACCTCCTCTTCTTCCTTTCATCTCCGACGACGGGGCGACCGCAGAAATAGCAGGGGGAGGTCGTCACCTCCTCTTCTTCCTTTCATCTCCGACGACGGGGCGACCGTAGAAATAGCAGGGGAAGGTCGAGCACTACTCCCTTCCCCTTTTTCTCTCTCTTCTCTATATGATGGGCGACCATGGCAGCGACGGGAGGAGGTCGAGTCTTGCTCCCCTCTTCGGTCTTGTAGCCATGATGAAGGAAAAGCCATTTCGACCTTCTCTCAAACTGTAGCCATGGTGGAGGAGTCCGCCAGTCCTCCCCTTTCTTCCCTGCAGCAACAACAGAGGCAGAGGTCATCACCTCCTCTCCCCTCTCGGATCTGGCAGCTTCAACCCTCGCCTCGGGTCGGGAGGCCACCTGCAGCATGCTCCTCTCCGTTTCATGTCGAGCTTAGCTACTGCACCGCAACCACCCACTGTACGCGCCTCCGATGATCGCACTACAGTCACCTACAACATGCTTCGACGACGAACTCATTGACAACGCTCGCGGCCACCCGCGGCACGCTGACAACTCGCACATCCCGAAGCGTGGTGCACCGAAGATCGACCAAAATTTTCCCGAAAAGCTAAGTCTTGAACGTGCATCCCAAAGCGTGGCCCACCAAAGACCGGCCAGAATTCGTCCGAAAAGCTAAGTCTGGAATGCGCATCCCGAAGCGTGGAGCACCGAAGATCGGACAGAATTCACTCGAAAAACTAAGTCTAGAACACGCATCCCGAAGCGTGGTGCACGGAAGACCGGCTAGAATTCGCTCGAAAAGCTAAGTCTGGAACGCGCACCCCGAAGCGTGGCGAACCGAAGACCGGCTAGAATTCGCCCGAAAAACTAAGTCTGGAACATGCATCTCGAATCGTGGCACACCGAAGACTGGCCAAAATTCACTCGAAAAACTAAGTTTGTAATGCGCATCTCGAAGCGTGGCGCACCGAAGATCGGCCAAAATTCGCCCGAAAAGCTAAGTCTGGAACACGCATCCCGAAGCGTGGTGCACCGATGACCGACCAGAATTCGCCTGAAAAGCTAAGTGTAGAACGCGCATCCCAAAGCATGCTTCACCGAAGACCGGCCAGAATTCGCTCGAAAAGCAAAATCTAAAATGCGCATCCCGAAGCGTGACGCACCGAAGACCAGCCAGAATTCGCCCGAAAAGCTAATTCTGGAACGCGCATCCCGAAGCGTGGCGTACCGAAGACCGGCCAGAATTCGCCAGAAAAACTAAGTCTAGAACGCGCATCCCGAAGCGTGGCATACCGAAGACCTGCCAGAATTCACCCAAAAAGCTAAGTCTGGAACACGCACCCCGAATCATGACGCACCGAAGACTGGTCAGAATTCCCCCAAAAAGCTAAGTCTGGAACATGCATCCCAAAGCGTGGCGCACCGAAGGCCGACCAGAATTCACCCAAAAAGTTAAGTCTGAAACGCGCATCCTGAAGCATGGCTCACCGAAGATCGGCCAGAATTCAACCGAAAAACTAAGTTTGGAACGCACGTCCCGAAGCGTGGCGCACCGAAGCAGAGCAAGAACTCAGCAAAAAAACTAAGTCTGGGAAGTCTACCACCTTGACCCGTGACTAAACTAACAGTTCTGCTAGCTCGAACCTATCGACCCTGCAGCACCGAGGACTGCCCGAACTTGAGTCACACCGCACATCGGGAACTTCTTTCACCAGGAGATCCCAGTCGACCCACAGAACCCTTGCCCGACTGGGAGGGGTAACTATGGGTCCAAAAATTGTACCGGACTAGACCAGACGCACATGGGCCCGCGCAACGGTCCGAGTGGGTAAGCCTAGGCCCATGGACCTACGAAGCATTGGGCTCGGATAACGACCCAATAAGGGGCCCAACGAGGAGGCCCAGAATCAGCGCCACCTCAGTACCGCCACGTCATCACTGCCATATCGAGCACATGCCTTAGCTATAAAAGAACCCCTATGACCTACAGAAAAGAGGTTGTTGGGTTGATAGGTTGGTCATTCGATCAGAGGAAGAGGGGATTTCAGAGCCAAAGTCAGAGCTCTCTTCTCCTCTTCTTACTTTCTTCTAGTTGCTCCGTGCAACCCTGATTGTAAAAAGCTTCTCTCGGTCAGTCGAGAGAACACTCTCCCCCCATTTCATATACATAATAGTGAAGATCAGGTGGCACCTCTTGCCTGGAGACGCATATCGTAAGACCGAACTTTGACAAGAACTCCAGTGGCATCTCTCTCTACTCTCTAATCTCTATCTCTGCAACATTCAAACCATCCAAACAATCAAGAATTATGGGATGGGGTCTCTGATCAAGATGGCACGGAAATTTCCCTTACAAACACAATCACGGAAAAACAAAAGGTTTTGAAAGAAAGAGACGTTCAAATATATATATATATATATATATATATATATATATATGGGTCAAGATCGGATGACCCATATTTTGACCCATCATCCTAATTGTTGGATTCGGGTTTTAGAATGTGCTGATTTTTTGTGAGGATGATCAACATACCATAGATAACAAACCCTCAAAATTTTAGTAGATTCTAAAATCTCTAGGGCCATCAAATGTTATAAACTTTTTTGACCGTCAATTTCAACCGTTGATTTGAAGATCACATTTGATGCACCTAGAGGTTTTAGAATGTGCTGATTTTTTGTGAGGATGACCAATATACCATAGATAACACCTCTATAAAAAATCAGCACATTCTGAAACCTGAATCCAACGATTAGGACGATGAGTCAAATATAGGTCAGCCGATCCTGACCCATATATATATATATATATATATATATATATATAGAGAGAGAGAGAGAGAGAGAGAGAGAGAAAACGGGGTATGGGCTGGCAGCTCATTGCAATTTGAGCTGGCATCCATGTGTCCGATTGTAAGCCATTTAATATCTCAAATAAAAAAAAATTAAAAAGAGACAGTTGTATATCACTCACGCCCCTCTCTCTCTCTCTCTCTCTCTCTCTCTCTCTCTCTCTCTCTCTCTCTCTCTCTCGTTCACTGAAACCCCAACAGGCACCCAATCGCTAATACCCCTCCGGCAGCCCCCCAACCCCCTCCGGCAACCCCGTCCCCCTCCGTAGCCTCCCGACCTCCTCCAGCGCTGATCGCACTTATACCCGACCGGTGATCGCCCCCCAACCCCCTCCGGCAACCCCGTCCCCCTCTACCAGCTCCCCTGACCCCCTCCGGCAACCCGTCCCCCTTCTACAGCCCCCCGACCCCCTCCGACAGCCCCTTGTTCCCCTCCGGTAGCCCCCCGAACTCCAGCTCCCTCCGACAGGCCACCCCGCAGGTGAATCACACACGACCCCTCCGGCGAATCGCAGGTGAATCGCACACAGCCCCTCCGACGGACCATCCCACCGGTGAATCTCACACGCCCCCTCGGCCGATCGCACACGTCGGGGCTGCCTGCTGGAGGGGGCGTGTGCGATTCGGGACAGGGTGGCTCGACGGAGGGGAAGGGGGTTGCTGGAGGTGGAGACTAGTCGGGGAGGGGGAGAGGTGGAGGGTGGTTGGGAAAGGGGCTACCGAACGAGAGAGAGAGAGAGAGAGAGGATGGGTGTGTTCTGATTTGTTTTTAATCAAACAGGCAAGATCGTTGGAATCGGATGGCTAGTAATTGACAGCCTAATTACGAATTAGGCTGTCAGCTCATACCCCGTATCCTCTCTCTCTCTCTCTCTCTCTCTCTCTCTCTATATATATATATATATATATATATATATATATATATATATATATATATATATATATATATAACATTCTCACAGCTTTAAGGCATAGTCAGAGAAAATAAGAAAGAAGATTTAAGGTATTTTCTTATTTCTTACTTCTATGCTTACTGTGTAAGAAATAAGAAAATCGTGCCAAAAGCAACATACGAAAAAGTACAAAGTCGACATATGGGGAATACACGACTCAAAGATTAAAACAAAGAATGGATGCAATTACTTCAAAATATACAAACTATTAGTGAATAGCCAGGCTCTACCGAAAGTCAAAAGGAAATTTGACAAAAAACAAACCTCTTTCCTACATTGAATTAGACTCGAAGACTTCTCTGCAAGCTGCATCCGCAATCCTTGAAGTTCATGTTCCATATCCATTACCTACAAAATGTTTTCAGTTATTTCACTAAAGAGAAATAAGAAAGAGCTGATAAAAATGTGGACTAAAAGTAGAAAAATTATAAAAAATGTAGAAAGTGAATTAGGGTAATTTAACCAAAGATGGTAGAGTCAGAAGCAAAGGAGAGAGTGCTATTGGAATCAAATAAAAAAGACAGCTTAATAAACATCTTGAAGAAAGCAGACCCTAGTTGGTTATTAACCAAAATTTTAAGAACAAACCAACCAATGAATTATGCCTTTATAATTTACATATATTGAATATTTACATAAGTATGGTACCTACCCTACTTGGCTGATGCAACATTTTGATTCTTCTAGCCTCTTGAACCTCTTTCATCAATTCTTCCAGCTCCTTTGGGTTCAAAATATAAAAACTAATTAATGAAGACACCAAATAGTAAGAAAACTAACCATAACAGCTAATAAAAAATTGCAGTTACTCAGAACCAAAAGAAAAATAGAAGGCAGCTACTAAATTCATCTCCCCATCATTTGATTTATTATTCAATCAATGGAAGGACTTGACCAAAAGATGCATAGTATGATACTAAATAAAAAATAGAGCAATGACTTGTCCTGCTTGAGAAAGCTTTTTTTTTTTTAACTTGTTCAAATGACAGAAGATCATTACCATCCATCTATCAAAAATGAGGTATAGAAGAGGTATCCAAGTATATTTGTACCAATCAAATCATTAAAACATGATGAACACATTTTTTGTTCAAGAACCACAAAGTCTCAATTAAAACTTTTGATAACATGCTGGCTACAGAGACTCCTCTATGATTTGACGGTCATGAGTGAACTAAGATTCTTGGCACCGACTTTATGAACACTCGGCGTAGTGGCATTTTGGCCTCAACCATCACCTGGTTAGGCTACTCTCAGGATTGAGGCACAATTTGTCATCAATAAAATTGTTATATAATGCCCAATCATGAATACAACCATGTATCTTTTTTTAAAAGATACAAATAACATGAAAGTTCAAGTCTAAATCCTATGACCAGCTACACAGATTGCACAGGCATATATCCACACTTTGACAAAGCCCGTTTAATACTGTTAGATACCCTCACCCCCTAAAACCCAGGTCGTAAGGGGAGGTTCACCAGAGGGTATATGAAGCAGCCGTTAGATCCCCCCCTTTTCCGATGTGGGACTAACTGGTGGACTATCTCACCACCACCACCACCCCTCTCAAACGGAGCATGCGGAGCGTGGCTTTGAGGTTCTCGTGGTCTTTTGTAGCCCTTTCTTTCATGTTGAAGCACCTTTGAGGTTCTCAATACTTATCGAGTCTTTCATGCGCATGCACATACCATCTCACTCTTTTCGAACATCCATGATACTCAAGGAACATATCCCCAGTATTTCCTAGCCCAAAACATCAATGGATATAAAAGATCAGCATCGAATATTCTAGCTCGGAAAAAGCTATTTGAACAAACAAGGGGACATACTCGTGGATATACTGCAGACATGGGGGCCATCAGCCAGCACTCGGTGCGATGGCCAATGCACTGAGCACTGACCGATGTCCCCCACGTCCACAGTATGTTTGCAAGTATGTCCCCCTGATGTTCAAATCGCAGAGCTCTTCTAGCTCCTGTCACACTCATGTAGCATCTGAAAGTATAATCACTGACCACATAACAAGTAGGAATGTATTATGCTCGTGGATAAAATTAGCCCGGGAGCTGATATAATGTGAAATAATGAGGACCACAAGCAATCCGAGGGAAGCATGCCAGAGTGAAAGCAGAAGAGAGAACATGTGGGACATTTTCTCATCATAGTATTAGAAACCACAATATAAATAGCCCATTTCCGAGACAATACTACAGCTAACAATAAATAGCAAACTTCAAATGAGATGACATGAACTCCAGCAATTTCATTATTGTAAAAAATAAGAACACAGCTGTGCAAGATCTAAAGAAAGAACAATAAATAAATGTAAATGAAAATTAGACAGTTGTATAATTGGAAGAGGCTTCAGAATTTCACTTTAGGAATTTCAAAACCAACCTGCTTACCCAGACTTCTGGATAACTGGTCTTGTTCCTGAAGGGCCTCTTGAACTCTCTGGACTGCTGCTCTGGCACTTTCAACTTCTGCACAAGCAAGAGCCCTTTCTTCTACAGCCACATTCTTGGCATCTTCGGATGCCTGATATCATGATTAGGCCTCAGTATTGATGTATCACTTTCTTAAGAAACAGAATTCCACTGTTGGTCGAAGTTAGACCAAATTTGATGATACAAAAAACAAAAGAAATCAGTTCATTTATCTGCCTACTGTGGAGCTTCGGACTGTTATAGTACTTCTCGATAATTTAAGGCTAAGTATATTCTTGTGGTATGTGGGCTGTATTTGTTTTTCTTCTTTTCCATTCAAAAGTTTTACTGAAAAAACAAGTCATGGGAAAAAAGAAAGGGATGCATGCTAGCTAATCATTCTTCGTATTCTATGGCAGTGTCTGAGGTTATGCTTTTCAAGTTTTCATGAAAATCAACATGATTAGTTTTGAAGATGTTAATATATTGTATTCTTTGTGTATAGACTAACATGGTTGCACATGTATTGTTGATATATACTTGGCTTATTGGCCCAATAGAGATTGTGCGTACCACTCCTTTTTTGGAGATGGTCGGCCGGTCACCAAGGGAAGCACACCCCCCCCCCCCTGGGTCGGCATGTAGCCAGAGAGGGGAGGGGGGGGTCGGCCGGTCACCAAGGGAAGCACACCCCCCCCCCCCCCTGGGTCGGCATGTAGCCAGAGAGGGGAGGGGGGGGTCGGCCGGTCACCAAAGGGAGCACACCCCCCCCCCCTGGGTCGGCATGTAGCCAGAGAGAGGGGGGGGGTCGGCCGGTCACCAAAGGGAGCACACCCCCCCCCCTGGGTCGGCATGTAGCCAGAGAGAGGGGGGGGTCGGCCGGTTGGTCCACAAGGAAACAGCACCCCCCCCCCTTTCGGTCGGCATGTACCCAGAGAAGGGGGGGGTCGGTCGGCATGTATCCAGGGGGGAGGCAACACCCCCCCCTACGGCTCTCGGTCGGCGTGTATCCAGACAAAAGGAGGTCGGCCAGGCAACAACCTCTCTCTCTCTCTCTCGATGGGACATGCAACGAGCCGAAGTATGAAGCAACAGCCAAGCCCGGAGATCTCGCGGTGCTGACGACGCTCCGCGATTTTCCGGCTCAACGTGACCAGGTGTCAACCGCGCGCCACGTCATCGCGGCGGTTGAGCTCATTGCGGGGACACGTCACTCGCCCGATTTTCGCGGAGTGTAACCGTCACCCTGCCACTATAAAAGGGGACCTACCCCTTCAGCAAGGAGAGGAGGAATTCTGGAGGAGACGCTGCCCGTTTCGTCCCGGAATTTGCGGAGCTGCGGAGGTCCGTCGGTCTGCACCTAGAAGCTGTCTGCGGAGGTCGGTCGGACAGCACCCAGAAACTGTCTGCGGAGGTCCGTCGGTCTGCACCCAGAAGCTGTCTGCAGAGGTCGGTTGGTCAGCACCCAGAAACTGTCTGCGGAGGTCGGTCGGTCGGCAGCCAGACACTGTTTGCAACGACCTGTAGACAGACGCTGTCTGCAGCGGTCGGTAGTCAGAGTGAAATTGCAGAGGTCGGTAGTTTGGGAGACCGGTCCTCGGGGATTGTAATTGGGGTCAAGGTGAGAGATTGTAAACGAAGGAGCTGTTTTAGTGCATTCTCGCCCCGCCCGTGGTTTTTTCCCCTTCGACGTTGCGAAGGGGTTTTTCCACGTAACCACTGTCTCTTATTTGTATTTGGCTTGTTGGATTGTGCTCGCCGCCCGAACCGCCCGGTTCGACTAAAAACCCCCCACAATCTTGGCGCCGTCCGTGGGATAGTCTTCGAGACTTCCTACTAGAGCTTTCGACTGCTGACCCGTGGGTGTCGACCAGTCCGAGGCTACCTGCAACCAGCAATCCACGACCACACGGTTGAAGAACGATGGCCGGTGGACCGTATCGTACTCGCTCGACGTCGCAACTCCTGTCCGAAGCCGCACCACTCGGAGATGCAAATGACGTCGGGCGGCTTGTTCAACCATCAACGGACACGGAGCGCGTAGTCCCGTTGGCGAATCCTGTACTGGGGGTCGGGGAGTCCAGTCAAGCTCCGGTAGCAACCCTGGCTCCTCTGACAGGGGGTCTATCGGAAGCTTTTCTGGCCACAATGATGATGACCCAGCAAGCTCTCACCACCCAGCTCCAAACGATGCAGCGCAACTACGAGGAGTTGCGTGACTTCGTGCGGGCCGCACCGACGGGTGGTCTACTCAATCAGGGCATGTTGGCCCAAGCGGGACAGAGTCTCCCCACTCAAGCTGCCCCACCAGTGCAAATGCAGCCGCAACCAGTGCCTCAGCTGGAGGTTAGGGTTAATCGCTCGGTAGAGGTCCAGAGTGCAAATCCCGACGGGCGAGACTCGAGTAGCCCGAAGCCTGCAGAGAGAAACAAGCATGCACGAGCGACGTCGGCACGCTCGGATGTCTGGTCCCGGCTCGGGGCACACCCCCGACAGCCGCATGCCTCCAAGCATCACTCGAAGACGGACTCGGCACAAGTGCATCGCCCGAAGCGAGACGAAGAACATCATCGTCAGCCGAGTGATAGTCATCACACTCGGATGACGCCAGCTAGTCGGCAGCCGGCTCATACTACTGATCGGAGGAGCGTACACGAACGCATTCGGGTGCATGCGTCGGAGCGACTCGGGGAGCGAGAGGAGATCCAGCGAGACCGACCGGGGGTCCGAGCTCCCGACCGGTTGGAGGAAGTCGCCATCCGAGGTGCCGCACGGTCGCCGCTTGTCGAGAGGCTACTCCGGGAGCCATTCCCACGCGGATGGAATCCTCCACGCCTTCCCAAGTTTGACGGATCGAAAGACCCGGTGGAGCATGTACTGGCTTTCCGGGATGCTCTGGTCCCGCACGAGGATGATCATATCCTCTGTCGGACCTTCGCCAACAGCTTGTCGGGAACCCCCCTCGAATGGTTCCACAAGCTTAGGCCATCGTCCATCTCCTCTTTCTCGGAGCTGAGCACGCGGTTCATCGACCAGTACCGATGTAATCGCCGGGAGCTGAAGACTCTGGAGTCACTCTTCGGGATGAGTATGACCCAGAAGGAGACGCTCCGACAATTCTACCATAGGTTCAGGTCCGAGTACCTGAGCTTGGCGGACGCAGACGGGCAGGATCGCATGGTGATCGCTGCCTTCAAGAATGCCATACAGCCAACCCAGCTCGTCAACGCGTCGCTCATCAAGCGGACCCCGGAGACGATTGATGAGCTGTCGCGGCGCGTCGAGAAGTACATCAAGATCGAAGACGCAGACCGCAAGAGGAAGGCGGTGGAAACCAGAATCCCGCACCAGGGCTACGCCAAGCCTGCTGCTGTGAAGAACGTCAACAAGCAGCAGGGGGATGCGACACGGCACGAGGCGAAGCGGCAAAGGCAAGACAGGCCAGCGAGGCCGCAGTGGAATAGGGAGTTCACAGTACTGAACGCCCCCATTGACCAGATTCTGGAAGCTATCAAGGGCGAACCATACTTCAAGTGGGCGCAACCGCTTGAACCTGGAGAGAGAGGAGCCAGAGATGCGTCAAGGTACTGCGAGTACCACCAGGGCCAAGGCCACACTACCCTACAGTGTCGGGCGCTCAAACATCATATTGAGGATCTCATTGAGGCCGGCCATATTGGCTGCTTCATTGACCTCCCTCAACGTAAAGAGACTAAAGCAGTAGGGGAAGTCCAGCGAGGAGCGACGGCGCAGCGCTTACCGGGTCCTCCACCAGAAAGACGCCAGCTCCGAGAGGTAGACGCCGTCTACGGGTACCCTGGCCCTGTACCGTCGGCAAATGCCGTCGACCTACAGGTGCGGCGTATTGAACAAACAAGGCAAGTCCACCATGTGGTGCTCGACCCTGTCATCCGTCCCGAGCCAAGAGTGGAGGCTGCAGTACAGTTTTCGGCGGCTGATTTGGTCGGAATAGAGAGGCCTCACAACCATCCCCTGGTCATACGGCTGCAGATAGCCAATTGCCTAGTGAAGAGAATTCTGGTCGACGCCGGAAGTTCAGTTGATGTGCTCTTCCTCAGCGCCTTCGACGCCATGCAGCTAGATCGCGGACAAATGACCGAATCGTCATCGACGATAACGAGCTTCACGGGGGAAGCTGCAAGGGTGGTTGGTGAGATCACCCTCCCGATCACAACAGGGCATCTCACTAACCTCACCCGGTTCATTGTGATCGAAGCTCATTCGGCGTACAACATCATCCTCGGAAGACCGTGGCTCCACCACTTGGATGTGGTCCCCTCGTCGGCCCACCAGGTAGTGAAGTTTTGGACCGACAAGGGTGTGATGAGCATTCGAGGTGACCAGTCCTCGGCAGCCAAGTGCGAGCTCAGTGCCATCCATCTGAAGACGACATACCAAATCGAAGGAGGAGAGCCAGGTGAAGGCGGCACTGAGTTGGGCATCCTCAACCTCTGGACTGCTAAGCAGAGTCAAGAAGCACCAACGCTCCAGCACCACACCCTATCAAGCGCAGGAGCGCGAGGAAGCCAAGCATCTGAGAAAACCGACCTGTCAGTTGAACTTAAAGAACTGACGGTGTCGGGGGACCTGCTGAAGACCGACCTGTCAGCTGAACGTAAAGAGCTGACGGTGTCGGGGGACCTGCCGAAGACCGACCTGTCAGCTGAACGTAAAGAGCTGACGGTGTCGGGGGATTTGCTGAAGACCGACATGTCGGCTGAACGTAAAGAGCTGACAGTGTCGGGGGACCTACAGAAGACCGACCATTCAGTTGAACGTAAAGAACTGAATGCGTCGAGGAGCTTGAAGAAGACCGGTCAGTTAGCTGAACTTAAAGAGCTAACTGGCCCGAGCGACCCAATGGAGATTGACCTACCAGCTGAAGGTAAAGAGCTGAGCAGGATGACGCACCCTCAGAAGACCGACCGACCGGTTGAATCTAAAGAACCGGACGAGTTGGAAAGCCCGAACGCGGAGTGGGAGGAGTCGCCTGCCGTCGAGCCAATTCTGCCCGTGGACTTAGGAGAAGCGGGTCACCCGAAGATTACTTTTCTCGGGTCGCAGCTGCCAAAGCATCATGCCGAAGCTATGACGACATTTCTCAAGGCAAACCTGGACGTGTTCGCCTGGTCAGTTGAGGATATGCCAGGCATTCACCCCGAAGTAGCCTGTCATCACCTCAACATTCGAGAAGGAGTAGCACCTGTACGTCAGAAGCCCCGGTCGCTAGCACCGGAAAAAGCAGCAGCTGTCAACATGGAGGTAGAGAAGCTGCTACGAGCGGGCATCATCAGAGAGGCTCGGTACCTGAAGTGGATCGCTAACGTGGTTGCCGTCCCCAAGAAGTCAGGAGCCATTCGGGTCTGCATCGACTTCACGAATCTTAACCAGGAGTGCCCGAAGGACAGCTACCCGCTACCACGCATCGATACCCTGGTGGATTCCACGGCGGGACACGAGAGGCTCTCGTTCATGGACGGCTACTCGGGCTATCACCAGATCCCCATGAAGCCGGAAGACCAGGAGCACACGACCTTCGTCACGGGTCGAGGGCTCTTCTGCTACAAGATGATGCCTTTCGGGCTGAAGAACGCGGGAGCAACGTACCAGAGGCTGGTGAACAAGATGTTCGTCGACCAAATCGGAAGGAACGTGGAAGTCTACGTCGACGACTTGCTTGTGAAGAGCCAGGCGGAGGAGGCGCATATGCAAGACCTTGAGGAAACCTTCGCAACCCTGCGGAGGTACAGCATGAAGTTGAACCCGGCCAAGTGTGCCTTCGGCGTGACGTCGGGAAAATTCCTGGGATACTTGGTCACCCGACGGGGGATCGAAGCCAACCCGGAGCAGATCCGTGCTTTGGAGGAGATGCCGTCGCCCAGGTCACGAAAGGAAGTCCAGAAGTTGACCGGACGGATCAACGCCCTCAATCGCTTCATTTCCAAGTCCTCAGACCGGTGTCGGCCCCTGTTCGAGAGGCTGAGTAAGCTCGCACCTTTCAACTGGGATCAACACTGTGAAGAAGCGTTTCAGGAACTGAAGGCGTATCTTGGCCGACCCCCTATCCTGACGGCCCCTCAGCCAGGTACAACGCTGGGGGTGTATCTTTCGGTATCAGAGGCAGCAATCAGCGCTGTACTGATATGCGAATGTGAAGGAGCAGAGAGGCCTGTCTACTACGTCAGTCGCATCATGACGTCAGCTGAGACGAGGTACGCGAGGATCGAACAAGTGGCTCTAGCTCTAGTGTACGTGTCAAGGAGACTTCGCCCGTACTTCGTCGCCCATCCCATCGAGGTCATCACCGAGCACCCCCTGAAGGAAGTACTAGATAACTCTACTCGGGCAGGTCGGCTGAGCAAGTGGGCCGCAGAGCTGCAAGAGTTTGGTCCTCGGTACGTGCCTCGGAAAGCAGTCAAGGGCCAAGCACTTGCAGACTTCCTCAGCGATTTCCCGGCAGAAGACTCTGCACCGGTGCCAGGGATGTTAGAAGACCTGTCGGTAGCTGCCGGTCGACCCGTGGGAGTCGGTGCGGCAGCAGGACAGGAAGACGAAGAGCAGGGCTGGAGATTGTTCGTGGATGGCTCGTCGTGCGCAGTCGGGAGTGGTGTGGGGGTAGTCCTAGTAACCCCCGACCACACGAAGCTCGAAAAATCAGTGCGGCTACTTTTCCCAACGACGAATAACGAAGCGGAGTACGAGGCGATGCTGACAGGACTGGAGATGGCGACAGCGCTGGGGGTGACCAGCCTGCAGGTCTACGGCGACTCCCAACTGGTAATCAATCAGATTACCGGTAGGTATGAAGCCCGCGACGCAAGGATGCAAGCCTACCTGAAGCTTGCTCGGGAGTTGATCGCCAAGTTCGAAGACATAAGCTTCCACCAGTTCCCCAGAGCGGAAAACAAGCAGGCGGATGCCCTTGCTAATCTAGCATCGGTACTCGGAGAAGACAGAGAGAAGCGGGTCTTCATCGAGGTGCAAGCTGACCCACGAACAGTCGGTCCCGCAGAAGATAGTTGCCTGACGAGGAGGACACAAGCCATTGAGACGACCCATACTATTGCGGTCGGAGCGGATTGGATAGGCTACATGAAGAAGTACCTACTCGATGGGATACTACCGGAGGACGTCGATGAGGCCCGAAGAACCAAGGCGCACGCTCCAAGATACACCCTCATCGACGACGAGCTGTACAAGCGTTCGTTTGGCGGACCGTACCTCAAGTGCCTTACGAAGGAACAAGCGGTAGAAATCATGAAAGAGGTACATGAAGGGGGGTGCGGGAACCATTCCAGAGGAAGAGCCCTGGCGCGGAAGATAAAGTTGCAGGGCTACTACTGGCCCACCATGGAAGCGGATGCGGGGGGATATGCGAAAAGATGCTTGCAATGTCAAAAGCATGCCCCCTCCATACATCAACCCGCAGAAGAGCTGCACCCAGTATCCAGCCCTTGGCCCTTCCAACAGTGGGGGTTGGATATCTTGGGCCCCTTCCCGACGTCGCCCAACCGGAGGAAGTTCCTCCTCGTCGCCACCGACTACTTCACCAAGTGGGTGAAGGCAATCCCGTTGCTGAAGATCGGGGAAGTTCAAGTAGGAAAGTTCCTATGGAGCAGCATCATCTGCCGATTTGGACTGCCGCGGGCTTTCGTTGCAGACAATGGGCGACAGTTCGACGCGGAGTCAATCAAGAAGTTCTGCGCCAGTAACAACATCAAGTTATTCTTCTCTACACCGCGGTACCCCCAGAGCAACGGGCAGGCAGAGTCGACGAATCGTTTCTCGACATACTGAAGAAGAAGCTGGAGCAGAAGAAGGGATTGTGGGAAGAAGCTCTACCCGGAGTTTTATGGGCATATCGGACGACACCGAAGCGACCGACGGGAGAGTCCCCGTTCAGTCTTACCTACGGCTCTGAAGCAGTCCTGCCAACGGAGACCCTGGTCCCGACACAGAGAACGGTCGTAGCTGCCGACCCGAAGCTGAATGACGAACTCCTGCTTGATGGCCTGGACTTGCTGGAAGAGAAGAGGGAAAGAGCGAGGGCGCGCCTAGCTAACTACCATCAGGCCATCAAGAGGGCATATGATCGCAAAGTCAGAAGGCGGGTATTCAAGCAAGGGGACCTAGTTATGCGGAAGGTCTTTGACAATACCAAGGAGCTGGGAAGTGGCAAGCTGGGAGCTACTTGGGAAGGACCATACATCATCGATGGTATGGGGAAAAACGGAGCCTACCGTCTGAAGACTCAAGACGGCGACGCGCTAGCAAGACCATGGAATGCAGCCAATCTGCGCAAGTTCTATCAGGGTAGTTAAATGGGCAAGATGCATGTAACCGCTCTGTAACTCTGAATCTATTCAATAAAAATGCACTTGCTCAATGTTTTTGTTCATGTGAGTGAATAATGGTTAACCGAGGCAACCCAAACCAAGTGGTACATAACACTCCGAGCGAGTTCTACCACTTGGCCGACCGGTCGACAGGTCCCCGCGAAGGGCGAGACCGGCCGGTGAACAACTGGAAAGATCGGTCGACAGACCCTGTCGGGGTACGACCGGTCAACCAGCCCAAACCAAGTGGTACATAACACTCCGAGCGAGTTCTACCACTTGGCCGACCGGTCGACAGGTCCCTACGAAGGGCGAGACCGGCCGGTGAACAACTGGAAAGATCGGTCGACAGACCCTGTCAGGGTACGACCGGTCAACCAGTCTAAACCAAGTGGTACATAACACTCCGAGCGAGTTCTACCACTTGGCCGACCGGTCAACGGGTCCCTGCGAAGGGCGAGACCGGCCGGTGAACAACTGGAAAGATCGGTCGACAGACTCTGTTAGGGTACGACCGGACAACCAGCCTAAGTCCAGTGGTACGTGATACTCCGAATGAGTTTTACCACTTGGCCGACCGGTCGACAGGTCCCTGCGAAGGGCGAGACCGGCCGGTGAACACTTGGAAAAATCGGTTGGCAAAACCCGCGGGGCAACGACCGAGCGACGTGTAGCTACGCATGTCGTCGGCGTGCGGTTACGCATGTCATCGACGTGTAATCAAAACGTGAGAACCGGATTTTTAATGACACGCCGTCGACGTGTAGTTGCGCGCGTCGTCGACGTATAGTCAAGACACAAAACCTGAGTTTTAATAGTGAAACATCGACATGAACTTAAGATGTAAAAATGATGAAAAAGACAATGATCATAGCATTCAGATGAAGTATCAAGATATCCCAATACAAACAAGTGTTTTGTTTTATTACATCACGAAACAAAGAAAGGCAGCAAGTAAGATCGGTCAAGCGTCGCCCCCAGCTTTCTACGATCCCGACGGGAGCTTGTCGCGCAGCTTCGCGACCTTCTTGCGCCATTCCGCCGCCTGCTCCGCAAGAAGCGACTTGCAGTTCGCGGTGTATTCAGCGTGCTGCCTGTCAAGCGCAACCTTATGCGCTGTTTCGGCCTGGCCAAGGGAGGCATTGGCCTGGTCAAGGAAAGCCTTCAACGCGGCAAGTTCGGCCTCGTAAGCGACTCGGGCGGCATCGGCCACGGCACGCTGCTCCCTGATCGTAGCCGCCTGCCTCCTGAACTTCGTCCACAGCTCGTCATTTTCCACCTTAGCAGAATCCAACGCTTCTTGGAGCCCGAAGGAATCAGAAGCGTTCTCCAACGCGGCTTCGAGCTGAGCCTGGACTGCAGCAAGCTCTTCGGCGTGAACCCGTCGAGCTTCCGCCTGCTGAGCACGTAGCTCCCTCGACTCCTGCCGAGAAGCCTGAAGGGAGACCTTAAGCCACGTCATCCTTTGCATGCCCCCTTCAACAAGTCGACAGCCCGCCTGACAAAGAAGGAAACAACATGTATTATAGAGTTAATGGGAGAAGTTACTACTACGTGAAGTTACACATATCGTCGACGTGTAGTCACGTGCGTCGTCGACGAGCAGTCAACTAGTTAACGACTTAGACTTACCTCATGAAACTCGTCGAGCTGACGCTCCCATCCAGGACTACCCACACAATCATCTTCTTCCCCGCAATCTTCAGCAGCCCCGGGGGAACGGCGGTGGGACGTAGCTTCAGTGGCCCCGAGGGGAGAATGAGGAGGGGGCCTGGCGGCGCCCCCAGAAGCAGAGGAGGATGGTGAAGGCATGAACCCCCGGACCTCAGCGCGATCAAGCTTTCTGGCAGCAGGAGCAGCATGTGGTGCAACGGTAGGTGCAGCAGGGGGATTGCGGGGTGAAGCTCGCCCACGCGACCCAGCCGAGCCAGACGGCCTGGCTCGCTCATCTCGCCCGAGGGAAGGAGAGAGACTATGACCGGAGCACCTCTCCGATTCCTCTACCTCCACATACTGTTTACCCGTCGACGGCACGTCCTCTACCCAGTCGTCGGGGAGGGAGCGAAGGTCGTCGGCAGCGGCACGTCGCGTGGAGCGAGCGAGAAGAGCGCGTTCAGCCTCTTCGTCGCTGGAAGACTCAGTCAGCAAACCTCGCCTCCTTGATTTCCCAGTCGGTGCAGCTACGTTGCGCACGCCCGGTCGGCTGCTCTCGCCTGCAGCTTTAGTCGACTTCGCGCGCCGCCTGAAGACCACGCAGAGTTTAGATGTAGCGGTGTTTGGATTGAAGCGTCTGACGGAGCTGACGTACCTGTCAGGAAGCTCAGAAGAGTAAGTAATGGGCTCTTCTCCCCTACCGGACGCCGCATGCTGTTTGCCTTTCTTTGAAGTGGAGCTGTAGGACCTGACGACCGGTAGCTTCGGAAACAGCTGCCGCCAGTCGTCGTCATTGTTCGTCACCTGCTTGATGAGTTGGTCCAACTCCTCTTCAACAGCTCCGGGGCACTGAAGCTGCCTGGAGGGGTAGTACTCCTCAATGGTCGCGGCGAGTTGGGAGAGGCGACTGGGAACGTTGAAGCCACCCCTCCAAGGTCCCCCAACCACAATGGGGCATTCTTTCCAAGTCCTCACTGAATCAGCTAAACCCCCAATAGGAGGGCTGCTGCCTGCACGCGCCTGTAGGCTGAAGTACGAGAAGATGCTGCCAGGCGTCACCTTGTAGTCTTTGAGGAAATACTTCTTCAGCAGGTACGCGACGCAAAGCTGCTGCCCCGCCCGCACCTCTAACTCTTCCATACAGCGGAGGATCCTCCAGCCGTTGCCAGCTAGCTGGCCAGGAGACACGCTCATCCGCTCCAGTAGACGACCAGAGAAGCTCGCTAGGGGAAGCCGCATGCCGCAGCGAAGCTGACCGAGCGTGACGACGGTGTGGTCGTCGTCTGACGAGTCCAGAGGATCGGTAGCGAAAGAAAGCGAAATCTCGTCTGGAATACCGTATGCTGCCCGGACATCCTCCATCAGAGGGAACTTGTTCGGCACTGTGAACCAGGTGAAAGACATCTTCGCCGCAGGTCTTCGACGTGTATCCAAACGAGCTGACGCGCAGGCACTCGACGTGTATCCAAAGGAGCTGACGCGCAGGCACTCGACGTGTATACAAACGAGCTGACACGCAGGTCCTCGACGTGTATCCAAACGAGCCGACACGCAGGACTTCGACGTGTATTCAGGCGAAACTCCTCCCAAATGAACCTTCAGCCGCAGAGGAAAGATCTGAAGCAGAGGAGAGAAACGAACCATCTGACTCCTATTTATAGACGAAGTTGGAGATGGATGGGTTCGAATTTCGAGAAGGCGAGGTGGCGGCGCCCGGCGACGCCATGTGGCGAAAAATCAGAAGAAACTCTAGACAGCTGTTTTTGAGTTGCAACAGCCCCGAACTGAGGCGGGCACGCAAATCGAGGCAAATCATCCTGACCGGGCGGGACCGAAGACCATCCGGTCAGGAGGGGGTATTGTGCGTACCACTCCTTTTTTGGAGATGGTCGGCCGGTCACCAAGGGAAGCACACCCCCCCCCCCTGGGTCGGCATGTAGCCAGAGAGGGGAGGGGGGGTCGGCCGGTCACCAAGGGAAGCACACCCCCCCCCCTGGGTCGGCATGTAGCCAGAGAGGGGAGGGGGGGGGTCGGCCGGTCACCAAAGGGAGCACACCCCCCCCTGGGTCGGCATGTAGCCAGAGAGAGGGGGGGTCGGCCGGTCACCAAAGGGAGCACCCCCCCCCCTGGGTCGGCATGTAGCCAGAGAGAGGGGGGGGTCGGCCGGTTGGTCCACAAGGAAACAGCACCCCCCCCTTTCGGTCGGCATGTACCCAGAGAAGGGGGGGTCGGTCGGCATGTATCCAGGGGGGAGGCAACACCCCCCCCTGCGGCTCTCGGTCGGCGTGTATCCAGACAAAAGGAGGTCGGCCAGGCAACAACCTCTCTCTCTCTCTCTCGATGGGACATACAACGAGCCGAAGTATGAAGCAACAGCCAAGCCCGGAGATCTCGCGGTGCTGACGACGCTCCGCGATTTTCCGGCTCAACGTGACCAGGTGTCAACCGCGCGCCACGTCATCGCGGCGGTTGAGCTCATTGCAGGGACACGTCACTCGCCCGATTTTCGCGGAGTGTAACCGTCACCCTGCCACTATAAAAGGGGACATACCCCTTCAGCAAGGAGAGGAGGAATTCTGGAGGAGACGCTGCCCGTTTCGTCCCGGAATTTGCGGAGCTGCGGAGGTCCGTCGGTCTGCACCTAGAAGCTGTCTGCGGAGGTCGGTCGGTCAGCACCCAGAAACTGTCTGCGGAGGTCCGTCGGTCTGCACCCAGAAGCTGTCTGCGGAGGTCGGTCGGTCAGCACCCAGAAACTGTCTGCGGAGGTCGGTCGGTCGGCAACCAGACACTGTTTGCAACGACCTGTAGACAGACGCTATCTGCAGCGGTCGGTAGTCAGAGTGAAATTGCAGAGGTCGGTAGTTTGGGAGACCGGTCCTCGGGGATTGTAATTGGGGTCAAGGTGAGAGATTGTAAACGAAGGAGCTGTTTTAGTGCATTCTCGCCCCGCCCGTGGTTTTTTCCCCTTCGACGTTGCGAAGGGGTTTTTCCACGTAACCACTGTCTCTTATTTGTATTTGGCTTGTTGGATTGTGCTCGCCGCCCGAACCGCCCGGTTCGACTAAAAACCCCCCACAGAGATGATTGTATTCTCTCCCCAAACCCTAGCCGTCTCTCTCTCTCTCTCTCTCTCTCTCTCTCTCTCTCTCTGGTTTGTCACATGGTATTAGAGCCAAACCCGCTCCGGGAGCTCCTCCCGATTGTTCCCTTGCCACGTGTGTCCCACGTGAGGGGGGGGTGTTGAGATGGTCATGCCTCACACGGGTTAGTCCCACATCGGTAATGGGAGCGGGTGATGGGCCGTTAATATACCAGCCTTGGGCCTCCCCTTACAAGCCGGTTTTGTGAGGCGGCGGGTATCCAAGGGTCCGGGTTCTTCAATTACTCATCAAATTTGTTACAATACAGGCTGACTGAAAAGATAGATTATGTAGCTCTTAATAGATATATAGCAGCCCCAAAGGATTGACTAATTTGATTAAAACAGAATTAAGATTTGAAAGATAGAACCAAAGATTCATGATCAACTGTTTGCAAGAATTAGGGACCCTAATAAATTTAACAAGTGCAATTATATTAAACATAAACATCTATACTAGCCTGAAGTGAGTTGGCATTACCTGCTTAAGAAACGTTGCAAGCTTTTTTATTTCAGCCTTTTCTTGAATCAGCTCTCCCTCTCTTTGAGCCAGCTGAACTGCTAAGGCTTCTACCTACAAGAAGTGCACACATCTATCTTGTTCCAGCTCAGCTTGTATTCAATCAAATGAAAGCACAGACACCAACCATAGAAATGGCCTCGTCGGCATCATCCTTGTTTCGACCTGCGACTCGGCCTCTCAGTGTCTCCAATACATCTCTGAGTTTCTTCAGAAGGACATGCCGATCCAACGAAGCCACGGCACTCCAGTCCCCCTGATTCCAACAAATATCTTAAGTGCAAATCGCTGATTATGAGTAAGATTCCGTGGATTTGTGCTTCCCAGCATCGAGAACAAAATATTCTCATGGGTCGGAATTCATTTCTGCCGAGTGAAGCAAGAAAAATTTTGTTTTATTTTTTTGGGTGGAGGGGGAAGGGGGGAACCTCGTCGGACAACTCGGCGGCTGCAGCCAGGCCCTTCTCGAATTTCTCGGCGAGGACACGGACGGTGAGCCGCTTCTGCTGCTCCAGCAGCTGAGCCGTCTCCTCCGCCACAATCTCTTTAAGGGAGGCCACTGCTGGGAAGTCCTCAGGATCAGAAATCACACCGTCAGCTCCGATCTTGTACTTGGGAAACCCATTCGAAAGGAGTTTCACGTCGGCAGATACCGCCGCCCCATCTCCGAATTCATGGACCGCCCTCGTCATCGATGCCGAATTCAGTGCCCTGTTCTCCATAAAGATTCAGCCAAGCACGAACAAAAAGCATGAACTTTCACGAGTTGGGTCTAAAATTGCATCGAAATTCATGAATTTCTTCTCAAAATCTGCCGTAAACTCAGCCAGCCATCATTTCAAATTCTGAAGCCAGATCAAAATGACAAGAATCGAGCTCGATCGGTACTGCAAACTTACAAATTAGAGAAACAAGGAGCAAGAGAGAGAAAGGCCAGGATAACCTGCAAGATCCTTGATCTCTGCTTCAAAGGCTTCTCTCTCTCTCTCTCTCTCTCTCTCTCTCTCTCTCTTTCTTGATCTCTGCTTCAAAGGCTTATCTCTCTCTGCCTCTCTCTCCTGTCTCTCTCTAGAGGGAATTTGAATAACGGACAGAGGAGTCACTTTTTTGTCAATAAAGATAAAGAAGCGCCCGGAACTTTGAACAGAAAAACCACTGGAACGAAACATCCGTGTCCAAACCCTACAGCTACTTTAAACGGAGGCCACCCGTCTCGGATGGGAAAGACCTCGTCCTTGCCATAAATTACGAGAGTGCCACCATATTCCTCTGCTGCCCGCCCCGCTCTCTCAATAGAGCTCAGCTCTTCTACAGTCGGTCGGCCCCGGTCGGTGGGCCCGCGCGCATCACAGCCGAACGATGGCAGGCAACCCGAAAGTGACCAGCCGACTGCATGCGGCTGTGATGCGCGCCGGGCCCACCGACCGGGGCCGACCGACTGGAAACGGCTTCCGATTTAGCCACGTGGATTCGATCAGGCCATTTTTGTAGATTTCCGTTTTTTAAAGGGCAAAAACACGTGCCAGGTATGAGTGGGTCCCATTAAAGGACCGGTTGGCGCCAACCGTGTGGCGGGCTAAACTCCAGTCCAGATCGGCGTCCTAACGAACTAGTTAAGGAAAATACTATTTAACCCGAAAGGCTTAACCCGAACGTTCAGCCAGAATAACTACCTAGTCGCGATCCGCTGCACCCATCCCCGATCGGTGGATCGGCAAAGGGACGCTGTGAGTGCATGCCACGTCATTCTGGTTGAACTTTGGGATTTTTTTTTTTTGGTAGGAAAACTTTCGGCTTGAAAATACTGGTTTCACTATAATCCCGTTCCTAACCAAAATTAGAGGGTTCGAATCTTCTACGGTTCCAGTTACCTAAATTAAAAAAAAAAGATTATTTTGACTTTATCCCCCAAAGTTTACCATGAATTAGAGTTTACCCCTATAATTTAATTAATTAAATTTATGCTCCAAAACTAACTGTTCCGTCAGCTCACCATTAAGAGAAAGGGTGAGCTGACGGAAAAGAAACAAAGTTTATGGTGGTGAGTTGACAGAACAGTTAGGTTTTTTTTTTTGGGGGGGGGGGGGGGGGGGCGGTAAAGTCTAATTAATAAAATATGGGGGTAAAGTCTAATTCAAGGCAAATTTTGGGGGGCAAAGTCAAAATAACCAAAAAAAAAATTTATTCATACCTCAAAAATCTATAATTACATCCATTTCTAACAAACTTGAACACACCCCAATTTCTTTAATCATACCCCATTCTTATCCCAAAAATACCATTTTCCCTTACATCCCACCTTGAATACACCCTAATTAAATGATCCGCTATATCTTGATCATACCCCATTTTTTTCAGATGTTAAAGCCCCATGAGAATAGGGAGAGCTTCTTCTTCCTCCATTACTGAAGGGGTTTGATTTTCTTTGGAGGAATTCGATTAGGGAAGTGGGCCTTCGAGCCCAATTACCGCCTATGAAGGAATCAGATCGGGAGGAAGTAGGATCCTCGAAACCCATTGTCGATGTCGCCGCCACTGATGCCACAACCATGTCATCGTCATTACTCAATTCCTTCTTAACTGTAGTCGATGTCTCTTTATTCAAAATGTTTTGCTTTAAGTTTTAGTTGGATGTGGGGTATAGATAAGGGTAGAAATGATATTTAAAAAATTATGAGTAAATTACTGTGAAACGGTTGGGAGATAAGGCTAGATACAGATTTTTGGGTATGAATAAAATTTTTCAAAAAATTAAATAATTCTACCGTTGGAGAAACCTGTTGGGATGATAACCGTCCGATGGGTGCCACATGGCACTAATCATCGCAGCCGTTGGGCTAAGTGCGATTATGATGCCTGCCATCGGTCCCACTGTGAATCGCATTTAGCCATAAACGGCTGCGATGTCTTTAGTACCGCGTGGCGTGCATCGGACGGCTACCGTTTCCATTGCCGGAACCTTAGAAGATTTGAATACAAATAGTAGGATGACACGTATCTATGGCTGATCTCGTCATTTTGTGGCCAAGATTACTTGAAGATGACGTGGGCTGAGAGGTTGACAACGAGTTCAGATCTTCTCCAGTCGGTCGGCCCGGTTAGTGGGCCCACGCGCATCACATCCGTATGATGGCAGAAAGTGAATTGTACTACCACTGACTGCATGCGGATGTGATGCGCACCGAGGTCGACCGACTGGAGGAGATCCGAACACGCTGACAACGGGGACGGCCTTTCCTGGCTGGTAGAACACGTGCCTCACGCTGGTCGCTAAAAGACAGCAGAAAGGGTGTAGATCGGTCCTATGCGTCGCCGACCAAATATTCGGACCTCAACCTACAGACAGGGACGGGTGCAATAGAATCCGAAGATGATGACAGCCAAAAGACCCATCAATTCTACACTAAATCCAGTTAGGACTTAGGAGTCTAGGACCCGTTTGTAGCAGAGTAATCTGGCACTTTTTTTATTTTAACAATACTTGGCTCCAACAGTTAACTGTTGGAGAGGTTCTTCCTTGTGTTGGAGAGGTTCTTTATTTGACTCTTGGTATGGACACCATGGAGCAAACTTTTCTCTCAACTTTGTAGTTCCTTGTTTGCATGTGTGAATCCTGACCGTTGATGTCATATTCACGGAATTATAATTTTTTAATAGAATAGTTGCTGCTATTCTCTCTCCCCTGTTTGGACCTCGGACCTCTTTGAGCCCTTGCTCTAGCACTCTATCCTATGACTATGTGATCGGTCCAGCAAAAAAAAAGAAACATATGTGAGCATCGGACTCCAACAATTGATGCAATCAATGATTGGACCATACCCACTTAGTATCGATTCGATCTACTACTCCATAACCTATCATGTGGGATCCATAATGCCACTTTAAACTCAATCAAGGCTTCTTTCATTATAGTGGAGTATAGTCCAATCATTGATTGCCACATCTGCTTGTTGGAGTTCATTGCTCCGATATATGTTGGAGTCGAGTATTGTTTTCCTTTTTTGTTTGGGTAAGGAACTAAGCAGAGCTTCAATCATTCAATAGGAAAGTCTCTTTACAATTACATTCCCTGATCCCTTCCGTGATGAGAGCAGGAAACATTACTGAAAAGAGGAATAAGTAGCGGCAAATTTAGCTAATCCATGAGTAACTCCATTGCTTGATCTAGGATTGAATTTAAAAGAAATTTTTGGATGTTGATTCAACAGGAAGCGACAATCTTGAGCTTAGTAGTAGATAGGCCAAGGCACATCCTCAGCAGTAGACATAAAAGCTTTTCACTACAATTTGAGCTGTTGGGAATGACGATGTTCTACATGCCAATTTCATATAATTTGATATTATGATCAATAAAATAGTTTGTTGATAAGATAGTCTTATATTTGATGCATTACATTGTTACTTATGTTATATTGTTACATGAAACACCGTTCATCGTTCAGCGACCGGTATCTCTATGCGGTCAAACATCGACTTTCTTTTCTGAGTCGCTTGCTTGATTGGGCCAAGTCTTTGCGAATGCCGACGTGGATTTGGAGCTTGATTGGACTTGAATGCTTTTTCTTTGGTTCTAGAGCATGGCCTGACGTTGAGCCTGACGTCGTCTTTTTTTGGCAAGCCTGGTAGCTGGCTCGATGATGTCGAAGGAGTATGCATTGGATCTTGAAGACTTTTCTTCTGCTTCATCTACTATCTTTCACCTCAATGTAATTAGAGGCGAAGGTCTTCCGAGCTGTGAATTTGACGACCATCGGGGTTTGACTGGAACTGATGTCGTGCTGGTTTGGTGGAATCTGCTAGCCATTTTGGAAGAGACGAGCTTGAGTCTTGGTCATCTCGTGCAGTAGGGCTGGCAATTTCGAACCCGACACGGCAGACCCGACACGACCCGACACGAAGTTAGCGGGTCTGGGTCAGGGCTAAACGGGTTCAGGTCGTAAATGGGTCGACACGATAGACCCGTTTAATAAACGGGTCGGGTCCGAGTTTAGGGTCTGGACACGATAGACCCGGGAAGACCCGTTTAGTATTCAACGGGTCGTGTCGGGTCGGGTCTACCCGCAATCCGATACTATAATATATAATACCGGCGGGTCTTTCGGGTCCAGTCGGGTCGAGTCGGATTGGGTCGGATCGGGTCAACTTAATAGTCCCGGGTGATAAACGGGTCTTACCGAGTCTTATCGGGTCTACCCGTTTATTAGCGGGTTGGGTACGGGTTTAGGATCTAGACACGATTAGTTAAACGGGTTGGGTCCAGGTCTGGGGATTTTGGACATGAACCCGGCACGACCCGACCCATTGCCACCCCTACCGTGCGGTGTTGCTGTCAGAGGTAGTGTACCCATGCATGCAGCATCTCCTTCCTTGTAACCAGCTTGTAAACAGCAATTTGGCGGCGTTTTGCCCCCAAGCTCCTTCTAGTTTGAACACGAGCTTAGTGGGGTCAATGGATTTGGCAGAACCAGTTGAATTCGAAGAGTGCAGACCATGTAGTGGCAGCGTCATCCATTGCAAAGTAATGAAGTTGGCTTTAGGTAGCAGCGAGACTAGCTCTTTTGCCGGAGCAGAAGATGATTGTCCGGAGTTGTGAAGCCATTGAGGTATCAATCGCAGGATCGGAGTAGCTCAAACAGGCAACGAAGCGTGAGGAGTAGGACTTGATTTGAAATTGATGCGTATCTTCCGCCTCGGCACCGACGCTTCTTTGACTTCGTGCACCGACTTGTTGAAAAATGGCACTGGACTTGCAGGTGGAGGGGTTTTATCTTGCTTCACCATCTTGGCTTTCTGGACTTCAGGAACTTTGGCGGGAAGCACTTTCCGCAACAAGGTCTTTAGCCTAGTAGAACTTGGCATCAACAATGTGTGCTTCGGCCTCGTTGAATGATTTGTCATCAGTAATGATGCACTTCTCCATGCCTTCTTTGTAATACTTGAGGCATTGTTGCCAGGTGGACACCACAATACCATTCTCGTGCACCCAAGGTCTTCCCAACGATATGATGTTTGGCAATCAATGACGTGGAAGAGGACTGTCGTGTTGAGCTGGCTGATGGAGAGCTTCAGACAAATGATACCATTGGTTGACTGTCCACCTAGGTTGAATCCTTGGATGACCAGCTGGCTTTGTGAAAGCTGGTCAGTGGTGATGTCATGTTGCCTTATAATTTGGATGGGCATGATATTGACGACGGAGCTACAATCCAGCAAGATTCGATTCACCGGCTTCTTCTTTATATACCCCGAGACATAGACGAGACGATTATACAGTCGTATACCGAGTTGCAAATCTTCACCAGTGAAGGTAATTGTAGTTTCACAAAAGGCAACAATTTTGCCTTTCTTGCTTTTCTCACCAATCTTTATTTTCTTCGTGTAGTTGTCCGGATCGGTCAAGACCACGACCATTACTAGGCGAGCCTTCGTCGAGAGGTGCAATGCTTTAACGAGCGGCAAGTGCATGATTGCCTCATCGTGGGAAGCAGTGCCCTTTTTGTCGAAGTCGTCCCCTTCGACGTCGGATTCACTTTCTTCAGAGGACTCGACTTCACTTCCTCTCTCAGCATCTCATGGACTTCGACCATGCAACAGGAGACTCTGAGATGTTGATCGGCTAGGAGGAAGTAGTCGGGAAAGAACTCTTACAGTGTTCCGGTTCTAGGGGCATTTATTGGAGGAGATCATCTAATTTTACTGGCGGCACTTTGAATGCCTTTCTTCCTAGAGCTTTGTTTCTCTTCTTGTATGTTCTTCATTCGGAGAGTTTTCTTGTCACCCGATCTAGCTTGTGACATCTTGCCTACCGTGGTCTTCGCCTTCGAGGTATCATGATCCATGCATCTTCATCGGTGGACTCTTCTTCGCCAAGGTGAAGATTTGGAGCTACAACCGAAGGTTCTTCGTCAACTGGAGGGACTTGCTCTTCTGAAGGCTCTACTAGTTCTTCTTTCGATCCCAAACCGGTTGGCTCGATTTCTTCCCTTGAGGCGGACAAAGGCTTGGAGTATAGGAAGTAGTAGTCAAACTTTCTCGATGGGTGGCCTAATAGATCGACCTCGGAATCTCCTTGCTCATACCTCTCTTGGAGAGTATTTTGAGACGCGACTTTGCCTGGAGGAACTTGCTTTTCTAGAGGCTCCGCAAGCTCATTCTTCTACCCCCAGCTAATTGACTTGATCTCCTCTATTGAAACGGACGAAGGCTTGGAGAAGAGGATGTAGTTGAACTTTCCCAAGGATTGGCCTAGCAGACCGTATTCTGGATCTCCTTGCTCGTACCTTTTTTGGAGGGCACGTTGAGACATAGCTTAGCTCGCGAGAGGTGATGATATGAGCGACGGTTGCCCTCAGAGCAAAGGTGCTTCATTCCTGACAAGCACAGGAGTATTTCGTCGTCGTCTTGGAACCAACTACTTTGGTTGTGGAGCTGATTTCACGATCGGTCTTTGGCGGTTGATGCGTAACTTGGGCATTTTTCGTCGTGCAGCGACAAGTACCGACGGAAAGGAGTCAAAGGTAATGGACATTATGTTTGCTGTAGCGACATCACCGGGGTCGATCTCGATTTTCCTTTGCTTTACAAGCGTCATGATTCTCTCTTTTAAGATGAAGCACTTCTCGATAGGATGGCTAACCACCCGATGATATTTGTAAAAGATCGGGTCATCGACACAATGCATTTACTCGGGCCTCTTTGATGGAGGAGGCTCGATCATCTTCTCCTACAGCAGCTGGTCGAACATAGAGGAGAGTTTCGAGTCTGGGAAGGGATACTTCTTTGCTTCAAGCTCCTCGAGAGTCATCCTTGGTGGTTGTTGAGATTGCAGAGGTAGTATAGCAGCCCCTTTGCCTTTGTCCTGTTTGTCATCGATCTTAAGTGGTTTGAAAATTGAAGCGACATCGGCAACGTTGACTTACTTTGGTTTGGGTGCCGACGGCTTCTCCTTCACCACCTTCAAGAAATCTTTGGCCTTCTAGTCTCTACGATTTGCTAGGCTGAGTTCTACGTTGTGAGCCGGAGTCACGAGTTCTTTGAATGACCGAGGCTTGATCCCTTTGAGGATGTAGAGCAAGCCCCAGTGCATGTATTGGGTGCACATCTCGATAGCCAAGTCTTCAAATAAGCAATTTTGCGAGTTTAGCGTAAGGTTCCTCCAACGATCGATGTAGTTGATCACCGGCTCATCCTTCCTTTACTTGATAGCTGTAAGCTTGGTCATACTGACAATGCGTCGGGTGTTATAGAAGTGGTTAAGGAACTCCCTCTCTATCTGGTCTTAGCTATCAATGAATCCTGGAAGAAGATCAACGTACCAGTCAAAAGTGTTACCTTTGAAGGTGCGAACGAACTGCTTTACCATCTTGTCGCCGTATGTGTCGGCATTGTTGTAAGTTTCGACGAAGTTGGCAATATGCTGCCTTGGATTACCCTTACCGTCGAAGTGTTGAAACTTTGGTGGCTGGAACCTGGTAGGAAAGTGCAGCTGCTGGATCCTTACGGTGTAAGGCTTTGAGTAGGCCACCATGATTGGAGGAAGACTGCCGTCGTGGAAGCGCACCACATCGGCCACCAAAGACTGTATCTGTTGGACAATTATTGTTGTCACCGTCGAAGGTTGCGTAACCACTGCAATTGATACCAGAGAGACGACCTCTGCTCGAACGGGAGTCAAAGATAGTGCTAGAGTAGCTACTGGAATCATCGGGACAACCTCTACCAGAGCGGGAGTCGAAAATGGCACTGGAGCGGCTACCGGAGAAGCAAGAGCTTGGTTAATCATTGGAGCATCCCTTGCACTTAGCCTATGGAGCAAGGTGTTGATGTGACGATCCTCTCCTTCATTAGTTGAGTGATTTGTGCCATGTATTCGCCCATTTGTATGACATGGAGCTAGAGAGCGGATAGAGGATGATGATGCAGGATGTCTTGGTATTGCGTGCTTGCTCCTCAACATCGTCATCGGAGACATAGTTGCACCGACTCGCTTCTGCTTGATGATAGACGTTTGCCCCCTATAAGGGAGGTGCAAGGCCCGTTGGAGAACTCGAATGGGGGGGTTGGGGCTGGTCGTACCTAAATTTTTGGATATGGATTCTAGGACCGATGCTCATTTTTTCATGCACCAAGGCCTCTTCGGCGCTTTGACGAGCATCTTCGGCAGTAGTTTTTGGCATGAAGACGTCCGTAAGAGTTCGAGTACACGGAGTGTAGACGCGTACTACCGGGGGAACGTTATCCTTCGGGTTTTCTGGATCACCATGTTGGAGTAGCGGGGACTCATCGATAGGTGAAAGGCTTGGAACAGACATATCGTCATTCATCCCGGCCATGACGAAACTTGAGGCAACTCCTTCAGATGTACGGATGAAAGGAGAGGAGGTCCCACCGGGCGTGCTAGAGATCTGTATGCGTGAAAAAAAGATTTGGTTCATCTTTATTGCGAACACATGAGGATTACAAGGCCTGGACCCGGGGACTTGGGGGGTGGTGAGCCAGGTACGGCGAAGATTTGATCAGGAGATTATGGGAGAGATCCTCTGAAGGGTCTCTTTGATCCGCATCTCCATGTTACTTCGTGTGAGAGCTCTGGAGGGGTTGCCAGTGGCGGACCCATGATTTTTCTTCAGGAGGGGCATAATTATTAAAAAGTAACTTTCGCTGCCTCACAGTCGAAGGCATCGACAGACGGCGTGACAACGGCCCTACCCTTCCTTCGATCGCGCAGCAAAAGGCCTATTAGGATTTTGCCTCTAGTGGAGGAGAACTTCGATCCTCAAGAGTCCATCGAAAATTTGGAACTATAATTGGCCGACTCGAGCGGGGTGCACGGGCTGTAAATAATAGACCATATTTTTTTTTCTTTTTTTTGCCGTGGGGGATTTCATACATACTCCCAAAAACCTATAAATAGGTCCTGATGCCCACTTGATTCTTATTCACTAAGGGCCATGGGATGAACTCTACGAGGATGCCACGTGCGCGGGAGCTGGCAGAAGGCGGTGGGTGTTGGCTGGACAATGGTGGGCATCAGTGGCCGGCAAACGACAAGCCGACCATGGGTAACCAATACAGGCGGCGATGGGGGGTGGTGGCCGACAGGGGTGGTGGCCGGCGGCGACGGGTGGCCCATGTGGCGGTGGGGGTGGGGGTCGGTGGCATGACAATGGATATTGACTGGCGGGGGATGGTGGCCGGTGGGACGGTGGTGGCCACCTCCATGTGAAGTTGGCAACCAAAAGTTTGCTATAATTATTTTTTTGATAAATTACACTTTGCTCCCCCCTGAAGTTTAGCTCAAAAACATTTAACGCCCCTATAGTTAAAAAATAACATTTTCCCCCCTTCAATTCAGCTTTGATCTGATAATTACCAAATGGGAAAATCAAGTAGTTGACAAAAGGAGTATTGTGCTAACATTTCAAACTTTAGGGAGTGATTTGGAACATAATAAGCTATAGGGGAGTTAAGTGTTTTTGAGCTAAACTTCAAGGGGGTAAGTGTAACTTACCTTGTTTTTTTCCCAAATTGAGGGGGGGGGCCCCCTAGGCCCAATGTAGGTCCGCCCCTGGTGGTTGCCCATGACAGAGATCCTTACAGGGTGAGGGTTTCTTGAGAGGCTAAGGAGTCTTCGTCGTTGTTTTTGTCCATTCTGTGCTTCATGCTTTCTTGATTAGAGGGCTTTTGGCTTCGTTCCTTAGTCTTCGTGTCTTCCTCAGCTCTTGCTAGATCTCGGCATCCTTGATCGTCGGTTCGCGGTGTCGATCATGCTTCTGGCGTCGGCTTTGGCTTTGGCTTTGGCGTGGCTCTGGCTTTTGCTTTTTTTTGGCGCTTGCGCTTGAACATAGACGGGTAGAGGTTTGTGGTGCTTTAGTTCCTCCGGACTTTGTGTCGTATCGGCTGGAACGTGCGTTGTTTTGCTCGTGACCATCGTAGTTGCTTGCCTTTGGTGCATGCATTGCTTTGGCACGAGCTTTATCCGTGCTTTGCTTCGGCTTCTTGCTTTGGCTTGATCTTCTCTTCGAACGATGATGACTGTCTCCAAGGCTCCTCTATTCTTCCAGCTTCGTGCGGATGGACTTTGGCAACGACAGGTGTGGCGTCGGCTTTGGCTTTTCTTCTTCTCCTGGCTTCTTTGGCGTGATCAAAGTTGAAGGCTTCTTTTGAAGATGGCGGAGGTAGTATCAGTCTCTGTGCGATAGTTGTAGCGTCAGCTTTTGTTGATGAAGACGGTTGGGGTGATGCCGCTTTGATCTTTTTCTCCAAGCTTTTGGGCATTATCGGAGTCAAATGCTTGTTGAAGACGATAGGGTGATGCCACTTCGATCTTCTTCTCCGGGCTTTTAGGCGTTATCGGAGTCGAAGGCTTGTTGAAGACGACAGGGTGATGCCGCTTTGATCTTCTTCTCCTGGCTTTTGGGCATTATCGGAGTCGAAGGCTTGTTGAAGATGACGGGGTGATGCCGGCTCAATCTTCTTCTACGGGCTTTTGGGCTTTATTGAAGTCAAAGGCTTGTTGAAGACGATGGGGTGATGCCACTTCGATCTTCTTCTCTGGGCTTTTGGGCATTATCAAAGTCCAATGCTTGTTGAAGACGATGGGGGTGATGCCTCTTCGATCTTCTTCTCCGGGCTTTTGGGCGTTATCGGAGTAGAAGGCTTGTTGAAGACGACGGGGTGATGCCGCTTCGATCTTCTTCTCCGTGCTTTTGGGCGTTATCGGAGTCGAACGCTTGTTGAAGACGACGGGGTGATGCCGCTTCGATTTTCTTCTCCGGACTTTTGGGCGTTATCGGAGTCGAAGGTTTGTTATAAACGACAGGGTGATGCCGTTTTGACCTTCTTCTCTGGGCTTTTGGGCGTTATCAGAGTCGAAGGCTTCTTCTCCGAGCTTTCTTCTTCGTGCATGGAGTTGAAGGGTTGATCTTCTTGTGCAAGGGTCTTCACGTTGATGAGGACTTTCAATGGACTAAGCCGTTCCTATAAGGTAGGCTTGCCTGAGCCTCGTGAGCCTTGGGTCGTTGAGAGTCGAAGCTTTCTTCTTCTTTGTAGAGCTTTCTTGTCTCTAGCTTTTCGACCTCTTGAGTCTTCCCCCTTCCCCTCTATTTATAGGCGAAGTGGGGTGGGAGAGATATAAGAAGATTTATTTGAATCCCTTGAATATCTATTCCATAACTACCCAAGATTTATTCCCTCATTTATGGAGGAATAAATCTTTATTTCTTTTACTTTTATGGTGAGGTAGTTATGGCTAAATCCTTTTGAATATTTATTTTGATCTTGCACGTTAAATTGATAGCGAACCGAATTTTTCTTTTTTCCGTCGGATCGAAGGATCGATGTAGATCCACGTTTATATAGACATCTACGCACCTCCCCCCGCACATGGCTGTTTTACTTTTCTTTTTCTTTTTTTTTTTTTTCTTTTCTTTCCCCTTTTTTTTTTATTTTTCTTATTTTCAGTTGTGGCCGGCCACACTTCCCCATGGGGAGGGGGCACGGTTTCCAAGAGAGGGGCCGATGGGCCCCGCCCGGCCCCTTTGTTGGCCAACCACACCCTCTCCATGGGGAAGGGGCATAGTTTATGAGAGGAGGGCCGGTGGGTCCACTTGCATGGGTTTGCTTGAGTCGGGTTTGGTGTGTGTTAGCCGGGTTTCGCATACAGGCCATTGTGTGCGGGCCAAGTTTCGCATGCGGGCCGTTGTGTGTTGGTCAAGTTTCATATGCGAGCCGTTGTGTGCGGGCCAAGTTTCACATGCTGATCGGGTTCAATCTGTGGGCTAATTTCGGTGCCCACAAGGGGAAGGCAACATAACTACTCTTTTTATTAAATTTCATAACCCTGTGAACCTGACATCAACGGCCAGGACTTTGCGTGTGCAAACAAGGCAACAACGACCTTAAGAGAAGTTGAAAGTTTCGTCCTTGATGTCTATGCTTGGGAGCCATTCTTTTAAACCCAGATCGGACTGGACGGTTCAACCGTTGTACTCGTGAACTGGCCTAGATTTCGGTTCTGAGAAATATAAGAACTGGAATTACCACAAACCCGACTTAAACCCGGCAAAACCGCCAATCCACATGACCCGTTCGACGGTTTAGTGAGCCGTTGTTTATTAAAAGAGTCATAAAGCCAATTTTTTGTTCTCTTCATCTCTTTGGCCATTTGCCGGAAGGCAATTATTTTTAGGAGGTAATAATAAAAAAAAGCAATAAAAAGTATATTTTTTATTTTAAAAATAAATAATAATAAATTAGTTAAATTATGATAGCATGATGATGTAATGATCCAACCACCAGCGATTGAATCGGTGACCCGTAACCCGGTCCCTTTTTCCAATTCGATGAACAATCCGGTTTTAAAAACATTGCTGGAAGTCGAACAGGGAACCTCTCCAGGAAGGAGAAGAGGAAGAAGTAGAACCACTCGGGCAAGAGCCCAACGAGGGGAACATGGTGGGGAACATGGTGGCTGATTGGTTAGGCATGGCTTGTCGGACGCAAGCCAGTTTCGCTTTCTTCAATATTTTGCCGAATGATCTTCAGGCGCAAGTCGATTTGGATGCTAAGGGTCACTCCCAAAGCTGCTAAGGACGGTGATTTGGTTCTGATACCTTTTTAGACATCTGTAGTGTATTTCTTTTACCGAAAAAAAACGCCCGTTGGCGTTGGGCCCTGGCTTTCATTTCCCTAGCCATTGCCTATGATTTATGACTTACAAGCTCATCTCGTGGGAATTTGGGCATCTGGTTCCATCGACGCCAACCCCTCCCCCCGTCCGTTGTTGGTCTCGAGCTCGCCGTACTGGTATCGTTCGCGACGGCGTGACGAACTTACAGAAGATCAGTCGGCGGCCGGCGGTCCTCCTCCTCCTCCTCCTCGGGTACCCTCGAATCCCTCTTTTCTCCCCTTTTTGTTTTATGGCCTTCGGAGAGGGAGATCGATTCAAGAGTGGGCGGTGAGGGGTTTAGGCTGTGCATTGGAGCCCTATATCCGGGCGGATGACTATAGTAGGGTTGGAATCCGAGATCTGCATTCATTCTAAAGTTCTAATGATCTACAGTCACCGCTTATACTTTTCAAGATGTTGGTTTCATGCAATGGATGGTGGTTTCATGTAATGTCTTTGGTTTTGGTCCCTCGTTTATGCTCATGGGTATCCCACCTGCTTGTTCACCATTCATGGGTCCTCACGTTTGCGTGGTTTCTCACTAAGCTCTCTACTGAAAGTTAATCGGCAAATTAGGTATAGGTCCTTAACTATTTTGCAATATTAGCCGCAGGACACCATAATTTGCTATATTAGCTTAGGTCCCTACAAGTATACATTCATCTTCAGAAACAGTATATATTCGTCTTCAAAAAGAGTATGCATTCGTTTCGGAAAGGGTATACATTTGTCTTCAGAAAGAGTATATATTCGTCGGGAGGGACTTGAGCTATATTTCGAAATTAACATGTCCTGCAACTAAAAGCCATCTCTCAAAAAGGAATTATGTCAAACTTCCCCAAAGTTAATAGATTTGGTCGACTTCGGTTCTATGGGAGTGATAATCACCGTTGCTCTTCATCACTGCAAGAGGTATGCCACCTTCTGTTGGCGTTTTGTTGTTCTCCATAAAGATGGGTTTTTGTTCTTGTTCATTGCACCCATGCACACAGATATCTGCTTGTTGGTTGTCTTTGGGACTACAACATCCCATTCCCACCACCCTTAATATCCACCTCTTGTACCCTCAAATAAAATCTTGGGATTTCTCAAATATAGCTTTTGATTGGCACCTTGCGCCTCGTCTAAGCAAATCATCCCATTTAGGAAACCCCTTTCCTTTGGATCTTGCACGTATGCTTGGTTCCTTGTGCAATCCATAATTCTTTTCCATGCTTTAATTTAGAGAATTTGTGTGTGAACCCAACCTAACCTAGCTTAGGACCCTCCTACAACCCAAAAAACATTTTTTCCCCTTATACTACCCCTGCCCTAAGGATTTTTTGCTTGGCACCCAGCTCCTTCTCCTAGCTCATGCAGGCAACCAAGTCGTTCCTGTTGCATGTCATTATCGGTGCCTTCTTCCTCCTCTTCCCTCTTTTTCCTCCTCCTTCCTCCTTCATCTTCCCCACCAAAACCTAAGCCATCTCATAAAACGTGTCGGTGGATACCTAGCGATAGTGTCGACAGGGTAGCCACCGACATCATGATATCAATGTCAGCAATGGTTATGTATGTGACTACGACACCGTGAGCTGGTAGCCACCAAAACATTTACAAGGTGGCTTAGGGTTTTGACAGGGAAGATGGATAAGGAAGTAGGAAGGAGGAGGAGAGAGGAAGGAGGCGGTGGGGGAATGAGGAGGCGATGTCGGAAAGGGAGCAGCAAGCCGGGAACAGAAGCAGGAGGGGACTAGGGCCAAAGGACGATGAGGTTGGGAAAGGGGCAGAGGTAGAGTCCGATTTGCATTTTTGGGGGCTTTAGGCGACCGCCAAGTTAGGATTGGTGGGTGCATATAGAATGTCCCTTTAATTTATTGGTGTTATTGAGTCAGGCATTACTTGCCAATAATAGACTTTGGTCTCCTACTGTGTTATTTCTTATTAATAAGGACATGAGCTATTATGTTTTCAGATATATCCTGTAGTGTTGACAATATATCTATGATATAGTCCACATAACTTGGAATATGGAGAAGTATATTAACATGTACTAAATTTCGCTTTAACTTAATTCTTCAGTAAAATTTTTTAGCTTCATGTTGAAAGTGAAAATTTGTTGACCAACACCATTCATTGCCTTTGTAGGATAAATTATATGAAGATGTAAAATCAGATATGGCAACTTAAAAAAATTAAGGAGTCTCTCTAGTTGGTGCTGCAGGTTTTTTGCAGGTGAGTTTGATCCCCATTAATTTGCATAAAGACGGCCATCATGGATAGAAGACAAGTTTATTCTTGAATTTTCTTTTGGTGGATCCCCTTACATTAGGTTATTACTTGCATTACTATGCATGGTTACATTCATTTTGTTATGATCCTTTGACTCATTCAAGTTTTAACTTCTATCCTCAACCAAGGTGATAGATGAATTAACATATCGGCTGAGATCCAAGCTACAGTGTGGTACATTATTCGTTTGTCACCATGGATGATATCAAAGTATGTGTTTTCTTTCTGAATATCTCCTTGAAGCGCTTTGGCAGATATAATTTTTTCTTGAAATACGATAGGCAATAGGCCGTAATTGTTGCTACTTATGAAGCACGTATGCTTCAAAATACATCAAGTACCCGTATCGGACACGGATACGGTCCTGATACGGCTTGGATACGTGTCCGATACGTTTCGGGCGTATCCTGGATTTAAAAATGCCAAGATACGGCTCGGATACGATCGGGATATGGGCCGGATATGGGAGGGATACGGCTGACCGGTTTGGGTTTGGGTTATTGAGTTTGGGTTTGATTAAAAGTTAAACTCAAACCCAAACCCAAACCCACTGTCCCATATTAAAAGATTTAAGGGTAAATTGTACAAAGACCCCTGTAGTTTGACCGATTATCACTTTCACCTCCTCATGTTTAAAACCCTACAAATGCCCCTTCTGGAGGGGGTGCAAGTGATATGTTTTTCAAATTGTAGGGGGTCTATATGTAATTTACCCAGAATTTAACCCCATCCCACCCTGTTTTCTGTATTGAGCGAGAGGAGAGGGAGAGCAGAGAGGTAGGCGTCCGCTAGCATCCGCCGTTCGTCGCCGCCCGTTGTCCGCCTGACTGCAGCTGTCTGCCGTCCGCACCCGACTACAGTCGTTAGCCGCCCGTCCGTCGCCCGACTGCAGCCGCCCACCGTCCCCTCGCACCCGTCCGCTGCCCGATTGCAACCGTTTGCCCTTCTTTCTCCCTCATAGCCCCATCTGTCTCTCTCTCCCTTTCTCTCTCCCTCTCTCTCCCTCTCTCTCTCTCTCTCTCTCTCTCTCTCCCTCACAACCCCATTTGCAGCCCTTCTAACCCGCCGCTAGGATCTGTAGGTATGCAATAAGCTCGATCAAAAACAGTGATAAAATATTGAGTCAATTATGAAAATTTTATTAATTTTTTTTTAAAAAATAGTGATAAATTACAGCAATTAATATTTTGTTTATATTGAATATGCAACAACCCGTGCTTCTATATTAAATATGTTCTTTATGATGCATGCTATCAATTAATAGTTCTATAAATTAATAATTTAGTATTTTTTTAAAAAAATAATAATATATTATCGTATTCTTAGCCGTATCCATATCCGTATCCTACTTTTTTAAGATTTGCTGTATCGTCGTACCCGTATCGTACCCGTATCCGTGCTTCTTAGGTTGCTACAAATAATTATATGCTCTATCCCGGAGTTCAAATTTCTCGTTGCTGTACTTGGAGTCGAGTCCGTGGCATGTTTTTTCTTTTGTAATCTGTTTAACTACACCCTGATATCACCAGGAAATTGTTGATCCTAGTCCATAGATGGTCCTTCCAGTCTTTAGTCTCGCTGCTTAACTGAAACAGAAATGTATTTCTTGTACAGTCATTTATGCTAATGAATTAACACCTTGTATTGTAACTTCAATTCATCTTATTTTACAGAACCATCAGCATAGAAAGGAGATAAAGGTTATGCATTTCTTACATTGCATTATTGAACAACTTATTCACAATCGTGATAGATGATAACGATTCTTATCCGGAGGATGAAATCGAGGAATATGTTGCACATCCTTTTGTCCAGGAACATGACCTTTGATGAGGGCTATAGCATGCCTATTAACATATGTTTCTTCTTTGTCTTAATCTACTTGTGTTTATGATGCCAATTGTCTTTGAGTTTCCTTTATGTGAGGGAAAATGAGGTATATAAACTATAGTAGTGACACTTTTAGTTTTGGGTAGATGGAAGCTTTCTCTAGATGATTTGATGGCTTGTTTTGAACTTGTGGTCCCGTTCAACGTAGTTGAGGTGAATGATGGGGATCAGAGTTTGCACATGCACATCTAGTGAGGCGATCCTCATTTGCCAGAATATTGAAGCACAAGTCGAGGATCAATCATGGTGTATTGGTCTTTTATTTTTGGGTTTCTATTAGTAGGCTTTTAGGTGTCTTTGTGTTGGGCTTTTTATGAACCTTTGTGTTGGGCTAGTCTTTTAGTTTTATTTGGATAAGCCATGTCAGCTTCATTTGAGGATAAACTTTTACGAATGAATTTTTTTTTGCAAAGAGTGTTCTCTCCGCAACTTGAGGTGTGAGACTTTATTCATGATCCATGGAGGTGTGATACCTCCTCCCCTAGGTTATGCTGGCATGACGTGGGTGGTTACCCCCTCTAACCATCCCCAACACACACACACACACACACACACACACACACACACACACACTTGAGGTGTGAGACTTTATTCTTGATCCATGGAGGTGTGATACCTCCTCCCCTAGGTTATGTTGGCATGACGTGGGTGGTTACCCCCTCTAACCATCCCCAACACACACACACACACAGCCTTAGAGATATGATGGGCTAGAGGGCCATATGTAAAGTGTAAACATGTTAGTGTCCTACCCCTCCCCCCATCTTGTATCACAAGGTTCTAAAAAGCACTAGGCGCTAGTCGGGCGGTGGGGGCCCACCTAGTGCCTAGGCGGCGCTTAGGCGTTTTGTCTTTTTTTAATTATTTTAATTATTATTTTGATATTATATAATATATATATATATATATATATATATATGTTTAAAAATTAATATAAGTTCAAGATTATCTTAAACCATTATTTTAAAGAACAAGTATATAACCATAATTCAAGATTGAGTGATTAATAAGAACAAAAGAAAACATGGTCCGCCTGGCTAGCCTTAGCCCGCCTGGCCAGCCTAGCTCCGCTTAGGCGGCCGCCTAGACTGCCTAGGCGGTCGCCTTGCCCCGCCTAGCTCCGCCTAGGAGCTTGGCCGCTTTTCTGGAGCGCCTAGGGCCTAGGCGAGGCGGTGGGGGGCCGCCTAGCGCCTAGGCACCGCCTGGGCCGCTTTTTAGAACACTGTTGTATCATCCTCTTGCGGACTTGATTGGGCATGCATCGGGCAATGCCATCAATCAGGATCTGGGATACTGGAGACATAAGAAATTTTTATGCATGATATCCACACCGGAGTAGATCAAGGTTTGAGAATTCGGATTCGGATTGGGAAAAAACATAACTGTTCGAATTCGTATTTGGGTTCCGCCAATTTAGTTGTTTCAGACAAAAATATTAGGAAATCATAAAAAGAAATAAAGAATTAGGGTCTAATTCTCCCAATTCTGGCCCGAATTGGTCGTTTCAAATTCAGGTTTGTGATATATGAAACTATTAATCATATATATCAATTCAAACTAATAGAAAGATGCCGAATATGAATTAGACCTGATTCGGGGTTATAATGCGGGTTTGGAGGTTGGATTGGCCAAAATCCTAACCGGTTTGGCGAACTGGTTCGAGTTCAGATGAAGCCTCAAACCATGGAGTAGATTGTTCTGAAAAATTAACAATAATATATCTTCAACAGGATTTAGCTTGCTATTGAAGTAGCACAGACTACCTCTGTATTAAGAATAGATTAGTGAACAAATAAAACATAACGACTGTAAATTGATTATGGGATGGTTACAATGAGTACATGTTGGCTAAGGTTATTGATGGATACAACTATACAAGTTGAGACCTTAATCTAATCTTGAGTTTGCTTTACGGTGGAGACACGTGAGTGTGATTGGGAGCCGAAAGGGCCCCTTTTCTTCTATGAAACTTAGTTAATCATTGCAATCAGAGAAGAGTAACCATGCATGATGCACCTCTGATGAGAATTTATAGTGGTTCTTCAGAGAAGTCACTATCTCTAGGCCTGTCAATCTGGCCCTTTGGAGAGGGTACCTGGCCTGGCTCGGCCCTTCAAAGCCCTCTAAAGCTCTGTTTGCCAAGGGCTTGAGGGCCGGGCTCAGTTTTTATAAGCCCTCCACGATGAGGGTCGAGCTAGGGAAACCTATGTCCTGGCCCTGCTAGGCCCTATCCTCCATATACATAAATTATTATAATATATATAATACTTATTAAGGGTTAAATCAACAACTAAGTGGGACTAATCAGTCATTACTCGATCACTCATTGTGACCCTATAGGAATTGGAGTTATCAAGTTTGGATATATTAATATTAGAAATTATATAACACTCATAAGACTTATAATACTTTTTAAGCTGTATTATGAGTCTCAAGAATGAAGAAATGATTTGGGTTTTAAATAATTGCCAAAAGCCTAAAGGCCCTAGCATAAGAGTAATTTGGGGAGGAAAAAAAGATTTAACCCTTAATGATCTAACTAAATAAATAGACATATCGATAATCCTTATCTTAGTGATATCAATTTGGCCCTGGCTCTGCATTGGTTCTTGAAGGGTCGAGCTAGGGCCTATCATTTTCTGTCCCTGAAGGGCTAAGGTCTACCTCCTAAAACAAAGAGCCGAACTCAATTTGACCCCAACCCTGCCCTAGCCCTGGCCTTTGATAGGCCTAACTATCTCTTGCTGCAATCATTCTGAGGAGGAATGCATCAAATTTGTCTCTTTATTCTGATAATTGTGAGATGAGAAACCTAATTGGAGAAGTGGTGCTTACAGTTCAAACATAGAAGTAGGCAGCCAACGACTCTAGGAAATAAGACATGCCAAAGATGCAAGTGATGGAACTTTGCTCCATCAATGAACATAATGGGCAAGCTTTCGGTTATAACCCCTCCAACACAGATCAACAAACCACAATAAGGAGATGTCTTGCAATAGAGGAATAATAAAAAATAGTACTAGAAACACTTTCTGACAAAAGGCAAGCCATTGGTGTATGGATTGGCTCCTTTTCAGTTTTTCTGGCCTTTAACTCGAGTGCTCAATCATCCACAACTTGGATTCTAAAGAGCTGTTAGCGATTCAGGATTTTTAGACACTAACAGGAACACTAGCATGTATTTCTACAGCATTTGAATATTTTATGCATTCAAAAGAGCCATTGATCTTTTCTAATGCCAAACTTAATGTTATCTGGACGTTGTTGGCCATCCAAGAAATTGACTTTTTCTTTTTTGTTACACTTTCATGCAATAAGAAATTAGGTCAGATAGTTGATACATCCATGTGTTATCATTGTGTTAGCTTCTTGTGGGTAAAACATGTCCTTGAGCTAATGAATCTTTCTAATACATTATGGTCATTATTCATGTACCGGGTTTTCGATTATTATTATTTTCCTGTCATACTGGAGCCTCTGAGAAGTAAGTTGCTGTGACTAAAGCAATATCAGATGTTGTGAAGGATTCACCAGACAAGGTACCCCACTACAAGCAATACTTTATGCACTTTGCATCTCTTCTTTTTACCTTGTTCGGAGTTCAAATCTGCTATAGTTTTGACTTTTGGTGTAAGATTCAATGCATTGATTTTGTTTATAAGGAATGAGATAGGGAGATGATAAAGCATATCTAGTTTTGGCTCTCGTGCTGATGCTTAGATAATGATGATAGCAGAAACATAGGCGTTATCTTGTTGGAAGACATATAGACAAGGCATCCTACTGCAACCTTCATGAGTACATAAGAAGAATACACCCTTCAGTTATTGAGAAATAATCCAAGTTCATAAGTTGTGTTCTAAAAGAACAATTTCTGATTTTTTGGCACTGAACAGTTAGGCAGATATTTGATTAGACTAGAGGGCATTTGAAGTTTAAATGAAGGACCGAAGATTAAAGAAGAACAATACTTGGCAACAACAGTTGTTCGAGCAACGGTCTCCAATAAGCTGATGTGGCAATCAATGATTGGACCATTCTCCACTATCATGAAATAAATCTATTAAAAAAAAGCCTTTGAGTTTAAAGTGGTAATATTGGCCCCACATGATAGGCTATGGAGTAGTAGACCCTACCAGTATCAAGTGGGTATGGTTCAATCATGGATTGCCACGTCAGCTATTGGAGCCTGTTGCTTCAACACCTGTTGGTGCCAAGTATTGTTCATTGAAGAATTAAAATAGGTGTTTAGGATCTTAGTGAATTGGATTGGATTGGATTTGGCTTTGTTTGGGTTCTTGAAATTTTTTCCTTGGAGTTTACTTTGCTAGCAGTACAACCTATAAACTAAAACTTCTTCTCAACCAATTCAGAAAAACGAAAACAAGAGGAACTATTAGATCCCCTCTAGATGAACACCAAAACCTAGTCAATTACCACATCATATGAACTTAATTCCCTTGACTAGGGAAGAGGAGGCGATTGATTCTTGGTTAGACCACCGGATAGGCAACACCATTGAAAACTTTGTCAAAGATTTTTTCCACATCACTAATAATTTTTTGACATTGCGGTTCTGCCATGACATTTTCCCTTTTCCTCGACAACGGATCAACAATCTTATTGCTCGACTCCACGGTAAGGTCCATCTTCGGGGGTGACCACCAAGCATATATGGTTATCCCGGTACATGGTTACTACTTGGAGACCGAGCTCGAAATAGATTTCTATTTTGAGCTCGATCTCCAAGTAGTACCCGTCATTGGTACTGGGATAAGGATCTATGCGTGCTTGTCATCCCCGAAGATGAACCTTAGCATTGAATCAAGCAAGAAGATCACTGGTCCATTTTCGAGGAAGATGAATGATGTCATGGCGGAACTGTAGCGTCAAGGAAAAATTATTGGTGATGTGGAAAACCGCTCCGACAAAGTCAGTGGTGCTGCCTATCCGGTGGTCTGGCCAAGATTTAGTCACCTCTTCTTCCCGGATCGAGGGAGTTGAGTTCATATTATGTTGTAATTGACTATGCTTTAGTGTTCATCTAGAGGAGATTTAAGTTGGATGGTAGATCTTCCAAACAATGTTATTTATAGAAGTTCTTCTTGATGTGAATTGGTTGTACTCTTGTTTTCGTTTTTGTGTTTGGCTGGGAAGAAGTTTAGTTTATTGGTTGTTCCTCTTGTAAGGAAAGCTCAAAAGGAAAATTTGCAAGATCCCAAACAAACCCAAATCTGATCCAATTCACTAAAACCTTAAACCCCTCTTTTAATTCTTTGATATTCCGTCATAGATTTAAGCTTCAAATGCCCTTCTGGTGTTATCAAATATCTGCCAACTGTTCAGTGCCGAAAATCAGAAATTGTTCTTTAATCATCGTATTATGGATTGGTTCTATGATTCACATGGGGAAAAAAATAATACAAGGTGAGTTTTTGTGATACTAAGGAAGCCATTTTGATGTTTGCCTCTTTATTTTATCAAGTCAATTTCTTCACGTTGTTTCTTTCTTTTTTTTGTTGACTTGTGATAGTTATTAACTTGTAATCTTAATTAGGATGAGTAAGCAAGTTTCATGGAAAGAAAGGAGAAGTTATAACAAATGGACTCCAGAAATGGATAGAGTATGTATTGAAACTCTACTCTTGGAGTTGCAGAAGGGTGTCAAAGGAGACAATGGCTGGAAGGCTCAGTCCTACCAATCGGTCATTGACGCTGCACAACAATCATTAGGGGTGGCATTAACAAAAGAGAACATACGCGGCAGATTGAAAACTTGGCGTAACTGGTACACGACCATCACTGCCCTAAGCAACACAAGTGGGTTTGGATGGAACGATGCCAAAAAAATGATTGAAGCTGATGACATCACCTGGAAGGAATACTTGAAGGTAATTGTAATATCTATATTTGTTTCGTCTATTCTTTAAATTATAATTGTTTATTGACCTGTCTTCTAGGTTATGTAGAGCCTCCCTTCAGCTGTGGCTTACCGTGCGAGGTCATTCCTGGACTTCGACGACATCACACTCATAATCAGGAATGACCAAGCCACGGGTACCGGTGCCATGATTGCGATCGATGCTGAGATGTCGGATCAGCAGAGCATGCAGGAAGAAACCGGGACAGATCCCGAGAATATCGGGTCATTTCCTTCCCAAGTATCATCTCCGCCGCGGGAATCAACATCAGGAACTTCGAGTTCAACCGCGACCAAGGGCTCCAAGAAAAGGAAGAGGAATAGAAGAGATGCCGAGGATGAGGAGTTGTCCGCGCTGAATGCAAGCCTTCGTGACCTAGCCGCTGCAATACGTGACGTCTCCAACCACGTCGATACGAAGGGTGTCATGGAGGAACTGATGAAGACACCCAGATTAACCGAGGACCAGGTTTTCAGCGCGATTGAATATGTGGGAGTGGACATGGGCCGAGCAAGCATCTTCTTCTCGCTGAGCGGAGAGATGAGGCGGAGATGGTTGCTAAAGCACATTCAGGAACCAAACTTGAATCTCTCTGAATGTAAAGGGTTACAAGAGTGCTTCTTTGGATACTGAAGCCTTCTTTTTTTTTTTTTCTGTGTCTAGATGAGTTAAAGACTAATGGAAGAGGGAGATTTAGATATACATTGTTGTTGTTGGAGGGTTATATGGATTTTCAACATGAATTCTCAGTGGAAAAAGAACAGTGAAACTACAATTCTCAGAAATTGGAACTCTTTGGAGTTGAATTCCTGCCAAGGCCTGTGTTCATTTGCGCAAATTGGATTTCCCAGTAAATGTGCCCATTCTCTTTTTTTATGTGCCTAGATGAGTTAAGACTAATGGAAGAGGGAGATTTAGATATACATTGTTGTTCTTGTTGCAGGGTTGGATTTTCAGCATGAATTCCCAGTGGTAAAAGAACAGTAAAATTATAATTCTCAGAATTGGAACTCTTGGGAGTTGAATTCCTGCCATGGCCTGTGTTCGTTTCCCTCAAATTGGATTTCCCAGTAAATATACCCATTCTCTTTTTTTGGGGGGTAAATTACATGTAGGCCCCTTGTAGTTTGGACGATTATCACTTTCACCCCTCATGTTTAAAACCCTAAAGTGATATGTTCTTCAAACTAAAGGGGGGCATTAGAGTTAATTAAACATAAGGGGGATGGAAGTGTTAATCGGTCAAACTATAGGGCTCTTTGTGGCATCGTAGGGTTTTAAACAAAGGGGGGATGGAAGTGTTAATCGGTGAAACTACAGGGGGTCTGTGTGTAATTTACTCTAATTTATTTTTTATTTTTTCTCGATAATGTGTCCATTCTCTTGTTCTTTTGATTACAGGGCTTGAATGTTTTCTACTTTGCTAGTTCCCTGCGGAATGAAAGCTTACTTTTTGTGGAGTTTCATTTCCCAACCAAAACATAAGATTTGTAAATCCCACTGTCCCTCCTCCATCTCATCGTGAAAGCATGTACCTGTTTACAAAATCATATTGAAATGTTCTCGTTTCCTTAAGAATTCCAATCCCCAGTAAAAGAACACAGCCCAATCGAATTCCCAGGAATTGGTGCGTGGGAATTCAGTGAAGGGGGGGGGGGGGGGGACAGTGAGGGAAGTGAAGGCTTTGCCGACAGATCAGATCACGTGGGTGACTATGCTGTCTCATGTGCCGCTTGCGGCACAGCTCAGACCACCTGGTTGTCCTTTTTCTCCCATGTTCCTCTGTTTAGATTCACAGGATGCACCACCTCACTTCCCTTCTCACTCAATATTTTAAAGAAAAAAAATTCAAGAACTAATATATTTTGCAGGTGCTGGCATGTGATATATGATGGAAATTATACGAGAAATTGAGAAAATGATAGAACAATAATTAGTTAATAATCTTTCAAAAAAATAGTAATTAGGTAATATAAAAGGAGAGATTTTGGGTAACGAGGATCGCTTATCCCGTGTTTGGCTAAGCCTTTTTGGTTCGTCCGGGGTCGTTCATCAGCCCATGAACAAACGCAATCGCGGGACTCTAAGGAGAGAGAAAACATATCATTTTGTCGGGTTTAGAATCCGGGATTACAGCCTGTTTAGTCCACTGAGATTAGACTTACATGCTGCAGTGGGGTTCCAACACATGTATATGAAATATATAGTTTTTTTGCTGTATGTTCGAACTATTGATTTTTTTTTTTATAGAAACTTGAATGAGTGATAGTTCGAACTACAGCACTTGAGCGAGACTACACAGAACCAAACATGCACTTTGCCGCGGTGTTGACCCGCACGTTACAACCGCAGCGAACCAAAAAGGCTGGTACAAAATGGGTGCAAAACTGCGAGCTGCATCTGTTCACTGCTGTGGTAGGTGGGCTCAACCGCTATGCCAAACACGACCTTAGCTCCATTTGGCTTGAGATAGGTTCCAGTAAATACTTCAGAAATCCAAAAATTTTTGTTTGTTGGTTTTGAGGTAATTAATACGTATTGTCTATTCATAATATTTGAAATCGTTCCATTTGTCGTATCTCACAAACTTTTTCGTTGGTTATTGAGCTCCACCCTGTCGATCACAGTTGACGATCATTGCCACCACTGATCGTATCAATTACCGCTGCCATTAGTTGCTGTCACTGAACATCATCGTCGGTTACTGGTGATGTAAAGAACCCAATCTTGGATACCCACCTCCTCACAAAACTGGCTTGTAAGGAGAGGTCCAAGGCGGGTATATAAGCAGCTCATCACCCGCTCCCATTACCGATGTGGAACTAACCCGTGTGGGCAGGACCATCTCAACCCCCCCCCCCCTCTTGCCCTTCTCCTTTAACGTTGGCGTCTCTGCTGCCTTTGACGCCCTCTTCCGATGCCAATGAGTGGAGATGGTGGAGGATGTGCTAGCGAGTGGCTGGGGGTTGGGGGCTGCAGAGGGTGGTGGGTAGCAAGTGGAAAGCGAATGAAGAGCCGATGGGGGCAAGGTGGGAGGAGATGGTGAAGGGGTGCCGATGAGGTGGGGGTTGCCGACGAGTTGGTAGTGACAGAGTGGATGCTGACGAGGAGGGACGAGACTGTGGAGAGTTTAAATGATGGATTTTTTGAGGGCCTTGGCACCATTGTCGATGAAGAACGGCGATAGAGGGGATGTGGCATGCAGCGGTGCATGAGAGAAGGAAGGTGGGGTATGAAGAGGAGAGGGTATACTTGTCAAAGAAAAAAAAAGGGCATAGGAACCATGGGAAGCTAATGCTATTTGGAGTTTTGTTAGTATAGAGAAAATTTTCCTTAAATAAAAAGAGAAACGTTGCCCTGTTTGGATAAGATTCTGATTCTAGGAGCCTGAAATCCTAAAATCTCAAAAAAGGGCTATGGGGTTTAGAGCCTCGATTTTAGGCTCTAGAAAAATAACTCATAAGTACATTTTGGGCTCTCCGCATAAATACTTTTTAAGATCCGGTTGTAACCAAACAGGATCTTCGTCTTTTTTAGGGATTCTGAACTTTCAGAATCCCAGAATCCTGGAACCGGAGTGTATCCAAATAGGCCATTATTCAGCTCAAAGGTTTTCCTGATCTCCTCAGCCCGAAGGACGTGGCTAAGTATGTGGCGGTGATGTGACAACCACATCAGGTTTTATCTTTTTCCCTAGTCGTTTCAGCTCCCGGCCACTTTTTTTCCATCGTCTCTCTCGTTCACAGGTTTTCACGTGTTGTGATCTCTCTCTCTCTCTCTCTCTCTCTCTCTCTCTCTCTCTCTCTCTCTCTCCGGTGATCGACTGGTGAACACCGAGATTAGCCCCTTTCCCCTCCCATTTTTCTCTCCTCTTTCGATCTTTTTCCCGTCGATCCCATCACGTGAAACCCTAGTGAACAAGAGAGATAAGAGGGGAAAAGGGGGAAGGTGAAACGACTGAGGAAAAAGATGAACATGATGCGGTTGCCACATCACCGCCACGTACTCAGCCACGTCCTTCGGGCGAGGGGATTGGAACCACCTTAACATTTCTCTTAAATAAACCAAGAAGAACGGTACAAGAAACCTTTCTAGGGCAGAAAGGCTGTATCCGTATGTTTTTTTTTTTCTATCAGACCTCCATACAGAGGAGTTTCTCTGCAACGATGAAGAGCTAATGATTATTCTGCTTTTACTTGGATACCCATTTGGGACAAATAAATACATTTTGCCCCCCCTAAAGTTTAGCTCAAAAATAATTAATCTTTAAAATTTAAAAAACTATATTTTGCCTCTTTCAATTCAATTTTGATCAGATAAAAATTACCAAATAAGAAAACTAGGTAATTGCCGAAAGGTGGCATCGTGCTAAAATTTCAAACTGTAGTGGGTGATTTAGAACAAAGTAAACTGCAAGGGGGTTAAGTGTTTTTGAGTTAAACTTCATGGGGGTAAATGTAATTTACCCATAATACTTAGCTGCACAATAGCCGGGAGTCCGGGCTACACACTGAGAAGTCGTGAGGCTAAGATCATCAATCTCACGATCGAACCGAGAGAATTTTGACGGATGGATAAAATAGATTACCAAATAAGTCCTTACTCGAAACTCTAATTTATGAAAGAGCCATTGCCATTGATGCTAAGGATGTAAATTGGTGGTCCATCAGGTGGTCGGGCCTATTATAAATTTGGTTTTATTAGGCCCATACCTAGCCCATTTACAACCTTAGTGCTAGGCATACCTCGTTGCTGCCTTCCGGCGTGATCTGATCTTAGCCTTAGGATTTGTCCATGTGTAGCTCGGGTTTTTACACCCGCGTGTAACCAAGGCCCTTTCGGCTTAGTCGTTGGGTCCCCTCTTTCCCCGCTTATAATTCAAAGTGGGCTTGTTTTTTATTATGGAAAATCGTTTGGCGGAGTGTAGTGGGAAGCCGGCTACGCTGGGGACCTGGGGCTGGGGTGGGGTCCCTTTCCCTCGTAACCGCTGAGAGAGTTTCTTTTCGAGGGGAAAGCTTAGAACATCTCCTGACTCCTGATAGGTGAGAACTCCTTAAGGCACCCCATATTATGGGAAGCCAACAAATACCAAATGACCAAAAAGCTATCATGATTGTACAGGGACATGGCGGTAGCGGTGTCTTGCTCGCTCGTAGTGACGGACCAAGGATTTTTTCTCGGGGGGGGGGGGGGGGGGGGGGGGGGGCATAATTACTAAAAAGTAACTACAGTCGAAGACTTTGGCTGGCGCCGTGACAACGTCCCTACCTTTCATTCGATCGCACAGCAAAAGACCTATTAAGATTTTGCCTCGAGTGGAGAAGAATTTTGATCTTCAAAGTCCTTCGAAAATTTGGATCTATAACTGGCTGACTCGATCGGGGTGCATGTATTGTAAAATAATAGACTAGATCATTTTTTTTTGTGAGAGGAGGAGGGAGGAGGGGGGGGGGGGATTCATACATACATACCCCAGAAAACCAGTAAATAGGTCTCAATTCCCACTCGATTCTCATCCACTAAGGGCCATATGATGAACTCTACGGGAATACCACTGCGTGGGTGGTGGCAAATGGCAGTGGATGTCAGCCGGACAGTAGTGGGCATCGGTGGCTAGCAACGGGCGGTGACCAGCGGACTGCGCCGGCCGTGGGTTGCTAATACGGGGCGACGACGATGGGTGGTGGCCGGCGGCGACGGGTGGTCCATGTGGCGGTGGGATGGTGGTTGGTGGCTTGACAGTGGGCATTGACTACCGAGGGGGGGGAGGGGGACGATAGGGCGGTGGCGACTGGTGGTGGCCACCTCCATGTGAAGTTGGCAACCAAAAGTTGACAAACAAACTGACTAGAATTGTTTTTTTTTGGATAAATTATACTTTGCTCCCCCCCCCCCTCACACCCGAAGTTTAGTTAAAAAACATTTAAACCCCCCTATAGTTAGAAAACAATATTTCCCTTCAATTCAGCTTCAGATAAAAATTTATCAATGACGAAATCAAATAGTTGACAAAAGAGGTATTGTGCTAACATTACAGACTTTAGAGAGTATTTTGGAGCAAAATAAACTATATTGGGGTTAAGTGTTTTTGAACTAAACTTCAAGGGGGTAAGTGTAACTTTTACCTTTGTTTTTTCCCAAAGTGAGGGGGGAAGTCCCCCCCGGGCCCAATATAGGTTCGTCCCTGCTCCCTCGCCACTTCTGGCAAGTGGAGTCATGAATTCCTAGCCAGTTAGGACATTGGAGCGTAGGTTTCTTCGCTCTGCTCGCCACTTTATGGCTTGTTTGGTTCACCGTAGTTGGAATGCGCATGTGTAGTGGGTCGGCAATTACTGCAATTTGAACACAACAAAAAATAACATGTTCTAGCTATATCATTTTCTATAGATAATTGGCTAGGTGGCAGTTGCATCCGCATCGGTTTTGGACAACTACATGGAACCAAACAGGCCGTTAGCGAAGGAGTAGGAGTGGCGAGCCGGTTGGAGATGGGCTTAAACGAGCAACGGTGCGGTAAGTCGTCCCATCGTTGGGCCTCCATTCATTGTTCCAGAACACAGCCCATGCACTGTTCATTTGGGCTTAGTGGTTTTAACCATTGCTGGCCCAATTAACACGACCCGAAGGCTACTTTCCACCGTGGCAATAGGGGTGTGCATCGGTTCGAAACCGACCTATTTAGGCAAAACCCAAACCGATCCAACCTAGGTCGGTTTTGAGAATTTGCAATCCGATCCAAACCGATTCAGACTGGAATCCAATCCAATCCAATCCAATTAAAGTCGGTTTGGATTGGATTGGATGGTCGGTTTGGGCTTTGGCCCATATGCTTACTAGTTTTTTTTTATTTATTTGGACATAGTTTCAACTTTAAAATGATTATTTTAAAAATTATAAAATGATACTACATTACTTACCAAAATACCAAATTATCAACAACAATACCATTATGTCCACAATATTCATATCCATTAAATATTAAAAACTACAAAGTACAGTTTTAACGATTAAACAAAAGGTCACAACAGTTACCACTAAATTAGTAAATTATAAACCGGAGTCCGGTTCGGTTCGGTTCGGTTTAGGTCGGTTTTTAATTGATAAATCCAATAACTGATCCAATCATATCGGTTTTGGGAAATCCTGATCCACTCCGATCCGTTGAGTGTGTCGAAACCGATCAAATTCGGTCGGTTTGGTTTGGTTCGGTCGGTTTGGTTTGGATCCTGCACACCCCTACGTGGCAATTCCGGAATCCAGAGTCCGGACAAGCATTTAGGCCCAAGGTCTGAGGCGGTTAATCCGGTGGGTGCGCTTCCAATCGTCGCGTCACTTAACGTATCAGGGGTATTTACGTCATATTAGAGACTAAAAAAAATTTAAAAATCAAATCCGACACTACCAGCCGTCCGATCCGTCAATCCGACAGCACCTAACGCCAAACATAAAAGAAAAGGAGGGAAACGGCAGCAGCCGTCCGATTGCCTCGTGTTCTCCTCCCTCATCTATAAATACTCACTCCTAGGGATTCCACTCCCCCCACTCTCGCCTGATCCTTCGCCTCTTCTTCGATCGGCGTCTCGTCCCCCAGATTTCCAAAACCCGCTGTAAGTCGTTCAGTTTTCTACATTTCATGAGAAATCCTCAGATCCTGCTATCAATCGTCATCATTGAGCCAAAAATCCCCGAGATCCAGTGGTCTTGATTCAAATTTTAGTTTTTTTTGGTGATTTTGATCGAAATATGCGTAGATCTGTGGTGTTTTGATCTAGGTTTCGTTGCCTTCGATCTTAGGTGAAGATGAGGGAGATCCTCCACGTCCAGGGCGGGCAATGCGGGAACCAGATCGGATCCAAGTTCTGGGAGGTGGTCTGCGACGAGCACGGCATCGATCCGACGGGGAGGTACATCGGGACCTCCGATCTGCAGCTGGAGCGCGTCAATGTCTACTACAACGAGGCGTCGTGCGGGCGGTTCGTCCCCCGGGCGGTGCTCATGGACCTGGAGCCCGGGACGATGGACAGCGTGCGCACCGGTCCCTACGGCCAGATCTTCCGACCGGACAACTTTGTCTTTGGGCAGTCTGGAGCAGGGAATAACTGGGCGAAGGGGCACTACACGGAGGGCGCGGAGCTGATCGACTCAGTTCTCGATGTGGTAAGGAAGGAGGCCGAGAACTGTGACTGCCTTCAAGGTATATATCTTTGCCGGTCATTATGTATGCTGGATCATTATACTTTGTAGGTTAGATCTATGCCTCCACATGTTCAATTTGAAAGGACTCGTGATCTATCGTGAGAAAATACTGAACACTTAGTACATGAGATAAGCGGCCTCAGATCAGTGGGATCTGTAATTTTTTTTAAATTTTATTCCTATATTGCTTTCTTTTTCCGATGATTCTATTTGTTTCTTGGGTTCATTTCTATATTATTTTCGTTTTCCATAATTCTCGTATAGAAAGGTGGAAATTATTGATTTAATAAGGAATTAAAGTTGATCTTGAGATTTGCTTATTGATTTGTCGCTGTTTGGATTTGTTTATGATGAATTTTCTGAAAAGTTATGATAAACACTTAATCAGAATGGCCAAAGATCTTTGTTTTCCTCATTTTATTTTCTTGTTGCTTCTTCTGAGACATCTGCTGAGGATTATGGGTGAATATTTTGATTTTACAATGCAAACGCAAGGATCTATCAGTCTGTCGAGCAATTTAATCATCTACTTTGGGTTTCTTCTGATTATGATTTTCTCCTTTTGAAATTCTTAATCGAAATCCTCTTGCTTCTGTCTGACTAGGGTTTCAAGTATGTCATTCTCTTGGTGGAGGGACTGGGTCCGGTATGGGGACTCTGCTTATCTCAAAGATCAGGGAGGAGTACCCTGACCGGATGTTGCTCACATTCTCTGTATTCCCATCACCCAAGGTCTCAGACACAGTGGTCGAACCCTACAATGCCACTCTCTCGGTACACCAACTAGTTGAGAATGCGGATGAGTGCATGGTGCTTGACAATGAGGCCCTCTATGATATCTGCTTCCGGACTCTCAAGCTAACCACACCTAGCTGTGAGTTTTATCTATCCCTTACATTATGGTGTATCAGTCTTGGATGTTGATGATACTTTTATTTGAATAGTGCATGTTTGCTTAAATTTGATCTTCGATTTCTTTATTTGATTTTTTTTTTCTTGCGAAAGTTTCTTGTGCATCTAAGGTAGCAGAAATTTGAACATTAAAATCCCACTCCAAATTTTGTTGTCTGCTAAAGTCAATTGTTAAGAGTTTATTTCTGATTGGAAGGGCTTTATCTCCCTAGACAGTGACATATTAACTGCTGTCATTAGTTGATGGAGACAATGCATCAAATCTTGATATTTGGTAAGATATTTATGAATCATATATTCATATGGTTGGTTGGATGGGTCTGTCACATGATTTGTATATCTTTGATCATAGCTTTCCTTGTCTTGGATTCTAATTTCTAAACAAATCTTCCGACATAGAAAAGGGGGGGATTTCGGTTTTCAGCCGAAAGATTACTCAACCCAAAAGTGGTTTGGAGTTTTTGGTCTCCTACCTGGGATCCATGGATTAGAACAAAATCCGTAATTTTTTAACCTCCGGTGGTGGTTGGACGGCGAAGAGCAGGTGAGTAAGATGGCTGAATTGGCAACATGCGGTGGGCGATGTGGGCACGGTTGCCAGAGATGGCGTCGATTCTTCTCTCTGGTTCATGTAAATCGTAAAGGAGGGGGAGAGTTGGGTTGTTTGGGTTCTTTTACATATATACACATATTATAATTTTATAATGAAAGTTAAGTTCGACCCATTAAAGAAGTTCAAACCCGACCCAACTATGTTGCTTTTGTAAAATTGTAAACCAATTCATGAAATTTCAGTGAAAGACTAAATTGTAATCTAAATATTTACAAATAAGAAAATTAGGGACCTATTTATAATAGAAGTTGTAAATCTTTGTTGATAACTCAATTTTATCACTTTTGGACCTACGATATATATATATATATATATATATATATATATATATATATATATATATATATATAACAATGAATTTATTTTGAGCCGTTCAATCCCTAACGATCCAACGGATGGAATTCCATTGGTTTGGGATGAATCCCATCCGTTGGATCGATGGAATCGAACGAACCAAAACAAATTCGCTGTTACTGTAGCGGCTACAGTAACATCGAAATGTTTTTGTGTCGTTCGATTCAATCGATCAAACGGACGGGATTCACCCGGACCACCAAATCGCTGTTACTGTAGCCGCTACAGTAACAGCATGTTTCGATTGTCCGGGTGAATCCCGTTCGTTTGATCCGATGATCGGACGGACCGCACACCCCCCGGCTCGCCGTATGTTAATCCAGCAGAACGGATCCGCCGATCGGACGGACCGCACGACCCCCAGCCCGCCGCACGTTAATCCTGCCGCTCCCGCATTTAATCCGCTGCATTTAATCCGCCGGATCACCTAACGGGTGGCGTTCATCCAGGCACGGGTGCAGCATTCTTGTTGCACCTGAGGTCCAGGCTCCCCGTCCCCATATATATATATATATATATATATATATATATATATATATATATATATATAATGGTTTTGATGTTCATTACGTTAGAATTTTTAATAAAAGTCTGTCATTTGACCAAATTTACTGAAAAATTCACATTTAACCGAAATCGACTGAAAATTTCATAAGTTTACCCCAGAATTTTTCCTTAGAAAATACAAGATTTCCACTGATATTTGACTAAAATCGGGCAAATTTCCTTTTTTTACCGTTCTAAATTGACATTTAAAACCTTATTACTAATTTGCCCCATTTCATGTAGTTATCTAGGACATTCAGATTTTCAACACTTTTTTTTTGAGTTGATGATGCAGGCTTGACAATACCTTCAGAATTTGTGATTTGTCAAATGCTGCGTACCCATATCAAATTTGAATTCAATTTTTTTAAAAAAACATAATAGCGCACTTTTTATGATCACCACTAAAATAGTAGTAAATTTAGACTAAAATCAATTGGAATTTTTTTTTCTTCTATAGATTTATCTATTCCATGTGCTACATTATTTGGGTCAAGACTCAAAAAAGGATATCAGTTTGTGGGGTTGATTAGCTTAGCTTTGCCTTTTGGTGATGGTTATTTGGTGTTATGTTCAAAATTTTCATGTCGACTCTGGCCTCTTCTAGGCTTTAGCTAATCCTTGATCATATGTGCTCAATGGATCTGTTTTGGGTGATCATGGAAATCATCATGGGTGGGCTTTTTGTTCTCTTAATAAATTAGCCCTTATTCAATCGTCACATGATCATATCTTCATTTTTGGAAGCAAACTGAGGGCCCTTATTTTTTACGTCAGGTGTCACAATGTAGGGTTGGGGTTGTGATTACCAGTTGATGTACACCCTTCACATTTCTTCCTACCAATATGGTTTACAAGTTGTTATCTTGCAACCTTGCTTTCTATAATATATCATTGGTTTGAGGAAACTTAGTGGACCCTGATCATATGCCAATTTTCCCAACACAACACACCGAGCCTTATCCAATTAAACTGGGATGGCTTCAATGTTAGAAAATTACAAGATGATTTCACAAAGTGATCATAAAAGTTTAGCTTTGTAAATTATTCCAGTATTATTTTAAACTTGCCAGCTATGTGTACTTATGTTTTACGAAATTTCTAGATGTTCTTACAAATGCAAGAAGCAACCTCTCTTTTCTGACTCTTCAGTATCTGAAATTCATTGCTTGCAATTTTTTTTAATTCTAAATGGTTTACATTTATTTGTAAACATAGATATTCTGTAAGCATATCTTTCACCTAAGTTGGACTTTTACAGGAATTTTTGCTTGTGCAATAAAAATCATAGACGCAGCTAACTCTATTAAAGCTTATTATGATTTCATTCTCATTATTCTGTAATTTGACATCATTTTCCAGTGGGGCATGTGTTTTGGACCTTTCTTTGTTTGGCTTAGGAGGTTATTATTGAGGGAAAGACTAGATATGCTTCCCATTTTGTTGTAATTTATAGATCCGAAAGCATATGTAGTGTCTGCAGGTTTTAGGTTGCTAACATCAGTAACAATATCCTCGATATTCTTGAATATTGTCGAATTCAGGGTTTTTTTTCATTGGTCACTATTATCCAAATTATTCCTAACTATTTTAATTTTTGATATTTTATTCGTTAAATCAAGGATTTTATGAATTATTCAAATCTTTTCTCCATGAATTATTTATGGCGAGTTTATAGAAAGCTTGTAGATTATCAATTTGCAATATTATTTACTGTTGTGGATACTATCAGTGTTGTTAGTATCTTACGATACACGATACGTATCGTACGATACGATACGATACAGGAGAAAAACGATACGTATCGGGTTTACGTATCGTTTTTCTCCTGTATCGTACGATACACTATACGATACGCTACGATACGATACGATACACGATACGGTCCGATACGGTTTTTTTGTTTGTTATTTTTTTTTTTTGAAACTTTTAAAATGAATTTTTTTTCTCTTAATTTCCCAAAGGACTATATAGGTCTCTTAGCGTTAAAACAATACTTAGGAATATTTTCTAACTTAGAGTGAAGTGATACTAATTTTTTTTTAGAAATTTATAGGTGTTTTACAAATCTTTCTCTAGAGTTGTCGGATTCCAATGCCATTTGTTTTTAAAATTTTTCTAGAGCTTGGAACACCAAATATCTACAACTTTGCTAATTTCAATAGTTATAGGATTCCATTTCTACCTATATATATATATATATATATATATATATATATATATATATATATATATATATATATATATATATATATGTGTGGTACTTCTTAGTAGAGGGCTAATGGATCTATGTTCATAAAGTAAGGCTAAAGGAAAGAAGTGGATGACTTTGAATAAGACAATGAGGATGAGAATGAAAATAAATAAGAGGTCCAAGAGACATTAGAGAAAGATAAAGAAGCAAGTGGTGATAAATTATCTATTGTTGATGATCAAATTGATGATGTAGATGCGGTGGAGATTGAAAAATAAGATCTTCCTACTTTTTGAGTTTTTGTTTTGTCTTCATTGACCATTCGAATATTTTGAGAACAATATATTGATAGATCATAGATAATACTTATATATGATTTTTTTTTTATATAAATATATACATCACATTTTTTGTATAGGCCAATGTTATGTTTGATGTGAAATTATAGGGAATGTCTTACTCTTCTACTTGACTTTTCATATTTAATATTCTAGTATGTACTTTCTATATTTATTATATATATATATATATATATATATATATATATGTGTATAAAATATAAATTTAACCGTATCTTACGATACACGATACGTTACGATACACGATACACAAAATAGGAAAAACGATACACGATACGATACACGATATGACAACCTTGGATACTATTGTTTGGTTATTGTTGTCTTCTCGTGTTTATGCACTAAGATAAGAATAGTGTAATTTCTATATGTTCCTTTAATTTTTTGTATCTAAGTTATTTCCTTGTTACTTCCTTTTTTTTGCCTTATTTCCCACCCTTTTTGGGTTCTTGATAGATTTCATAGATATTGAACTATGACTATGATTCTGCATGTTGGTCAAAACTAGTATGTTATAATTGGATGTTACAGTTTGTCAATTGATGAATGATGAAGGTAAAGATTAGGGATCCAATGTTGCTTGCCTAATTGTAATAAATGTAACACTTGATTTTAATGATATCTCTCAATAATTTTTTTTTTTACATTGACGAGTGGGTGTATTGAAACCTTCGGGCAATGGACACTTCAGGCTTGGATCAATCCCTCTGGGAATGCACTCCGACCCACTCGGAAGTTTCCCTACGCACTCTTGGATAACTCGAGGGGGCGGGGAATCGAACCGACAACCTCTTCACCTAAGCATTAGTTCTTTGTGAACTCCCCTATACCCTGGTGGATAATCTCTCAATGATTTTACCTTTGCCAATAAGATGACAATTTAGATCCCAATATTTTGTGTAGGAGCAATGTTATTTAGAGCCACACAAAAATGCGGGCATACAACCATGTGACATGCACCAGACATCACTCGTTGCATCAATTGTTGGATGACGCACGCCACGTCGCCGTGTAGATTTGTGTACTTTTTTTTTGGCGTTCGTAGTTCAAGTCTTTTTTACTTAGTGTCAGCACATTGAGTTTCAAAAAAATCTGCCATATGAGTGATACACTAAAGAGAATGGAAAAAAGCCAGATTGATTCTATCATCAAGTTAGGGAAAGATTGTATTTGAAAGAATAATTATATAATTTATATAGGTCAAGCGTACTCTTGTGAGGGATGGTTAAGCAACTTAAGTTCTCACCTGTACAAATGAAATTTTATTAAATGAAGTGGGAAGTTCTTCCATGTTGTTGCGGTATGGCTCATTGTTGCATGTTCGCTTCAGGAGAAATTAGAAAATAGTGAAAAACCAATGATTGCCTAATTGCGCTGTTGAAGAAATTGAAAACGTGAGATTTATCTATTCGAAAAGTATGCAAAGAACCCTTCAAGAATATACGAAGGCAAACTAAGCTCCTCAACCTAGTACATTTTGACTCTAGTAAAATGCAAGTGTTTGAGGCTTGTGCTGGTAGGGTACGTTTTATTTGCTTTTGTTGGTGACTTCTCTAGCCATGTTTGTGTATTTGTCGAAATCTTGGGATTAAGGAATGTCCTTTAGGCATTTATATAGCGTACAAGGCTGAGTTGGTGAATCAAAACGGCATGATGAAGGAGTTGAAATCGGATAGAGGTGGTGTAAACATTGCAAAATTTTGATTTCTTTGACACCTATTCTCAAGTTGGCCGGATCACCACCATTAGGGTTCTCATTACTTCGGCACTGATCCACAAGCTGATTATACATCAAATGGATGTAATTACCTTTAGAGGCCAACCAGAAGCCTAGTTGTTTAGAGGCCACAAACCTCGTATAGAAGGAACAGAGGAATACATTCTGTTTCGTTCTCAATGTCGGCCGGTCCTACACGTGCACCTCATTTCATATACTTTGTTTTTTGAACAATTTGAGACCTAAATATGCTCTCTCTGCATTAGCCCCCTCCATCAAATTTTTATCCCGACAATACCCTTGTTAATTTCCAATAAGACATGTGGTTTTTGAAATATTCAACTTATGCTTACTAGGTCAAGGGTAATTTTGGAATAAAAGTTGACTGAGGGTCTAAAGGTCTAAATGCAGACTAAGCATATTTCTGGTTCAAATTAGTTGCGGGACCAAATATGAAATGAGGTGTATAGTTGGGACTTGGGATGTTTTTGTTATGTACCCCCTTTTTCTTCACAGGCTTTTGATTTATCTGTATGTTACAGCGGTTGCTTGCCACTAACAGTTGGCTGTGCTACCTTCACTCATATTGTCTCACATGAATGCTGTTTCATCTGTTAATCAGTCGGGGACCTGAACCACCTGATCTCCGCGACCATGAGCGGAGTCACCTGCTGCCTCCGCTTCCCAGGCCAGCTGAACTCCGACCTCCGGAAACTGGCGGTGAACCTGATCCCCTTCCCCCGCCTCCACTTCTTCATGGTTGGATTCGCCCCCCTGACCTCACGCGGGTCTCAGCAGTACCGTGCCCTCACCGTCCCGGAGCTGACCCAGCAGATGTGGGACGCGAAGAACATGATGTGCGCCGCGGACCCCCGCCACGGCCGCTACCTCACCGCGTCCGCCATGTTCCGCGGCCGGATGAGCACCAAGGAGGTGGACGAGCAGATGCTGAACGTCCAGAACAAGAACTCGTCCTACTTCGTGGAGTGGATCCCCAACAACGTGAAGTCGAGCGTGTGCGACATCCCTCCACGGGGGATCTCGATGGCCTCCACGTTCGTCGGCAACTCCACGTCCATCCAGGAGATGTTCCGCCGCGTCAGCGAGCAGTTCACCGCCATGTTCCGCCGCAAGGCCTTCCTGCACTGGTACACGGGGGAGGGGATGGACGAGATGGAGTTCACGGAGGCGGAGAGCAACATGAACGACCTCGTCTCGGAGTACCAGCAGTATCAGGAGGCGACCGTCGAGGAGGAGGGCGACTATGAGGATGAGGAAGAGGCGCACCAGGACATGTGAGGGTGTCATGTGGTAAGTATTGGCAGGAACATCCTCTCTCTCTCTCTCTCTCTCTCTCTCTCTCTCTCTCTCTCTCTCTCTCTCTCCTATTTATTCTTCTCGGTTCTCTCCTGGTAGGTGGCTTCGTAAGGTGCTGTCTTTATGTTTGATTTCATGTATGGATTGCATGGTTGTACTAGTGAAACATATGGATGTGCTACTTGGACCTTCGGTATACTCTGATGAAATGGTTGGTATGATGACAATACCTTTCTTTCTCACTCTGTGTGGTATGATGATGAGTATATACTTTGTACGCTCGGCTTGTGCCGTCACTGTTGGATTTCTCCAACCTTGTCTGGGTGCTGGACCTACCAGTTTGGTGCAACTGACTCAGTCCGGCCAGCTAATGGTCTGAGTCTGGAGGTTGAGTGGATTCTCAATTCTCGTGTTCCTTTATGCCTTATGGTGACTGGTCAATCTGTGAGGGAGCTCATCATCATGGCTAGGATTTGATCGGGTTGGACCAGTATGAATGGAGCTCCTTTAGTTGCGGAGAATGAATCTAGTACTTGCCTGCGCATGGATAACTTCATCTAAGTTTAACTTAATGCCTTGGGAGGTTCCCAGTTTAGGGTACGCAACGGATCGATAAGTGCTCCCAAATTAATACGGGCATTCATTTTGAATCTGAGATTTAATAGGGCACCATGTTTTTTTAGAGAAATGCTATTCAGCCCGAATTTGTCTTGATTTCGCTGGATTGATTGATGTGACAGCGTGCAACTAGTGACTGAAACCCACTAGCGATTTTAAAATCTTTAATAGCACCTGTTGCCTCATCAATCGGGCCGGGGGAATCGGGAAAACCTTCGGGCTGAATAGCATCTCGCTTTTTTTTAGGACACTCCCACTCTTTTCCTCCATGCACCGGCCGTCTCTCCTCTCTACTTCCCGCTTTGATCTATCCTTATTGTACATGCCCTTCTTTTTCTTCCCCCCCCCCCCCCCCCCCCACACACCTTCTTATTCCTCCTCTGGAGACATGTCAGTCAGTTATAAAATAACAAGATTTATCTGAAAAGCGTACATGTTTTTTGAAACGAGGGATCTATTTATAAAGTGAGATATCTAGTCGGTTATAACTAGCTTTACAATTTTCATTGCTGGCATGGCATAAAGTGATAATAACTTTATAACAAAATGTGATTACTTAACCCCTGAGTATTAATCACAGCTATCATTTACTGTTATGGCCAAATGTAAGATTATTCTATATTGGATTGAGATCAATTTGGCCTTTATGATGCTTATGATCTCTTCCATTAACCTGTTCCTCTAGCTTGTTGTTGCCATTAGATGCTAAAGCTATATCATCGCTACTGAGTGCCTAGGCCTCAATGGATCTCGAGGTTGGATCGGCATCGCTGCAATCGCTCGTTGTTGCCTCAAATAGAGCATTGCTGCAATCGCCTCAAATAGAGCTTTTTTCTCCACGTCACTTGTCTTTCTGGATATTGAGGTTGGATCGGCACCGCTGTAATCGCCTCAAATAGAGCTTTGATTCTGTTGTTAATAGGGGTCGGAAAATGCCATTGGCCATTAATAATAAAAATCTCCAACCTTTGCTCGTTGGAGTCCTTGATCATCCATCACTTGATCCCCTATTAAATCAGTAGAACTTCAACCTTTGAACCATGGGTCCCACCAGAAACTGAGAGTAGAGCCTTCCTGGACATTGTATTCCACTTTTGCTTTTTGCCTGTCTTTAGAATCCAAGATGTTCTTCCAAGTATCCGACTACCAATTGGAATTGGAAATATGCAAGAAATTTCCTTCTAGGTATCTAGATCTCATCCATTGAGCCCATAAGGAAGATTCACTATTGACTATTTTCCACTCCAATTTCATCCTTCCTGTACCGAGATATCCTTTAGAGATCTGATACCTAACCCCCCCTCATCTTTGGGTTTGCATACATTGCTTCACTTCACATGAGTGCCATAGGAAGTCCCACATCATCATCTTAACCGAATTTTGAACAGCCGTCGGGATCGAAAATGCAGCTGTCCAGTAATAGGAGAAACTTTGGAGAATAGATCTGATTAGTTCCAACCTCCCTCTTATAGAGAGGTATTTCACTGCCTAACAATCGTTCAACTTTGCAACTTTGTCCTCCAGAGGTTTATAGAGAATCTTATTTATTCTGCTGCTAGTGAGAGGCCACCCCAAATATTTTACCGGAAGAGAGCCGATACCAATACCAAAGGCTGCAAACTCTGTCAAGAAACCCGAGCAAATTTTGTACAAGAAGGCAATACTCTCCTCTCAACTCAGTCTTAACCAGGAAACACCTCCAAACTTCTCGAGTGTGGCAGCAAGGTTCTTGAATTGTTCTTTGTCTGGTTTGAGAAATAGCATAATATCATAGGCAAATATCAAGTGGGAGTTATGGATACTATTACCAATGTTGAAGCACTTCCAATCACCTCTAGCTATCCCCCATTCAATTTCAAGGGACAAACATCCCATAACAAATGCAAATAGATAACGCAGATAACGGAACCCCTTTCCTTAAGCAATTTGTTAGATTTGATTCACCTCGTTGGTGCTCCATTACGAAGAATAGAGAATGAAGGAGAACAAATGCAAGCTCGCATCCATCTAATCCAAGTAGAGTTGAATCCCATACATTTTAAAGCATGAAGGAGAAATTCACGATTGACTGAATCATAAGTTTTGACAAGATCTAGTTTGAGACACAGTCTCCTCGGGCCTCCTTTCCTTCGAAAATCCTTGACTAACTCATGAGCCAGTAGGATATTGTCTGTGATCATTCTTCCTTTTATGAAAGCTAATTGGTTAGGGGAAATAAGCTCATCTAGCACCACTAGCAATCGGTTCGCTAGCATCTTGGCGATAACCTTGTATATGCAGTTGCAAAGAAAGATAGGTCGAAAGTCTTTGAAGGAGTTAGCATTCTTTATCTTAGGTATCAAATTAATGAAGGTATGATTCCAGGTGGAAACCAATTGCCCTGTTCGAGAGAAGGAAACCACTACTCCGCACATGTTTTCTTTGATAGCGTGGCAATACTTCTTCAAGAAATGGAAATTAAAGCCATCGGGACCAGGGGCTTTGTCCGGGTTAGAATTTTGGATAACTCTATCTAGATTAATACGCTGAAGAAGAGAACTGATCCAATCGGTAGCTTCAAAAGTAAGATTTTTTCTGAATACAATTCGATTGAAATTCGAAACCTGCGAAGAATTGACAAACAAGTTAGAGAAAAACTGATTGTCGTTTTCCTTGATGCTTTGGATGTCCGACGTCATGGTCCCGTCCTCCAACATGATGGCAGAGATGGAGTTGTTACTGCATCAATTCTTAAAAGAAAGAGAAGAAAAACTTGGACTTCAACTTAAATGAATATGCATACCTCACGAAGAACTTGGATTGTGTTGGAGTCGTAACATCAAAACACCGTTGTTGGAAGCCCTTCGTGAAGCCGGTGGTAATGGGGTAAGAACATCTAAACCCATAAACCAGCCACCTTTTTTTTTAGGTACATCAGACCGCGATCATGTCATCATGATCTTTAAGTCCTGTTAATCAAGGCATAATTTTTCCTATGGCGTAAGAACACCTAAACCTATAAACTAGCCACTTTTTTTTTTGGACTCCTCACTCAATTTCTCAATCCATATCTGATTATTAGACTTATTTGGTCCTGATTTTTTTTTTTGGCTAAAATTTTTGAATGGTGTTGTCATGTTGATATTTTGGGTAAATATCATGTAATCTCTTCGTTGGTTTGTTTTCTTTTTTACGAAACACTTTATCTTTGATTTAATTTTTTTAAAAAATCCTAAATCTTTGATTTTTTTTTTCATCACACTCTAGATTTGTGACTGACTCTGTGAGGCCGGTGAAGGTTTTTTTTGTACAACCAACACAAAGGATTAAGGGTTTGAAAAAAAACGGATCCCAAGTTCAACAAGAAAAAACCACCATCACAAAGGATCCCAATTGAAGAAAGAAAAAAAAACACCTTCATGGGTCTCACAGAGTTGGTCATAGAACTAGGGTTTGATGAAAAAAATCAAAGATGTAGGATTTGTTGAAAAAAAAAAAAAAAATCAAAGATCAAGTGTTTGGTAAAATAGAAAACATACCAGTGCAGAGATTAGATGATATTTACCCAAAAAAATCGACACCACCGAAAATTTTTACCAAAAAAAAAAACAAAAACCAGGTCCAAATATGTCCAATAATTAGATTTGGGTCGAGAAATTGAGAGAGAGAGAGAGAGAGAGAGAGAGAGAGAGAGAGAGAGAGAGAGAGAGATTAGATGATCATTACCTAACAAAATCCACACCACCATAATTTTTTACAAAAAATAATCTGGAAAACACAAACCAATGGGTTACCTTCCAGCTAGATACTAGCACAAGGATTTGTATCACAAATCATGCTCATGAACCGCATGAATAGAGCTCCATTGGTCAGGGATAATGAATCTAGCACCCACCTGCTTCGATGTATGGATAACTCCGTCTAAATTTAGCTCAATGCAATGGAGGTTCCCACTTTAGGGTACGCAACTAATCGATAAGGGCCCCCAAATTAATATGGGCATTCATTCTAAATATGTGATTTAATAGGGCATCATTTTGATCAGAACACTCCACACTTTCTCTTATCCTCCTTGCTCCGGCCATCTCCCCCCTCCTCTTCCTTTCTTCCTCCCTTCCGCTCTCCTCCCCGCTCTGATATATCATCACCATATCTTCCCTTCTTTTCCTTTCCTCCCCTTTTTCGTCCTCCTCTGGAGACATGTTAGTCGCAATCAACCAACATGGTGTGGAATTGTTCGGTAGCTATCCAATCGTTCCACTCCATGCCGGTGGGTTGTGACTGATGGTAGTGTCGGCCGATTGCCATCAACATGGTGGGGAATTATTTGATGGTTACCCATTGAACAATTTCAACAATGTCAGTTGATTGCGAATGACATGTCTTCATTGGAGTAGGGTTCAATGAGGAAGAAGGAGGAGGAATATAAAAGAGGAGAGGAAGGGGTGTGAGGGGAGGAGGAGAAAAAAGGGGGAGAAGGAAGAGGAAAGCAGGGAGGAAGGGGAATGAGTTGAGGAGGAGAAGAAGGGGAAGAGAAATGATGGGATGAGGAGGAGAATAAGGGGAGGAGGAAGAGGAAAGAAGGGAGGAAGGGGACTGTGGAGAGGAGGAGGAGAAGGAGGGGAAGAGGGAGGAGAGGAAGGGGAATGAGTGGAGGAGGAAGAGTGAAAAGAAAGAGGAAAGAGGGGAGGAAGAGGAATGACGAGAGGAGGACAAATAAGAAGGGGAGGAGGACTATCATCGATGGGTGGTTGGTTGCAAGGGACCGGTGGAGTAGGTGGTGGTGCCCTTATCAATTGGCCTTGGCTGATGCAGGGCCACATTGAACATTAATTTTTCTTAAGTTGTGCGCCCTTACCAATTGAAGGGGTGCATATAACAACACGCTTGTGTGTACCTAAAAACCTGCTTCACCGTTTGATCTTTGATCTGTACGAAAAAAACACAAAAGAAACATGGGCTGTGATTGATCTCCCAAATCCCTCCTTCGACCCTTAAGTCAATACTATTTTAAAAGTGGAAAAAAGGGGGGGGGGGGGGGGGGGGGGTGTAGTTGATCTAGAACGAATACATGTTTTATGGAACGAGGGATCTATTTTTAGAGTGAAATTACCAATCTGTTATAGCTAGCTTTACAATTATCATTACTGACATGGCATAAAGTGATTATAACTTTGTAACAAAATATAATTACTTAACCCCTGAGTATTAATCACAGCTGTCATTTGCTGATGTGGCATAATGTAAGATTATTCTATATTGGAATGAGATCAATTTGACCTTGATGACATTTTTGATCTCTCTCAATAACCAGTTGCTCTAAGCTTGTTGTTGCCATTAGATGCTGAAGCTATATCATTGCTACTGAACGTCGAGGGTGTTGGAAATAATTCCATGGTAGAGGCCCGTAGTGGAAGCAAAGTGTAGGTCCGAAGACCGGGGATGGTGTGCGTTGCATATCAAATTTTTTATTGAAACGATTTATACGTGCGTGTATGAATCTAGCATGGCAACTACACGACCCCCTAACGTCGATCTAGCAAAAATAATAATTTAGCATGCATGCATATTTTATCTTTACACTAGATCTACATGTTAGAAGCCATACCTCCGTGCGAATTCTTTCACCGCGATAAATTTCTTCTTTGTCGATAGAGACGCCTCAGATGTGCTTGACATAGTTTCGGTGTAACGGCCATAACTTTTTGATCCAAATTCTGATTGGGTTAAAATTTGGACTACAGCTAGAGAACTTCGAGACATAATTTTTCCAAGAAGTTTCATGTCGTTTGGAGTTCTGTAGCTCCCTCAATCACAGAAACATCGCTGATCTTTTGTGCAAAATCTAGACAATAAAAGATTGTGAGAAACGCCTTCTAGTTCACCCGATCTCGCACGATGCACGGACCCTCGTCAATGGATCTCTGAGTGCCTCCATGTGATAAGTTTTCTCCTTCTACAAAACACCACGTGAGGAAGACAAGTCGCCATCTAATGGCGTAAGCAAGGGAGAGAGACGAGAGAGGAGAGGAGAAGAGAGGAGAGAGGGGTGGCTAGGGTTTCCCCCTAATGGCATGACCGGCCCCTCTCTCTCCCCTTGCTCTTATATAGGGCTGCCCTATCCTTTGGATAAAGCTTCTAACGGATAGGGTTTGACCAATTCAAATATCTCTCCCTTATCTCTATCGCTTCATTGGTTTTGAAAACGGTCAAAATCAGCCAACTTTCTGCATCTCGTGACTAGCCCCTTTATTGAAGGCAACAACCTCCTATAAACAAAGGGGCCGGCCTTGATCAGTCTCCCAACACATAGGGCCAGCCCCCTTAGTGCATAGCGATGCATGAATTAACCAAAACGCCTTTATGTCACTAATTGGCCGTTCCTCGTGTATGAGACTTTGCAAGGCACACATAAGTGAAGTGCACTAGTGATTTCACTATTCTCTGAGGTGCCAGTAGGGTGCCCCTAGTAAAATCAACTAGTTAACTCGTAACATGTCCCGGTGCTTCGCACCCATGTTGCAAAGTCCACTTATGGCAAAGAATCGCTACATGTGTCTCTGTACTAACCTAGGATTTCCCCTTAGTACACACACGTAGTTACGCATCTCTTGTGCACTAGTGCGAAACACTCACGGAGCGTAGGTTTGGACTTCTCGCTTCCTCTAAATGCATCCTGTGTTTCGAGGACATGGTTCAAGGACCGTACATAATATGGATAAGGTAGAACCTTCAAAGACCAGGGTTCATGGCTTTCAACTTAGACTCGATCGACACACTACCCGAGTGTACCATCGATCCTCTGAGCCCGAGTTAACCTACATAGCCACCCAGAATGTGACACAGGCTGCACTCCAATTCTCACAGACTTACTATGTTCTCTCGTATACCCCTGCTCTCCGCTTAGTGTGGTAAACCCGTTGTCTCTCCACTTGGTGGCATGATGCAACTCGAGCGGTGGAGAATACCGTTAGACTCGAGTGCTCATATAACTCAGTTCCTTTTAGGTTGACCATGTACGTCGTACCTCCGATTACTCTGTCGAGTAATTGGATCCGATCAACAGTCCAACTGATGACCACCTGGCCAGGGTTTAATACAACATAGGTTAGACCAAGAAATGCACCTCCCGTTAGGGTGTGGATGACCTGCAGGAGTGACATGCTGATGCAACACCAGCTGGGTAACCCAGTACACCGTGGTTTTGGGTCACGTATCTGGACCCTCATACATTGGTGTGCCAAAGCACCATACAACTGGTTAGACCATCAGACATGGTTCCTCAGGGTTTATGACTGTTTTACCCTAAGCAGAAACATGACTTAGTACACCAGTGTCTGCTCACCGATCTTTGCACCATGTTGGTTCAGTTCAGCCACAGACACTGTTCCTGATAATGACTGTGGTGGAGACACCCACGTTCTGTCATCCTAACAGCTTATCCTGATAGGGCAACCAATCATAATCAGAGTTGCAAACGTATTTAGATTATATGGGACCAGTCCATTGAGTCTCCCCACTCAAGTGGATTACCATGTAGCCATGGCTCTCTGTTCTGTAATTAGAACACATACTAAGGTACGCACCAAGATGTAATCCTAAGTTATCAACCATACATCGCTTAACTAATGGTTTTTATGAACTTTAGACCTCACTAATTCTAACAATCTCCTACTAGGTCTAACGAGAAAAAACGATATTGAGCTATGTAGCTTCTAGATGTTGCCCAAAAGTATTTGCAGAAATTTCCTAAAGGAATTAGCAATATTATCTGCAGATGCCACCTCAGTACTGCTACTTGCATTTCCTCTTAAAACTGTCAGATCAAGTGGAGTTTGTACTTGATGGGTTTCCCCTTACGGTGGTGCCTAGGCTCCTTAGACCTTGCTTGTCGCTCTTCTTTTACCATTATAGATAACTGAGCTTCTGATATGCGTCCCAAGTTCTCCAAGAACTTCCTGAGCCATAGCACCTATTAGACTACCTTGCACACAATAACGTTCAACCACTATTGTGGAGTCTGTGATGTACTCTTACTTCACACTCTACCTACTAACGATTCTAATCCCAAGGTAAAAACAATTTCTGAAATCGACTCTCTGGAACACACATCTGACACTAAAGTCAGACCCTGTGCGTCCAATCGATATCAGGACCTATGAAGTGCAAGCTAACTCGCAATCCTCACTTGATGAGGACTTCTGAGTATATCCTTCACATCGGTCTAGTGATCTGGACCCGGGTTAGACTGAAACCGACCATCATTCCTGCTGCACAATAGATATTTAGCCTAGTAAATCGAATCTAGCTAGAATTTTATCTTCATACGTAGCCTGTGACAGTATGAGAACCTTGCTCTGGTAATCTCGAGTTACCTTGATTCCCAGAACATAACTCATCTCACTAGGGTCTTTCATGTCGAATTGTGATGACTACAAACCTTTACCGTAAACAATATTCCTATATCATTTTTAATCAGTTAAAATATCGTTAACATAAAGTACTAAGTATACCCTTGTAGCTTTATCACTTTTCTTGTGCCCACTTAGTTTATTCTCATTTTGATCAAATCCGTGTAAGTGGATTCTATGACCAAAATAGATATTTCAACTTGAATGTTTACATTAGTTCATAAATGGACCTTTGTAACTTGCACCCCAGATCTTCCTGACATGTTGACACAAAGCCTGAGACTGCATTATACACATGTCATTTTCTAAATCCCCATTGGGGATACTGGCTTGATATCCATATACTAGATCTTCCAACTGTAATGGGCTGTGATGGATAAAGATGATCCGAAATAGACTTTAGGCATAGCTACCAGTAAGAAGGTTTTGACATAGTCAATTCCTTCTCCCTTGGCAGCTAATCTAGCTACTTAAGTCTTAACCGGGTCCTCTTTTATACACCCCCTACACCCAAAAGGGTGATAGTGTAATAAGAGTCCAGGCTGTTTCAAGGGATATTGATGCAAGCTTGCCTCCATGGTCTTTTATCAGTCAGAGCTGTTGGAAGCTCCTACTACTTCTTCGTAGCTCAAGGGATCATCCTCCTGAAACTTTGGATTAACTATAAAAGTTTCTTCATAGTATCTTTTAGGAGCTCTGATGTTCCTCCCACAACGAAGAGGTGGTAGTGGTACAAAATGAATCGTTTCTACAGTATCTGCTATACTAGTTTTTGTATCCACTCCCACTACGCTTTTGGATGCACAATCTCTACTAGTACCCAGTAGTTCACCCAGAACTACCTTACCAATAAACTTATGGTCTATAATATAATCATGGTCTATGTAGATGGTATTCGTAGAAACGATTACCTTCCAAACCTCAAGTCATAGAATAGTCCACCTTATGCCTCCTTTGGATAACCTACAAACAGATATACCTAGAACTTCATCTTCATCTCATCTCTCTTGTCCTTCCACACAAGTGCAGGACAACCCTATATCTCGAGACACTATAGTGTAACCTTTTGCTTAGACCTTAACTCTTTATAGGTCTGAGGCACTGATCTAGATGAGAGATAATTTTAGATATAAGCTACTGTTTTAAGGTACAACCCCACCAGAAGGTGGGTAGTACACTTGACAATATTCATCATACTATGGACCATATCAAACAGGGTCCGATTGCTTTTATCAGAGACTTCATTCTGACGTGTCATCCTTAGAGTATTTAATTGGGAGACAATCCCATACTCTCTCAAGACCCTATGGAACCCGTCCGATAGGGACTCATTCCTTCGATTAAATCAAAAAATCTCCTACCATTTGGACGTTCTTGGAACCATAGACGTCAAAATTAACTAACACCAATACCTTATTAGCCCTTTTAGTTATTCTACCTTTCAGATAACACTCATAGATTAGAAGGATCTCCGATGAATCTGTAAACAGAAATTCGGCCTTCTGTTACTTCTGAATTTATCTAAGAAAAAATATTTAAATCAGAGGGATCACAAATGGGATAGCTTCTCCGAAGGATTTAGATGAATTTCAATTAGACACTACAACTGTCATGAAATCTATTTTTGAATTAGGATTTAATACAAAGAGACTATTCTAATATATTCCTCCAGCAATGAAGCTATTTATTCAGTTTAAGATACACACATACGGTGCTGTCTAAAACTTAAATTTCATTTACCAAGGGGAAAACAAAACTAAATCTCATATTTCGGAAAAACGAAGACAATAATATCTAACAACTTCTGTAGCGGCTTATGACATCAGTACCTATGTAGCATTCTGCTTTCCTTGAATCTCTATAGACACGAAGTCTACATTCCAAGAAGCAAAAAAACTATTACTAAATAGTGACTTAACCCCTAATACCCTTAGGCCATACTTAATCTTCTAATGCCCCCTCTACTCGCCACAGCGGAAATACTTCCGTCCTTGGCATCACCAAACCTATGAGTCCACACAAATTTCTACACTGATATAAGTTTAGTTTCTGATAAATTACTCCCTTGGGCTCTTCTAGAGAAGACTTGGGTTAAGCACTAAAGGCTTCTTCTTTAATCTTGATTTCATCCTTTGTCTCCTGGAAAGCTCCTCATAAGTCCTGCTTTTATCATCTTTAGCTCGTTAAAGGTAAAGTCTCTGACAACACCTTCGAAGGTTCCAAATAAGGATGCAAGACACAAGTCTTCCACCACCTCATCAACTGACACCATGTCTTTGGAATCTAGTTTGATCTAGAACTCAAATATATGTTCCCGAATAAGCATACCCTCAGACATCATGGTACCAATGAGTATCTTGATGGAAAAGCGATAAGTTTACTGACTTTGCCTTTCAGACATCTAATGCAAATAAAACTTTATTTCGAAAGACCTAGCATTGCTCCAACTTGTCTCTAAGGAGTTGTTAGCAAGTCTGCTTTGACACAAAACTTGCATATCTCCTCAGATTTTCACTAGTCGTTATATGCCATATTCAGTGCCCTGGTGGCATCTAGACTTGTTAGATCTAGTTCAGGGATATTGAGATTTAAAACCAATGTACGTTTATAACCCTAAGCATAAGCTAAAGAAAGTGCTTCTGCTTTACATAGTTAGAGACCCGATAACTAGTTCTCTTATGGGATAGCGGACAAGGGAACTATATGGTTGAATGAAAGAATGCATAAAACTTATTTTATGGATTTTAAAAATAAGCTAATTATATCCAAATACCAACGCTACTCTCACAGCGAGGACACCTCTATAGATTAATTAACTATGTATGTGAGATCTCAGAATCGGATACATCCGCCCTAGGGGGAATGGTGCAGTGTCATCCGCTCACACGGATCTTTCCTTGATCCAATTCAAATCTGCCAACAAATGGCTTTGATGGACCATGATTGTCCTTTTGGCCAATGCCACGTGATCCCCATGCGAAGCACCGGAAGACTCACGTGCACTTCGGATGCTTACCCATAAGCCTAGGTAGTTACGATACGGGAGTTCATGCAGCCCCCACTAGGGTGGAAAAAAGCCCTTCTCTCCTGGCCCCGTAATCGTCATATTCGTAAGGAGACTACTAAGTCATCTGATATAGAAAAATATAACTCTTACCCTAGGGAGATGTTCAGCCATGCCCTCCCATTCAGACACAAAGCAGTTGACTGTGAAGGCCAGATGATCTCTATGAGTCCTCTCTTACATACCTTATTAAATTTGAGGGTTATTTTATGCAAGTATGAGTGTACGCTAAGGTCACGACAACCAATACACTAGACCCTGGTCATACCATACTCCCACTATCGTTTCAAGCCTTTTGCGACACATTAATTGATCTCGGAATATCATAGTCCCTGCCACAAGTGGATTTCTCTACTCAAGGGTAACATTACATATCCCAAGGACGTCGATGCTCCGTAAACCTGGCTATCATGCTAATGCCCTAGAGCCAAACCTAAAGTCAGACAGATCAGAAAGGTCTTCCACTACCATGGCGCATCGCTTATAAATTTGACGATTGATGTCATAGTAGAATTTCAACTCATTTTAGGTTTCGATGCTGGCCAAATAGTTACACCCGACTAATCGGGTGTTGACCTAATAGTGGCATAACCAAATGTGAGGAATTCTCACTATCATCAAGGGTCAATTAAATAATAGGTGTCACTAGTGGAATCTTATCCTAATAAGGTCGCTAGGACCCAAGGGGAAAGGATATTCCTCTAACACAGATAATTTAATTATCGCATCGGGGTTCTCTACAGAAGTATAAAGAGCAGGAAAGAAACAACCATACAACTGAATCAAGTTCAGGATCCGACCCCTGAACCTGACTGCCACAGCGCAGACTCTCTGTCTCCTTCGTAAGGCTCCTCGATCCGGTGTAAGTCTATGTATACGATCTTCTGACGCTTTTGCCATTTGTCATCATCGTGTACACTTCACCGAATCGCTATCATCCTTTAAGGTTCCGCTCATCCTCTGATAGTGGATCTCCATGGCAAATCCTCTTCTTTAATCTGTAATCGAAAAAGATCTAGTATGCTTCGAGGAAGTGCTCGCTCGTACATAATTTTTTAGAAAGAAAAGAAAAAACAAGCCTAGCAAAAAGCTTAGGAATCAATGATGGTCAACCTCCACCACTTTTCCAATTTATGGCTCTAAAAATTATCCACACACAGAAGAAAACACATCCAGACAATTTGCTAGCACGGGGTCCGACCCTCGGTAGCACGCAACCACATATCCATATTATATTTAATAGCGGCACCCTGCAAGAACAATTCATAGGACACAGTATATTCTATATGCATGATCTACTTGTAGAACCTCGATGGCGGCATATATTATTCTTGCGCGCACATGATAGTTTTATAAAAAACATGAAATGCATACCACTAGTGTGGATCTGATACCAATTATTAGAAATCATTCCATGGTAGAAGCCTACAGCGAAAGCAAAGTGTAGGTCCGAAGATCGGGGATAGTGTGCGTTACATATCAAAATTTTCATTGAAGCGATCTACACCTAACGTTGATCTAGTAAAAAGAATAATCTAGTATGCATGCATATTTTATCTCTACAATAGATCTACATGTTAGAAGCCATACCTCTGTGTGGATTCTTTCATCGCGATAAATTTCTTCTTTGTCGATGGAGACGGCCTCAGATCTGCTCGACATAGCTTCGGTGCAACGGCCATAATGTTTTGTTCCAAACTCTGATTTGCTAAAATTTGGACTATAGCTAGAGAACTTCGAGATGCAACTTTTGTATGTGGTTTTACGTCATTTGGAGTTCTGTAGCTCCCGTAATCGCAGAAACATCACTGATCTTCTGCATAAAATCTGGACAGTAAAAGTTTACGAGAAGCACCTTCTAGTTCACCCGATCTTGCACGATGCACGAACACTCGTCAATAGATCTTTGAGTACCTCCATGTGATAAGCCTTCTCCTTCTACGAAACACCACGTGAGGAAGACGAGTCACCATCCAATGGCGCAAGCGAGGGAAAGAGACAAGAGAAGAGAGGAGAGAGGGGCGGCTAGGGTTTCCTCCTAATGGCATGGCCAGCCCCTCTCTCTCTCCCCTTGCTCTTATATAGGGATGCCCTATCCTTTGGATAAAGCTCCTAATGGATAGGGTTTGACCAATTCAAATATCTCCCTTTATCTCTCATCTCTCCTTTATCTCTATCTCTTTCTTGGTTTTGAAAACGGTCAAAACCAGTCCACTTTATGTCCCTTGTGACTGGGCCCTTTATTGAAAGCAACAACCTCCTATAAACAAAGGGGCCGACCTTGATCAGTCTCCCAACACATAAGGCTGGCCCCCTTAGTGCATATTGGTGCATGGTTTGACCAAAACACCCCTATGTCACTAATTGGCCGTCCTTCGTGTACGAGACTTTGCAAGGCACACATAAGTGAAGTGCACTAGTGATTTTACTATTCTCTGAGATGCTGGTAGGGTGCCCCTAGTAAACTCAACTAGTCAATTCGCAATATGTCCCGGTGCTTCGCACCCATGTTGCGAAGTCCACTTATATCAAGGGATTGCTACATGTATCTTTGTACTAACCTAGGGTTTTCTCTTAGTACACACACGTAGTTACACATCTACCGTGCACTAGTACGAAGCACTCATGGAGTGTATGTTTGGACTTATTGCTTCCTCTAAATGCGTCCTGTATTTTGAGGAGATAGTTCAAGGACTATACATAATATGGATAAGGTGGAACCTTCAGGGACCAAGGTTCATAGCTTCCAACTTAGACTTGATCGACACACTATCCGAGTGTACCATCGATCCTCTGAGCCTGAGTTAACCTATGTAGCCACCCAGAGTGTGACGCAGGATGCACTCTCATTCCCCTGAATTTATTATGTTCTCTCGTATACCCCTGCTCTCCGCTTAGTATGGTAAACCCGCTGTCCCTCCACTTGGTGCCATGATACAACTCGAGTAATGAAAAGTACTGTCAAACTCGAGTGCTTATATGACTCGGTTCCTTCTATGTTGACCACATACGTCGTGCCTTTGATTACTCTGTCGAGTAATCGGATCCAGTCAATAGTGCAACTGATGACTACATGGCCAGGGTTTAATACAATATAGGTCAGACCAAGGAACACACCTCCCGTTAGGGGTATGGATGACCTGCAGGAGTGACATACTGATGCGACGCCAGCCGGGTAACCCAGTACACCGTGGTTTTGGGTCACGTATCTGGACCCTCATATATTGGTGCGCCAAAGCACCAAACAACTGGTTAGCCCATCAGACATGGTTCCTCTGGGTTTAGAACCGTTTTACCCTAAGCAGAAACACGACTTAGTGCACCGGTGTCTGCTCGCTTATCTATGCACCGTGTTGGTTCCGTTCAGCTGCAAACACTGTGCTTGATAATGATCATGATAGAGACATTCACTTTTTGTCATCCCAACAGCTTATCCTGATAGGGTGACCAACCCTAATTAGATCTGCGAACGTATTTAGGTTACATGAGACCACGCCATTGAGTCTCCCACTCAAGTAGATTACCATGTAGCCATGACTCTCTGTTCTGTAATCAGAATACTTATTAAGGTACGTACCAAGATGCAATCCTAAGCTATCAACCATACATAGCTTAACTAATGGTTTTTACGAGCTTTAGACCTTACCAATTCTAACAGAGGGCTCAATGGACTTTATCTTCGGAGGCAGAGGCTCTAAGGATGCCACTGAGTGTAATGGTTGCAGTGGACTTTGTCCTCAAACACAGAGGCTCAGAGGATGCCATTGAGACATAGTCCTTGGTGAACTTCAACTTTAGATGCTGAGGCTTATGAGGATGCCATTGAGCGTTGAGACCTCAATAGGCTTCATCCTCTGAGACTAAAGGTCTAAGTGTTGGAATTGGTGAGGTCTACTGCTCGTAAAAATCATTAGTTTAGCTATATATGGTTGATAGCTTAGGATTGCATCTTGGTACGTACCTTAGTACGTGTTCTGATTACAGGACAGAGAGCCATAGCTACATGGTAATCCACTTGAGTGGGAGACTCAATGAACTGGTCCCATGTAACCTAAATACGTTCGCAGCTCTGATTAGGGTTGGTCGCCCTATCAGGATAAGCCGTTGGGATGACAGAGCGTGAGTGTCTCCACCATGGTCATTACCAGGCACAATATCTGTAGCCGAATGGAACCAACACGGTGCACAGATCGGTGAGCAGACACCGATACACTAAGTTATGTTTCTACTTAGGGTAAAATGGTCATAAACTCTGAGGAACCATGTCTGGTGGGCTAACCAGTTGTGTGGTGCTTTGGCGTACTAATATGTGAGGGTCCAGTTACGTGACCCAAAACCACGGTATATTGGGTTACCAGACTGGTGTCGCATCAATATGTCATTTCTGCAGGCTATCCATACCCCTAACAAGAGGTACGTTTCTTGGTCTGACCTATGTTGTATTAAACCCAGACCTAGTGGTCATCAGTTGGACTGTTGATCGGATCCGGTTACTCGGCAGAGTAATTGGACTCAGAGGATTGGAGTACATCATGCGTTGCACTCTGGGTGGCTACGTAGGTTAACTCGGATTCAGAGAATCGATGGTACACTCGGGTAGTATATCGATTGAGTCCAAGTTGGAATCATGAACCCTGGACCCTGAAGATTCCACCTTATCCACATGATGTATGGTTCTTGAACTATCTTCTAGAAACACATGATGCAATTAGAGGAAGCAAAAAGTCCAAACTTACGCTCTGTGTGTGCTTCGTACTAGTGCATAGTAGATGTATAACTATGTGTGTGTACTAAGGGGAAACCCTAGATTAGTATAGAGACACAAGTAGTGATCCTTTGCCATAAGAGGACTCTGCCACATGGGTGCGATGCACCGGGACATGCGAGTTGACTAGTTGACTTTATTAGGGAAACCCTACGGGTACCTTAGAGAATAGTGAAATCACTAGTGCACTTCACTTATGTATGCATTGCAAAGTCTTGTACACGTGAAATGGCCAACTAGTGGCATATGTGCATTTTGGTCAGATCATGCGCCAATATGCACTAGTGGGGCCGGCCCTAGGTGTTGGGAGACTGGTCAAGGCCGGCCCCATTGTTTTTAGGAGGTTGTTGCCTTCAATGAAGGGGCCGGTCATAAGGGACAAAGTGGGCTGGTTTTGACCGTTTTTAAAACCAAAAAAGAGATAGAGATAAAGGAGAGATAAAAGAAGACATAAAAGGAGAGGTTTGAATTGGTCAAACCTATCTGTTAGGGCTTTATCCAAAGAATAGGGGAACCCTATATAAAAGCAAGGGAAGGGAGAGGAGCCAGCCATGCAAAAAGGGAAAACCCTAGCCGCCCCTCTTTCCTTTCTTCTCCTCTCCTTTCTCGTCTCTCTCCCTTTATTGCGCCATTGGATGGCGACTCGTCTTACTTGTGTAGTATTTCATAGAAGGAGAAGGTTTATCACATGGAGGCACTCAGAGATCCATTGACGATGGTCCATATATCGTGCGAGATCTGGTGAACTAGAAGGTGCTTCTCGCAATCTTTTGTTGTCCAGATTTTACATAAAAAATCAATGATATTTCTACAATTACGGAAGGTACAGAACTCCAAACGATGTGAAACCACTTACAAAATCTGCGTCTCAAAGTTCTCTAGCTGCAGTCCAAATTTTAGCCCAATCAAAGCTCGGAACAAAAGGTTATGGTCATTGCGCCAAAGGTATATTGAGCAGATCCAAGGCCGTCTTCATTGACAAAGAAGAAATTTGTCGCGATGAAAGAATCCGCACGGAGGTATGATCTCTAACATGTAGTTCTAGTATAAAGATAAAATATGCATGCATGCTAGATTATTCTTTTCACTTGATCGACTTTAGGGGGTCGCGTAGTTATCATGCTAGATTCATACACGCACATGTAGATTGTTTCGATAAAAATTTTGATATGTAACGCACACTATCTCCGGTCTTTGGACCTATACTTTGCTTCCGCTGCGGGTCTCTATCATGGAATTATGTCTAATAATTGGTATCAGAGCAACGTAAGTGGTATGCGTTTTATATTTTTCATGAAACTGTCATGTGTGCGTATGATTAGTATGTGCCACCATCGGGGTTCTATGAGTAGATCATGCATATAGTATATATAGTGTGTTCTATGAATTGTTCTTGCTGGGCGCCGCTTCTAAAATAATTTGGATATGTGATTGCTTGCAATCGGGGGTCGAACCCCTTGCTAGTGAATATATATAGATATGTTTATCTTCTGTGTATGGATAGGTTTTAGAGCCATAGTCGGGCTAGTGGTGGAGGTTGACCACTCTTGATTCCCAGGCTGTTTGGTAGGTTTGTTTTTCTTTTCTTTCTAGAAAATTATGTACTAGCGAGCACTTGCTCGAAGTGTACTAGATCTTTTTCATTTACAGATTAAAGATGATGACTTGCCAAGGAGATCCACCACCGAGAGGACGAGCAGAACCTTGGAGGACGATGGCGATCCGGCGAAGCGTATATAATGATGGCAAAGGTCAAGAGCGTCAGAAGATCGTATACAGAGGCTTGTACCGGATCAAGAAACTAGTGAAGGAGACAGAGAGCTTGCGCTGTGCTAGTCAGGTTCAGGGTCGGACCCTGAACTTGATTCAGTTGTGTGGTTATTTCAGTCTATTGTTCTTTATATTTCTGTAGAGAACCCTGATGCGATAATTAGATTATCTATGTTAGAGGGATACCCTTTCCCCTCGAGTCCAAACGACCTGATTAGGATATGATTCCACTAATGACGTCTATTATTTAATTGATCGTTGATGATAGTGTAAATTCCTCACATTTGGTTATACCACTATTAGGTCAATACCCAATTAGTCAAGTGTGCCTATTTGGCCATCATCAAAACCTAGAATGAATTGGAATTATACTATGACATCAATCTTCAAATTTATAAGCGAGGCGCCATGGTAGTGGGAGACCTTTCCTGTATGTCTGATCTTAGGCTAGACTCTAGGGCATTAGCGTGATAGCTAGGTTTGTGGAGCATCGATGTTCTTGGGATATATAATGTGACCCTTGAGTGGAGAAATCCATTTGAGACAGGGACTATGATATTCCAAGATCAATTAATGCTAGGTGAAAGGCTTGAAACGTTAGTGGGAGCACAGTATGGCTAGGGTTTAGTATATAGGTTGTTGTGACCGTAGTTTGTACTCATACTTGCATAAAATAACCCTTAAATTTAATAAGAGATACAAAAGAGGACTTTTAGAGATCCTCTAGCCTCTACAGCCAATCACTTCGTGCTCAGGTGCGAGGGCATAACTCAATAGCCCCCTCGGGTGAAAGTTATGTTTTTCTATGCCAAACGACTTATTGATCTCTCTCGGGATATGGCGATTACGAGGCCAAGGATTCAAGGCTTTACTCACCCTCATGGGAGTCGTTTGAACTCCTATATCGTAATTGCTTAGGCTTGTGGGTAAGCATCCGAAGTACACGTGAGTCATCCGTTGCTTCGCATAAGGATCGCGTAGTACTGGCCAAAAGATAACCATGGTTCATTAAAGCTCTTAGTTGACAGATTTGGATAGAGTCAAGGGAAGATCCGTGTGAACGGATGACACTGCACACTGCCTTCTCGGGCGGGTGTATCCGATTCCGAGATCTCACATACATGGTTAATTAATCCATAGAGGAGTCTTCACTGTGAGGGTAGCATTGGCATTTGAATATAATTAGTTTGTTTTAAAAATCCATAAAATAAGATTTCTGCATTCTTTCATTCAACCATATAGTTCACATGTCTGCTATTCTATAAGAGAAACTAGTTATTGGGTCTTTAACTATGTAGAGCGAAAGCGCCATCTTTACCTTATGCTTAGGGTTGTAAATGTATAAAGGCAGTAAATCTCAATACCCCTGAACTAGAACTAATGGGTCCAGATGCCATCAGGGCATTAAATAGGGCATATGACGACTAGCAAGAGTCTGAAGAGATGTGCAAGTGCTATGTTATAGCAGACTTGCAGACAACTTCTTAGAAGCAAGTCGAAGATATGCTAGGTCTTCTGAAATAAAGTTTTACTTGCATAAGATGTCTGAAAGGCGAAGTCAGTAGACTCATCACTTTTCCATCAAAATACTCGTTGGTACCGAGATGTCTGAGGGTATACTTGTTCGGGAACACATACTTGAGTTCAAGATCGAACTATATTCTAAAGACATCGTGCTAGATGACGAGGTGGTGGAAGACATCTATCTTGCATCCTTGTCTAGAACCTTCAAAGGCAATGTTAGAGACCTTAGCTTTAACAAACTAGAGATGATAAATGCAGAACTTCTGAGGAGCTTTCCAGGAAACAAAGGATGAGATCAGGATTAAAAACAAAGTCTTTAGTGCTTAATCTAGTTCTTTTTTAGAAGAGCATAAGGGAGTAACTTATCAGAAACCGAAAAAAAAAACTATGTCAGCGCAGAAACTGGTGTGGATTCCTAAGTCTGGTAACGCCAAGAACGGAAATATTTCTATTGTGGCGACTAGAGGGGTTACTGGAAGATTGTGTATGGCCTCAGGGTGTTAGGGGTTAAGTCACTATTTAGTAGTAATTTTTTCTTTTTTTTTGAGAGGTAAAAAACAAATATATAAATGAAAAACAAAAGCGGTTACAGACCCTGGCTTACCTCTCGGTGAGGAAGCAAGACACCAGACCAAATAGGGCCACCCACAGGTTCTAACCCAAAGAGAAAAAAAAACACTAGCTCACCGAAGTGAGTTACAGGACTCAACAACCAGCAAGAAATACCCGTCCCCCACTAATTGCATGACTTTTCTCAGAAGGAACAGGCAGAGCCAAAGACCCAACACGCTCCGACAAGTGAGCAACAAGACCCATGCAGCACATACCCCCATCTGCACACCAAAAATCTCAAACCCAACACAAGGCAGCATCTACTAATGCTGGTTATGATCCTTTTTGCTTCTAGAAGATCGATCACAAGGACCCTTTGGCCAACTCTCCATGCTCCTTTTGCCAATTCGCGAAGGACGGGATGATTGAGCCCTCTCCATGATCTCTTTCTGAAGCTCTAATGATGCCAGATTCTTATCTCCTGCTACTTCCCCAACACAGGAATCAGCTTCCACATCTCCCAGTATTGAACCCGGATCAGAGACAGAAGGATCTCTAGCCTCACACCTAACCTCTCCAAACCCAAGAAAAGAGAGACGTTGAAGATCAACTTCAATATAATTAAAGTGTGGCTGATTTGGTCCCGGAAAAAATTCACTATGAAACCACTTGCTCTCAAAATCCCCCAAAAATAGCCGGCGGTCCGTAAAACCGTTCCTAATGTGGCTCTTCACCAGATGTCAAACACAATCAGTTCTGGTCCTATTCATAGCAGCCAACTCTATAGTAGCCCGAAGATTAATCCCGGTAATAAAATCACTAACACAATTTGATCCTGAAACATCATCATTGCCTTCCCCACCATCCGCTGTAACATCAACATCAATAGCCTCTGTTACGATAGCGCCAGCCTCACCCATATGCTGTGTAATGTCATCCACAATCTGTGTTACAACAGTGTAACATGTAACATCATCCACAGGATGTGTTACAGCATCAGAAACATCACCCACAGACTGTGTAACATCAGCAGTACCAACGACTTCTGCCATGCCAACATCAGGCAAAACGTTCGCAATACCCTCCTCTGCATCACAACCTTCAGCACCAACAACCACTCCATCCGAACCTGCAGCACCCTCGGTCTGCAAACCACACTTAGACACATGGTTTGCACCAACAAAATTGGCACCTGCATCTCGCAACCCAACCACATCCTCAGCAGTAACAACTGCAGCATCAGTCCCAGCTAACAGAACAGAGCCCTCTCCGAGGTCAGGATGTGTAACATTGGCAGCTTTTGCAACAGCAGTACTAATAGTTGCGTCTGCATCAATCGGCCCTGCCCTTTGGTTACTAATTCCTCCACTCCCATCATCAACATCAAGAGTCCCACGAGCTGCAAAGCGTGAACTGCTACCTTGGTTAGAACTACAGGGAATAAAGGAGGATTTACCTTTACTCCTTGCATTCACGACCGTTGTCCATTGATCCGTGTCCGAGCAAACAGGCAAAGTGGAGACCTGCGATTCCCTTGGTCGCCACTCAAAACTCTTCCACTTATTAGATATTTTCAGGTGAACCGAGCAATCATCCTCAGAATGAGCGAAAGATCGACAAGCCCTACACTGGGAAGGTTTATAATCATACACAACTGGCTGGGTGGATAACAAATTACCTTTACTATCACGGGCTTCAACCTCCAAGGGGAGAGCTGCATCTACACTTACCTCAACACAGAACCTAGCATAGCTCACCCTAGACAACTCAGTGGTGACTTCATCCATATATAAAGGTCTGCCAATGATACTGCTCATCGGACTCAGAAGCTCTTCCGACCACAAATCCACAAGCAGATTAGGAAAACGAACCCATATCGGAATATGGGTAAGAAGGTCCGGTTCACAACTCAGTCCTTTGACCCACTTCTTAAGCACCAACGGTCTCCCTGCAATGTTTCCAAGACCCTAAGGAAGTCCTCCTCAAGACCAAATCAGAATAAGAAAATTCCCTTCTCTCTAGAAAATATCTCCAGACTCCCTTTCGGCTTCCAAAGGTTACTCACTCTCATCTTAAGATGCTAAAAATAAGGACGTCTGCCCAACACATACCCAACCAAAGTTAGAGCCCACAAGCTTTGATTCTTCTCCACTTCCTCCACAGCGCATACAACAATCTTATGATCCCCAACAAGAGTAGGAGGGATAAAGCGTAATACCGAGCTCCTGATAGACTTTGCTCCGACAGCCGTATCACCCACTGGGTGCCCTTGCTGTCCCAGACCAGGCTACGAGGCATTGGAAAAATTTTCCTTCACAGGCATATCACCAAACACCTTAGCTGCGGTATTCCCCACTACAGCAGCATAAGAGGAGCACTCTGGGGAACCTGCACTCTCACCCACCGGTTCTAGAGGGGAGGAACGGGGGCTGTGAGGTGAAAAACTGAGGGGGGGAAAGGAGCTCGAATCCCCCAACTCCAATTGACCATTCCTACCCACCCCAGCACTGATTACAGGGTTTACCCCAGTGCTAATTCCCGAGCTCGGGTGGACATAGTCCGCACCAGCTGCTCCACGAGAAACACCAGTAGTATCACCAGAATTACAGCCCGATCCGATGCCCTCCTGTGCAGCACCAAGATTAGATCTGATGCCCTCCTGTGCAGCACCAAGGTCACCAGATCTGGAGCCCGATCTCCCAAGGACCACATCTGGAGACCGAACGCCCAATCCACCGGATCTGGAGCACGATCCTGCATCTCCACAACCTCTCACAGAACGGGATTCACTCGGGATGAAGTCCTCTAAATTCGGAGCTCGAGGAGGATGGAACTCTGCCTCAATCGCCAACCGATCTTCCCTCTCAAACGCTCCTAGATCCTGGTCCCCATCTAGGGAAAAAGAAGGTAAAGAGGAACCCCCATGGCACTCATCATCACCACCACCCAGAATCTAGAGAGAGAAGCTCTGCCCTAAAGAGAGAAGCTCTCAACTGCGACTTACTGAGAGCTCTTTTTTTTTATTTGAGAGGTAAAAAACGAATATATTACTAGAAAATAAAAGCAGTTACAGGACTCAGCTAAACTCTATTTAGTAGTAATTCTTCTACTTCTTGAATGTGGACTTCGTGTTTATAGAAATTCCAGGAAAGTAGAAGGCTACTTTATGGTGAAGTGATCCTAACATAAGTATTGATGCCATAAGCCGTTGCGGAAGCTGTTAGATATGGTTATCGTAGTTTTTCCGAAACAAAGATTTTGATCTTTAGATATTTAGTTCTGATTCTTCCTTGCTAAAGAAAGTTTTCAGTTTTAGACAACATCGTAAGTGTGTATCTCAAACTGAATAGATAGTTTCATTGTTAGAGGAATAGATCAGAATAATCTCTTTGTATTTAATCTTCATTTGGAAATGGATTTCATGACAGTTGCAGCGTCTAATTGAAATTCATCTAAATTTTTCGGAGAAGCTAATCCATTTATGACCCTTCTGATTTAGATATTTTATCTCAGATAAATTCAGAGGTAATAAAATATCGAGTTTCTGTTCACAGATTCATTGGAGATCCTTCTAACCTATAAGTGTTATCTGGAAGGCAAAATAACTAAAAGGACCACAAAAATATTGTTAGTTAATTTTGATGTCTATGGTTTCAAGAACGTCCAAACGATAGGAGACTCTTCGATTTAATTGAAATAATAGTACCTATCGGACGAGTTTCATAGGAACCTGAGGGAGCATAAGATTATCACCCAGTTTAATGCTCCAAGGATAACACGTCAGAATAAAGTCTCCAAGAGAAGGAATCAGACCCTGTTAGACATGGTCCGTAGTATGATGAACATTGCCAATTATACTACTCACCTTCTAGTGGGATTGTACCTTAAAACAGTAGCTTATATCTGAAACTATCTCTCATCTAAATTAGTGTCTTAGACCTATAGAAAGCTATGGTTTAAGTGAAAACTGATACTATAGTGTTTCGAGATATAGGGTTGTCCTGCACTTGTGTGGAAGGACAAAAGAGATGAGATAGAGATTATGTTCTAGGTATATCTGTTTGTAGGTTATCCTAAGGAGGCATAAGGTGGACTATTCTATGATCTTGAGGTTTGGAAGGTAATCATTTCTACGAATACCATTTACCTAAACCAGGATTATATTGTAGACCATAAGTTTACCGATAATGTAGTTCTGGGTAAACTACTGGGTACTGGTAGAGTGTGCGCATCCAAAAGCGTAGTGGGAGTAGATGATACAGAAACTAGTACACCAGATATTGTAAAAATGATTCACTTTTGTACAACTATCATCTCGTCGTTGTGGGACCATTAGAGCTCTTGATAGATATATGGGGAAACTTTGATAGTCAATCCATAGTTTTAGAAGGATGATCGCTAGAGCTACGATGAAATAGTGGGAGCTTCCGAAAGCTCTGACTGGCAAAAGACTATGGAGGAAAGCTTGTATCAATGTCTCTTTGAACAGTCTCGATTCTTATTATACTATCACCCTTTTAGGTATAGGGGGTCTATAAGTAGAGGATCTAGTGTTCTTATTAAGGCTTAAGTAGCTAGATTAGTTGCCAAGGGAGAAGGGATTGACTATGTCGAAACCTTCTCATCGGTAGCTATGTCTAAGTCTATTTCAGATCCTCTTAATCCATCACAGCCCATTATAGTTGAGAGATCTGGTAGATGGATGTCAAGATAGTTATTCCCTAATGGAGATTTAAAAAAAGGATATGTACATGATGCAGTCCCAGACTTTGTGTCAGCAGGTCAGGAAGATCTGGAATGCAAGTTGCAAAAGTCCATTTATGGACTGATGCAAGCATCCAAGTTGGAATATCTATTTTGATCAAGAGAATCCACTCATACGGATTTAATCAAAATGAGGATAAACCAAGTGAGTACAAGAAAGATGAAAGATCTACAATGATGTATTTAGTACTTTACGTTAACGATATTCTACTGATTGAAAATGACATAAGAATATTATTTACAGTAAATGTTTGTAGTCATCACAATTCGATATGAAAGACCCTAGTGCGACGAGCTATGTTCTGGAAATTAAGGTAACTCGAGATCACCAAAGTAAGATTCTCTCGATGTCACAAGCTACGTATGAAGATAAGACTGTAACTAGATTCAATTTTTCGAGGCTAGATATCTATTGTGCAGTAGAAATGATGGGTTTGTTTAAGTTGAACCCGGGTCACAATCACTAGACTGATATGAAGGGTATACTCATAAGTCCTCATTAAGTGAGGATTGTGAGCCGTGGTGATCCTTCCCTTAGAAATATCATAAGAGCAATACTTGACAGATGCTCTGTGTGCCGCTATCTCCGGTACACGAGGAGGTGGCAAACTGCCATTTGCTGTGGAGGCTAGGTCTATGTAATAAAAATAATAAAAAATATAATGCTCGCTTTGCTAAAGAGTACTACCATGAGTTATTCCTCTCGGAATTTTTTTAGGACTATTGTGCCTTAGGTCTTTGATAAATAGATCGGTTTAGTTTAAGGTCACCAAAACAGATGCTTTTAGCTGTGGTCCCAATGATATAGATTTTATTACCTATAGTCTCTCATAATAGCACATGGGGTACATGCACCGCGATCTAAGTTTGTTACCCCTAACAAACTTCTAAAAAAGACCAAAATAACATTTCCTTCTATATCATTTTTTATATGCATAATTTCATTCGTAGTCCAAAAACAATTGCAAAGTGAATTCACTATAACAAAAAAAAAATTTAAAAATTTCTATAGAAAAATACTAGAAAAAGTTCACTGTAGCGAATGTCACTCTTTATACCAAAATGTTACTAGCTCTTTATAAAGAGTAACATTTGGTATTGTGATTTCACTGTTTCTATTTTTATAAAAAAGCAAGATATATAAAAAAAAAAAATGCTACAATGATTTTATCGTATCTAAAATCAAGATAGAAGATTTATATCAAGTTATATAAAAAATGCTACAATGATTTTTCTATTTTTATAAAAAAGCAAGATATATAAAAAAAAAATTATATCAAGTTTTTTCTAAAACAATTGCTACAACGATTTTACTGTAGCAAATAGTAAAATTTCAAAAATAAGTAACAAATGAGTGCTACATACAATGCATATGTATGCTCGAATTTCAGTTGTTGGAAGAGTTTATAATTTGAGTTATGAAACAGTGATTGCATTAGATATGGATGCCCAACGAATAGAGACACCTAGATTAATGAGATAGAAGATTTATCCCGTCTCTATCTTGATAACCACTTTGCCTATATATAGGGGTTCAATGAATAATAGAATGACGGTTTTTTCCAACACGTTATCAGCACGATTTGCCGAACCGAACCGAGCGATCTCGGAGGAAAACAAGAGAGAAGAGCGATTGGTCTCGTCATCCTCTCCCCCAGGAAGTATGTACTACCGTAAGAGAAAAGAGAAGGCACGACCCAATGTCGTCACCTGGGACGGAGCTCGAAGGCATGACCAAGCGGCCGAAACCATTACAAGATGTCGAATATTACGAAATTAGACTTCCATGCATTATACGTCAATAGAAGTAATTTTCTGAATTGGAGAGTAGATAGCATGCTACATCTACAAGCGAAAAACTTAGAAAAAGCACTAGAAGAGAAGAATGAATTGAATCCGGATGAAAAAACAAAGGCCCTAAACATTTTTAGGCACCACATACACGAAGATCTGAAGAATGAATATATGAACATAGTAGATCCTGCAGATCTCTGGAAGGCACTCAAGGCGCTACGATCACCAGAAGATTACTTTGCCTGCAACAAAGAGCGAATGGATAACCCTCAGGTTCCAAGACTTCAAGACAGTGGCTGAGTTCAACTTGAAGTTACTTAACATCGTTAGTAAACTGAAGCTTTGTGAGTAGAAAATAGATGATGCTCAGATGATCGATAAAACACTCTCTACCTTCCACCAAAATAATATCATTCTACAACAGCAATACAGGGGGATGAAGTACCAGAAGTACTCAGAACTCATAGAAGTTCCCTTGATCGCTGAAGAACACAATACCCTACTGGTAAAGAATATAATTCTAGACCCACTGGACAATTGGCATTGCCAGAAGCAAACGCCAATGATTTCCATCGAGGTAGGGGTAGAAACAGAGGAAGGAGAGGTGAAAGAGACGACAAAAGAGGACGCAATAACTACCCTAGAAGAGCTAGAAACCACCTTGGAAGAGGTGGACACCAAAATCATCCTAGAAGAGATTATTATGGTCATAGGAAGGACACTTATTTTAAAAATAAATGGATTGCTCCTCCGAATCCAAAAAAGAAAAATCCATCTAAACTTGAAGATAAGAGGGATGTATGTTTTGAATGTGAAAAGGAATGACATTGGTCCAGAACCTGCTATGTCAATAAATAAGAGAAAAACAAGTACAAAAGTACAGGGGTACCTGCAGAGGTAAATATGAATGAAGAAAACAATGAGTGGCCAAAAGATTACCTGAAGCAGACTGATGCCCTGAAGACATCGTACCTGAAAATTTCAAACTACTTCGATGAGTTAGACGATGGCACATTAGATCCCTGAACCTTGGGATCTCTGAAGATTTTAGTTTTTATTTTCTGTCAGACATTGCTCAGTAGTTTTTATATTCCGTCAGATATTGCATAGTAGCTTTTATATTATGTTGGATATTATCAATTTATATTATTGTTCTAGTTAATCTAGTTAGAAATTGTGTTAGTAAGCTTTATCTTTGGTAATTCTCTTTTGGTATTTATTAATTAATATGACTTATCATTTAGGGATGATGACCAACTGCAAAGAGATTTGTCTGATAGATAGTGCAACAACACATACCATAATAAAACACAGAAAATTCTTTACAAATCTTGAATATAATTCATGTATGGTTACTACAGTGGCTGACCCTATTGACATAGTTACATGATCCGGAAGAGCTCACATTCTTTTACCTAATGGTACTCATTTGCTAATTAAAGATGCACTATACTCAGAAAATTCCATAAGAAATTTACTAAGTTTCAAAGACATCCGAATAAATGGATATCATTTAAAAACTACAAATGAAGACAATGTAGAATACCTCTGTATCATATCTAATAACGGAGAAAAAATTTTCATACTAGAAAAATTTTCAACCCTATCTTTAGGGTTATATTTTACTCACATTGGGGTTATAGAATCTTATGCCATCCACTTGAACCAGAAGTCCATCAATCATGTAGATTTGGTCCTTTGTCATGATAAATTAGGTTACATAAGGTCAGGTATGCTTAGAAAAATTATTTATAAATGGTCACAAAAATTATAAATGATCACCTAGGGTCACAAAAATGGTCATTAGGAAGAGTTAGGCTTCAATTGCTAAGGGAATGACCATAGGAATTATAAATGATCTTTCTAAACATACCAAACCCTAGGTAACCTAATCTATCATGTCAAAGGACCAAATCTACAGAATTGGTGGACTTCTGGTTCAAGTGGGTGGCATAAGATTCCATATCCCCAATGTGGGTAAAATATAAGCCTAAAGATAGGGTTGAAATTTTTTCTAGTATGAAAATTTGCTCTCCGTTCTTAGATATGATGTAGAGGTATTATATATTGCCTTCATTTGTAGTTTCTAAATGATATCCATTTGCTCAGATGTCTTTGAAACTCAGTAAATTTCTTCTAGAATTTTCTGAGCATAGTGCATTCTTAATTAGCAAATGAGTAACATTAGGTAAAAGAATATGGGCTCTTTTGGACCCTGTAACTATGTCAGTAGGGCCAACCATTTTAGTAACCATACATGAATTATATTCAAGATTTGTAAAGAATTTTCTGTGTTTCAGTATGGTATGTGTTGTTGCACTATCTATCAGGTAAATCTCTTTGCAGTTGGTAATCGTTCCTGAATGATAAGTTATATGAATTAATAAATACCAAAAAAAATTTACCAAAGATAAAACTTACTAACACAATTTCTAACTAGATTAACTAAAACGATAATATAAATTGATAATATCCAATAGAATATAAAAGCTACTAAGCAATGTCTGACAGAATATAAAAATTATTGAGCAATGTCTGACAGGAAATAAAAACTAAAATCTTTGGAGATCCTAATGTTCAGGGATTTAATGTGCCATCATCTAACTCATCGAAGTAGTCTGAACTTTTCAGGTACGATGTCTTCAAGGCATCAGTCTGCTTTTGGTAATGTTCAGGCCACTCATTGTTTTTTTAATTCATATTTGCCTCTGCAGGTACCCCTATACTTTTGTACTTATTTTTCTCATGTTTACTAGCACGGCAAGTTCTGGACCGGTGTCCTTTCTTTCCACATTCAAAGCATACATCCCTTTTATCTTCAGGCTTAGAGAGATTTTTCTTTTCTGGATTCGGAGGAGCAATCCATTTGTTTTTAAAATGAGTGTACTTCCTAGGACCATAATAATCATCTCTTCTAGGATGATTTTGGTGTCCACTTCTTCAAAAATGATTTCTACATCTTCCAGGGTAGTCATTGCGTCCTCCTCTACCGTGTCTTCCACCTCTCTTTTCTCTGCCTCTACCCATTCCTCGGTAGAAATCATTGGTGTTTGCTTTTGGTAATGTCAATGATCCAGTGGGTCTAGAATTATGATTCTTTATCAGTAGGGTATTATGTTCTTCAGCGATCAGGAGAGTTTCTATGAGTTTTGAGTACTTCTAGTACTTCATCCTCCTGTATTGCTGTTGTAGAATGATATTATTTGGGTGAAAGGTAGAGAGTGTTTTATCGATCATCTGAGCATTATCTATTTTCTCCTCACAAAGCTTCAGCTTACTAACGATGTTGAGTAACTTCGAGTTGAACTCAACCACTGTCTTGAAGTCCTGGAACCTGAGGGTTATCCATTCGCTCTTTGCTACATGCAAAGTGATCATCTTCTGGTGATCATAGAGTTCCTTGAGTGTCTTCCAGAGATCTGCAGGATCTACTATGCTCATATATTCATTCTTCAGATCTTCGTGTATGTGGTGTCTACGAAAGATTAGGGTCTTTGCTTTTTCATCCGGCTTTAATTTATTATTCTCTTCTAGAGCTTTTTCTAAGTTCTTCGCTTGTAGATGTAGCATGCTATCTACTCGCAAATTTAGAAAATTACTTCCATTGATGTTTAATGCATGGAAATATAATTTCACAATATTTGACATCTGAAGATTTAATAAATATCAACATTAATTACTACGATTACCATATTTATCACATAGGTATATAGAGGCATATTATAAAAAACAAATAACATATTATGGATAAAATCTATTAATACTGGGTATTAATTAGGTTCTTTCAGAAACACTTGCCAAGGTAGAGCGGGTTTTATGAAACCGTCATGCGCCTTGCCAAGCTTTTCTAAAAGGTACTAATTACATAAAGAACATCTAATAAAGAAAATGACATATTATGCACATGAAATAGGTAAGAAACATAATATATATGTACAATATAAAGTCTGTTACAATTATGGACAATTCTGTCCTTATTTGTACAAAACAGATATCGCATATTGGTCCCTCAGGGGCTAAACAGTTAAACATATAAATAATGTATATGAAATAGCAAAAATTGACCGTACCGATGCGTCATGAACAGTTCGGATACCCAAGATCCATATATGGATCGAACGAATTGGCTATGAATCGGGCTTACAAAACAGAATTTAAATAAACGGTGTATATTAACTCATGCAATTAGATATCAGTTAATAACTTAATATATATAAAGCTAGATGGGTCGGGTTTAGCAGTCGGGTCGGGCCTGCACTGTGCAGTCGAATAACCTATGGTTCGGGTCGGGTTTCCACAGTGCAGTCGGGTCGGTCATAAAAATGACTAAAGAGTCGGGTTGAGCCATTCAATAGCTGACGGGTTGGGTTTGGAACCATAAATCGGTTCGGGTATGGGGTTATAATCGGGTTTAATGAAATCGGGTTATAAACCCAAAACCAAAAAACAGTTGATGAACAACTGTTCATCTTCTCCACAACGTTTATTGAAAAGAAACCCTAAACGACGTCAAACGCCGCCATCCCCCCCGCACCGTCCACCGCTGCGAGTCCACCGCCGATCGCGCAGCCCGCATCCGCCGCCGGTCGCACAGCCCTGAGCCGAGGCCGGTCGGTCTACCGTCGGGATTGCAATCACATGGCCGTGGTGGCGTGCGGGACTGTGGTTCAAGTGGCCGCCGGGAACAAACTCCCTTTGGTCGTGGCAGGACAATACGGATCCGAAAACGGGGAGAAGAATACATAGATTGTATTGAGCCTCTGACGGGATCAAGATCCACAGATCGAGGAGGTTGGGTGTTTTTAGCCGGGAATGCTCGTACCTTACATTCATCGCCGATGCTTGTCCTTCTCTCTCGCACCGGGCTCTGATAAGAAAACCATATTCTATTATTCATTGAACCCTATATATAAGCATAATCGGTTATTGGGATAGAGACGGGATAAATCTCATATCCCATAAATCTAGGGGTGCATATCCGGTGGACATCTATATCCGAAGCAGGTAGGGCTGTCAATTTCGGACCCGACACGGCAGACCCGACACAACCCGACACGAAGTTAGCGAGTCTGGATCAGGGCTAAAGAGGTTCGGGTCGTAAACGGGTGGACACGATAGACCCGTTTAATAAACGTGTCGGGTCCGGGTTTAGGGTCTGGACACGGTAGATCCGAGAAGACCAGTTTAGTATTCAACGGGTCGTGTCAGGTCGGGTCTACCCACAATCCGATACTATAATATATAATACCAGCGGGTCTTTCGGGTCAGGTCAGGTCGAGTCAGATTGGGTCGGATCGGGTCAATTGAATAGACCCGGGTGATAAACGGGTCTTACCGGGTCTACCCGTTTATTAGCGGGTCGGGTACGGGTTTAGGATATAGACACGATTAGTTAAACGGGTCGGGTCCGGGTCCAGGGGTTTTGGACACGACACGAACCCGACTCGACCCGACCCGACCCATTGCCACCCCTAGATGCAACCACCGTTTATAACCGCACTCATGATTCTCTACGCATCTACTGCATAATGGATCAAGCTCAATCGCCCTCCAAATCAGAAGCCTACTGCCTACATGCACTGGGGAGAAGAGGTGAGCATTTCTTCATTGATTTGTACAACTTACAACAGCTGTGGTAACGGCATACATATAGAGAGGACAGCAACAATACAAAAATGGAGAGCACTCAATGGGTGCCAACAATCAAACCCAAAATCTCCAAGGGTGTACAATAACCAGTGGTAGATCTTCGGTCAATAGGGCATCCAGCCCAATCAGCATCGGTGTAGGCAGTAATGCAACTGTGGTCATTCTTTTGCATCCATAAACCTCTTCCCGGTGAGCCTTTCGGATATTGCAATGTCCGGTTAACTGCATTCATGTGATTAATTCTTGGAGCATGCATAAATCGACTTACCAGACTCACTGGATATGAGATATCTGGTCGAGTAATGGTGAGGTAAATAAGTCGACCAGCTAATCTTTGATACTGACCAATATCAGAAAATAATTCATCATCACTAGCTAGTTTACTACCGCTATCGATGGGAGTATCTGACGATCTAACTCCCAAATTTCCAGTTTCCTGTAACAGGTCCAATACATATATCGTTTGATTAAGGAATAATCGCTTTTTAGAGTAGGCGACTTCTAAACCCAGAAAATACTTTAATATTCCTAAATCTTTAATTGCATATCTTTTATGCAGAAGGGCTTTAAGTTCAGAGATTGCATGTAGATCATTACCAGTGATCACTATATCATCAACATAGACTAAAACAATGATAGTACCAGAAATACCTCTTTTAATGAATAGAGAAGGATCTGCAGTACTCCTCTGTAGCCCAATAGTCAAGAGGATCGAGCTGTGCTTAGCATACCAAGCTCGAGGTGATTGCTTGAGTCCATATGTAGCCTTTTTTAGCTTGCACACCAAATCAAATTTGGATTCTAGAGTATGACCGGGGGGTGTACTCATATACACTTCTTCTTCGAGATCTCCATGCAAGAATGCATTTTTTACATCCATCTGAAATAATTTTCAGTCTTGATTTACGATTAGAGACATAAGAACACGGAATGTGTTCATCTTGGCAAAGGGCACAAAGGTCTCTTTGTAATCTTCCCCATAAGTTTGGGTAAATCCTTTAGCAACAAGCCTCGCCTTATTTTGTATATCCAACGACATCCAACAATTTTCTTTTCTAGAGGTAACTTCATAATTTCCCATGTATTATTTTCATCAAGCGCTTGTAATTCTTCTTTCATAGCATTTTTCCAAACTGGATTGAAATTAGCTTCTCTGAAATTCTTTGGCTCTCGATAACTGGATATAGCACTTAAAAAAGCAGAATGTGAGTGATTGACATTATCATATGTTAAATAAGCTTGCATTGGATACGAAAGAGTATGATAAGTAAAAAAATCCTTCATTCTTTCTGGGGGGCATGTTTGTCTATTAGATCATCTCTGAGTTTCATTCAAAGGTGCTTCTATTTCCACTGAGGGAGGCACTGTAGTTGCAGAGGTTCCTTCTATTTCTACTACTGGTGTTGCTTCAACTACTGAAGGCAAATCCATCGTCTCTTGAGTAGCTCTATCATCTGTCATTGTTGGATGCGGTACCAGATCAGAAAAGTACTCCCCCTGGGATCGACTCCCAAACTCATTGAGCACTTGGAAGTAAGGATCTGTCTCATTAAGCCGTACGTCACGAGAAATAACAATTTTTTGAGATGTTAGGTCATAACATATGTACCCTTTCTTTGTTGACGAATATCCAAAAAATACACACCGAGTAGCTCGAGCATCCAATTTACCACGATGTATTGCTTGTAGATGCACATAGCAAACACAACCAAACACCCTTAAATGGGATATGTCGGGTGTTCGATCTTTCAAAATTTCTAATGGAGACTTAAAATTAATGACACGACTAGGGAGTGTTAATTAAGTATGTTGCAGTTAGAACTCCAAAAGACCAGTACTTTTTGGGAACATTCATTTGCAATATGAGAGCTCTCGTAGTCTCTAGTACGTGTCGGTTTTTTCTCTAACTGCGAATATATTCAGAAAAAGAACCATTGGTATATTCTGTTCCATTGTCTGATCTAAACATTTTTATTTTAGCTTCAAATTGGTTAATCACCATATTATGAAAATCTTTGAAAACACTCAACACTTCGGTTTTAGATTTTAGTAAGTATGTCCAAGTAGCACGAGACTGATCATCAATAAATAACACAAAGTATTTGTATCCATGGAATCAATAGGTGCAGGATCCCACAAATCAAAGTGAATCAATTCAAAAGACTCAGCAGAAGTAGACAAAGAACTAACAAACGGCAAACGAGTTTGCATAGAAAGCTGGCAAACATCACAAACACTTGATTCAAGAGACATAGAAAGAAAAATACTTGACATAACACGATTAGAAGGATGTCCAAGCCGTTTACGCAAAATACTACCCTCAACCAAATTGGAGGTATGGCAGGCCTTCTCAACAGAATTTAGTAAGTAAAGCCCTTGCGAATAAATGCCTTTACCAATCGTGTTCCTCGACTTTCGATCCTGAAAGACGACAGACATAGGAGAAAAAATGACATCACAGTTCAAAGAATTAGTAATTTTCCTGAAACGACGAGCGAGCGACACACGGACGCTCGTCGATAGGAGTCGAAGATCACGGGAATAGCCTCCGCAATCCTTCTACCCACGATCTTGGGATTGCAACCTGAGAACAAGAAACACAAATTCACAAGCACAACATACACGACAAGAAATAACAAGGATTTAACGTGGTTCACCCCGTGAATAAGGGCTACGTCCACGACCGCCGCACAAATCCACTATAACCAAGATGAAGGTACAAAGTTACAAGATACCGCCCGAAAACCCTCATCACCCATCCCCTATTTAAGCACCAAGCCTCTCTCACAAAAAAGGAAACTTAAGTGCACACATAATGAGCTGCTGAAATCATGGGTGCCATCCAAGGTCTACCTTCCATCTTTGCAAGCGCCCATTATGAGCTGCTGAGATCATGGGTGCCAACCAATATCTACCTTCCATCTTTGCATGCATGGTTGTCCCCCCAATTAATATTGCTGATTTTTTTTCCTTAACTGACCAACAATTAAGGCTAGCTCTTCATCCTCCACAACCAACGGGATCTCCTCATAACTCCCTACCAAAATCACAAAGATATCAAGGATCATCTCCATAAGGAAATCCGATTAGAGGATGGGGCGGGTACATGAAGAGGGATAACTCCATCAACCTCAACAATCTCCCACTTGGAGATATCCCGAGTATAGTATCATCTCTGTGCGGCGACGGCCTTTAGCTTAATCAACTAGGCCAATGGAAGCTGCGCACAGCTTCCCTTTATCGGGTGGAACGTGCTTTGTAAACATGTCAGCTGGGTTGACTTTGGTGTCAATTTTTCGAAGATCAAACTCCCCGTCTTCGAGCTTCTGCTGGACGAACCTATATCTGATGTCGATATGCTTTGTTCTGGAGTGAAAACCACCATTCTTAGCCAGATGAATGACGCTTTGACTATCACTGTAGAGAACACACTCTACTTGACGACCAAGTTCTCCCAAGAGTCCTTTCATCCAGATCATTTCTTTGCAGGCCTCGGTGACTGCAATATATTCCGACTCCGTGGTTGACAATGCCACGATGTCCTGAAGGCGCGATACCCAGCTGACGGCTCCGCTACCAAGTGTGAAGACGTACCCCGTGGTACTCCTTCTACCATCAAGATCTCCCGCCATGTCGGAGTCAACAAAACCATCAATTTGCGTGCTATTACTGCCAAACTCAATAGCACGAGTAGAAGTCCCTCTGAGATATCTGAATATCCACTTTACTGCTTCCCAGTGTTGCTTGCCAGGCTTGCTCATGTATCGACTGACGACACCTACGGCATGTGCTATGTCGGGGCGGGTAGAGACCATAGCGTACATCAGGCTACCTACGGCTGATGCATACGGGACTTGATCCATGTAGCTCAACTCCTCTTCAGTAGTTGGTGATTGCTCTGCTGATAATCTGAAGTGTGCCCCTAGTGGCGTGCTTACAGGCTTGGCATTCTCCATGTGAAAACGCTTTAGAATCTTGTTGACATACTCGGACTGCGAGAGACGAAGTATCCTGGATGATCTATCTCTGTAAATCCTCATACCAAGGATTTGATTTGCTGGGCCTAGATCTTTCATCTCGAAGACTCCAGAAAGACTGGCCTTCAAATCCTTGATCATCTTCATGTCAGGGCTAGCGATTAGCATATCGTCAACGTACAACAATAGTATCACGAACGAGCTTCCTATCCTCTTCACATAGCAGCACTGATCAGTCTTGCACTTAGCAAACTTTTGAGCCACCATGAAGTCGTCAAACCTTCTATACCATTGCCTGGGGGCTTGCTTTAGCCCATAAAGGCTCTTGCGTAGCCTGCAGACATACTGCTCCTTGCCCTTTTTCAAGAATCCTTCCGGCTGGTACATGTACAGCTCTTCCTCCAAATCACCGTGGAGGAAAGCTGTTTTGACATCCATTTGTTCCAAGTGTAAGTCGTCGATAGCGACCAAACTCAGAACAGCCCTGATGGTATTTAGCTTTACCACCAGGCTAAAAATCTCTTGGAAGTCGATCCCCGCTCGTTGTTCGTAGCCCTTGACTACCAACCTTGCTTTATGCCTAATAGACCCATTAGGCTCTTTCTTCTCTCTGAATAACCACCAGTTATGGAGCACCTTCTTGCCTGTAGGAGGAGCAACCAAATCCCATGTCTGGTTCTTTTGAAGAGAATTCATCTCCTCTTGCATCGCCGACTCCCACTTGACTCTGGCATCGGATTCCTGAGCTTCATCATAACTCTCCGGCTCACCATTATCTGTAAGCAATAAGTAGTTCAGAGTTTCAAGATATCGAGATGGCAATCTCCTGTCTCTCTCTCCTTTCCTCAGTGCAATTGGGACCTCGAGTTGATCAGGATCTGCTTCTTCATTTTGTTCTGCCACCTCATTTGCTTGAGAAGGCGTGAAACCTTTTGCAGATGTTTGCACTGGATTTATCAGAAGATGATCAACTTCTGATGGTGACGCCTGCTCTGAGATGTCCTTGTCCCAGTCCTTGTAAAGGACTTCTTCTCTGAAGATCATATTTCGGCTCCGAATGACCTTCCGAGTTTGGTGATCGTACAAACGGTACCCAAACTCGTCGCCACCATAGCCGATAAATGTGCACCTCTTTGACTTGGAATCCAGCTTTGATCTGTCGGCTCCATCGATCAAAGTGTAGGCGGTACACCCAAAAACCCGAAGGTGGGTGAGATCCACCTCTCTATCAGACCAAAGCTCCTCTGGCATCTCATTATCGATCGGCACAGATGGCGACCGATTGATGGTGTAGGCGGCAGTGCTAACTGCATCCGCCCAGAATGACTTGGGCAAACCCGAGTGTAGTCGCATACTTCGAGCTCTCTCTAGCAGCGACCGGTTCATCCTCTCGGCAATGCCATTCTGCTGAGGCGTTCCGGGGATGGTCTTCTGCCGCTTTATCCCTTGCTCCTTGCAGTAGACCTTGAACTCTGCACTGCAAAACTCCCCTCCGTTGTCTGAGCGAAGAGTCTTCAACTGGCACCCTGACTCTTTCTCAGCACAGGCTCTCCAGGTCTTGAACACATCAAATACGTCTGATTTCTTTTTCAAGAAATAGACCCACACCTTTCTGGTAGCATCATCGATGAACGTGAGGAAGTAGATGGAGTTGCCAAGGGATGGAGTAGAGGCTGGTCCTCATACATCTGTATGGACCAGCTCCAACCGCTCTGCCATCGGTGTGTTCCCTTGCTTCTTGAACGTGGCTCTCTTCTGCTTTCCGAGCACACAGCTTTTGCAGAAGTCTAGCTTAACCTCAGTTAAGCCAGACAGTTTGCCCATCTTGGCCACCGCCTGTAGGCCTCTTTCACTGATATGGCCCAGACGACGATGCCAGACATCACTAGTTGTCTGTGAGGCAGCAACAAACATATTGTTAGCTGAAACCGAATTTACTAGGTCCAAGATCTCACCATTTGCAATGTAGAGGGAGCCTTCACGTTTGCCACGAGCCACCGTCATGGCACCTTTGCTAACTCTCCAGTTGTCCTTGGTGAAGAGCACGTCGTAGTTTAGATCCGTTAGCTGACTAACAGATATGAGATTCTTTTTCAAGCTAGGGACGTGACGAATGTCCTTCAGTGGAAGAGAAGCCTCTGCACTAAGCTTGAGACTGCCGCTCCCCTTTCCGGTGATGCTACACTTCTCGTCATTACCAAGGTAGACATTCCCCAGATTTTTTCTTTTCATATATGGGGATCTTGGCCTTCTCTCCGGTGGCATGGAACGATGCCCCGGAGTCAACGATCCAAGTGTCAATCTTGTTGTCGACTGACAGGAGCAACAGATCATCATCATTATTAGATGTGGCGACACACGCCTGGTCTTGCTGGTAGCCATCGGATTGAGGTCGTTTTGGCCCTCGACAGTCCTTTGCAAAGTGTCCTCGCTTGCCACAGTTGTAGCACTTGTAGGTGGCCTTGCTAGCATCGCTGGGTTGCTGGGACTTGCCCCTTTTTGATTTGGATCTATGCAGATTTCGGTTGTTCCGGCCTTGGGATCTCCCACGGTTCTCTATATTGAGAACACTGCCAGATGCCTCAATAGATCCGGAGTACTTTCTCCGTGATTCTTCATTGATGATGACGCTAACAACATCATCGAACTTCAGCACGCCATTGGAGGAGGAATTGCTAACCGTCATCACGAAGCCTTCCCAACTATCAGGCAGACTAGATAGTAGGAGAAGGGCTTGGACTTCATCGACGAACGTGATGGTCAGGGACTCCAGCTGTGTCTTGATGTTATTGAAGGAGTTGACGTGCTCGATTGCATTTCCCCCTTCCTTCATCTTCAGGCTAAATAATTGCTTCATCAGAAGCACCTTGTTCGATGCGGATGGCTTCTCGTACATATCACTGAGGGTCTTCATCATCTCGTACGTGGTCTTCGCTTTGGAAACGTTGAAGAGGACCGACTGTGCAAGGGACAATCGGATAGCGCCTAACGCCTTTCGATCGAGCACCTTCCAGTCGGGCTCCTCCATATTTGCAGGCTTCTTCTCCTCTAGCGGGTGGAACAGATCCTTTTGGTAGAGGTAGTCTTCCATCTGCATCTTCCAAAGGTTGAAGTTTTTGCCATCAAACTTGTCCATGTTGAGCTTTATCTTGTCTCCCATTGCTCCCACTCGACAAAGGAACGAATCTTTGGCGAGGAACCCCGCTCTGATACCACTGAAACGACGAGTGAGCGACACACGGACGCTCGTCGATAGGAGTCGAAGATCACGGGAATAGCCTCCGCAATCCTTCTACCCACGATCTTGGGATTGCAACCTGAGAACAAGAAACACAAATTCACAAGCACAACATACACGACAAGAAACAACAAGGATTTAACGTGGTTCACCCCGTGAATAAGGGCTATGTCCACGACCGCCGCACAAATCCACTATAACCAAGATGAAGGTACAAAGTTACAAGATACCGCCCGAAAACCCTCATCACCCATCCCCTATTTAAGCACCAAGCCTCTCTCACAAAAAAGGAAACTTAAGTGCACACATAATGAGCTGCTGAAATCATGGGTGCCATCCAAGGTCTACCTTCCATCTTTGCAAGCGCCCATTATGAGCTGCTGAGATCATGGGTGCCAACCAATATCTACCTTCCATCTTTGCATGCATGGTTGTCCCCCCAATTAATATTGCTGATTTTTTTTCCTTAACTGACCAACAATTAAGGCCAGCTCTTCATCCTCCACAACCAACGGGATCTCCTCATAACTCCCTACCAAAATCACAAAGATATCAAGGATCATCTCCATAAGGAAATCCGATTAGAGGATGGGGCGGGTACATGAAGAGGGATAACTCCATCAACCTCAACATTTCCCAACAAAAAGAAGTTGAAAATGGAACAACAAGAGCATCAGACGCTGGTTTATGAGGGAAAAAATTAATCTTACCACTCCCTAAAACAGGAACAGTGAATCATTAGCAACAGAGACTCTATGTTTATCAGATTTAGGGATAAATGTATGCACAGAGGATGAATTATTGGCCATATGATCAGTGGCACCGGAATCAATAATCCAAGTATATATTGACTTTAGAAGAGGAAGTTAGATAAGCTTGTAAGTTACCTGAAGCATGAGTAGACGCAGAATGAACTTGTTCATAAGACAAAGGCTTATTGAGCTGTTGAAGGAGTTGAGTTAACTGATTCATTGAGATCGAAGTATCGGCCACTGCAGCATGATGTTTCTTATTCTTATCATAATTGAATTTGAGGTGAGGATGTAACTCCCAGCATCGATCTTTAGTATGCCCAGTTTTGCTACAATGATCACAATGATAGATCTCTTGTCACGCCCCGGTTTTCCATACAAAGGAAAACTATCCAACTCGGGGGTGAGAAGGTAGAAGTTATGAGTTTGAATTGACTTGATAAAATATCACCATTTATTTTTTAAAAAAAAACTTTTAATAGTGAAAGCTACGCTACTGAAAAGGTAGCCTTGAGGAGAGGCCTACCATATGTCAACTAGTATCGAGCAACAGATATTACCATAACTAACAAAACTAACCAACAATCCCAACCAGAAAGGAAAATCCAAACATGTCCATACTAATTCCCAATTACACCAAATGTTGAAGAAGATAAAGACTACTAGCTACTAACGAGAAATCTGATCACTGCTGCTCCAAGACCACGCCTGCTTTTAACCACCGTCTACTGCTGACCTGAAACTGGATCTGCCCGTGGGAATGGGCAGCCCCCATGAGAATGGGAGATTAGTCGTGTGAAAAACGACTGTAGACACACGAATTTCGTCGGACCCGAACCCGACTTACGTGTGCCGACGCGGATGCAGACCCGACACGCGGACCCAACTCGCGCGCGCAGACGTGGATGCAAACCCGACACGCGGACCCGACTCGCGCGCGCCGACACGGACTCGGACCCCGCCTCAAGAGGGGCCGGCCCCTACTAGGGTCCGAACCCTATAGGGCCGGCCCTAGTGGGGACCGAACCCCATGGAGAGGCCGGCCGGCCCTGCAAGGAAAGGGAAGAAAAAAAGAAAGAAAAGAAAAAAGAAAGAAAATAAAAAGGAAAGAAAAGAAAGGAAAGAAAAGAAAAAGGAAAGAAAAGAAAAGGAAAGAAAAGAAAGAAAAGGAAAAAATACCGCCATGCGCGGGGGGAGGTAGCGTATGACGTCTGCACACACGCGAATCTGCGCCGATCCCTCGATCCGACGCACAAGACGAAGCGCCCGATCGCCATCGATTTCGTGCGCAAAATCCAGCCATAATTGCACCCGCCAGAAAAGGAAAACAACTAAATGTTATTCCCTTCATCAATGGATGAATAAAATCCGGGTAATTATGAGAGAGATACAAAAGGGATTTAAAATTAAAGAGTTCCCATATCTCTCTCCCCACCTCTTTGCCTATAAATAGAGGGGGTGGGGGAAGGAAAAAATGGTCGAGAAATTGAAGACAAAACGCCAGAGCTCTGCAGAAGAGGAGACGTTTCTTCATCGACCCAAGGCTTCACGAGGCACAGTCAAGCCTGTCCCGAGGGATCGGCTTACTGAAAGTCCTCATCAACGTGAAGACCCTTGCACACGAAGATCATCCCTTCGACTCCGTGCACGAAGAAGAAAGCTCGGAGAAGAAGAACCCTTCGACTCCGAAGACGCCAGAAGCAAAGGCCGGAGAAGAAGAGGAGCGGCACTACCCCGTCGTCTCCAACAAGCTTCGACTCCGATCAAGCCCAAAAGCCCGGAGAAGAAGAGGAGCGGCACTACCCCGTCGTCTCCAACAAGCTTCGACTCCGATCAAGCACAAAAGCCCGGAGAAGAAGAGGAGCGGCATCACCCCGTCGTCTCCAACAAGCTTCGACTCCGATCAAGCCCAAAAGCCCAGAGAAGAAGAGGAGCGGCACTACCCCGTCGTCTCCAACAAGCTTCGACTCCGATCAAGCCCAAAAGCCCGAAGAAGAAGAGGAGCGGCACTACCCCGTCGTCTCCAACAAGCCTTCGACTCCGATCAAGCCCAAAAGCCCGGAGAAGAAGAGGAGCGGCACTACCCCGTCGTCTCCAACAAATCCTCGATCCCGATCAAGCCCCAAAGCTCGGAGGAGAGAAGCGAAGCGTCATCACCCCGTCGTCTTCGACAAACGCCTGCCCCATCCACGAAGAAGAAAGCCTGGAGCAGATCGTCTGAAGCGTCGCCACCCCCGTCGTCTTCATCAACAAAAGCCGACGCCACAACCGTCGCACGGAGATCGGTGCTACCCCCACCATCTTCAAAAGCATTCTTCGACTCCGATCACGCCAAAGAAGCCTGGAGAAGAAGAGAAGCCCAGTCGATACGTAAACCGTCGAAGCACCGGAGAAGTAGCCCACGTCGTTCGAAGAAGAAGATCGAGTTGACACCGAAGCTAAAGCCAACGCAAGAAGCCAAAGCAAAAGCCCCAGTAAAGCCCGCGCCAAAGCAACGCAAGTGCCAAAGCCAAGCGACTACGCCGGCCACGAGCAAAAGCACCGCACGTTCTAGCCGATACGACGCGAAGTCCGGAAGAACGAAAGCATTGCAAGTCTCTCCCAGCTACGTCCAAGTGCAAGCGCCGAAGCAAAGCAAAAGCCAGAGCCACGACGGAGTCAAGCCAAAGCCAAAAAGCCAAAGCCAAAGCCAACGCCAAAAGCTCGATCGACGTCGCGAACCGACGATCAAGGACACTGAGGTCAAACAAGGAACGAGGAAGAAGCGAAGACCGAGGAACGAAGCCGAAAACCCCCTAGCCGAGAAAGCACGAAGCACGGAAGGGACAAAGCAACGGTGGACATACCTTAGCCTCTCCAAAACCCTCTCCCTGTAAAACCCCTGTCCTGGGCAGCCCCTTCAGAGCTCTCGCACGAACACCACGTGGAGACACGGATCAAAGGGATCCCCCAAAAGATCTTTCCCACAATCCCCTGATCAAAACTCGCCGTAGCCCGGACTCGCTACACCCGAGCAACCCGGGTCCCGGCCACAATTGTAATCTCGTGTGATTCGCAATAAAGACGACCCGCGCTTTTTTCTGCGTCCACAGATTTCTGGCACGCCCGGTGGGACCTCTTCTCATTTCATCCGTACGGTTGAAGAAGCTGCTTGAAGTTTGCAATGGCCGGAACAAACAACGATGCGTTTGCTCCAAGCCTCTCACCAATCGCCGAGTCTCCTCTACTCCGACACGGTGATCCAGTAAATCCGGAGGGTGATGCTCCTCCAATGGTGCGCGTCTACACTCGGCGTACTCGGACTCTTGCGGACGTCTTCGTGCCAGAAGCTACTACCGAAGATGCTCGCCAAAGCGCCGACGAGGCCCTGGTGCATGAAGAAACGAGCCTCGATCCTGGAGCCCATGTCCAGAAGTTTGGGGAGGACCAGCCCCAACCCCGAACCCGTTCGGGTTCTCCAGCAGACGTTGCACCTCCTCTGCAGGGGGCAAACATCAATCATCAGCCAGAAGCAAGTCGGCGTAACTACGTCTCCGATGATGATGGCAAGGATGCGAACATGCAACACCGAGACGTTCTCCGTCACCATCCTCCGTCCGCTCTTCAGCTCCAAGTCATGCAGATGAACGAGCACATGGCGCAGATTACTCGGCTAATGGAGGAGAAGGATCATCACATCAACACTCTGCTCCAAAAGCTAAGCGCAAAGGACGCTGCACCAGTCGGCCAACCCGTCGCTTCTCCAGTAGCCGCTCCAGTTCCGTCTTCAACTCCCGCTCCTACAGAGGTTGTTCCGACGATTCAAGCAGTTACTCCAGCGCTCTCCTCGGCTCCCATCCCAGTGGAAGTCGTCTCCCCAATGCCAGCCTCGGTGGCCACACAACCTCCGGCAGCGGCTGCAATGAGTGCTCAGCAAGTCCAAGCATTGATAGCCGATATGATGCGATCCCACGGCAGTAGCCTTCCTCCGATCACGGCGGCATACTCGAAGCCCTACACTACGAGGATCCAGCAGCTACGCTTCCCAGTCGGATTCCAGCCGCCAAAGTTTCAGCACTTCGATGGAAAGGGAAATCCGAGACAGCACGTTGCCCACTTCATCGAGACCTGCAATAATGCCGGCACATATGGCGACGAGATGGTGAAGCAATTCGTTCGCACCCTCAAAGGCAACGCGTTCGACTGGTACGTTGATCTTCCTGCAGGGACCATCGACAGCTGGGACCAGATGGAAAGGGAGTTCCTCAATCGCTTCTACAGCACCAGACGTACAGTCAGTATGACCGAACTCACCGCCGTCAAGCAAAGGAAAGATGAGCCAGTGATCGACTACATCGACAGGTGGAGGAACCTCGCGCTGAATTCACGAGACCGCTTGTCTGAAGACTCGGCCATCGAGATGTGCACCCAAGGCATGCACTGGGGTCTGCTCTACATCCTCAAAGGTATCAAGCCTCGGTCTTTCGAAGAACTCGCAACTCGGGCTCATGACATGGAACTCAGCCTAGCAAACCGCGGGGACTTGAAGAACAAGGACTTCTTGAAGATAGAGAAGAAGGACAAGCCACCGGCAACGAAACTGAAACAAGTCAATGTTGCTGACGTCGCTTCAACCTCCAAGCCGCTCAAGATCGGTGGCAAGCCAGATCAGAAGAAGGGAGTCGCCATACCACCGCCTCCGCCGCTAAGACAAAGGATGACTCTCGAGGAGCTCGAAGCCAAGGAGTACCCTTTCCCAGACTCGGAAGTCTCCTCCATGTTCGACCAGCTGCTGCAAGAGAAGATGATAGAGCTCCCTCCTTCAAAGAGGCCCGAGCAGATGCATCGTGTCGACGACCCTCTCTTCTGCAAATACCACCGGGTGGTGAGTCATCCCATCGAAAGATACTTCGTCTTCAAGGAAAGAATCATGGCTCTCGCTAAGCAAGGGAAGATAGAGATCGACTCCGGGGAGGTTGCTACGGCCAACATGACGTCCATCACCTTCGGCTCCTTCTCGCCAGTACTCGTCGCTGCTCGGCGAAGCATGCCCAAATTGCGCATCAATCGTCAAGCTCCAATCGCTAAGTCAACTTCCCAGCCGAAAGTCTCAAAGCGACGTCAACATACTCCTGCGCTCACCGAGGAGGAAACACCGCTGCCCAGGAGGCAATCATCGCTCATGCCAGCACCTCTTCCAAGCAATACTGCATCCTAACGAGCGCTCCAAAGGAGATACGAGCAAGGAGATCCAGAAGTCGGTTTGCTGGGCCAGCCTTCGGGCAAGTTCGACTACTACGTCCTCTACTCAAAGCCTTCGTCCGTTTTGGTCAACGAAATCAAGCCCACCGGCTGGGAATCGGAAGACGCGCCAGTAGAGCCTCGACAAGAGCAAGTCCCTTCCAGTCAAGCTACGTCCCAATACGCTCTCCAGAAAAGATACGAGCAGGGAGATCCGGAAGTCGGTCTGCTGGGCCAGCCTTCGGGGAAGTTCAACTATTACGTCCTCTACTCAAGGCCTCTGTCCATTCCAATCGACGAAATCAAGCCCACCGGCTGGGGATCGGAAGACGAGCCAGTAGAGGCTCAGGAAGAACAAGTGCCTTCGAGGGAACCAGTTGCTTCTGTCGACCATCATCCTAGCGAAGGGGAATCCACCGACGAAGAAGCATGGATCATGCTACCGCGGCGGCGAAAGTCGTGGCAAGAAAAGAAGCTCAAACAAGACCGTGTGATGAGGGGATTCACCAAGCGGAGGACCTACAAGAAGAAAGGCAAGGCTCCAGGGAGGAAGGCGTTCAAAGTGCCGCCAGCAAGCCAAGATGATATCCTTCAGCAGAGTCTTCCAGAGCCGACAACTTTGCAAGAGTTCTTCCCGGATCACTTCCTCCCAGTGGACCAACACGTCAAGGTGTCTTGTTGCATGGTCGAAGTCCATGAAGTGTCGGAAGGAAAGAACGAAGGCGAAACTTCTGAAGAAGGCGACTCCACCGATGAGGGGGACGACTCCAACGATGGGGGCACCCGGCTCACGACGAAGCGATCTTGCATATGCCTCTCGTAGAAGCTTTGCATCTTCCGAAGAAGGCTCGCCTAGCAATGGCGGCGGCCTTGGCCGATCCAGATAGCTACAAAAGGAAGAGGAAGGACGATCAAAGGCGCAAAGCTGTGGCCTCGTGTGATGCGACGATAACCTTTTCAGATGAGGACCTGTAACTCGGGACGCGATTGCACAACCGGCCTCTTTACGTCTCGGGATACATCAAGGAGAAGCCAGTGAACCGAATCTTGTTGGACTGTGGCTCTGCCGTCAACATCATGCCTATCCAGACGATGCGGCAACTCGGCATCACCGACGACCAGCTCTCACCAAGTCAATTGGTCATTCAAGGCTTCAACCAGGGCAGACAGTCCACCGTCGGAATCATTCGTTTGAAGCTTTCCATCGGCCCGCTGGATACAACGGTCCTCTTCCACATCATCGATTGCCAGACGTCATATCGCCTCCTGTTGGGAAGACCATGGCTGCATGAGAATGGCATCGTGGTCTCCACCTGGCACCAGTGCCTCAAATACTATGAAGAAGGCGTGGAGAGGTGCATAGTTGCGGACGACAAGCCATTCAACGAGGCCGAGGCACACCTGGCCGACGCTAAGTTCTACCAAGCAAAGGGCCTGGTCACGGAAGTTCTGCCAGCTAAAGCTCCTCGAGCCCAAAAGATTGAAGAAGTGAAGCAGGACAAGACTCCTCTTCCCGTAAATTCGGCGCCACCCTCTGACGAGGCAAGACTCAAGGTCCAAGGAACACCGAAACCTGGGCAAAGGATGCGCATCAGCTTCGAGCCAAGAGCAACGCAACATACCCCGTTGCCGATCCAAACGGTGCCTGTCCTGCGTCTCGCGCCTCAGTGGCTCCGTAAATCCGAGCGATCGACTTCTACTCCGACGAGGAAGATGGCCCCGTCGTTATCTCAGGCCAACGTCATCACTCTACAAGAAATGACGGTGCCATTACCTAGCCTGACGCAAGCTCCGAACCCAAGCAGACCTGTCGAATCAGCAGACCTCGAGCAACTCGGATTCAAACCGGAAGGGAGTTAGGGGCAAAATGCTGCCAAGTTGCTGTTTAGAGCTGGCTACAACGAGGAAAGCGCCATGGGCACACTTCCGCCAGCAGCAACTCCACATGGGATGACGAGAACTCAAGCTCGGCTATTTCAAAACGGAGAACAAATTCCCCCGAACCGCCGAGGCATCGGCTCCAGTCAAGCTCCATTGGTCATCAGAACCACAGCAAAGAAGACCTTCACCTCGAACTACATCGAGGCGAGGATGGTAGATGAAGCAGCTGAAGGATCGATAATCTCCGATGCACACTCCACCTACCTCAGCCATCCAGACAACAGGAGAGGACGACGACGGGCTCGATGCCAAGCCTTGTTCCGAAAGCAAACCAGAGGTGGTAAAGACTGGTCGAATCGAAAACGCACATCCGTGTTCGAGAGGCTCGGGCCAGTCAAACAATCAAAGAAAAAGTCGGCGTTCGATCGTCCGGGGATGCCAATCGAGGACTTTGTCTCAACACCCACCCACCCACCCAGAGCTACCAGTCCACCGTTGATGACTTGAAGGAAATCAACTTGGGCACGGAGACGGAGCCTCGGCCTACATTCGTCAGCACGCTCTTGACTCCTGAGGAAGAAGCCGCATACATCAAACTGCTTAAAGAATACAGAGACGTCTTCGCATGGTCCTACAAGGAGATGCCGGGCCTCGATCCAAAAATCGCAGTGCACCAGCTCATCGTCAAACACGGAGCCAGCGCTATCAAGCAAGGACAAAGGCGCTACCGGCCAGAACTGGTACCCCAAATAGCAGGCGAAGTCAAAAAATTGATCGAAGCCGGCTTCATTCGAGAGGTCAAGTACCCGACATGGATCTCTAGCATCGTCCCCGTCAAAAAGAAGAATGGTCAAATCCGAGTGTGCGTGGACTTCAGAGACTTGAACAACGCATGTCCAAAGGACGACTTCTCCTTGCCAATCACGGAGCTAATGGTCGACGCGACGACTGGTCACGAGGTGCTCACTTTCATGGACGGATCACCGGGCTACAACCAGATTCGGATGGCACCCAAGGACGAGGAGCTCACGGCATTCCGCACACCGAAAGGAATCTACTGCTATAAGGTAATGCCGTTCGGCTTGAAGAACGCGGGAGCCACCTACCAGCGAGCTATGCAGAAAATCTTCGACGACATTCTTCATCAAAACGTGGAGTGTTATGTCGACGACCTCGTGGTGAAATCCAAGAAGAGGTCGGCACATCTACAAGATCTTGAGCTAATCTTCAAACGACTTCAAAGGTACCAACTCCGCATGAATCCGCTCAAGTGCGCGTTCGGAGTCTCCTCGGGCAAATTCCTCGGCTTCGTCGTCCGACATCGTGGCATTGAGATAGATCAATCCAAAATTGATGCTATCGTCAATATGCCCGCACCAAATACAGTGCGAGACCTCAGAGGCCTCCAAGGGCACTTGGCGTATATCCGAAGATTCATCGCCAACTTGGCCGGAAAGTGCCACCCTTTTAGCCGCCTCATGAAGAAAGGAGCGCCGTTCACATGGGATGAAGCGTGCCAAGAAGCACTCCAAAACATCAAAGCATATCTACTGAAGCCGCCAGTCCTATCAGCACCAGTTCAAGGGAGGCCGCTCATCCTCTACATCGCCGCCTAGGAGCAATCCTTGGGGGCACTCCTGGCCCAAAACAATGAACTTGGCATGGAGACAGCTTGCTACTACTTAAGTCGCACTCTCGTCGGCGCGGAGCTGAATTACTCCCCAATCGAGAAGGTCTGCTTAGCGCTCATCTTTGCCACGAAAAAGCTGTGACACTACATGCTCGCTCACACCATCAGACTCGTCTCAAAGGCCGACCCACTCAAATACATCATGTCGAGACCAGTGCTTTCCGGACGTCTAGCCAAGTGGGCCCTGCTGCTACTTGAATTCGACATCACCTTCGTGCCACAGAAAGCGGTTAAAGGGCAGGCCCTCACGGACTTCCTCGCAGAATACCCTCTCCCGGCAGAATGGGAGTTATCAGAAGATCTCCCAGATGAAGAAGTGTTCTCCGTCGATATCGCCCCACCTTGGAAAATATTCTTCGACGGCGCAGCTAGGCAGGACATAGCGGGAGCCGGAGTCATCTTCATCACCCCGGACAACGAAATACTCCCCTTCTCATTCCTGCTCTCGGAATCATGTTCCAACAACGTGGCAGAATATCAAGCCCTACTCATCGGTCTCGAGCTGGCCGACGAAATGAAGCTTCAAGGACTAGAGATCTTTGGCGACTCTCAACTCGTGATCCAGCAAGTCCTGGGGGCATACGAAGTCAACAAGGAAGACCTGGTACCGTTGCATGCGCAAGCTGTGAAGCTCCTCGAAAAACTCAAGGCTGTTTCCATTCAACACGTTTCCAGAAACCTCAACCAGCAGGCTGACGCACTCGCAAATCTGGCGGCTACACTCCCGTTCCCAGATGAACGTTCGCTCGTCGTCCCTGTCTGCAGGAGATTCATGATCATCGAAAAAAAGGGTCCGCCCGAGGTACCAGTTCAAACCAACGCGGTGCATGTCCTCGAGATTAAAGAACAAGACTGGAGGCAACCGTTTGTGGAGTATCTCGTTTATGGTAAACTCCCCGAAGATCCGAAGCGCAAAAGTGACATCCGTCGAAGATCTCTGAGGTTCTACCACTTCAACGGCGAACTGTACCGACGGAGCTATGACGGCACACTCCTGAGGTGCCTCGCAAAAGAGGAAGCAGAAGCCGCGCTCGAAGAAGTACACGCTGGAATCTGTGGATCGCACCAGTCCGGTCCGAAGCTTCACTTCCGCATTAGAAGGATGGGATACTACTGGCCTACCATGATCAAAGACAGCTTGGAGTACGCGAGAAGATGTCACGCTTGCCAGATGCACGGGGACTACATCCGTCAACCTCCGGAGCCTTTACACCCAACAATCGCATCTTGGCCCTTCGACGGATGGGGTCTCGACATCGTCGGTCCTCTGCCCAAGTCATCCAAGCAACATCTCTACATCTTGGCGGCAATGGACTACTTCTCCAAGTGGGCTGAAGCGATACCGTTGAGGGAAGTTACGAAGTACTCCGTCATCAGCTTTATCCAGAACGACATCATCTTCCGCTATGGAGTCCCCCGCTACATCGTAACAGATAACGGGAAGCAGTTCAAGAATGCTGCCGTCAGCCAGTTCTGCGCATTGTACAACATTAAGCAGAATTGTTCGACAATGTACAACGCTCCGGCCAACGATCTAGCAGAAGCCTTCAACAAAACTCTGTGCAAGCTGCTGGAGAAAACCGTCTCGAAGACAAAGAAAGATTGGCACGAACGCATGGGCGAAGCACTATGGGCTTACCGAACATCCTTCCGCATGCCGACACAAGCAACGCCGTATTCCCTCGTCTATGGCGTGGAAGCCGTTCTTCCGCTCGAGCTCCAGATCCCGTCACTCAGGATAGCAGTCCAGGAAGGCCTCACCAGCGATGACAACGCCCAGCTCCGCCTAGCAGAATTGGAAGCACTGGATGAAAGACGCCTCGAAGCTCAACAGCGTCTGGAGTGTTATCAGGCCAGGCTCTCTCGCGCCTTCAACAAGAAGATTCGTCCTCGATCATTCCAGATAGGGGAACTGGTGCTGGCAGTCAAACGCCCCATCATTCTCTCGCATCGAGGAGGGAAGAAATTTGATGCCAAATGGGATGGCCCGCATTCCGTCAAGGAAGTCTACTCCAACGGTGCCTATCTCCTCACCACGCCAGAAGGGCTGACACTCGGCCCTATCAACGGCAAGTACCTCAAAAGGTACTACGCCTAAAGCAAGGCCACACCCCTTGTTCAAAAAAAAAAAAAAAAAAAAAAAATGAAATGAACTACGTGCGACTTGATCCCCCTTAGGGGGGTACGTCGGCAGCCTGAGAAGTTACTTCAGGTTCAGTCCGACCAAAAGAAAAAGACAACAAAGTTCCATGAAAAGGATGTGGCAAAACGAAGTGATATTATTAATAAAGCAAAGGCAGTACATGGCATAAGTCCTGAAAAGAAAGCCACAATGAAACAAGGAACAACTAAAAGAAGGTGTCCAGAGCTTGAAGACGGCGCAGCAGCTCCTCCCTAGTCACCTCCACTCGCTGAAGCTCCACGGGACGAGCAGCCAGAAGCTTTCGACGGGTCGCCAAGTCCGACTGCTGTTTCAGATAACTCGCCTTCAAAGCGCTCTCCGCGACCTCGGCCCGCTCCAGACGAGACTCCGCCTTTCGAAGCGAGGCGCGCACAGACTCTATCTTTCTCTGAGCCTTCGACAGGCTGGACGTAGCTTCTGCAAGTTGATTCTCGGACTGACTCAGATTCGTCTCAGCAACCTCCAACTCAGAAGGGAAACTCCCCTCCAGCAAAGCACGCCGGGATCGATAAGCCTCGCTCTCGGTCACAAGCTGGTCCATCTGAGCGACGAAAAGAGAGCTGTCAACTTTGAACTCCGCCAGGCTCGCGCAAAACTCCGCACCATCCGTCGACCACCAGTCCTGGAGGGCGCCAAGGCCGGCAGTTTGGAAAGGCTCCAACGTCGACTTGATATACTGCCGGCAGCTCGCGAGAAGGAACTCTGAGACTCTGCTCCTCGGCCTCAAATCCGGGCGAGGCGCCTCGGAGTAGGTAGGCAAGACCTTCCCTCCCACTGCGGCCGCAACAGGAGCCGCCCGCGCCAACGAGGGTGGCGGAACCGGGGAAACCGCCGCTACCGCTGCAATAACCGTCTCCACCAAAAGACACGAGGGCACAGTCATCGGGGAACACCGCTTGTCGACGCTCGAGACTTCAGCCTCCTCGCCAAAAGACAAGGCGTCGACATCGATGTCGTCCAGGTTAATGTCGCCCCTAGGGAAGTTCTCCCCGCAAAGTCCGAGGAGATCCAGATTATCCGGAGGGATATCTAGCCCACAGGGTTCGGGCACTTCCTGCGCGGCACCGGTGGACGAATGCCCAAGAGGCGCCTTTGAAGAGCTCGCTCCGCGCTCTACCACTATAACGGAATCTGGTCAAAAGAAAGAAACGGTGCTCAGCGCGATAAAACTTCCTAAACGTAGAGGGCAAATAAAATGAAGAGAGCTCCATACCTGTGTGGTCAGACGAAGCGGTCCTAGACGGAGGAATCACCTCATCTTTCAGAAGTCCAGGTTCCTCGGCGTCCTCCGTCAGACAAGGAACTCTCGGGACCATCCCGCGAGGAATGCACACTTTTCTTCTCTTGGGAGGGACACCCTCAACTTCGGCCTTCGGGAAACAAAATGCCCCAGGGACACTAGTAAGCTCGGCATCCAGCACCGGAACGGAAGAGGGGACACGACGAGCACTGGAAAAGCGACTACAGCTCCTCTGCGCTCTTTGAAGCCCCAGTCGGAGGCGACGGTCCTCCACTCCCGCAGAGTGCTTGAAGCAGAAATTCCTAAACCCGCTACTCACCAAGACGTCGACTGGAAAACTCGCAAGTAAAGGAGAAACTCGCCCTTCAACCCACTGGCGGTATTCCGGAGTCGCGGCATCCCGAAATCCGGACTTAGCCCCAGGAAAGAAACTCCCGCCAGTCAAGCGAGCGTAGAGAGAAGCCCACAGACGGTAACCCTCCTGCGGACTGATACGTCCCTGCAACTGCTGAGACATGCCAGAGACTTCTTGCCGAAACCCCTGTTGGCGAGCAAAGCGATGGGGGGAGTACTGCTCCACCTCCACCACATCCCCCTTGCGCCAGACCAAGTAGCCAGGACGGCAGCTAACCATATTCCAGTAGAGACTGTCCGGGAGCTCCTCGTTATCGTACACAGTCGACCTCTCCAAGGGCAGCACCGAATGCTCTAACAGGAATTCGAAATCGACGCTCCCCATCCTCCTCAAAAGGGTGCGAGCACACTCTCTCGGACGCAACTGATAAAGGCGTTCAAGATCCCTCCTATCCCGGGCAAGAAAGGCAGCTCAGCTGGATGCCCTCGTCTGGCAAAGATCCCCTTCGGGAAATGCAGAGCCATCCACCCGTACAAATAATGCAAGGGTCCGAATGCAGTCGACCGGCCGAGCTCCTCCTTGGCCTTATCAGAGCCAGACAAGTCCCAGTAAGTCCCGCTGAGAGCCCGATACAAGGCGCATAGTATGGCCGGGGCTAGATTGAGAAGCTCGCCCCTCTCCATCCTGGAAGCGGCAAGGAAGGTCCCCGGACGAATAGCCTCCCCAGAACACGGAAGCACGAACCGGCAGAGGAAGATGACCAGCCCAGCAGCTCGGTAAACCGATCGCCACTCCTCGCTATCCCGTTTCAGGCCAAGGAGTTCCCAGGGACACTGCTTCCCCTCCATTGAGTGCTTCTCTCGAGCCAAGGAGTCGATAGGCCTCACAAAGGAGCGAAGCGGAGGTCTCTGCATCTGAGCGATCTTCCACATTGGGTGAGCCGAAGGCGCTGGAGACCTATACTCACCTCTGAACCAAAAGTCGACCCAAGAAGAAGGACGCACTCGATCTGATTGATCCCGCGCCGCAATGATAGCATGTGCCTTGAACAGAAGAAGGCAAGAACTCGGAACGTAGCTGCTGTCCAACAGATCCTTCAAGGCAGGCACCTCCTCTTGGTAGTAGTTCCGTACCTCGGGGCACCCGGAAACGATATGGACGTCACGAAGCGAGATGCCTATCTCCCCCGCCCCAGTAAGGAAGGTGTTAGTTTCCGGACACCAAAGCTCACAAAGTGCGCGGTACATCCCCTCCGGACGACTGTACTCCCGACGGGCCGGCGCCAGAAATTTGGCCAATAAGTTCATCTCAGGTTCCGCGCCAAAGACCTCGTAGAGCTCGTCCATCCACTCGCGAAAGCCGCAAAGGTACTGGACGTCTCCCCGAGGCCAAGAGTCGGTGCCCCATCGGGTCAGCCTAGCGCATATCTTCGAGGCAACAACTGGCGTAGGCACGAACTCTTCATCGTAATGATGGAACGGAAGACTCAAACTCGGCCGCAGAAGCTTCATGGAGATCCCTTCGTCAGTATGAATCTTCTCACTTAATTTCAGCATCCCGCAAGTCGCATCCGCGACTCCATCTTCCGTGATGCGCTCGTGCACAAAGACACGGAGCAACGACAGAAGGTCTTCCCGCCTTGAGCTGCGGTGACGGCGCACACGAGTGTAAGGAAAGCAAAGGCATCTCCTCCCGTCGAAGAAGTCCTCGTCTATCCAGCCCGAGGAAGTCAAACTCTCGAAGACGCAAGCCCTGGAAGACCGTGAAAGGAGGCAAGTCAAGACAAGTGCGTACACGAAAAAAAAAAAAAAAAACTAAGGGGGCCTGCACCCCTGTCAAGAGGATTGCCCGATTCAAGATCACTCTCCAGCCAGCCCGCACCCGTGTCGCGACCCGTGCGCCACAAGCCGACACTGTTATCATCGGCACCTTCGAAAAAAAAAAAAAAAAAGTCAACGAGTGGGGGCCCACGGGCCCCTCTCCCCCAATCAATGACCAACAGCCAAAGAAGGGGGGGGGACCACAACGCCCCCCTCCTCCGTTTCGGTCGGGGCCAACCCCGACTCCGTCGCCGATACAACCGGGGAGGGGGGGGCGCCCAACTCGGGGCCGCCGCCGCCCCTTCGCCGACCCGTTCGGGGCCAAGCCCGACCCGGCCGCCGCCGCCTGCGCGCCACCGCACCGTCGCCCGCACGCGCGCCCCCCGACCCGGCCTCCGCGACCTCCGGCCCAGCACCGCCCGCGCCGCCTCCGTTCGCGCGCAGCACCGCGCCGCCCGCGCCGCCCACGCCGCCTCCGGCCCCGTGCTGGCCACGCGCAGCCCCGCCGCGCCCCGCGCCGGCGCTGCTGCCACTGCTGCCCATGCAGCCCGGAACCGAAGAAGAAAAAAAAAAAAAAAAAAAAGAAGAAGAAGAAGAAGAAGAAGAAGGAGGAAGAGAGAGGCGGCGAAGACGACCCGCACCTCAGCCGCGCTCCTCCATCCTCCCCGCCGCGAGCCTCGTCGCATCGTCGCTTCGAACCCGCCTTCGCAACGACCGCGAAATCGCGCACCATCGCCGCCGACGAAAGAGGCGACACCGGGAAGACGGAGCAAGTCTCGTGCAACCCCAGGCAGCTCACTTCCGACGACGGTCTTCAGAAGCCGGCAGAACCTTCGCGCGGAAGCACCAGGCCGACGAAAGAGGCGACACCGGGAAGACGGAGCAAGTCGCGTGCAAACCCAGGCAGCTCTCTTCCGACAACGGTCTCCAGAAGCCGACGGAACCTTCGCAAAGAAACGCAATGACGGATGGAGGGGGTAGGGGTCCTTAAATAGACTCCCGACCCTGCCCACAAAAGGAATCAAGGACAAGCGCTCTACGATTCCTACGTGTCCAAACCCGACACGCTCTCACCGACGCACTCGTCCTTGAGGGGGCATTTGTAGACACACGAATTTTGTCGGACCCGAACCCGACTTACGTGTGCCGACGCGGATGCAGACCCGACACGCGGACCCAACTCGCGCGCGCAGACGTGGATGCAAACCCGACACGCGGACCCGACTCGCGCGCGCCGACACGGACTCGGACCCCGCCTCAAGAGGGGCCGGCCCCTACTAGGGTCCGAACCCTATAGGGCCGGCCCTAGTGGGGACCGAACCCCATGGAGAGGCCGGCCGGCCCTGCAAGGAAAGGGAAGAAAAAAAGAAAGAAAAGAAAAAAGAAAGAAAAGAAAAAGGAAAGAAAAGAAAGGAAAGAAAAGAAAAAGGAAAGAAAAGAAAAGGAAAAAAAAGAAAGAAAAGGAAAAAATACCGCCATGCGCGGGGGGAGGTAGCGTATGACGTCTGCACACACGCGGATCTGCGCCGATCCCTTGATCCGACGCACAAGACGAAGCGCCCGATCGCCATCGATTTCGTGCGCAAAATCCAGCCATAATTGCACCCGCCAGAAAAGGAAAACAACTAAATGTTATTCCCTTCATCAATGGATGAATAAAATCCGGGTAATTATGAGAGAGATACAAAAGGGATTTAAAATTAAAGAGTTCCCATATCTCTCTCCCCACCTCTTTGCCTATAAATAGAGGGGGTGGGGGAAGGAAAAAATGGTCGGAAAATTGAAGACAAAACGCCAGAGCTCTGCAGAAGAGGAGACGTTTCTTCATCGACCCAAGGCTTCACGAGGCACAGTCAAGCCTGTCCCGAGGGATCGGCTTACTGAAAGTCCTCATCAACGTGAAGACCCTTGCACACAAAGATCATCCCTTCGACTCCGTGCACGAAGAAGAAAGCTCGGAGAAGAAGAACCCTTCGACTCCGAAGACGCCAGAAGCAAAGGCCGGAGAAGAAGAGGAGCGACACTACCCCGTCGTCTCCAACAAGCTTCGACTCCGATCAAGCCCAAAAGCCCGGAGAAGAAGAGGAGCGGCACTACCCCGTCGTCTCCAACAAGCTTCGACTCCGATCAAGCACAAAAGCCCGGAGAAGAAGAGGAGCGGCATCACCCCGTCGTCTCCAACAAGCTTCGACTCCGATCAAGCCCAAAAGCCCGGAGAAGAAGAGGAGCGGCACTACCCCGTCGTCTCCAACAAGCTTCGACTCCGATCAAGCCCAAAAGCCTGGAGAAGAAGAGGAGCGGCACTACCCCGTCGTCTCCAACAAGCCTTCGACTCCAATCAAGCCCAAAAGCCCGGAGAAGAAGAGGAGCGGCACTACCCCGTCGTCTCCAACAAATCCTCGATCCCGATCAAGCCCCAAAGCTCGGAGGAGAGAAGCGAAGCGTCATCACCCCGTCGTCTTCGACAAACGCCTGCCCCATCCACGAAGAAGAAAGCCTGGAGCAGATCGTCTGAAGCGTCGCCACCCCCGTCGTCTTCATCAACAAAAGCCGACGCCACAACCGTCGCACGGAGATCGGTGCTACCCCCACTATCTTCAAAAGCATTCTTCGACTCCGATCACGCCAAAGAAGCCCGGAGAAGAAGAGAAGCCCAGTCGATACGTAAACCGTCGAAGCACCGGAGAAGTAGCCCACGTCGTTTGAAGAAGAAGATCGAGTTGACGCCGAAGCTAAAGCCAACGCAAGAAGCCAAAGCAAAAGCCCCAGTAAAGCCCGCGCCAAAGCAACGCAAGTGCCAAAGCCAAGCGACTACGCCGGCCACGAGCAAAAGCACCGCACGTTCTAGCCGATACGACGCGAAGTCCGGAAGAACGAAAGCATCGCAAGTCTCTCCCAGCTACGTCCAAGTGCAAGCGCCGAAGCAAAGCAAAAGCCAGAGCCACGCCGGAGTCAAGCCAAAGCCAAAAAGCCAAAGCCAAAGCCAACGCCAAAAGCTCGATCGACGCCGCGAACCGACGATCAAGGACACTGAGGTCAAACAAGGAACGAGGAAGAAGCGAAGACCGAGGAACGAAGCCGTAAACCCCCTAGCCGAGAAAGCGCGAAGCACGGAAGGGACAAAGCAACGGTGGACATACCTTAGCCTCTCCAAAACCCTCTCCCTGTAAAACCCCTGTCCTGGGCAGCCCCTTCAGAGCTCTCGCACGAACACCACGTGGAGACGCGGATCAAAGGAATCCCCCAGAAGATCTTTCCCACAATCCCCTGATCAAAACTCGCCGTAGCCCGGACTCGCTACACCCGAGCAACCCGGGTTCCGGCCACAATTGTAATCTCGTGTGATTCGCAATAAAGACGACCCGCGCTTTTTTCCGCGTCCACAACGACTAGTAAGGCTACTAATACTAAGCTACTACTCCAGTATCCTATTTAATGTGACTAAGCATGCATTCAATTATAATACTCCCATAATTTTAAAATAAATAAACAAGCTCTATCTATAAATTGCACATTCATGGAATCATTAAGTTCTGCAGGAAAGATGTACATGCAAGTAAATTAGTTATTTGTGAACCGTCGGTTTTCTACCAGTTCCGACAACAGAAACCTACTGGACACAAGTTACCTTGGATCCTCCAGTAGAAAAGTTTACCCAAATGGCCAATAGGGGTTTCCCGTCTCTCACGGAGGAGCTCTACCGCCCAACTTGCTTTTTCGAGGTCGTACCTCAGGAGTGGACTACTAGGCCAAGGCTCTCAAGCCCCTTGGCTTTACCGCCTGCCCAACCCCGTGACCCTACCTACTTTATTCAGATTGTGCACGAGTAGTGGTTCACCTTCCACTCGTGCACACGGGTCTCCCTACACACTTCCCTCTAGGAAGCAACAATGTCACATCTCAGTCAAATGATGATTCAATACTATCCATCCTGCCTCAGTTACCGAGACAGCCGGTATCGTTGCTCATCGGCAACTCAACCAAGTTCATATATAAGTTAACATATCTCAAGCACAATTTATAAGTGATTGTTATATCTATATTCATAGAATGACATGTTCTCAATATACTATTACCATGCTATCAAATATCTCATTGTTCGAGTTTAAAGCAATTAGACGATAACCATCTTCGCATGTAATGATGTGCCCACTCCCCACATGCGATTCAAGACATGCATTAGGCACATCATTCCCCATGCAAGCTTCAAAATACTACAAAGCTACACTAAACAGTCTACTATTGTAGATGACATAATAAGAGTAACTTACCTTAGGTAGAGTAGCAAGCTCCTGTACCAGGTGTCCTAATGTCCACACCCGGGTATCCAAGTGCACGACCACCACTAGGAAGCTCCAATGCTAAAAACACATCAAATAAGAAGGCATCACTAACCTCGCAACTAAACGACAATGGGTCGGTAGATTTGGATCGCACAAACGTGATTGATAGAATGAAGGTTCGTAGGGGTCAAATCGGTGCGATACGGTGGCTAGACCTATCCTCGACATGGGCAAGTGTGTACAGGGGTTACAAGCTAACCCACCAGATTTTCCATTCTAAAGGATTAAAAAAAATAGGGTCTATGGAGGAAATCCAGGTCACCCTCGGTAGGGGACCAGTGCTGGGTTGATAACACGGGAACCCGTGTAATCATACGGCCCAAAATCAAATTCTATAGGATAAATATAGACTCAGGGTATTAGCCCCGAGCCATCAGGTCCGTCTTGGAAAAATAATTCTAATGCCGCCAATTTCGCCCAAATCTGAATTCGGACGAAGAAATAACGGTCGAACCACGGAAGCCGACTAGTTCGGTTCCATGGCTATAAACAGGAGTTTAAAAGTGGTTTGTACAGGATGAAACCCAGATTATCAGGTAGCATTTTTCGAGCCGGTTCCAATGCCGCCAGTTTCGCGGCATTCCGACGTCGGACGAAGAATCTATGCCCAAACCAAGATCTATAGTTCAATAGTGGTTCAAAATTTAAACCGGGTTCAAGGGCTGGTCTAACCTAACTTAAAAGAACAATACCCGAAATTCCCTCTATGTCCCTGTGAGCGCGGAAAAAGATTCGGGTCGTCTTTATTGCGGATCACACGAGATTACAAATTTTAGATCAGGAGATTGTGGGAGAGATCCTCTGGAGGGTCCCTTTGATCCGCGTCTCCACGTGGTATTCGTGCGAGAGCTCTGAAGGGGTTGCCCAGAACAGAGGTCTTTACAGGGTGAGGGTTTTTGAGAGGCTAAGGAGTTTCCGCCGTTGATTTTGTCACGTCCGTGCTTCGCGCTTTCTCGGCTAGGGAGGCCTTGGGCTTCGTTCCTCGGTCTTCGTGTCTTCCTTGATCCTTGCTCGACCTCGGCGTCCTTGATCGTCGGTTCGCGGTGTCCTTGACCTCGGCGTCCTTGATCGTCGGTTCGCGGCGTCGATCGTGTTTTTGGCGTCAGCTTTGGCTTTAGCTTTCGGCTTTGGCGTGGCTCTGGCGTTTGCTTTGCTTTGGCGCTTGCGCTTGAACGTAGGCGGGTAGAGACTTGCGATGCTTTAGTTCTTCCGGACTTCGCGTCGTATCGGCTAGAACGTGCGGTGCTTTGCTCGTGACCGTCGTAGTTGCTTGGCTTTGGCACGTGCGTTACTTTAGCGCGGGCTTTACCGGTGCGTTTGCTTTGGCTTCTTGCATCGGCTTTGACGTTAGCTTTGACTCGATCTTCTTCTCGAACGACTGGCGTTACTTCTTCAAGGCTTCTTTATTCTTCCGGCTTCCTTGACGGTTGTGGTGTCGGTCTTGGCTTTTCGGCGGGGGTAGCACCGATCTTCGTGCGAGCGACGGTTGTAGCGTCGGCTTTTGTTGATGAAGACGGCGGGTGTAGCACTGGCTTCGGCACGACGGTTGTAGCGTCGGTTTTTGTTGACGAAGACGGCAGGGATAGCACCGGCTTCAGGCTTTCTTCTCCCGGCTTTCTTCTTCGTGCAAGGAGTTGATGCCTTTGTTGAAGACGACGGGTGTTGTTGGCTTCGATCTTCTTCTCCGGCCTTTGCTTATGGCGTCTTCGGAGCTGATGAAGATCGTTGGAGCAGTCGGGGTGATGACGACTCCGGGTCTTCTTCTCCAAGCTTTCTTCTTCGTGCGAGGAGTCGAAGCTTTGATCTTCGAGTGCAAGGTCTTCACGTTGATGAGGACTTGAAGGGCCAAGGATTCCCGTAGGACGTGCTTGCCGTGCCTCGTGAAGCCTTCGGTCTTCGAGCGTTGGAGCTTCTCTTGCGGAGCTCTTTCGTCTTCGGCTTTCGGACCCTTTGTGCTTTCCCCCACCCCCTCTATTTATAGGCAAAGGGGAGCGGTTGGGGGAGATAAATCTGAAATCTTTTTGTTTCATCCGATATCTCCCCCCATAACCATCAAGATATTGTTCCTTTATCTAAGGAAACAAACCCGATCCCCTTCTTTTTAGTTGGGGTGGTTATGGGCTAGATGTGACTCGATCTTTAAAGATCGATTTGTTATTTTTGTTGCACTTTTGGATCGGATGGTGACACAACGTCATCTTGTCCGTTGGATCGAGGGATCGTCGCGGATCTACGACTGCGTAGACGTCCACGCCACCTCCCCCCGCATCGAGGCGGTTTTTGATTTCTTTTTCTTTTTCTTTTTCTTTTTCTTTTTCTTTTTCTTTTCCTTTTCTTTTATGGTCGGCCCCACCTCTCCATGAGGAGGGGGGCACGGTTTTTCAGGAGGGGGGGCCGGTGGGCCCCCCTCTTTGTGTCCGAGTCACGGGTCCGGTGGGACCCGTTCGCTTCGAGTTGGGCCATGGTGCGCGGATTGAGCTTGTACGCGGGCCGAGTTGCGCTTGTGGGCCGAGTTGCGCTTGTGGGCCGTTGTGTGCGGGCCGTTGTACGTGGGCCAAGTTGCATGCGGGCCGTTGCACGTGGGCCAGATTTTCGCATGTGGGCCGTTGTGTGCGGGCCCAAGTTGTATGGGCGAGTCGGGTTTTACCCGAAGGCCGTTGGGTGCGGGCCTATTTTTCGTGTACAAATCGGGTTCGACCCGTGGGCTAATTTCGATGCCCACAAGTGCCCCCTCAAGTTCGAGTGCGCCCGCGGGAAACGCGTAGCGGTTGGACTTGAGTCGCGTATTCGTGTGGGATTATGTCTTTAAAAGGTCCCCCGTTTTTCGTTTCTCTTCATTATCAGCGATTCTCGGCGGCTTGGAGACGAAAGCTCTGCTAGGGTTTCTTGCTTCGCGACGATGGCGCGGAAGATGAAGATGGTGACGCCATGGGGTTCGCGGAGATCGCCGGCCCGTGGACGACGGAGGGTCGCAAGCAAGGCGCGTTATCTTCCTCCTCCTTCTTCTTCTTCTTCTGGTTCGGGTGGTGGGCGCAGGAGGGCGCGGCCGGGGGCTGCAGGATGCGGCCGGCGCGTGGGCTGGAGGCGGGGCACGGGCGCGGCGGGGGCTGCGGGCCGGAGGCGGGTGCAGCGGGCGCGGCGGGCGCGGTCGGGGCTGCGGGCCGAAGGCGGGTGCAGCAGGCGCGGCGGGCGCGGCCGGGGGCGCGGGCCGGAGGCGGGTGCAGCGGGCACGGCGGGCGCGGGCGGGGCCGTGGGCCGGAGGCGGGTGCAGCGGGCGCGGCCGGGGCTGCGGGCCGGAGGCGGGTGCAGCGGGCGCGGCCGGGGCTGCGGGCCGGAGGCAGGTGCAGCGGGCGCGACCGGGGCGGCCAGGGCTGCGGGCCGGAGGCGGGTGCAGCGGGCGCGGCGGGCGCGGCCGGGGCTGCGGGCCGGAGGCGGGTGCGCGGGGGCCGGTGCGGCAGCGGCGCGGTAGCCGGCGCCGGTCGGGACCGGCAGCACCCCCCCCTGCGAGTTTTTAACAGAAGAGAGAAGGGGAGGGTCGTGGCCTTTTCTTTCGCCATGACCCCCCTCTATTTTTTCCTTATTTGTTTAGGCCCCCCCTTTTGCGAGTTTTAACAGGAGAGAGAAGGAGAGGGTCGCAGCTTTTTGCCATGACCCCCCTCTATTCTTCTTTATTTGCTCAAGCCCCCCCCTGCGAGTTTTAACAGGAGAGAGAAGGAGAGGGTCGCGACTTTTTGCCATGACCCCCCTCTATTCTTCTTTATTTGCTCAAGGCCCACCCCCTGCGAGTTTTAACAGGAGAGAGAAGGAGAGGGTCGCGGCTTTTTGCCATGACCCCCCTCTATTCTTCTTTATTTGCTCAAGGGGCCGTGGTGCCCCTTTTGCTTAGGCCTCCCCCCGATTTCTTCGTTTCTGTATTCGAAAATTATCTGACTTGGGCTTTGCCTTCTTTCTTTTTCAGGTCTCGTTGTTACGAGAGCTTTCCGAGTTCCGGCTGGATCGTCGATGCGGTCTCCCATGGGAGTACGCTTCTTCGTTTCCCTTTCGTGCAAGTCTTCCACCACCGTGCTTTGAGACAGGAGGCCAGACTGTCAGTACTTCAGCTTTCGACGCACGAGCGAGTTTGTGAGGATGGCGTGGCCGATGGCTCCTACCGCGTGTTGAAACTGGGCGAGCGTATCCTTACCGACGAAGGATCTTCTCGGCAAATTGTCCGGCCTAGTTTGGGGCTGCCGTTCCACCACACTGGCAAGGAGTCGGTTCCGGTCCCTGTTGTTGCTTTGAAGATATGCTCCCGCCGTACGCGATGGGGCGTGGAGATTCAACCGCGTGGAGATGTCACATACCTGGGAGGTTTTCGGGACTGGATGAGAGAGCTGTCTGGCGTGTTGGAGGCGAAGCCAGGGATGGAGCGTCTGGCGAGGTTTGTGGAGCCGGCTTGTTGGGAGTACAACCGTTCGGATAGTATGTACCGGGCTCTGTGTGAGCAGTGGTGCCCTGAGACCAACACCTTCTTCACCGGAGCTGGTGAAATCGGGATCACCCTTCGTGACGTGCATGTCATCTCTGGGTGTCCAGAAGTTCGGAGTTACTATCAGGAGGAGGTTCCTTCTCTGGAGGTCTTGGCGGACCCAGATGAGTCTCCTAGCTTCTGCCTTTTGCTTTTCAAGGCATATGCTATTATAGCGGCGCGCGAGCGGTCAGACCGGGTACTCCACTCGGATTGGGTGGATTTCTGGTTTCGAGGAGAGTATCGTCACGCTCCCCCTTCAAGTCACCCGATGTGGAGATATGCATCATCAAAGAGACCGGCGCCTGGACCTTTCCGGCGACCGATTGAATCTCTGAAGAAAGAATGGTGCTCCATGGCCGGGGCGCAGCGTCCCTGGGAAGTTTTGGGACTTGAGGAATGCAGCGATGCCTGGCGTGCTACTTACTGGTCAGCGGGGTTGGTACTTTTCCTTTGCCGCTTTGCTTTACCCTGGGAAGGGGATGTGATACGCCCTGGGACCTTCCTTGCAGCTGCTCGGATGGTGAATGGAGAGTTTCTTAACCTGGCGCCGGCGATCCTCTGCTCGCTGTACGGAGGGCTTAGTGGAACCTACTGGAGTTTATCGAGTGCGGGTCATGCAAGAGGGGAAGTAGGCAGAGCCAGCTCCTTTTGCCCCCTGCATTACCTCTATGGCTTGATTGGGCTTCACTTTCCGAAGGGGATCTTTGCAGCGCGTGGACCTTCGACCTCGGTGCCCTTTCTTCCATGTGTAGGAGGTGTGATGAACGCTTATTACGCGTGGGAGCGTCCGAAGCCTAGTGCCCGAGAGTGTTTGAGACGTATGGGCCCGTCTGACTTTGAATTTGTATCGGAGAATGCACTTGCGCCTTCTACAAGATCCTTGGTATGTGATGTGGAGGAAATGCCCGAGCACTTGTACTGGAGCATGGTGAGTTGCAGGCCCGGGTATCTCGTTTGGCGTCGTGAGGACGTAGTGGAGGTGGCACGGTACTCTCCCCACCGGTTTGCTCGACAGCAGGGTTTTCGCCAGGAGTTGCCTGGGACTCCTTTGCGTATGCAGTCACGTTACACCCCGCAGGAAGCATATCGCCTCTGGGGAGTGCTTTATGACAGATTTACCGGGTGTATTTTCTCGCCGGGGATCAAGTTAGGTGGAAAGGATGCTGCAACTCCTGAGTATCGCCGCTGGGTCAACGTGTCGGTGCTTCCCCTCCTGGCTAGCCTTCCGCTGGACGTTCTTGCTAGCAGCGAGCGGGCTGACTTTTCTTTTGACTCTTTGGCGGGGTCAGAGGATCGCCGTCTTTGGTCCGAGGAGCGACGATCGGAGAGATCTTGTGGCCATCGAGAGAGTACTCCCCAGGCTTCACTTTCTGTGCAAGAAGTTGAGATGGCTCCGTCCTCCAAGGTCCAGAGTCTTCCTGAGACTCAGGCTTCTTAGAGTGGGTGTGCTTCTCCCAAGAGGAGAAAGTTGGATCTCTTGTGTGAGGCAGCTTTGGTTGGTGCTGGCGAGGCAGAGCCAGCTCGAGAGGGAGAACCAGGGCTTTTTGCCGATGAGGTGATCCCTCTTTCTGGGGTAGCTTCATCGGATGCTGCAGGTATATCTTGTTTTTAGTTTCTTATGAATTTCTGTGCTTGTACTCTTATTTCGTTGGCTGAGTTGTTCAGCTGTCATTTTGGCAGGGTCTGCTGGACCGGATTGTGAGTCTGCCCCGAAGGGGGTTGGGCAGGAGTGCTCTCCCATCCGAGCAACGTTGATTGAAGGTGGCGGGCTGGATGTTCCCTGGGATAACTTGGAGCTTTTGAGGGCGTGTGGAGCAGATTTTGCCGGCAGTGCTGTCAATTTGGACGATATTGACGTGGAGCAGTTGGGCTTTGGGGAGGAGGATAAGGTCTCCAGTGTAGGGAAAGAACAGACTCCTCTAGTTAGGTCCGGTACTCCGGCAGAGACTACTCCCGCAGTCATTTTGTCGGAAGGTTTGCCTGTGTCTCCTCCTTCGGCTCTGGTGGTTCCGCTGACTGTTATCACGGCGATGGTCCAGGGGGCGGTTCCTTCACTTGAGTCTTCAGGACCGGAGCCCACCTTGCCTGTGCACTCAGAGGCCGACAGGAGAAAGTGCAGTTCGTGAGACCTTCTCTCTGTGCTTCTTTTGGAGAGCTGTCGGAAGTATATCCAGACGACGCTCGCACCCTTCCAGGAAGAGGGCTTTGACGCTTTCAGCAGCTGGTGGGTCCTCGAGGGGCCTGAGTTTTGCAAGAACCTGGTGGCCTTCCAGGTAGATGGCTCTTTGTTTGAGGCACAGATGCGTGTTCTTTTGGCGGATAGTGAAGCTCATTGCTTGAAACGGGCTTCGATGGAAGATGACCTTCCCCTGATACTGGCAAAGGCCGAGGACGAGGAGCGTCGACTGGAGGCGCAGCATGCGATTGCCACTGCGAGCCTTGTTCGGGCGCGGAAGAAGCTAGAGGCTGCTCGCGCATCTTTCGAGAAAGCTGAGACGATCGAGAAGTCTTCTGGAGCAGACCTGGCAAAGCAGCGTATCGAGCTGGCGACGCATCGAGAGCGGGTAGCTTCTCGGTCTTCAGAGTTGCAGCGCATAGAGGTTACTGGCGCGCGAGCTGCTCCAACGTCTCAAAGAATTTAATTCGCTTTACTAGCAATGTCGCATTTCCTTTTCTTTCTTGTCATTTCTGCTGAACAGACTTGTAGTTCTGTTTTTCTTTATCTGGTGATAACTTAATATCATGCATTTATCTATTTTTTAGCTTGTCTTCTGGAATGGCAGAGTTTGGTTGTGTTTTTTTTTGTTTGGACTGAACCTTTACAGGCTGCCTACGTACCCTACTGAGAGGGATCAAGTCACACGTAGTTCCTTTTTTTTTTTTTGTGTGTGCAAGGAATGTAGCCCTGCTTTTAGGCATAGTACCTTTTGAGGTACTTGCCATTGATGGGGCCGAGTGTAAGCCCTTCTGGCGTGGTGAGAAGATATGCGCCGTTGGAGTAGACCTCTTTGACAGCGTGCGGTCCATCCCACTTGGCGTCGAACTTCTTTCCTCCTCGATGCGAAAGGATGATGGGGCGTTTGACTGCGAGCACCAATTCTCCTTTTTGGAAAGATCGAGGGCGAATCCTTTTATTGAAGGCTCGGGTCAACCTGGCTTGGTAGCATTCCAGGCGTTGCTGGGCTTCGAGGCGCTTCTCATCCAGGGCTTCCAATTCTGCTAGGCAAAGTTGAGCGTTGTCGCCGTTGATGAGGCCTTCCTGGACAGCTATTCTGAGTGATGGAATCTGGAGCTCAAGTGGGAGGACAGCTTCTACTCCGTACACTAGTGAGTACGGAGTCGCCTGTGTTGGCGTGCGAAAAGAGGTGCGATATGCCCATAGCGCTTCACCCATACGTTCATGCCAGTCTTTCTTCGACTTTGAGACGACTTTCTCCAAAAGTTTGCAGAGTGTTTTATTGAAAGCTTCAGCTAGGCCGTTGGCAGAGGCGTTGTACATGGTTGAACACCTTTGCTTGATATCAAACTTGGCGCAAAATTGGCTGACAGCGGCGTTCTTGAATTGCTTCCTGTTGTCCGTAACGATATAGCACGGAATGTCGTACCGAAAGATGATGTCGTTCTGGATGAAGTTGATGACAGAGTGCCTGGTAACTTCTCGCAATGGTATTGCCTCAGCCCACTTGGAGAAGTAATCTGTTGCCGCCAGGATGTAAAGATGCTGCTTGGATGACTTGGGTAGCGGTCCGACAATATCGAGTCCCCATCCATCGAAGGGCCATGATGCGATGGTTGGATGCAAAGGTTCCGGAGGCTAACGGATGTAGTCGCCATGCAGCTGGCAAGTGTGGCATTTTTTTGCAAACTCGAGGGAGTCCTTGATCATAGTGGGCCAGTAGTACCCCATCCGCCTGATGCAGAAGTGCAGCTTTGGACCAGACTGATGTGAGCCACAGATCCCGGCATGGACTTCTAGTGTTGTTTCCGCTTCTTCTTTTGCAAGACACCTCAGGAGCGCACCATCGTAGCTTCGACGGTACAATTCGTTGTTGAAGTGGAAAAATTTCAGAGACCGCCGGCGAATGTCGACCTTACGCTTTGGATCTTCAGGGAGCTTCCCGTGGACAAGAAAGTCTATGAATGGTTATCTCCAATCTAGCTCGTCAGTTACGAGAACGTGTACCGCATTGACTTGGTCCGGGATTCCCATAGGGAGGTCCTCCTCGGTGATCACCATCCTTTTACAGATAGGGATGATGAGTTGGCTTCTTTCTGGGAACGGGAGTGTCGCCGCCAAATTTGCGAGCGCATCAGCCTGCTGATTAAGGTTTCTGGGGACGTGCTGGATTGAAGCATTTTTTAGTGTACCAAGGAGTTTCAAAGCTCGTAGGTGTAATGGTACGAGGTCTTCTTTGTTGACTTCGTATGCTCCCAATATTTGTTGAATGACGAGTTGAGAGTCGCCGAAAATTGCGAGCTCTTGAAGTTTCATATCATTGGCGAGTTCGAGGCCAATGATCAAGGCTTGATATTCTGCCCTGTTGTTGGAGCATGGTTCTGATAGCAGAAACAAGAAGGGGAGTACTTCATCGTTTGGTGTGACGAAGATAACCCCTGCTCCTGCCACGTCTTGCCTTGCCGTGCCGTCGAAAAACATTTTCCAAGAAGGGGCGATATCGATGCAGAATACTTCTTCGTCTGGAAGGTCTTCTGATAGTTCCTATTCCGCTGGGAGGGGGTATTCTGCCAGGAAGTCCGCGAGAACTTGACCTTTGACCGCTTTACGAGGGACGAAGGTGATGTCAAACTCAAGGAGGAGCAAAGCTCACTTGGCCAGACGTCCGGAGAGCACTGGTCTTGACATGATGTATTTGAGCGGGTCGACTTTTGAGATGAGTCTGATGGCGTGAGCTAACATGTAGTGCCGCAGCTTCTTTGTAGCGAAGATGAGCGCCAGACAGACCTTCTCAATCGGGGAGTAGTGTAGCTCCGCGCCGATGAGAGTGCGGCTTAAATAGTAGCATGCTGTTTCCTTACCTAGATCGTTGTCTTGAGCCAGGAGTGCCCCCAAGGACTGCTCCTGGGCGCTGATGTAAAGGACCAATGGCTTCCCTTGAACTGGTGCTGTCAGAACCGGAGGCTTGAGTAAGTAATCCCTGATGTTTTGGAGGGTTTCCTGACAAGCTTCGTCCCACTTGAATGCTGCTCCTTTCTTCATGAGGCGACTGAAGGGCCTGCATCTTCCAGCTAAGTTGGCGATAAACCTTCTGATATATGCTAGATGGCCCTGGAGACCTCGGAGGTCTCGCACGGTTTTCGGGATTGGCATATTGAGAATAGCATCTATCTTGGATTGATCTATCTCGATGCCTCGATGGCGCACGACAAAGCCGAGAAATTTTCCCGAGGAGACCCCAAATGCGCATTTAAGAGGGTTTATGCGGAGCTGGTACCTTCGAAGTCGCTTGAAGATTAGCTCGAGGTCTTGAAGATGTGTTGACTTTTGTCTTGATTTTACCACGAGGTCGTCGACGTAGCATTCCACATTCTGATGAAGGATATCGTCGAAAATTTTTTGCATGGCCCGTTGGTAAGTGGCTCCTGCATTTTTCAAGCCGAAAGGCATGACTTTGTAGCAGTAGATCCCTTTTAATGTACGAAATGCCATAAGCTCTTCGTCTTTAGGTGCCATCCGGATCTGGTTATAGCCTGAGGATCCATCCATGAAGGTTAATGCTTCATGGCCTGTTGTCGCATCCACCATCAGTTCTGTGATTGGCAGTGGGAAGTCATCCTTGGGGCATGCATTGTTTAAGTCCCTGAAGTCCACGCATACTCTGATCTGGCCGTTCTTCTTCTTGACTGGGACCACGCTGGAGATCCACGTTGGATACTTAACTTCTCGGATAAAGCCGGCTTCAATGAGCTTGTTGACTTCACCTTCTATTTGCGGTACCAGTTCCGGCCGGTATCGTCTTTGTCCTTGCTTGATGGCGCTAGCTCTATGTCTGACAGCGAGCTGGTGTACTACAATCTTGGGGTCAAGTCCCGGCATTTCCTTGTAGGACCATGCGAAGACATCTCTGTATTATTGGAGTAGCTTGATGTATGCGGCCTCCTCTTCGGGAGTCAGAAGTGCACTTACGAATGTGGGTCGAGGATCCTCCTGTGTCCCCAAGTTGATTTCTTTCAAATCGTCGACGGTAGATTGCCCCCCTTCTTCGAGGACGTGCGGGGCGTCTTGCAACTCGTCATCCGAAGTAGAAGTGTCGTTGACCGAGGAGTCCGCAATTGTGATATGATTAAGAGAGACCAGTATGATATCGGGCGCATCGGCAGTTTGAAAGAATGACATGGGTGGGTGGGTGGGAATGATTTTTCTCACCTCAGTGGGTGGCTTTCCCAATCGGTCGAATACTGACCTTCGCTTTGCTTGTCTGATTGGCCCAAGTCTTTTGAATACTGATATGGGATTTTGACTTGCCTGGTTTTTGACGCTCTTCTTTTGCTTTTGAGGTATGGTCCGACGCCGAGCTTGATATCGCCTTCTTTTGGCGCCCTTTGCAGCGGGATGAATGATATTGGTGGAGCGTGCATCGGAGGCTGATGATCCCTCTTCCGCTTCATCTACTAACTTCACCTCAATGTAGTTAGAGGTGAAGGTCTTCTCTCCTGTTATCTTGATGACCATCGAGGTTTGACGAGAGTCGATGCCTCGCCGATTTGGTGGGATCTGCTCGCCGCCCTGGAGTAAGTGGGCTTGAGTCTTAGTCATCCCGTGTGGTATTGGAGCTGGCAGGAGCGTACTCATATGTGCAGCACTGTCTTTGTCGTAGCCAGCTTTGAACAGCAGCCTGGCGGTATTTTGCCCCCAGCTTCCTTTTGGCTTGAATGTGAGTTGGCTGGATTCGAAGGAATTGGTGGGTTTTGGCGGACTTGAAGCTTGCCCCAGGCTGGGTAATGGCAGTGTCATCTCTTGCAGAGTGATGACATTAGCTTCCGATAGTGGCTGGACCATCCCTTTTGGCGAGGCAAAAGGTGGTGGTTCATCTTTGCGAAGCCACTGAGGCGTGAGGCGTAAGACTATCGTAGCTTGGACAGGTAATGGAGTATGCTTCATGGATCTTGGCTTGGAGCTGATACGCATCCTTCGTCTTGGTGCTAGCACTTTTTTGACTTCGTGTATCGCCTTAGATGGTGGCACTGGATTTGGAGTTGGCAGAGCTTCATCCTGCTCCATCCTTTTAGCTTTCTGAGTTCGAGGAGCTTTAGCTGGAAGGACTTCTGCAACAAGGTCCTTTGCTTGGTAAAACTTGGCATCGGCGAGGTGTGCTTCAGCCTCATTGAATGGCTTGTCGTCTGCAACAATGCACTTTTCCAGACCTTCCTCATAGTACTTAAGGCATTGGTGCCAGGTAGACACTACGATATCGTTTTCGTGCAGCCACGGTCTTCCCAGCAACAGGTGATATGATGTTTGACAGTCAATGACGTGGAAAAGAACCGCCGTGTCAAGCTGACTGATGGAGAGTTTTAGACGAATGATCCCTATGGTGGACTGCCCTTCTTGGTTGAACCCTTGAATGACCAGCTGGCTTTGTGAGAGCTGGTCGGTGGTGATGCCGAGCTGGCGCATTGTTTGGATAGGCATGATGTTGACGGCGGAGCCGCAGTCCAATAGGATTCGATTTACCAGCTTCTCATTGATGTATCCCGAGACATAGACAGGTCGATTGTGCAGTCGTGCTCCGAGCTGCAGATCTTCGTCTGAGAAAGTTATTACTGCGTTACATGAGACAATAGTTTTGTCCTTCTCGGCACTTTTCTTCTTTCTTTTGTAGCTGTCTGGGTCTGTCAAAGCCTCGACCATTGCTAGGCGAGCTTTCTCTGGGAGGTGTAGTGCTTCTATGAGTGGCAAGTGCAGGATTGCCTCATCATAAGCAGCAGTATTGTCTTTGTCGGAATCATCCTCCTCGTTGTCGGTGTTGCTTTCTTTGGAAGGCTTGATCCTATCTTCTTCTTCCGGCGCCATGTGAATCTCAACCATGCAACAGGAGGCTTCGTGCTGCTGATTAGCTGGGAGGAAGTAATCGGGGAAGAACTCTTGCAATGTTGTCGGTTCTGGAGGGTTTTGCAGGAGGAGATCATCAGGATCTGCGGGCGGTACTTTGAATGCCTTCCTTCCTGGAGCTTTGCTTTTCTTTTTGTAAGTTCTTCGTTCCGGAAGCTTTCTTGTTACCCGATCGACCTTGCGACTTCTTGGCATCCATGGCCTTCGTCTGCGAGGCAACATGACCCATGCATCCTCATCAGTGGATTCTTCGTTACCAAGGTGAAGGTCTGGAGTGGCAGCTGTAGGTTCTTCATGGGTCGGGGAGACCTGCTCCTCTGGGGACCTTGGTAGTTCGCCTTCTGACTCTCAGCCGGTGGGCTTGATTTCTTCTATTGAGACAGGCGAAGGTTTGGAATAGAGGACGTAGTAGTCGAATTTACCTGAGGGCTGGCCTAACAGACCGACCTCCGGGTTTCCTTGCTCGTACCTTGTCTGGAGATTTGTGGGTTCTTCATGGGTCGAGGAGACCTGCTCCTCTGGGGACCTTGGTGGTTCGCCTTCTGACTCCCAGCCGGTGGGCTTGATTTCTTCTATTGAGACAGGCGGAGGTTTGGAATAGAGGACGTATTAGTCAAATTTATCTGAGGGCTGGCCTAACAGACCGACCTCCGGGTCTCCTTGCTCGTACCTTGTCTGGAGATTCTGTTGGGACATAGCTTTGTTTGAGAGAGACGTCGACGTAGGCGATGGTTGCCCCCAGGGTGGTGACGTTTCTTCCTCAGCGAGTTTAGGAGCGTACTGTTGTCGTCTTGAGACTTTCCGTCGTGGGGCTAACTTCGCAATTGGTCTTTGGCGATTGATGCGTAACTTGGGCCTTCTCTGGTGGGCAGCAACGAGTACTGGTTGAAACGAACCAAAGGTGATGGATGTCATGTTTGCTGTTGCAACGTCGCTGGAGTCGATCTCAATTTTTCCTTGCTTTGCGAGCGCCATGATCTTTTCTTTGAAGACGAAACATTTCTCAATAGGATGGCTAACCAGTCGATGGTATTTGCAGAAGAGCGGATCGTTGACACGATGCATCTGTTCGGGCCTTTTTGAAGGAGGAAGCTCGATCATCTTTTCTTGTAGTAGTTGATCGAACATGGAGGAGACTTCCGAGTCTGGAAAGGGATACTCTTTGGCCTCAAGTTCTTCTAGAGTCATCTTCGACTGTCTTTGGGGTGGAGGCGGTGGTATGGCAGCTCCCTTTTCTTGATCCGACTTACCGCTGATTTTGAGTGGCTTGGAGGCCGAGGCGATGTCTGTGACATTAACTTGCTTTGATTTGGGTGCCGGCGGTTTGTCTTTCTTTTCCACCTTCAGGAAGTCTTTGGTCTTTGAGTCCCCGCGATTTGCTAAGCTGAGCTCCATGTCGTGGGCTCGAGTTGCGAGTTCTTCGAAGGATCGAGGCTTGATCCCCTTGAGGATGTAGAGTAAGCCCCAGTGCATGCCTTGGGTGCACATCTCGATAGCCGAGTCTTCCGACAAACGGTCTCGTGAATTCAGGGCTAGATTCCTTCATCGATCGATGTAGTCGATTACTGATTCGTCCTTCCTTTGCTTGATGGCAGTAAGCTCGGTCATGCTAACGATGCGTCGAGTGCTGTAGAAGCGGTTAAGGAATTCCCTCTCCATCTGATCCCAACTGTCAATGGATCCTGGAGGAAGATCAACATACCAGTCAAAAGCATTACCTTTGAGTGTGCGAACGAACTGCTTCACCATCTCATCGCCGTATGTGCCGGCGTTGTTGCAAGTTTCGACGAAGTGGGCAATGTGTTGCCTTGGGTTCCCCTTTCCGTCGAAGTGTTGGAACTTTGGTGGCTGGAACCCGGTAGGGAAGCGCAGCTGTTGGATCCTTATGGTGTAAGGCTTTGAATATGCCGCCGTAATTGGAGGTAGGCTGCTACCGTGGGAACACATCATGTCAGCCACTAGTGCTTGTATTTGCTGGGCATTCATCGTTGCTGCCACTGAAGGTTGCGCGGCCACCGAGACCGGCACGGGAGCCGAGGAAAGTACAGGAGTAGTTGCTAGTGTTGCCGGGCCGACTTCTGCAAGAGCAGGAGTTGGAGACGGGGCTGGAGCAGCTAGTGGAGAAGCAGGAGGTTGACCGAATGTTGCGACATCCCTGGCACTCAGCCTCTGAAGCAAGGTGTTGATGTGATGATCTTTCTCTTCCATTAGTCGGGTGAGTTGAGCCATGTGTTCACCCATTTGCATGACTTGGAGCTGGAGAGCGGACGGAGGATGATGTCGCAGGACGTCTTGATGTTGCACACCCGCACCCTCGCCATCGTCGTCGGAGACGTAGTTACGCTGACTTGCTTCTGCTTGATGACGGATGTTTGCCCCCGGCAAGGGAGGTTGAAAGTCCGCTGGAGAACCCGAACGGGCTCGGGGTTGGGGCTGGTCCTCCCCAAATTTCTGGACAGATGTTCCAGGATTGAGGCTCGTTTCTTCATGCACCAAGGCCTCATTGGCGCCTTGGCGGGCATCTTCGGCAGCAGTTTCCGGCGTGAAGAAGTCCGCAAGAGTTTGAGTATGCCGAGTGTAGACGCGTACTACCGGGGGAATGATATCCTTCGGGTTTTCTGGATCACCGTGTTGGAGTAGTGGAGACTCGGCGATAGGTGAGAGGCTTGTTGGAGCAAACGTATCATCATTCGTTCCGGCCATGGTGAACTTGAAGCAACTCCTTCAAACGTACGGATGAAAGGAGAGGGGGTCCCACCGGGCGTGCCAGAAATCTGTGAGCACGGAAAAAGATTCGGGTCGTCTTTATTGCGGATCACACGAGATTACAAATTTTTGATCAGGAGATTGTGGGAGAGATCCTCTGGAGGGTCCCTTTGATCCGCGTCTCCACGTGGTATTTGTGCGAGAGCTCTGAAGGGGTTGCCCAGGACAGAGGTCTTTACAGGGTGAGGGTTTTTGAGAGACTAAGGAGTTTCCGCCGTTGATTTTGTCCTGTCCATGCTTCGCGCTTTCTCGGCTAGGGAGGCCTTGGGCTTCGTTCCTCGGTCTTCGTGTCTTCCTCGATCCTTGCTCGACCTCGGCGTCCTTGATCGTCGGTTCGCGGCATCGATCGTGTTTTTGGCGTCAGCTTTGGCTTTAGCTTTCGGCTTTGGCGTAGCTTTGACGTGGCTCTGGCGTTTGCTTTACTTTGGCACTTGCGCTTGAACGTAGGCGGGTAGAGACTTGCGATGCTTTAGTTCTTCCGGACTTCACGTCGTATCGGCTAGAATGTGCGGTGCTTTGCTCGTGACCGTCGTAGTTGCTTGGCTTTGGCACGTGCGTTGCTTTAGCGCGGGCTTTACCGGTGCGTTTGCTTTGGCTTCTTGCATCGGCTTTGACTTTAGCTTTGACTCGATCTTCTTCTCGAACGACTGGTGTTACTTCTTCAAGGCTTCTTTATTCTTCCGGCTTCCTTGACGGTTGTGGCGTCGGTCTTGGATTTTCGGCGGGGGTAGCACCGATCTTCGTGCGACGGTTGTAGCGTCGGCTTTTGTTGATGAAGACGGTGGGTGTAGCATCGGCTTCGGCACGACGGTTGTAGCGTCGGTTTTTGTTGACGAAGACGGCAGGGATAGCACCGGCTTCAGGCTTTCTTCTCCCGGCTTTCTTCTTCGTGCAAGGAGTTGATGCCTTTGTTGAAGACGACGGGTGTCGTCGGCTTCGATCTTCTTCTCCGGCCTTTGCTTATGGCGTCTTCGGAGCTGATGAAGATCGTTGGAGCAGTCGGGGTGATGACGACTCCGGGTCTTCTTCTCCAAGCTTTCTTCTTCGTGCGAGGAGTCGAAGCTTTGATCTTCGAGTGCAAGGTCTTCACGTTGATGAGGACTTGAAGGGCCAAGGATTCCCGTAGGACGTGCTTGCCGTGCCTCGTGAAGCCTTCGGTCTTCGAGCGTTGGAGCTTCTCTTGCGGAGCTCTTTCGTCTTCGGCTTTCGGACCCTTTGTGCCTTCCCCCACCCCCTCTATTTATAGGCAAAGGGGAGCGGTTGGGGGAGATAAATCTGAAATCTTTTTGTTTCATCCGATATCTCCCCCCATAATCATCAAGATATTGTTCCTTTACTAAGGAAACAAACCCGATCCTCTCCTTTTTAGTTGGGGTGGTTATGGGCTAGATGTGACTCGATCTTTAAAGATCGAGTTGTTATTTTTGTTGCACTTTTAGATCGGATGGCAACACAACGTCATCTTGTCCGTTGGATCGAGGGATCGTCGCGGATCTACGGCTGCGTAGACGTCCACGCCACCTCCCCCCGCATCGAGGCGGTTTTTTATTTCTTTTTCTTTTTCTTTTCTTTTTCTTTTTCTTTTTCTTTTTCTTTTTCTTTTTCTTTTTCTTTTCTTTTTCTTTTATGGCTGGCCCCACCTCTCCATGAGGAGGGGGGCACGGTTTTTCAAGAGGGGGGGGGGCCGGTGGGCCCCCCTCTTTGTGTCCGAGTCACGGGTCCGGTGAGACCCGTTCGCTTCGAGTTGGGCCATGGTGCGCGGATTGAGCTTGTACGTGGGCCGAGTTGCGCTTGTGGGCCGAGTTGCGCTTGTGGGCCGTTGTGTGCGGGCCGTTGTGTGTGGGCCGTTGTACGTGGGCCAAGTTGCATGCGGGCCGTTGCACGTGGGCCAGATTTTCGCATGTGGGCCGTTGTGTGCGGGCCCAAGTTGTAAGGGCGAGTCGGGTTCGACCCGAAGGCCGTTGGGTGCGGGCCTATTTTTCGTGTACAAATCGGGTTCGACCCGTGGGCTAATTTCGATGCCCACAGTCCCTTTTCTTCTCCACCCAACCAACGAACCAGAGGTTGGGTTCCCATGAAACCTATGGGCCAACCTCTCAACTCCGACCAACTCCGGCAACTCGGGAGGGTTCGTACGGTTTGCTAAGCACCACTCAGGTCTTCGGGGCCCATCGATGGCCACCACATGATCCGTACCCGACTCATGAAAAAGGGAGAGAAGCCATGGCCGCGGGTTGCTCGGCTCGGCTTGGACGCTTGGGTTGGGTTGGGGATGATTGGTCGGATCCCGACCGGTGAGGGTGTGGCCGGTGGTGGTGTCAAGAAGGAGAGGAGCGGAGGAGGAGAAGAGAGAGGGGGAGAAAGAACCTGGGAGAAAGGAGAGGAATCCGGTGCCGATGCTCCAACAACGGTGAGACCTCCACTCCGGCTGTTCTCGAGCGGCACGAACACGCGAGAAGAGGAGAAGAATGACGGCTAGGAGAAGGCTAGGTTCTCTCATGCAAGGCTTTATAAAGAGAGGAGGGATGAAACCCTCAACAAAATGACACCGTCCGATAATAATCGGATGACCCTCATCTCATCAGAATGATCCAAGGGAGATGGAAAAGCTCAGCTGCGTGTAGAGGTTGTTGTAGGAAGTCGGGTCGGGTCTAATACCACCTACAAAACCCAACTACAAACATCCGAAAAGCTGTTCCCTTCTACTCACAAACAGGAAAAGCTCTAACCTTCTCATTCGGACTCCGATCCGCGGGTGTGAGTAGTCCCCGGAGAAGGATTCGACGAGCCGAACGCAACCGTGCTAGTCTCGTCTCCATCTGACTATTCTATCAAGTGCAGTTATATAAAGGGTAAAAATTACTAAACCGTTAATAACCTTTTTCTAAGACCTCGAAATAAAATAATCAAATAAAAAAAAAATTCCACTACAACTGTCTCGGCGAGACGACTCCATTGGTACAGGTTTTGTCAAATTCTGACGCCCTTAAATAGATTGATTTCAATATATTTAAAACTATTCACATAAACTCCAAACGAGTGTGCAAAATCTCCTGTTGCGAAAACCCCGCAACCCTGGTCACAACAGTACCAGCATATGACATTGCTACTCATATTACCAACTTTCTTATCAATGATGATAATCACGCATAAAAATTATTAATCCAAAGTATCCCAAAATATCCGGGCATTACATCCAACCCCCCTTAGAAAAATTTCGTCCCGAAATTGAAATCAATTAGATGACTCACCAAACAAAGAGGGATATCGAGACCGCATCTCAGACTCCAATTCCCACGTAGCTTCATCTTCAGCATGATGATTCCAAAGCACCTTGACCATACGGATGGTCTTGGTGCGCAACACCTTCTCTTCACTAGCCAGAATTCGGACAGGCTTCTCCTCATAAGTTGCATCCTTGTTGAGGTCTAGATCTTGCCAATCCAGCACGTGTGATGGGTCTGGCTCATACTTTCGAAGCATCGATACATGAAAGACTGCATGAATCGCTGAGAGCCGAGGGGGCAAAGCTAGGAGATACGCCACCTCGTCGACTTTATCCAGAATCTCGAACGGTCCAATATACCTCAGGGCTAGCTTCCCTCGCTTTCCAAACCGAAAAACCCCATGCCTAGGAGAAACCTTTAGAAAAACTCGGTCACCAACCACAAACTCAAGAGGGCGCCGACGCTTGTCAGCATAACTCTTCTGCCTACTCTGAGCTGCTCGCAGACGTTCTCGTATCAGATGCGCCTTCTCCGTAGTCTCCTGAACAAGGTTTGGTCCTACCAGGCTCCGCTCACCTACCTCTGCCCAACAGAGAGGGGACCGACATGGCCTCCCATACAATGCCTCAAAGGGAGCCATGCCGATACTCGCCTGATAGCTGTTGTTGTATGCAAACTCCACTAGCGGTAAATGGTCTTCCCAACTGCCTCCAAAGTCAATCACACAAGCTCGCAGCATACCCTCCAAGATCTGAATAGTCCTCTCAGATTGGCCATCTGTCTGAGGGTGGAAGGCCGTACTGAGACAGAGCTTGGTCCCCAAAGCTAATTGTAGACTACTCCAAAACTGAGAAGCAAAGTTGGGATCTCGATCGGAAACGATGGTGACAGGAACTCCATGAAGCTTGACTATTTCCTTCAGGTATAGCTTTGCTCGCTCATTGTTTGACATTGTCGTTCGCATGGGAAGAAAATGTGCTGACTTTGTCAATCTGTCTACTATCACCCAAATTGAGTCATGCTTATTTCGTGATAGGGGAAATCCAGAGACGAAATCCATAGTAAGGTGCTCCCACTTCCACTCTGCTACTGGCAATGGCTGTAAAGGGCCCGCGGGTCTCTGATGCTCTGCTTTGACCTACTGACAGGTCAAACACTTCGCTACAAACTGGGCTATGTCTCTCTTCATCCCACTCCACCATAATTGACTCTTCAAGTCGCGATACATCTTCGTACCACCAGGGTGAATAGTGAATCTTGATCTATGGGCTTCAGTAAGTACCTCTTCACGAATCTCTGAGTTCTCTGGAAGACAAAGTCTCCCTTTGAACCTAAGTCCTCCATCAGAACCAATAGACCAATCCTGGTCCATTCCTCCGTTCTGGCACCGAGTCCTGACCTCCTCTAGATTTGAATCTAGTCGCTGTGCTGTAATCACTCTCTGATATAAGGTCGGTTGAGCCTGTATACTGCACAAGACCGTATGTGTAGGCTCCCATTGCACCATTAGGTCAAAACCCTCGATGGTTACCAACAACTCCCTCCGATCAGCTATCAACCTGGACAACCTACTACGGAACTTTCTGCTCAAGGTATCCGCTACAACATTAGCCTTACCAGGATGATAAGAAAACCCATAATCGTAGTCTGCCAAAACCTCAACCCATCTCCTTTGGCGCACGTTGAGGTCCTTCTGGGAGGAAATATACTACAGACTCTTATGATCACAAAATACCTCAAACTCCTCACCGTATAAGTAATGCCGCCAGATCTTGAGTACAAACACTACGGCTGCCAGCTCTAAGTCATGGGTAGGATAATTCCTCTCATGCTGCTTCAGTTGTCTAGAAGCATAAGCCACAACCTTGCCATCCTGCATCAATACACCCCCAAGACCCGTCTGAGAGGCATCCGTAAAAACCACATACTTCTTCCCACTGATCGGCACTGTGAGGACAGGGGCTGAGGTTAATCGCCACTTCAACTCCTGGAACGACTGCTCACAACCTTCAGACCACTCGAACTTCACTCCTTTCTTTGTCAGGCGAGTGAGTGGGCTAGCCAGCTGAGAGAAACCTTCCACGAACCTCCTGTAGTAACCAGCCAAGCCTAAGAAACTACGAATCTCGAAGACGTTCTTCGGTGGCTCCCAATCTAGAACTGCTTCTATTTTTGCCGGGTCTACTGAAATGCCTTCCTCTGAGACCACATGTCCCAAGAACTTCACCTCCTTCATCCAAAACTCGCACTTACTGAGCTTGGCATAAAGATGGTGGTCTCGCAAGAGCTGCAGGGAAATTCTCAGGTGTTCCTCGTGCTCCTCCTCAGATTGTGAGTAGATAAGAACATCATCTACAAAGATCACCACAAATCGGTCTAGGTATGGCCTGAAGACTCGGTTCATGAGGTCCATGAAGGCGGCTGGAGCATTGGTCAAACCAAATGGCATCACCAAGAACTCATAGTGACCATACCTTGTTCGAAAAGCCGTCTTCGAAACACCATCTTTCTTCACTAGTAACTGATGGTATCCTGTCCTCAAATCAAATTTGGAGAAATACTTCGTTCCTTTTAATTGATCAAAGAGATCATCGATCCTTGGCAACGGGTACCTATTCTTCACTGTAACAGCATTCAACCTCCGGTAATCAATACAGAGCCGCTTTGTTCCATACTTCTTTTGAGCAAAAAGGACTGGGGCACCCCATGGAGAAACACTAGGGCAAATGAATCCAAGGTCTAAAAGCTCTTCTAGCTGTACCTTCAATTCTCTAAGCTCTGCTGGGGCCATTCGGTATGGAGCTATGGAAATAGGTGCAGTTCCAGGAAGTAACTCGATACCGAATTCTACTTCTCTAGCTGGAGGCAAACCTGGAAGCTGATTGCTACAACTTTAAGTAGTCCTAATTAAGGGACTAAAAAGTGCAATTTAACCCCAAGTATAGGGAGTGTAGCGAAGTAGTAATCTCGGTGAGTCCGAGGTCGATTCCACAGGGACTGAAGGACTAATTGGAACTAGTGTGATGACAGTGCGTGAATGTGAATGTAATTAAGGGTTTTCCACTGAGAGTGGAGCACGAGAAAATGAAACTATGTTACTAAATTAACTAGAACTAAATATTGCAATTAATTAAAGAAGGTTACGATGGAGATGAGGCTAAGGCATCCGGGTTCAACCTAGTAGTATATTATGCATTCTTTTGATCAATAAGTATATTTGACGATAGCATGAAAATTAATTCGGATGCATGCTACAGGGGTCTTTAAGCATTACACATGCCCGGAGTCGATGTGAAATCAAAAGGACTTGTACACATGCATCGATTTCTAAAGATATGCATCTATCATAAAAACTAATATAGATTGAAGATTATATGACGAGATACTCGTTACGCTAGTGCTATCTTACCACAGGGATTCATAAGCATTCCGTATGCCCGGAGTCAATATGGAATCAAACAAATGTGCAAGTAAAATAACATACATCATTATGTAGTGTCATCCATATAACATTCGATCATAAGAACATTAAAACTTTATTATTGATCAAAAGAAACACATAATAACTACTAGGCATCCCCCATAGCCTTAGCTAGGGGTTTAGCCGTGCATGTTTATAGAATTCAATATAAAAGCATAACAGCACGCAAACTTCATTAATGAAAATACGAAAGTTGCCGGGCGTGGATGACGGCTTCCGGCGATGATGACAATGTGCGATGACGGCGTCAGCGTCGATGACGATGTTCTTCCACGGCAAGGACGATGGAGCACGGCGTGACTTTGGCGAGAGTGAAGCGTGGCTCGGAGATGATGGTCCGGGGGTGGTGTTCTGGTGAAGTTCGGGCTAATGGTCTCGATGGTGGAAGATGGTGGTGCTCGGGCTCTCCTCGTGAAGGTCCGGGTTCCCTCCATTATATAAGAGAGAAAACGTGAAGGAGTTGTAGAGAGAGAGAGATACGTTCGGGAGGGGTTTCGTGCATGACTCGGACGGCTGTGATCTTGGGAGAGAGAGAAGATCGGATGGGAGTGGTTTCGTGCATGACTCGGACGGCTGTGATCTTGGGAGAGAGAGAAGATCGGATGGGAGTCCGGGACGATCGCGAGGAGAGAAAAGCTGGGCGTTCGGGTTTAGAGAGAGGAAGAGATTTTCGGGACTGTTAAGAAAGGAAAGAGAGAGAGTCGGTTTTAGAGAGAGAAAGGTGCGGTAATGAGAGAAGATCGGTGCAGTTTTTTAGAGAGAGAAAATCAAGGAAGTGGTTATGGAAAGAGAGAGAATCCGAGAGAGAGAAAACCGGATGAGAGAGAGAACGAAAGAGATATGATCACGTCTGGTGCTGGGTTTTGGAGAAACGGACGGCTGATGGTGCGTTTTGGTTGAGTTTATGAGAGCTGGGATCCGGAGCTTCGCGATCGGGTCGGGCCGGGGCTGATGCACGGGACGGCTGTGATTAAGTATGTCGATTTAGAGAGAGAAATAAACGGGAGAAAGAGAGCTCGGGAGGAGCTGTTGAGTGCATGGGTTGGTGAGGTATGGATGGCTGGGATGAGTGGGCCGGTGATGTGATAAAGTCACATGCATGCAGGTGGAGTTGTTGAGTGCATGGGTGTATGGCTTGGTGCACGGACGGCTGTGATGCTTCCAAGTGGAGAGGTTAGGATTTGATTGATTAAAGGAGAGCAGGTTTCGGTGATGAGAGAGACACGGAGGCTGCATGCTTGACCCGGACGGCTGCGATTGGGTGTCCGGGACGATCGCGAGGAGGCTGCAGTCGGGTCGGATTTGGGATGGTTTGAGTTGCTGGGATTTAAAAAAAGAAAGTAAGAGGAGGAAACGAGTACTGCATGGATTTCGGATGCATGGCTAATTGATGAGAGCCCATGGATGGCTGTGATCACTTTTTCTAAATATGATGGTGCAAGAGGAGTGCATGCATGGGTAACGTTTGTGCTAAGATAGGTATATATAAGAGCTTATCGGGTTCGACGCTTAGATAGCTAAAAGATCGGCTATGAACTAGGCGTATAAAACGAGATCCGAGATCATACTTTACGAGCTCCATTCCCATCCGAACCATCTGAGCCAATCATCGCATCCATTGTCAAGCCATTTTCTTGCGCGTAGTCTTCCTCCATTTATCCGATGTTAGCAATGTGTTGAGCCAGTGACGTTATCTTAGTCGACTTTTTGCATCTATTCTTTTATGCACCATTCTTCACAAGGGCCTCCAAACGGGCTGTGCATCCTCCATTGAATTGTCGTGAGACTATCCATCGCTCGATCATGATGCCTCCTATCTGACTGCGTCGAGTACCGGGTCAGTTCCCTGAAAAACACACATGAAATGACGCGTGTAAGGATCCAATATGATTGTCGATAAAAAGAATAACTTGGACTATCGGGCTCCGTATTTTTCATGCATGTATCGTATGAATGAGAACCAATATACCGTTATGTCCGTAATAAAGTCTACTATGCAGTGGTGTAAAGAAACTGACACGCTTTACGCGTATATGAAAAGTTTTACGTAGGAAAGCGATGATAATGCAGTAAGAAATAAACGATAAATTGTATTATTTGGAGACTTAACACTGATCTGGAAAAACATCCATGAAGTCTTGAACAACCAGGGAAATTTTTTGGGGGATGCCTTCGTCAATCTCGCTCGTCAGCTGCGCCAAGAGACTGAGACTGGACTTCCGCTGCGGAATCGGGTACAAAAAGACCATTTTATTCCCGATAAAGACAAAGCGCTTGCTATCTGGTGGTGTAAAGGAAATCTTCTTGGAATAGCAATCCAACGCCGCATGGTAGGAGGCTAACCAATCCATGCCGAGAAGAACATCCATACCTCCAAGGTGAAGGATAATCAGGTCTGCCAATAGTTGCTTATCTCCAATATGGATTACACAATCTCGACAAACTCTATCCACATCCACGTACGCTCCAAGTGGTGAGATCACCGATAAGACTTGGCCCAAGGGCTCTGACTCTAGTCCCAAGACAGTAGCAAAACTAGGTACTATATAGGAGTGTGTGGACCCAGAGTCAAAAACCACATGTGCTAAGGTAGAGAAAACAGGAAGTGAACCTGGTTGTAGCAATATGATATGTAAGGAAGACAATACCCTACTCAATTCAATAACAGAAGCTAACTACTAGTTAGAAGGGTACCTTCTATGACCGCACCAGAAGCTCCCTGATCCTGACCGACCAACATATACGCCCTTCCCTGGTTCTGCTGACTACCGCCGCCCTGGCGAGGAGGAGGCATCCACTGCTGCTGTTGGGGAGGACGATATTGCTGAGACCTCTGGTGTTGTGGCTGGGGAACTGGCGGAGGTGGAAGAGCTGGTCTAACTGGGGGTGCTGGAAGAGCTACTCGTGGGGCCCGATGAGGACAATCACGCTTTATATGGTCTGGGGCACCACAAGTAAAACATCCTGCTCTCGGGCGATAAGCCTGAAAACCACCAGAAGGCCGGGACTGAAACTGTCACTGCTGTTGAGGTCGAGCCTCCGATGTTTTCGACTTCTTCTGAAAGGATGGTTCACCACGACTACTACCACTCCGCTTCTCAAGTATCTTACGAGAATCCTCCAGTTCCTGCTCCATAGTAAGTGATCGAGTGACCACCTCCTCATAAGACTGGCCCATGAATGCCGCAACCTTTCCTCTTATTATTGGATTAAGCCCAATCTCAAAACGCTTAGCCTTTCGGGCATCAGTAGCTACCAAGTGTGGGGCATACCTGGCAAGCTCAGAAAACTTAGCCTCATACTGCGCCACCTTACGAGTCCCTTGATAGAGGGCCAAGAACTCTGCTTCCATCTTGTCTTGTGTGGGTACTGGGAAAAACTTTTTACGAAAGATCTCCTCAAATTCTTGCCACTCGATGGCTCCTCGGTCTGCTGCCCTTGAACTCAAAACTGACTGCCACCAGAACTCTGCCTTTGCCTCAAACTGGTAGGAAGCAAGAGAAACTCGCTTCTCTCCAGTCACCTCCAAGACGTTCAGTACCTTCTGGATCTGTTGCAGCCATCGGTCTGCCTCCAATGGGTTTGGTTCACCCTTGAAGATTGGGGGATACATCGCACGAAACTCCTTCATTAGCTTCCCCATGCGATCTCCCTCAGCTCGAGGTGCACTCTACTGCTGAGTCAGAGTAGCCTGAGCTAGCGCCGCCTGCGCTGCAGTAGTCTGCTCTTGTGCAGCTTGCTGTTGACGCTCTACTACTTCCTGCTGACGTTGCATCATAGCCTGTTACTGACGCATCATGTCAGCCATGCCCTGCAGCATCTCTGCCGGAGTCTGGCTATGCACCACAGGCTCAGACGAGGAAGAAGTTTGACCTCTCGTGAGAACCATCTGCAAATAACCATCATGATCAAAATCTTTGTAAGAATAACTATCCTAAGACTTAACTACTTTCTATCCCCTAGGGTCATATCCCTAGCTCTGATACCAAGTTGTCACGCCCCGGTTTTCCATACAAAGGAAAACTATCCAACTCGGGGGTGAGAAGGTAGAAGTTATGAGTTTGAATTGACTTGATAAAATATCACCATTTATTTTTTTAAAAAAAACTTTTAATGGTGAAAGCTACGCTACTGAAAAGGTAGTCTTGAGGAGAGACCTACCATATGTCAACTGGTATCGAGCAACAGATATTACCATAACTAACAAAACTAACCAACAATCCCAACCAGAAAGGAAAATCCAAACATGTCCATACTAATTCCCAATTACACCAAATGTTGAAGAATATAAAGACGACTAGCTACTAACGAGAAATCTGATCACTGCTGCTCCAAGACCACGCCTGCTTTTAACCACCGTCTACTGCTGACCTGAAACTGGATCTGCCCGTGGGAATGGGCAGCCTCCATGAGAATGGGAGATTAGTCGTGTGAAAAACGACTAGTAAGGCTACTAATACTAAGCTACTACTCCAGTATCCTATTTAATGTGACTAAGCATGCATTCAATTATAATACTCCCATAATTTCAAAATAAATAAACAAGCTCTATCTATAAATTGCACATTCATGAAATCATTAAGTTCTGCAGGAAAGATGTACATGCAAGTAAATTAGTTATTTGTGAACCGTCGGTTTTCTACCAGTTCCGACAACAGAAACCTACTGGACACAAGTTACCTTGGATCCTCCAGTAGAAAAGTTTACCCAAATGGCCAATAGGGGTTTCCCGTCTCTCACGGAGGAGCTCTACCGCCCAACTTACTTTTTCGAGGTCGTACCTCAAGAGTGGACTACTAGGCCAAGGCTCTCAAGCCCCCTGGCTTTACCGCCTGTCCAACCCCGTGACCCTACCTACTTTATTCAGATTGTGCACGAGTAATGGTTCACCTTCCACTCGTGCATACGGGTCTCCCTACACACTTCCCTCTAGGAAGCAACAATGTCACATCTCAGTCAAATGATGATTCAATACTATCCATCCTGCCTCAGTTACCGAGACAGCCGGTATCGTTGCTCATCGGCAACTCAACCAAGTTCATATATAAGTTAACATATCTCAAGCACAATTTATAAGTGATTGTTATATCTATATTCATAGAATGACATGTTCTCAATGTACTATTACCATGCTATCAAATATCTCATTGTTCAAGTTTAAAGCAATTAGACGATAACCATCATCGCATGTAATGATGTGCCCACTCCCCACATGCGATTCAACACATGCATTAGGCACATCATTCCCCATGCAAGCTTCAAAATACTACAAAGCTACACTAAACAGTCTACTATTGTAGATGACATAATAAGAGTAACTTACCTTAGGTAGAGTAGCAAGCTCCTGTACCAGGTGTCCTAATGTCCACACCCGGGTATCCAAGTGCACGACCACCACTAGGAAGCTCCAATGCTAAAAACACATCAAATAAGAAGGCATCACTAACCTAGCAACTAAACGACAATGGGTCGGTAGATTTGGATCGCACAAACGTGATTGATAGAATGAAGGTTCGTAGGGGTCAAATCGGTGCGATACGGTGACTAGACCTATCCTCGACATGGGCAAGTGTGTACAGGGGTTACAAGCTAACCCACCAGATTTTCCATTCTAAAGTATTAAAAAAAATAGGGTCTATGGAGGAAATCCAGGTCACCCTCGGTAGGGGACCGGTGCTGGGTTGATAACACGGGGACCCGTGTAATCATACGGCCCAAAATCAAATTCTATAGGATAAATATAGACTCAGGGTATTAGCCCCGAGCCATCAGGTCCGTCTTGGAAAAATAATTCTAATGCCGCCAATTTCGCCCAAATCTGAATTCGGACGAAGAAATAACGGTCGAACCACGGAAGCCGACTAGTTCGGTTCCATGGCCATAAACAGGAGTTTAAAAGTGGTTTGTACAGGATGAAACCCAGATTATCAGGTAGCATTTTTCAAGCCGGTTCCAATGCCGCCAGTTTCGCGGCATTTCGACGTCGGACGAAGAATCTATGCCCAAACCAAGATCTATAGTTCAATAGTGGTTCAAAATTTAAACCGGGTTCAAGGGCTGGTCTAACCTAACTTAAAAGAACAATACCCGAAATTCCCTCTATGTCCCTTTTCTTCTCCACCCAACCAACGAACCAGAGGTTGGGTTCCCATGAAACCTATGGGCCAACCTCTCAACTCCGACCAACTCCGGCAACTCGGGAGGGTTCGTACGGCTTGCTAAGCACCACTCAGGTCTTCGGGGCCCATCGATGGCCACCACATGATCCGTACCCGACTCATGAAAAAGGGAGAGAAGCCATGGCTGCGGGTTGCTCGGCTCGGCTTGGACGCTTGGGTTGGGTTGGGGATGATTGGTCGGATCCCGACCGGTGAGGGTGTGGCCGGTGGTGGTGTCAAGAAGGAGAGGAGCGGAGGAGGAGAAGAGAGAGGGGGAGGAAGAACCTGGGAGAAAGGAGAGGAATCCGGTGCCGATGCTCCAACAACGGTGAGACCTCCACTCCGGCTGTTCTCGAGCGGCACGAACACGCGAGAAGAGGAGAAGAATGACGGCTAGGAGAAGGCTAGGTTCTCTCATGCAAGGCTTTATAAAGAGAGGAGGGATGAAACCCTCAACAAAATGACACCGTCCGATAATAATCGGATGACCCTCATCTCATCAGAATGATCCAAGGGAGATGGAAAAGCTCAGCTGCGTGTAGAGGTTGTTGTAGGAAGTCGGGTCGGGTCTAATACCACCTACAAAACCCAACTACAAACATCCGAAAAGCTGTTCCCTTCTACTCACAAACAGGAAAAGCTCTAAACTTCTCATTCGGACTCCGATCCGCGGGTGTGAGTAGTCCCCGGAGAAGGATTCGACGAGCCGAACGCAACCGTGCTAGTCTCGTCTCCATCCGACTATTCTATCAAGTGCAGTTATATAAAGGGTAAAAATTACTAAACCGTTAATAACCTTTTTCTAAGACCTCGAAATAAAATAATCAAATAAAAAAAAATTCCACTACAGCCGTCTCGGCGAGACGACTCCATTGGTACAGGTTTTGTCAAATTCTGACGCCCTTAAATAGATTGATTTCAATATATTTAAAACTATTCACATAAACCCCAAACGGGTGTGCAAAATCTCCTGTTGCGAAAACCCCGCAACCCTGGTCACAACAGTACCAGCATATGACATTGCTACTCATATTACCAACTTTCTTATCAAATGATGATAATCACGCATAAAAATTATTAATCCAAAGTACCCCAAAATATCCGGGCATTACATCTCTCGCCTACCCTTGTTCCAAATATTCATTTTAATCTTTTCAGTACCTGCATACTTTATTTTACCAACTTTCTCGGCCATAAGTGCACTGGATTAATCTATTTTTGCAGATGAAGGTTGAGGTTTCAAATCAGTATTCATAGCCTTTTTACCGTGCATGTATAAGCTTGTAGGTCGGGCTGCTGCGAGTGGGATTAAGGTCTGTCCGCTGGCTGTTGAGCCTTCATCTCAGGATCTTCATCTCTTTCAAGGTTCTTTTTGTTTTTTTGATGGACTTGAAGGCTCTGGTTGAGGTTAGGCATAACATCCAAATATTTAATTGATGAGATGGCATCACAATCTACTAGCATGCATCACTTGCAAGTCCGAAAGATCTCAAGAGATCTCAGCCGTTAATCCCTTTCTGACCTTGAGGCCTTAGATCATCATCCATGTTAGTGATAGTGTATAGTGTTGAGATACACATACCCGTAGATAGCCTGTATAGGATACCCTTTGTTCTTTTCTTGTATCTTTCATATATATTTGGCCCTTGGCCTAATGAGATGGTTTAATCCATTCTCCCAAAACCCTAGCCTCTCTCTCTCTCTCTCTCTCTCTCTCTCTCTCTCTCTCTCTCTTTCTCTCTCTCTCTCTCTCTCTCTCCATCCCTCTCCATCCTCTCCATGCTAGGGAATGTTTGTCACATGGTATCAGATCGAGCGCATGATCCCGAGGTTCTCCAACGAGATCTGACCCTCCGACGAGATCCGCAGATCCCCGGCTCAGATCCGGCCTCGATGTAGCGCAGCCCTTCCCGGTCCGGCGGCTCCTTTCCCGGCCACAGCCCCAGATCCGGCCGATCCGGCTCAGATCTGCCCCAAATCTGGTCGTCGGTTCCTTTCCCGGCCACAGCCTCAGATCCAGTCGATCCGGATCAGATCTGCCCCAGATCCGGCACAGATCTGATCTCCCTCGTCGGACTGCCTCGGATCCGTCTCCACCTCTCCCTCGCTGGACTGCCTTAGATCGCAAATCTGATCTCCCTCGCCGAACTGCCTCAGATTGCAGATCTGATCCCCCCTCTGAGCTCTCTTCCCGACGAGGTCCGACGAGCGCCAGATCGCAGATATGATCCCCCTCTACTCTCTTCCTCGCCGGACTGCCAATCCCCCTCTGAGCTCTCTTCCCGACGAGGTCCGACGACTCATCAGATCCTTACCGACCCCCCTCCAGTCTCCGGAAGCCTCGACGAGCTCGGATCTGCAGTCATCCGTGCGGCCTCCTTCCAGATCGGATCTGCAGTCATCCGCAAGGCCTCCATCCAGATCTGGTATCAGATCGAAGGGCTTCATCAGCCTACCCCTCCTCAGCTCCGTGCGATCTGCCCACCTCTCTCCTTGTTGAGGATTTGTAACATAAGATCTGTCTCGAGCACTCCAATGATCTACTTCTCAAGTCACTAGATCCGGCCGGATCTAGTTCCTCTCCGGCAAGCAGTCTGAGAGCCTCGATCGTACCGAGAGGCCATCCAATCCCCTTAGTGGCGGCAAGCTATGAGCGAGGAATTTCAGGAATTTGAGCAGACTCAGACTTGGGATATTGTCCCCCTTCCTGTTGGCGTTGAGCCTGTCAGTTGTCGGTGGGTCTACAAGGTCAAGCGGCGACCTGATGGTTCCATCGAGCGGCACAAGGCTCAGTTGGTGGCCCGTGGCTTCACTCAGGCATACGGAATCGACTACGAGGAGACTTTTGCACCAGTAGCTCAGATGACATCCGTTCGTGCACTCCTGGCAGTTGCAGCAGTTCACCGATGGTCTCTTCTCTAGATGGACGTGAAGAATGTCTTTCTCCATGGTGATCTTTCAGAGGTCGTCTATATGCAGCCACCCCCTGGTTTGCATACTCCTCCCCAGCATGTTTGTCGCCTCCGTCGAGCCATCTACGGGCTCAAGCAAGCCTCTCGAGCTTGGTTTGAGTGTTTCCGACGAGCCGTCACCGAGATCGGCTACATTGAGAGCTCGCAGGACCACTCGCTTTTTGTGCGGCCATCTCCTCAGGGCAGGGCAATTCTCCTATTATATCTCGACGACATGATCATCACAGGTGATGACTCCGCTGCCATCACTTCCCTTCAGCAGCATCTTCGGCGCTGGTTCCAGATGAAGGATTTAGGTCATCTTCGCTACTTCCTTGGGCTAGAGATCGCCCACAGTGAGCGAGGGATTCTGTTATCCCAGCAGAAATACACAGCTGACATCCTTAGCCGAGCTGCCCTTTCCGATGATCGCTCTGTTGTCACCCCTCTCGAGCTTCACTGAAGATTCGTCCCACCAATGGTGAGCCTCTCTCAGATCCTACTCGGTACCAACAGATCGTTGGTCAGTTGGTTTACCTCTGCATCACTAGGCCCGATATTGCTCACGCTGTCAGCATCATCAGTCAGTTTGTCGAAGCTCCTCGCTCTACTCACTATGCTGCCCTTCTTCGGCTTCTCCGTTATCTCCGAGGCACTATCACCTGGTCGCTCTTCCTATCATCGACTTTTTCTCTGGTTCTACGTGCCTACTCGGATGCTGACTAGGCTGGTGATCCGACCACTCGTCGATCGACTACCGGCTATTGCCTATTTCTTGGAGATTCTCTTATCTCATGGCGCAGCAAGAAGCAAAGCGTTGTCTCTCTCTCCAGTACTGAAGCAGAGTTTCGAGCCATGACCTCTACTACCAAAGAGATCGTTCACTTGCGACGACTTCTTGGAGATCTAGGAGTTGAGATCTCTGAACCTACAGCCCTTCACTGTGACAATCGGAGTGCAATACAGATTGTCACCAACCCGATCTTCCACGAGAGGACGAAGCACATCGAGCTCGATTGCTACTACTCTCGCCAGGAGTATGAGGCCGGGACCATCTCTCTCCCCTTTGTTTCCTCTGGAGAACAGATTGCTGACTTCTTCACGAAGTCACACCCTGCTCCACATTTTCAGTTTCTGCTTAGCAAACTCATGGTGCATGATCCACCTTGAGTTTGAGGGGGGCTGTTAGTGATAGTGTATAGTGTTGAGATACACATACCCGTAGATAGCCTGTATAGGATACCCTTTGTTCTTTTCTTGTATCTTTCATATATATTTGGCCCTTGGCCTAATGAGATGGTTTAATCCATTCTCCCAAAACCCTAGCCTCTCTCTCTCTCTCCCTCTCTATCCTCTCCATGCTAGGGAACGTTTGTCACAATCCATGTCTGGTCCATTAAGGTACAACAAAATCTTTAAGGCCCAATTTAAGCAGGTAAAATCAGAAGAATTTTATGCTTTAATTTAATCATATCTATATATAGAGTGTAGACAACTATTGTTGATTAAATAAATGCTGAATAAACTTTATCATGACTTACGTGATGCACGTTTATACTCTATATATTATGAATATTATCTTGAGCATCAAAAGATTAAAAGTAATTAGTATGATCAATCATTGCCTAACCGGTCTTGATTGTCCTCACAACGCCCACTATGGGTACGTGGGTCTTTCAGACTGGTTATTCAGTGGTTGAATCATATTAATACCATAAAATCTTCTTGATGCAGAAAAGAATATTGTAAGATGTCGCACATGCAAACATAGATGTATAAATTCATACTATTAATTATGCCGTAACTCGCATTCTTTTTGAAATGCAGAATATAGAAAATGACATCAAAATCTTTCTTTGCTGAGTGGGTTAAGGAAGAGAGGCTTAACAGCAACAACTATGATGATTGGGTTAGGATTATTCGCATATTCTTAGATGATGAGGATGCGTTATACACTGTAGACACGACGATGACTCGTCCCGACACTGAGAGTACCACTGATGCAGCCAAATCTGCACATGAGGCTTTCTTTGCATGAAGAACTCATACCCATTTATGAAAGCCATGCAACCGCAAAAGAGTTGTGGGATGCACTTGCAAATGCTTTTGCAGGCAAGTCGGATGCGAAAATAGGTGCCATGGAGATGCAGCTCCAAGCTTATCGCATGTCGATAGGGTGTTCCATCTGGGATCATATTAGAAAGATGGAGCAGATGATCACAAATTTGGAAAATTCTGGGAGTGCTCTATAAGAAAATCAAAAGATTATTGCAATGTTTACATCCCTTCCTTCATTATGGGATACCCTGAAAAAGATTTTGAACCATAACGAGTCTATCAAGCCTTTCAGAGATCTGTGTCGTCATCTAGAACATGAAGTAGAGACCAATGCAATCTTGCCAAAGGTTGGAGTTGTGCAAGTGGCTGAAACTCAAAAGGAGAGGAACCCTAAGAACCACTTCAAGTTCAGAAAGCCTTTTCAAAAAGGCAAGAAGGGAGGCCCGAAGAGTGCATCACAGGGAAATGTGATCAAACCCAAGAAAAACTTCAAAGGGAAGAAAACTTTTCGCCCTGGCATCAAATGCTTCTCATGTGAAAAACCGGGTCATTTTCGTAACCAATGCCCTAATAGGAAACCAGCTGCCCAGATTATCCCTAACTAATTATCTCCTTCTTTTAGTTTGGTTTGTTCTGAGGTTTTTATTGTTGATTCCCCATCGTTTGAATGGATTGTAGACTCAAGAGCAACCAAACATATTGCAAGGGACCGCACAGGGTTCGTAGAATTCCATCCTGTTACTGTAGGAAGCTATAAGCTGTATATGGGAAACAATTCGTCCGAAGATGTGCTAGGAGTTGGCGTCAACCACCTTCAGACACGTGTAGGATGGATGTTGGTACTTGATGACATGCTTTATGGTCCTGGGATGAGAAGAAATCCTATTTCTATTCCTTACTTAGTTAGGAATTCTTTTGATGTAAGGTTCTATAATTCCAGAGTTTCTCTGAGAAAGAATGATGTTTTCATTGCTTGAAATCTAGTTGAAAACCTTTTTATACTTGATATAATGTAATCATCCTCATTATCTTTATCCTCCACCACATTTGTCTCTACTGATAATTTTGTGCTTTATGATTCCATGAAATGGCATACAAGACTAGGACATATTGGAAAGGATAGAATGATAATATTGGCTAAAGAAGGTCTTCTAGGTTCATTGACTAGAGTAGATCTCTCGACTTGTGAGTATTGCATATCTGACAAGGCCACTAGAAAATATTTTCCTAAGACAAACCATTCTCAAGGTCTGTTATACATCATTCACACAGATATTTGTGGACCTATGAATGTGCGTGCTAGAAATGGATGTCATTATTTTATCACATTCATTGATGACTTTTCTCGATTTGATCACATCTACTTCACCTCTCATAAATCAGAGGCACTTGATTGTTTCCAAAAGTATAAAAATAAAGTTGAAAATCAACATAAGAGTAATATTAAAGTGTTAAGATCAGATAGAGGGGGCAAGTATAAGTCAGAGACATTTAGATTGTTTTGTGAAAATACTGGCATCCTTAGGCAATTAACAATGGCCTACACATCACAACAAAACGATGTAGCTGATAGGAGAAATATGACTCTTCTTGACATGGTGAGATCAATGATGGCTCATGCAAACCTTCCATCAACCTTTTGGGGTGATGCACTTCTGACAGCCGCCTACATTCTGAATAAAGTCCCATCCAAGTCAGTACATAAAACTCCGTATGAATTTTGGCATGGTAGGAAACCCTCCCTCAGTGATATGAGACATTGGGGATCCTTAGGACACTCATTAATTCCTATCCCTAACTGGATAAACGAACAATTGAAAGCATATTCATTCGTTATCCAGCACAGTCAAAGGGTTATGTTATTCTTCTCGTTGGACGTGAAGGCTCGGAAGAAATTGAATCTCGCGATATTACTTTTATTGAAGATAAGTACCCTAGAAGGAAATGACCTAGGATCGATACTGAGTTGTTTGAGATTTCTCAAGAGAGTGGGAGCTTACCTATTCCTGATACCAAGATAGAAACTCCCAACGAGGTAAGTGGGGGTATTTCAGATCTTGAGCCTCGAAGAAGCTCGCGTGGTAGAATTCGTTAAAGATATTTTAAGATTGAAGATGAATCATTCTCATGCATTATTATGGATGAGGATGAACCCGGGTCTCACTAGGAAGCCATGTTGTCCCCCAACTTTGCAAATTGGATTGTTGCCATGAACGAGGAAATTGAATATATGAAGAAAAACCAAGTTTGGAAATTGGTAAATTTACCACAAAATCGCAAAGCCACTGGAAATAAATGGGTCCTTAAAATTAAAAGAAAAGCAGATGGCTCTGTGGATAAATATAAAGCCCATTTAGTTGCTGAAGGATTCACTCAGGTCGAGGGGGTTGATTACGAGGAGACTTTTTCTCTTGTAGCTAGATTCTCTTCGATTCGTATGATTATGTGAATGATAGCATGCATGGACTTAGAGTTACACTAGATGGAGTTAAGACTGCTTTCTTAAACGATGATTTAGAGGAAGAAATTTATATGCAACAACCAGTCGGTTATCTTGATAAGAGTCAACCGATGAAAGTTTGCAAACTCTTGAAATCTATTTATGGGCTGAAACAATCCTCTAGACAATGGTATATAAAGTTCCATTTATCCATTACGTTTTTTGGTTTTCTTATGAGTGAAGAAGACCATTGTGTTTACGTAAAGCGGTCCGGAAATTTTTTCATAATCTTGTCTTTGTATGTTGATATTCTTTTGGCTAGTAATGACATGAACATGTTATTATCTATAAAAGATTGGTTGTCTTCAAATTTTGAGATGAAGGACCTTGGTGAAGCAAATTTTATTCTGGGGGTGAAGATCAATAGAGATCGTTCTAGAAGATTCCTATGCTTTCTCAGAATTCATATATTCAAAAGGTTTTAGAACGGTTTTGCATGCAAAATTCTAAACCAGTAGAAACTCACATCGATAAGAATGCTAAATTAAGAAAATCCATGTGTCCTTAGTCAGATGTTGAGAAAGCAGCTATGATTACTGTGTCGTACGCTAATGCCGTTGGAAGCCTAATATACACGATGTTGTGCACTAGACCCGATCTATGTTATACAATAGAACTTGTCAGTTGTTTTCAGAGTAATCCTGGCCCATCTCATTGGCATGCCGTGAAGTAAATTTTTTGATACCTTCGAGGCACGAAGGATTTGAAGTTGTATTACCGAGGCACTAATCTGAAAGTTCAGGCATTCACAGATGCAGCTTGGGGAGATGACCTCGATGAGGGGAAGTCAACTTCTGGTTTTATATTCTTGCTGGATAGAGGTGTTTTTTCATGGTCCAGTAAGAAACAAACATCTACAACGCTTTCCTCTATGGAAGCAGAGTATATTGCGTGATGTGTAGCTGCACAGGAAGCTGTTTGGGTCATGAGATTTCTAAGAGGATTGGGCTTTGTCCCACACATGAATGACCCCCTTATTCTTAGAGTTGACAACACATCTACGATTGACTTGGCGAAAGATCCAAAGCACCACTATAAATCAAAACATATATAACTCAAGTATCATTATGTTCAAGATCAGATCAAAGATAAGAATATTGTCCTTAGTTACATTCCCACCAGAGAAGTGGTGTAAGATCCTATGACCAAATCCATTGCGAATGACTTGTTCGAGTCACATGTTAGACTCATGGGTTTGACCAGTGCTACGAGCGAGTAGGTTCAGGATGTCTTCATCTACGTGGGAGTATTCCTTTATTTGTCAGTTCGACATATGGATAATTTTTTTTGGGGAGGGGGATATGGACAATATTTCTTTTGCAATTATAATAATAAAATCATCATGGGTTGTCAATTTTTTTATGCCATGTCTCTTAATATATTATTTTTGTAAAACATCTTTGCATCATATGGATTATTGCATGTGTGACACTAGTTTTATCTAGAAATCAGTATTCTTGAGAAGATGATCATATTGATAGTCAAATCATTACAATAATCATGTTTTGTATCATCAGCAGGCCTTTAGTCCACTCGCACAGGCTATTCACTTTTTTATTGGAGACACCAGAAAGTGAAGAGTTATAAGAGTTTATGTAACAACATTCATAAATTACTCTAGAATGGAGATGAGATAGTACATCCCATTGCACTATGGTGTGAGTTTCATAAGGTCATGCAACATATCTCATCCTTCAGATCTGAGGGGTGTTTATTTCACATACCTATAATTTTGGAGATGAAAAACATATGTTGGCATATTAGCTAGCAAATATTATTATGGCCTGAATCATTAAGCCTGGCAGATGTTAATTGATAGTTTTTCAGTTGGCTAGCGTATAGTAGACCCGATGATCACTGATAGTCAATTAGTTGCTCTACTTTACGGCGTTGGTGAGAAACCACGTGCTAGGAGTGCAGTTACACTCTATCTTGGACCTTACTATCTACTAATGCCTGATCTGATCTGATCTGTGCAATCGTGCGAGTCGCCAGTCATGTAGGTGACTCTTGTGCCCTAAGCTACCCTTCTTTGCGTATATGAGGACTAGATTGAGTGTCGCTACTTTAGTGTATCATTGCAATGATCATGCGTGATTTGGCCGGATGCACGCACTGCTAGGAAAGCGGCTTAAGCTTAGTCGAAATCTGAACTATTTACTTGCATGGAAAAGTTCCTTGACAACAACACCAGATTTCTAGAACCATGATTTACATATTTATATTGCTTATCAACAGGCGCCATCAAAAAGATTTTTTTTAAAAAAAAATATTCTTGAAAATAAAATTTTTGTTCTTGTTTAAAAGGATTTGTTTTAAAAAGAACTGTTGAGTTTTAATTCTTTTTGATAAGTTGAATAAGTGCGTATAGATTGGGATCATGACTTTAGATCTAAAGTCATACATTCCGATGTGGTCATGCGAACTAGGGCAGGTAATTTTTTTTGGAAAAGCTTGGGTTGTGATGCACCACATTGATGACAGGTTCTGCATTCACACCTGAAAGAGACAGAGCGGTCTCAGATGGTCCCACTCCACCGATCCTATATTCTCCAATGGACTTTTATAAATATCTTGGTTCTTGAAAGTATACTAACATCATCACAATTGTGACGAGTGGGAGATGTTGATTGAGTTGTTATTCAAATCAACCAAATGGCACAATTGGATAAGAACTCCAACCGATGTTTGTGATCACTTGGATTGGTTTAGATTTTTATCTAAACTCAACCAACTAATGCTTATCTATCAATTGGAACGTCTATAAATATGCTACATCACCAAGAGAAAGATATACAGAAAATAGAGGAGCCAGGGTCATCATCTGCCGAGGGATCGTGTGGGGTGGAAGAAGTATTCATCCCTCTCGTAGGAGTGAATCGGACCATCGAACATCGGCTCTGTCTAGTCTTCTTCCCACGTCCAAGAGCCTGTAGAGATCGCTGCAGATCAAACACTTCTGTGGATCATCGTTGACGGGCATTCAGTAGATCAATCCAAATCGACAACCTTCATGGTATCCTTCATGAAGCTTCCTCTTGGCGATCTCAAGCTTCGCCCGTAACAAGAATTCATCAGACTGATTTGAAACCTGTGAAAGAAACGAAGACAATATCATGAGATCGAGAACATGAAGTCTACTCTGTTGAGATGTTTCAGCAACTGCAGTAGTAGTTACCTCTTGTGCAGAAGATGTTGAGGCTCTTCTACATTTTTTCGGCGGCATTGGATGGCCTCCGGATTTGATACATTTTTCGACAAGGTGGAGTTGACCGCCGATTACTCCGCCGCAAAAAAACCATTCTGTTGTAGTGAGAAGTTCTTTGTATCATCGTAGCTCTTTTGCTAAGGACAAATCAGAAGATCCGCTTTTCATATTTTATTGGAGATTTAATCAAATATGAAAGATATTGATATCTTTTCATCTCCCCTACTATTCTTCGGTTTTCTCCAACATCTCAAGGAGATGATTTGTTGTTGATGTATATACTGCATGCCGCCTTTGAGCAACCCCGTCATTGTCTCTCATAACCATTTCTTTTATACTAATCTAATGCATTTAAATTCATGTGTGTAGTATGATATTAAGAGTTTCATCAGAAAATAATGTTGCTTCATGTAGAAGTCATTTTTACTAACCTTGGCCCAGGTAATTAGGAATGGTTGTAAAAGATGGTACTGTTCCAATAACTGAGTGTTATCCATTGAAATGGGCCTAAACTCTTCCCGGACCTAGTTGAGGCCGATCTGCTAGAGCAGAGTAGCCAATATTCAAACTATATTTTAAGGCCAGCGCTCAAGCTATACCTACAAGTCCACAGTCAGAATCAACACAACTTCTATAATACATACAGATCTACCCACTCGTCCTTTAGGTTTGAGATGATGTGGACATTGCAGAAGGGATTCTCGGAGCTCCTAGCAGGATGGTGGGAGAAACCTGAGACCTTGCCGAACTCTGCTCTGAACATGTTTAAAAAGTTGAGGTTCGTGAAGAAGAAGCTTCAAGCATGGAGCAAAGAACACTTTGGGAACATTTTGAAACAAAAGACCTCTCTTCTAGCAGTCCCTAGAAGTAAGTGAGGATACCTCTACAGTGCTAGGGTAGGTCCTCAAAAGGAGGAGGTAATGTGGCGCCAGAGATCAAGAGAGCAGGGGGTGCAACTCGGAGACTCGAACTCAACCTACTTTCATCGAGTCGTAAATCGGAGGAGGAGGAATCACATAGCCTCCCTCCACCCCGGGACCTCTTCCTTTTTTAAGGGGTGCTTCCGTTGCAACGGCGACCCGTGCATGAAAGTTGATTGGGAGTCCCTGGACATCCCACGCTTGGGACGAGGGGCGATTAAGTTAGGGGCTTTATTTTTAAGGGGGGATGTGTGAGCTGTCCCTGCCAAACAAACCCTTTAAGCAAAAGGAGATTGAAATGCTATGGACGAAAATATCTTCCACAGTATTTTAAATTTTCTTCTTCATGCCACCGAACCAACTGAACACCAAACCTCCGAACCACCTCGCCGCCGCCGGTGGTGCTCGCCACCGCTGAATCTAAACCACCGAACCTAACCTAACCCACTGAACCGAACCTAAACTACCAAACCAAACCACCTCGCTGTCACCGGAGTTGCTCGCCGCCGCCGCCGCCGCCGAACCGAACCTAAACCTAACCCTAAACCCAAGATCTATGGGCCATGGGATGAACCTTAGACCTTGGATTTCTTGACCTAAAACCGAATGGTTGAAGTCGTCGGGGTTGAGGTCGTCAGAGTCGAGCTCGAGGTCACCGGGGTCGAGGTAGGGGTCGCCGGAGTCGAGATCAAGGTCGTCGGGTCGAGGTCGGGGTCGCCGGGGTCGAGGTTGCCGGAGTCGAGCCGCTGTTGTCCCGTCGTCGCCGCTACTCTCGCTGTAGCCCCTCGCGCCGCTGCTCTCGCCACCACCGCTCGCGTGCTCAAGAGAGATGAAAGAAGAAGATGGGCATTTTTGCATTTCTGAAAATTTTCGGGGACCTATTGCTAATTGAAATGTTGAGGTGTCTTGCGCCTTCCAAATTTGTTTGGTCAAGGACTGATCACCCATTAACCCGATTTTTTATTTTTTGGTACATGACATCATATCTTTATGTCCTCGTTAACCAAGGCACTATTTGTTTTTTGGGGGGGGGACTCATTCAATTTCTCAATTCAGATTTGATTATTAGACTTATTTGGATAAGGTTTTTGTTTTAGTTTTTTGGTTGAAAATTTTGGATGGTGTTGTGTTGATTTTTTGGGAAGATATCGTCTGATTTTTTTACCGGGTTGTTTTCTTTTTTACCAAACATTTCATCCTTGATTTTTTTTTCAACAAATCCTAAATCTTTGATTTTTTTTTATCACACTCTAGATTTGTAACTGAATTTGTGAAGGTGCTTTTTTTGTTTTTGTTTTTGTTTTCTTGCAAGACCAACACGAAGGATCAACAGTTTGAAAAAAAAAAAAACGGATCCCAATTCCCAATCGAAAAAACCACCAGTATAAAGGATCCCAATTGAAAGAAGAAAAAAACACCTTCACAGGCCTCACAGAGTTGGTCACAAATCTAGGGTTTGATGAAAACAAATCAAAGATCTAAGATTTATTAGAAAAAAAAAATCAAGTGTTTAGTAAAACAGAAACAAACAAGTGAAGAGATTAGATGATATTTGTCCAAAAAATCGACACCACCAAAAAATATTTCCAAAAAAAAAGAAAACTAGGCCCACATAAGTCCAATAATTAGATCTAGGTTGAGAGAGAGAGAGAGAGAAAAGATGATCTTTACCCAACAAAATCCACACCATCATAATTTTTTATCCAAAAAAAATCTCAAAAACACAAACCAATGCGTTGCCTTCCAATCAGATACTAGCACTAGGATTTGTATCACAAATCATGCTCATCACCCGCATGAATGGAGCTCCATTGGTCGCGAAGAATGAATCTAGCACCTGTCTGCTTCGATGCATGGATAACTCCGTCTATATTTAGCTCAACGCATTGGAGCTTCCAACTTTATGGTATGGAACCGATCGATAAGGGCCCCCAAATTAATATGGGTATTCATTCCGAATCTATGATTTAATAGGCACCATTTTGATTAGAACACTCCCACACCTTATCCTCCTTGCTACGGTCGTCTCCCCACTTTCTCTTTCTTCCTCCCTTCTTTTCCTTTTCTCCCCTTCTTAATTCGCCCTCCTTTAAAGACATGTCAATCGCAATCAACCAACATGGCGTGGAATTGTTCGATGGCTATCCAATCGTTCCACTCCATGCCGGTTGGTTATGACCAATGGCAGTGCCGGTCGGTTGCCTTCGACGTGGTGGGGAATTATTTGGTGGTTATCCTTCTAACAATTTCATACAATGTCGGTTGATTGGGAATGACATGTCTCTAGTGAAGTAGGATTTCAAAGAGGAAATAGGAGGAGGACTAAAATGGGAGGAGGAATATAAAAGAGGGGAGGAAGGGGTATGAGGGGAGGAGGAGAAAGAAGGGGGAGAAGGAAGTGGAAAGCAGGGAGGAAGGGGAATGAGTTGAGAAGGAGAAGGAAGGGAAGAGGAATTATGGGATGAGGAGGAGAATAAGGGGAGGAGGAAGAGGAAAGAGGGGAGGACGAGGACTGTGCGAAGGAGGAGGAGGAGGGAGGAGAGGAAGGGGGATGAGCGGAGGAGGAAGAGTGAGAAGAAAGAGGAAAGAGGGGAGGAAGAGGAATGATGGGAGGACAAATAAGAAGGGAAGGAGGACTGTCATCGATGGTGGTCGGTTGCAAGGGACAGATGGAGTAGGTGGTGGTTCCCTTATCAATTGGCCTTGGCTCATGCAAGGACGCATCGAACATTTCACGCCAAAGTCCAAGTTTGATTTTTCAAGAGGGCGTTGAACTCATCGACCATAGCCGCATTCCACTCCGGAACCCGGGTAGCCTGAGTAAAGTAGGTGGCCGGGTTCATCAGTCAGGGAGAGGAGGGCAGTGAGCACCTTTGGGATGGGATAACAGATAGTGCCATCAGTCCGGAGGTGAGGTGTGCGAATCCCATCACACAGGCGAGTCGTCATCGGATTTGAGGGCTCCCTTGCAAGCACAGGAGCAGGAGGCGATGGCAAAGCAGAGGAGGTGGTGGGCAGCATCGGGAGTATCCAGAGGCGGGATGGAGAAGGCCGGTTAGTTGAGGACGCCTGGGAGGCAGATGGCACCAGGGATGTGGAGTACTGGCTGGGAGCGGCATCGACCATGAGTGAGGCTGCATGAGGCTCCGTCTCATTAGGGGACCGATGAAGTTGTCCAGCCGCAAGTGTTGATGATGGTGGTGGCCCAAGGATGGGACCTGGAGGTTGCCCGAGCATGGATGCAGAACCTCCCAAAGAAGAGGAATGGACCCTAAGATCTGGCGGGGAGGGTGCATGGTGGAGAACCGGCACATAAGAGGTCTCTGAGGGCACCGAAGTAGCTACAATGAACTTCTAAAAAGGAAAAGTAGATTTGTCAAAAATAACAAGTCGCGAAATATGCACCCGGTTGGAGACCAGATTCAGACATCGATAGCCCTTGTGGCGAGGACTGTAGCCGAGAAAGACACATGTAGTTGACCGAGGCAGTAATTTGTTGGTGACATAGGCTCCCAGGTGAGGGTAACATGCACACCCAAAATGTAACACCTGTGGTGTTAGATTTGAGAATAATAGAAATCCTCAATGGCTAGTTTTGTCTTTTTACAGCCAGACTTTTTCTTTGGGCTTTTTCCCAATAAATGGATCGTAAACCTATGAGATGTTTTACGTTCACATTCTCCGTAACTTCGAGCATGTCACGATGGTGCGTTCCGTGCAACGATCATGTGTATGCGCAGCCAGTTTCGGCAGCCCGGCAGGTAAACCCTAGAAAAACGATAATTGGTCGATAGTTATAGCTGTTTTGTTTTTTACAAGAGATCGGGTGATCGGATCGTAACGAAACAAGATACGTTAGATGAGGCTCTGAGAGAGCCTTCCAATGAGCTTGAGTTAGGGTCGATCCGACACCCAGGTGAATAGTTATTGCTATTTTGAGTTTTGGAGTCTTTTCTTCTTTTCAGGATATCCAAAAGTCAGAAAATTATGTACCAAGCGCTAACGCGTTCGAGTTGACGAGACCTTTCCAACGAATCCTCTCGGGCCCTATTCTGACTTCCGGTTTGATAGTTACGACTTATTATTCTTTTCAGCCCGGTTGATGGATGAATCGCACCCGGATTCCAACCGAGCCCGGTTCAGGGCTCGGGACCGAGCCCGACCAGCCCTAGAGCCTACCTCCCGGTCTCGTAGCATATTTTAAGGTCTCTTGACCTCCCTCCCCATTTATTTAGAATCCGAAATTCGGACGGTAACTATCGGGTAAGATTTCGGGATGACAAATCCATATCTTTTAGCCCTTATCCCAATCTTTCTTATCTTTATCCCCTTAACCAACCCTATCCCCCGTCCCTTCTTATCACAGCCTCCCTCTTTTCTATAAATAGAGAGAGAACGGGAGAGAGAGAGAAGGACGTAGAGAGAGAGAGATCAAACTAGAGAGGGAGAGAACTAGAGAGAGAAAGGAGGGAGAGAAGAAGATAGAGACCAAGGGAGAAGAGAGAGGAGCAGCCGCAGCCCCCTCCGAGTACCTCCCTCGACTCCGGCGAACCACCCAGGTCAGCCCTCCCCCCTTCCCACCTCCTCTCTTCCGTCCGAACAAACCGAACCCGGCCACCACCGACGAGCGCACCTACATCCCCAGGTCAGCCCCTCTCATCCTCTCATCTCCTCTACGACCCCACCCGCGACCGGCGACCCACCTTCCTCCTCCCTTGCCGCGGCCCGCACGGGCGGACACCGCCGCCGCAACCGAGCCCCTCCCGACGATCCCCGGCGCACCACCACCGGCCGCAACCCCATGCGAGTCCCTCCGGCCGAGCCTCGGGCTCCGACGGGCGCTCCGGCCACCTCCCACCGCGCCTCCTCCATAGGGGTGGCGCGGGAGAGGCCGGCCGAGCGCTCGCCGGCGCTCCAGGCCGCCCCTCCCGCCGACCGTCGTCGCACAGAAACCAGCCCGCCGCTGGTTTTTGTGGAGAAGATGATGTTGGGGGCGGGGGCAAATAGGTAATTTCCTGGTTATTAATTAACCCCGGACCCGACCCGACTGCACTGCAACCCGACCCGCTTAAGTGCACAGCAGACCCACAGACCCGGCCCAATAGTAAACCGGTCTGGTTCACCTGAACCAGACCAGTGAACCAGTCGATCTTGGTTCGACTGCCATTTCTCCGTCCGAACTCGGAATTGGACGAAACCAGCGCCATTTCGACCGGCTCAGAAAATACTACCTGTTGTCCATAGTTTATCATAATATTTATACTGTTTAATACCCTGTTTTATCCTTAGACCCGATATTATCGCGGTACCGTGGTTTGACCGTCGTTTCATCGTCCGAACTCGGATTCGGACGAAACTAGCGGCATTGTGCTCAGAATATTGAGTCTCACCTATTAAACCTAGAATATAACCCTAGAACCTCTTCTACCCTAGTGAACCAACCATGCGATCGGTTTCACCGGTTCTACGTGGTTTGACCCGAAACCATCCGACCGAAGTCGGATTCCAGCGAAACTGGAACCATCGGAAAGGGTTCTTCGAGCCCGATTCGATGAGTAGGTTTAGCTTCTGTTTACTTGTTTGGCCTAGTATTGTTTAGGTTCGAGTTCTTCAGTCGCACGGATTTGCGTGCTGTCGACTCAATGTTGGTCCCCTATCGAGGGTGCCCGACTATCCTTGGCATAGAACCCTCGTTGTTGATTCTTTTGTTTTAATCGATAGAGTGTGATGCGGAGCTATGGTTGTTATCAGACTGTGATCGTGGTGATCCAACGGAGGCAGATCAGAGGCAACTAGCCGGAGTCGTGTGTAATCGACAGCCAGGTGACATCTACTACCCTTGCATGGTCTTTAGTAGTGGGAAATGAGAATGACTAAGGGTAGGTGTCCATGACACTACATGCGGGCCCCGCCGGGCATCGCCGCATGTGGTCAAATGGACCCCGCCTTGCATGCGGAGTCGCGAGTCCGACGACACATGCTTAAAATATTAATAAAATAATAATAATGTTTGCTTTTGATTGTATGGACACCGTAATTAGGATTCCCTTAAATTAAATGATAAATTGAATAACTAATAATTATCGGGACTCACCCTCCTGAGAGGAGTATGGCAACCCTAGCACACGGGTCACTGGGATGAGTGTTTTACTTTATTGATTTATTATGTTGCATGGGTTGCGAGAGCAGTACGGAACCAGGGGTAAATTGTTGGAAATTGATAAACGTTAAATAGACTTTTTGTAGCTTCATTGTATATGTTGAAAGATGTTATATGTGAATCTACCTGGTTAAAAGGTAGGGACCCCGTGCGCGCAAGGGCCGTGAACCACCCTGCGCGTACAGCCGAAGTTAAGTAGGTTAGGGGTCACGGGCAAGGGTTGTGGTAAAGCCAATAGGTGGTGCCCTCGAGTAGGGATTGGCCTAGCAACCCTGTCCCGGGGAGTTGAAGTCCCCATAGTAAAGCAAGTTGGGTGGTAGAGCTCCACCGTGAAAGACGGGAAACCCCTTATGATCATCTGGGTGACTAGTGCATGGTGTTGGTGGATGCACGGCGAGAGAGTTGGCCCTCTACATCGAAATAAAAGGCCCTATAGTAATGCCCGACCGGGGGCAGGATGAACAAAATATCTGGGGTTCACATTTTGATAGAGTGTGTTTTATCTGTATATGAATTTAGAATTGTATGACTGTTCACATGATGATCTCGTGACTTTAGATGAACGTCTTATTTAAATTGTTATTTAATACTGTAGAACATTGAATGGACTTATGTTAGATAACCTAGTGAAAGTAGGAATTGCATGTGAATATAGATTACTGATAAGTTTAGGTATCATTTTGCAAACATTGATCATACTAGAACTGCTAGATTATATCTTAATTTATTACGATTGGTCGTCTCATATTATTAAAGACTATTAGGATGTCACTAGCCATTAATTTGGCTAATCTCCTAATTTCCTATTGGGGGCTACTCTTTCCCACGAGTAGGCTCAGTTGCAGGTCCGGAGGCTCAGGAGTAGCAGTAGGAGTCCAGAGGCGGAGTTAGAGTTGCAGTGTTACCTTTCTGCTTAGTACGTCAATCTTGTAGTCTTTTCTCTTCAGACATTGTAATTGTATTGGAATAAGAGTTCTTATTAGTTAGTTAGTATTCTATGGTTGTAGTTGCAATGGTTCCAGCTGAATTCTTTTGGGTAGGCTTCTCCTCAAGGCCCTAAGCCTAGGATAGATCATGATGAAAATATAAGTGCATATAAATGACTAAATTGATTAACCCTGTAGATAGGAACCCTATACTGGTGCACCTGAGTGTTAGGACGTGGATGAGAACACTTGGCTAGCCGTAGGAGGCTTGAGTCTCGTGATCCCTCAGATAGACTCCTGTCAGTATGTAGTGGCACCGACAGGTCACTCATACTGAGAGGATATGACTTTTGAAGGTTGAGCTTGACTAGATAATATCTTCTCTCTGTTGATAATTTCTCTTTCTTTGCTTTTTAATAAAAATGGTTTTTTTTAAAAATTAAATTTAAAAGATTTCCCTCTTGTTTCTCCCTCCTCCTTGTTTTTCATATTAGAAAGCGTAGAAGAAGGCCTGTGAGAACCCAAATTGGTGTAATCAATTGACCAGATCCAAAATCCCATCCTTTTCTCACCTCACACCCCAGGGATCGGTCTTCAGATTTCTGGGGCGTGACACAAAAACCCGAAGGTCGGTGTAGACTGGTTGTCTACCAAAGAATTTGGAGAAGGGAGAATGCCAATGGAGGGTGGGCGTAGGGAGACGGTTAATGAGGTAGACGGCTGTCAACACGGCTTCTGCCCATAGACTGAGAGGCATACTACTAGTAAGAAGAAGGGTACGAACCATCTCGGAGATATGATGGTGCTTACATTCAGCAAGCCCGTTTTGTTGTGGAGTGTGAGGGCAAGAAAGCCAATGATGAATCCCATGACTGTGGCACAAGGCAGAGAAGGATTTGTTGACAAACTCAGTGCCACCGTCACTTTGAAAGTTCTTGAGCACACAACCAAATTGGGTTTGAATAGTGGCTAAGAAATGCTTAAAGTGCATAAACACTTCATATTTTTGGTGCATAGAGAAAATCCAGCTGTAGCGCGTAAAATCATCGGTAAACAAAAGGTAATATTTGAACCCAGAGACTGAAATAACAGGAGCCTGCCATACATCAGAATGCACTAGATCAAAGGATGACAACATTTAAAGAAGGGGGAACCAAGGCGTAGGGACATGTTACCGGTCTGAGTAATGGGGAGCTGAGTACCATTTCCAAGGAGAACGGAGTCAGAGCCATTGTTCGGGGTACGATTCTGAAGTGGACAAGCATCACCAGTCATATGATGAGTGGCGCCTGAATCCGGGTACCGATTTGGGTCTTGAACCATAACTGGTTGATATGGAGCCTGTGGAGAAGAGCTGAAAGTGGGGGGGGGGGGGGGGGGGGGGGGGGAGGGGGCTGGCTAACATGGAGGCCTGCGGATGCCGATTGCAGAGAGTCCACTGATGCACAAGTGCACCATCGGGGACACTGATGGGCGATGAGATGACCAATGGCGGAGAGAGAGTCAGCCAAAGATTTAGCATGCAAGTATGCAACAAATAATCCGATACCATGTGAGGGAGAGCAAACAAAAGCAAATGGTGGATGCATTTGCGATGGATTGTCGGGAGAAATGGTGTGCCAGGCAGTGCCAGATATCACGGAATGCCTCGAGACCCAGGACCAAACCCAACGTTGGTTCAGAGAGGGTGGCCTTGAGAAGCCTTACCAGACACTGATCAGTGCGATACCAAGAGAGGTATTCCGGGTTCGGTGAGGCCGGCTGATTACTAGCCGAGGGACAAAGCAAGAGGTATGGCTGAAGCTCTAGGCCGGCCGTGGCCGGCGCGGAGAACGGCGGCCGCGAGACGACGGGCTCAGGGTCAGGCGGCGGGCGCGAGACGATGGGCTGCGCAGGGCCGGACCTCGAAGGTCTTGAGCAGTCTCCGGATGCGGAGGTTGAGAGCGGCGTAGTGGCAGCGGTCTCCGTCGAAGGTGCGCTCGTAGCAGATGTCGCCGGCCTCAAGGAGCATGCGGGCGGCCTCGACGTGGCCGGCGAGCGTGAGGGCGAGACCAACAGTGCTGCGGGCTCGCGAGATCAGAGAAAAAAAAATTTATTGTTCCCGACCTCCTCGATGTCCCCAATGACGACCGAGGAGGCCGAGGTCGGAGAGGAGGGCGTCGAAACCCTAGACCAAGAGGGTTGGCTCTGATACCATGTTACGAAGAGAAGGGAATAGGTTTGGGGAGAAAAACTCCTTTGTATTATCTCACCAATCTCATTGTCATTACATAAGACTACCTCTTATAGAGAATACACACCATTACGTTACCACAACCAAGGTGGGACTAATAGAATACTAACACACTACATCTAATACTTTTGGCCTATCAAGAAGGGTTTAATTTGAGAGGACCACAACATATAGTTGCCGTCATTGAGTTTGATGGTGACAAGATTGGTAATATGCGGCACTGGAAAGTGAAGACCTTATGTGGACAGTAGAGACGGTGCGGCAAGTGTGGATTGCTCCGAAGCCGAGGAGGCCGAGCTGCTGGAGGAGGATGTCATCGCTCAACAGCACGAGGACAAAAAACCTCTACTCAGAGAGCACCAGCGGAGGAGGAAGAGACCTCAACGCAGGGAAGTACGAGACGCACGAGGAGGGAAGCCTCGACTCGGGTCGGGTCACCGGAGCAATGGCTCAATCAGTGAAAGAAAACAATGTCAGGGAAGGGGATGAGAGGAAGGACCTGGTCTGTCTGATACCATGATAGAGTTTTGGACCTCGATAATTAAATAATGAGAAATGCTACTCAGCTCGAAGGTTTTCCCGATTTTGGCGGCCCGATTGACATGGCAGTGTGCAACTGATGGCTGAAACCCACTAGCGACTAGCGACTTTAAAGTCCTTTACACCATCAGTTGCACGCTGCCACATCAATCGGGCTGAACGAAATCGGAAAAACCTTCGGGCTGAATAACATTGCTCATAAATAATATATTCATCCTCTCTGGGGTATTTTTACACATGATTTACAATCAATGTTTATCACAGAGGATCACAAAGGATCACATGATCACAAGAGATCACAGGGATCACAAGAGATCACAAGAGTTTAACTTTTTGATCACAGGAATGATCAAAAATGGAATAATTACTCTATAAGTTGGAGAGACAGTTCAGATAGCATGGTTTGATTCTTGGGGAAGTTAGTGATAGGTCCCTGACAAAGGATTGAGTTAGCGTTAAGGATGATGAAATATCCCTATATGCACAAAGTCCCTCTCGAAAATGATGCATTTAGAGCAAGTCCCTCTGCTGACGTTTTTCTCCTATAAATGACCAAATTATTCCTTTATTTCTTTTTATTACTATAGCAATTGTTGCACTTTATTATCAAATTGTTGCTCTTGCTATGGTTAAATCACTGTAGCAATTTTTTTTGAGGAGTCTCATTTAAAAAAATTTGCTACAGTAAAATCACTGTAGCAATTGTTGCTCTTTGGTACTAAATTGTTGCCCTTTGTTACAATGATAAAGAGCAACAATTGCTACAGTAAAAACAATTATTGCTTTTTATTACCGAATTGTTGCTATTGCTATAGTGAAATCACTGTAGCTACTACAGTGAAATCACCGTAGTAAATTTTATTGAAATCTCATTTCTAAAGAAAATTGCTACAGTAAAATCACTGTAGTAATTGTTGCTCTCCATGGGATTTCCTTGTACTATTGCATGCAAGGGTACAATGGATATTTTCCAAACCTAAGGACCTAATGTAGTCAGCAATACTTCACTATCTTTTATATTAAAAATTTCTTATGTCAGGGATTAATCACCAATTATCCCCTGATTGTTTCTCATTAAAATGGGCTTCGACCTAATGTGAACCGCCTCGTGGAACATATTCTCATAGCAAACTCGATCTCAACTCGCATGGGTTCAGACACGAGCTAACCCAACTAGTTTCGGCTTGCCTCGTTCGCGTGGTACAATCTCCCTGCAACTGGTGTAGAAAAACTCCTCATTGCACTGAAGTGGAGTTTTCTACAACAATTTTGCTTTTGTTAATAGGTATCAGATAAAAGAAAAGGATAGCGCCGGTATTATGAAATTATCACTTTCAGGTGCCAAGCTGAAAACAACTGCGTATTTCGGCATCACTGGAGTAAAATGCTATTCAGCCCGGAGGTTCGTCCCGATTTCGCCGGCCCGATTGACGTGGCAGCGTACAACTAGTGCTGTTAAAGATTTAAAATCGCTAGTGAGTTTCAGCCACCAGTTGCACGCTGCCATGTCAATCTGGCCAGCAAAATCGGGACAAACCTTCGGGCTGGATAGCATTGCTCTACAGAAGTAGGACTTAAGTTAGATAGGGTGCCAAGCAGAAAGTAGTGGGTGCAGAACAGCAGATAGAACGTGCCTTAGAAATTTCCTAAAATACCCGCATTGCCTGCACCTTGTTCTTTCTTTTCCTCCTCACCCCTGACACCATCATCCCCTTCTCCTTCCTCGCCCCTCCTTGTCGCCCTCCCAGTTCTGACCATGCCCCTCCTCCTCCTTCCTGCATTTTCTATGACGACTAAGAGTAGGGAGGGAGGAGGGGGCAGTGGCAGGGGACAACAAGAAGAAGCGACTGAGGCAGCGAGCAGCAGGCAGTTTGAAAATTTTGAAAATTTTAAATGTTTTTTGGGATGCGAAGAGAGAAGTGTGGAGTTCGGGTAAAATTTTCCCTAATAAACCACGAGAAATGCGATTCAGCCCGAAGGTTTGTCCCGAATTCGGTGGCCCGAAAGATGTGGCAGCGTGCAACTGGTGGCTGAAACCCACTAGCGATTTTAAAATCTTTAACAGCACCAGTTGCACGCTGCCTCGTCTTTCGGGCCAGCAAATTCGGGACAAACCTTCGAGCTGAATAGCATTGCTCATAAAACACATAAAAAAGCAATGATTCCTAAAAGGCTTTCTTTGCTCCTTTCTGTTTTGGCACTCTTTCCCTCCCTAGCCCCTCTATTTTTCACTCGATAGACCCTCAGTCGTTTCATTTGTGGGCAATTAGGAAAGATCAGGTCATCATCCTTCTCTAAACGACTCCCTCACCAAGAAGATGGACGGCATTAGGGGTTGCACCGTCAAAACCCCATCACCGGAAGCCCTATTCCAAAAGCGGCGAAAGTTCTTCAACGACAACAAGAACACAGCCTCACCAAGAACTATACGATTAATCACCGATAACCTCATCATCGTTCCAAGGGCGGGTGTCCTCTTGCTTCTTCGCCTGGTGTGGTTTTTTTTATGTTGTGTTGTGGCTTCGTACCCTTCTCTCCACCGGTGCGGCATGGTGACAGTGCGGCGTGGTGACGATGCAGCAGGGTGTTCCTCTCCCGCTGGAGTGGCGATGGTTTCCCGTGTGGTGACAGTTTTCATAGTTCCCACCGAGTGTCAGCCTTCTGTTTGCTTGCGCCGGCATGTGGCATCTCCTTGGGGTCCCGTAGTGACCTTCAATGAACTACCAAAAAAAATAGCTTCATCGTCGACAGCAATTGATTATGACAGATTTTTTTTTTTTTACTTTTTTTGTGCATGGCCTGATATTCTCCAGAAGTGTAAATTTTGCAACAAACAGAGATCTGGATGCAACACTAGAAGAAGAAAAGAAGAAAAAAAAAAAAAAAAACCGAAGCATAATGTAAAGAGTATCCAGCAAGAGTTTCTACTAGAACCAAGGGTCACAAAAACAAAGTAGCAATACCCCACCAAAACTATCTTAACGAGAAAAATACCAAACCACCACCCCAAACAGTATCTCTAACCCTACAGGACCTGAAGAAACAACAGTTTGTTACACGGCCATCCCCGTCACCTAGCAGTTCCGGGGGTGCTCGACGCTCAGGGGCTGCTGATAGAACGGAACCTGCACAAATCAAAGAGACCTTATCTGAACCCCCAGCATTAGCAGTCAAAAAGGACTAGGCCGAACCATAAGGATATGCCCTTACCTGGAAGACGGCATGCCTGAAATGCTCATAGGGATGCGCATACATCATCGCAGGGCTACTCGGCCATTGCACAAAGACAGCGTCCTCGGATGTCGGTCCGGATCCAAAAGCGCAATAAGTTGGGTTCCTTGGCAACTGGCCCATCTGGGAATAGCCCGCCTCGTACTGCAAGAATGGAGCCTGAAGAACGTTGCAACCCCCCAAGCAAAGATTCGGGCTCGGTATGACCCCTCTAGCATACCTACCAAAGGTTGTAGCAATGTTATCCGCAGACCAACTGCTTACAAGCAACCAGATAACAATAATCATAATAATATGAAATGATAGGAAGATGGAGAGAAGACCGACCCAGTACCTGTCATAGCTCCGATCGTAGTCCGGATCGCTGCGGTCCTTCTCCCTGTCTCTGAAAATGGCAACTCTGGAAGCACCATCTTTCATGCCGGCTCTCTCGATCTCTTCGAGAGTTCGATAACATTCTTGCTCGTCCCCGCTTGAACACGAGCTTCTTCCATCAGCTGAAGGCACAAACGAGGAACCATCAATGTCTGGACCGCCAAAACCGCTGAAGATGCGGGCCCGTGCTCTATCGTACTCCTCCTTCCTCTCTTCCACAGTTCTCAGAGGATTTACACTAGTTCCAAGCTCGAACACATCACTTGGCGATCCTTTGCTCGGCCTTGGACGAATAGCGATCTTAACCCGTTCGCTCATCTCGGTTTCGTGCTGTTTTGCAGGGACGTCTGATAAACAAACGGCTGGAAATCTGCTGTCGGGTGCTCTCCTCGCTATGATACGGCTGCTCAAACCATCTACTACAGTGTTGTCTAGCGCCATGGTCAGTAGACCATAATGCTGAGCAACACGATGCGCAGCACGCCTGAGATATGAAGTAGGGAAAGGTGGGAATTCAAACTGATACTGTTCAGAATTCTGCATAAACCTCTGAATGTCCATCTCCATCCGTAGAACTGCAGTTGAAAAGAAATAATCAGCTAAACTACAGTGGAATGAAAGATGAAATCCAAACATGCTCAGAACTAAAAAGGTAGCATCTGTACTACTATGTACATACATAATAGTTTGTGTCGAGACTTGTCCTTTCCATATTATAGAGCGTTAGTTTAGTGCTAGCTCATGTTAACGTAGGGATTAAACACATTTATATGTTATAATGTGGTTTATCCAACCATTTAGCAATAATCAAGAATAAGAAAAAAAATTAAATTATGTACTTTATCCAACCATTCATCAAATTACAAAGTTGGACTGCCACCATCGTAATGGGGTTCGCCTGTTGAGAAAATTAATTAATAACCTGTCATATTAGGCCATGCATACAATAATGCCGTTCGTATATTCAAGTGTATGATTAGCTAGAACATAAAGCGTCAAGTAACTGACGCTTCACTTTGGTGGAAGGCAAAGAACATTGTAGTACGGCTAGTGCTATCAGATCCATAAGCGGTTTTTGCCTAAGCAACATTGATTAAGTCCCTATTTATTTGAAAGTCTCGAGCTTGCTCACTGTCATTCAACGGAAACACTCTTGAATAAGAAGGCCAAATTTGTAGTAGTCCTCAATGTGCAGAGACATTCGATAAAACACTCTCTAAATAAGATTAGCTGTAATTTCTAAGAAATCACCTGAAGGTATTATTGTATGAAAGCAAGGAATAAACTTTGCAATAAAAGTCAATATCCAATGCAGTGAGAAAACCTACTTGAAACTTGTCAAAGAGGATTGAGATTCAAGTTGGTGCATTCACGTATAACAGTAACCATAAATGAAACTTTAACAACAGATAGAGATTTACGAAGCAATACAAATTTCTGAAAATAATAAGTTGACACAGATGAATTGTGCAAAATCACAGAGAGTAGAAGGAATAACAAGATGCCCTCATTTCAATGGCCATCAAATCTTACCTCCCGTATCCTAATCATCATCATCCATGTCTTACCCCGTCAAGATAGGGTCCAGTATAAAGATGATTGGCTAGAATTTTACGACCGGTTGCCAACACTTGTCAATCCTCTAAGATTGGTGCTGAAACCTGACCAAGTCAACTTGACAAAGGAGCATATGCCAAGAAACATAGAAGGCCTGTTGGAAGGTAGGGGGACATACTTTGTTGATTACGCAGTTTAAGTTCGTGCAACCAAGGTGAAACCTCCAGTGTTCCTCTTGACTAGGATGATGTCAAGTTGTCAACCCTCCAAGACCCCATCCCAAAGGCGAAAGAAAAACTCCCTTCCGGCTCAAGATGCATGAGGTTCTTTTAATTATATGCAACTTGTAAACTTGATCACAATACTCTCATTTAATCAATTACAAACTACATTCCAATAATATTTTACGTAATAATCCAAAAAAATGCAATTTTCCCAAAGAGCCAGAAACAAATCTATGAAATACGATCCGATCACATCCCAGCAAATTGAGCAAAGCACTCCACAACTGAACCCAAATAAATAAATAAAATACTGGAAACACAGCACTTTTCTGAACTAATCTTACAACAACAAAAATTGCATGTGCTCCCACGGATGAATGCATGAACAGATGTCTAATCATCACATATTCTATACCCATGTAACAACTTCTTACGAACAACATACCAATTTCCTCACTTCAGAAATAATAAATTTTACAAGCTTTGGTTGCTTGCTAAAGGATATCTAACTGGAAGGTACGTAGGTTAGGACCAATAGGTGAACCAGGATGCCACATCAAGACCTGATCCAACTAATGGAATTAACCCAAACCTGAAATCTGGATTAAAAGGGGTAGGAACCCAAATCTATGGCCATTTCCAAACAATTCAGATCAGGATATAATAAAACTGAAACAGATCTGATTTGATTGGTCCAGTTCGGTTCAAATGTAAACAGTCCAAAAGGTCAAACCTGACACACCAAGTAAAAACATGACCCAGCCCCAAATTGGAGAGTAAACCCAAAAAAGGGTTAGGTCTGGCTCAAATATCAAGGCACACATTAACAATGGTCGGGTCTCGGTCCAGCTGGAGCAGGCAACAACCCAACCCATAGCAACCTAGTTTCTAACATTAAAATTAACAAAGAACCAACAGCACCAAACAGGAGCTGCTCTTGTTACTTGTTTATTCTCCTCTCCAGCTATGTTAGATTAAGGAAACTAAAAGCATCAGAAAAAATTATTGCAGAAATAACAAGGGAAAGGTATAACAAACTGCCAATAAAGTGAATGCAGAGAGAAAACAGCAGAGTCCTCAAATAAGAATGCAGCAGACAACTAATTTAGAGCCCAATTCAGTCGCATGCAGATCAAATCAGCTTCATATTCATGTCTGATCTCTCAAATCAGAATTTTACATTACAATCACCACTAACCCAGAGAAATTATCATTATTACAAGAACAAAATTCCATGGAGAAACAAAGATTTTTCACTGTTTATAGGACTGCTTGAGACACATATAGATGGTTTCCTACTAACTCACCACTAATCCCAATCACAGGCTCACAGCCGAAAAAGTAAACAGGATCTAATCGTGTAACTGATGATAACCAAAATTGTTAATCCGTTTCACAGTACTTAGCAAAAGATGATTTTGGCATGCAGAACCTCATGGAATTCAGATTTCATACAACAATTTAGATCCCCTATGAATCTTCACACAAAGAAACAACTACCAACATCAAACTAATATAGGATGTCAAGTTAGAATGTTTTACATCTGGTCACGTACATTCATTCCTCCCATGATTTCTCAGTTTATCACAAACAAGAAACTTCTTCCCAAGAAAAGTAGACCTTTATCCTTTTGTGAGCAGGATGTAGCTCAATTAGATTCCTTAAGGAGCAAATGCAGACCATTATCATTTGTGCATAATAGAACAGAGAAGTTCCAAGTTCCTTAACATTCCATGTAGGTATCTGAAGACCCCTAAGTTCTGTATGCAAGCACATTTATAACTAAGCAACTCAAGGTAACAAATATAAAAAAAAATATTGAAAACAATTATCACCTGCATGATAAGGCTTGGAACACAGCATAGCCCATAGATACGGTGTAGGGGAAGAAGTTGTAATAAACAATTCTTATTGTTTCAACCGTTGCACATTTTGGCAGCATCAAAATATACTACTGAATTTTAACTTATCAAATTAGAGACATAAGCTTGCAACAAAGCAGTAGGTATTTCCTGAGGTTCACAATCATTACAGTGGATAATGGGAGAGTTACCAGTGGAGTAACTCCACTCAAGGAATTCTCTATTGCTCGATGACAAAATCAGGCTCCATGATTTACTATAGAATGTGATTTGAGGATGGAATATTCTGCCAGACATCTCTAATACTATGGTTAGGGAGAAAAAGCTTACCATTGTTTCGACTTAACAATAGATGCATCACTGAAAAAAAATCAAAAAATATCTCCAGACAGCTAATGGGTTGCAGAAGGAGAGAGAGGGAGGGAGGGAGGAAGAGAGAGAGAGAGAGAGAGAGAGAGAGAGAGAGAGAGAGAGAGAGAGAGAGAGAGAGAGAGAGAGCATGACTACAAACAAAAATGCATGCATTTCATTCGTTTACTGCTTTCTTGAGTAGCCTTTCATCCCTAGCAAGCAAAAGGAATTTTTATGCACAGATTATTTGCAGCTTTGTTTACTACTGCTTTCATAATCATATACTACACTTGGAACCAATATTAAGTGGCCAACCATCCGTTTAACAGCAAATTTTAAAAATAAAATTGTCTACATGATGTTAAGTCTAGAATCAACATAGAAGATCAGATCCAACAACCAGATACTATTATGTCCAACTAATTGATGCCACATACCGATGATCAAATCATATCCAAATTGTAACAAGATGGAAAATAGTAAGGGTAGGGTTGCGGGGGAAGAGAGGGATGGAGGCCCTAGGTCCAGGAGCCTATAGAAGCTTCTACAGACAATCTTGGTTCCTCAAAAAGAGCACCAGACCTTTGAGCAAGTGTTCCCTGAACAAGTGCTTATCTAAGAAGCACGGATACTTCCCCAGACCCCCCGTACCCGTGTCGGACACCAACATTCGCCGGACACGCACCGGACACACATGTGCCGTGTCCCACGTGCTTCTGAGAGTGAACACGGCCGGACACTCATCCGACACTCTTCGGACACACGCAGAACATGGCGGGTTGACAGGATGTTTGATATAGGGTCGGGTCACGCTGTTGTGATTTAGTTTTGGCTTCAACCTATCAGATCCTCTGAGGTTATAACCTCAGATGATCAGATAGGTTGAAGCCAAAACTGAATCGCAGCCGTTCTTTTGCATGTCATTTGGGACTGAGTGTGATTCACATGTCAAGCTGGTTGTAACGAACGGTTACAATTCAATTTTGGCTTTAACTTATCTAATCTTCTGAGGTTTCAGATAGGTTGAAGCCAAAATTGAAACATAGCCGTTATTTTTCATGCAATTTAGGGCTGTGTGAGATTCACCGATCGGACTGGATGCATAGTTACCAAGTCGGAAAACGGGAAAAAAACGGCAAAGGAAAAAATCGGAAAGATACGATGAAAACGGGAAAAACGGAAAAAAAACGTGAAAACATCAGAAAAAATAAAAAAAATCTTAAAAATTATACCAAGTATGTATATATGTCATTTTCCAACATTAAGTAATCAAAAGTTCAAAACATATAGCATATACGTTTATTAAGCACGAATAAAATAAAACCCGAACCCAATTTAAACCTGGACCAAACCCGATGTGTTTTATACGTGTTTTATACGCGTTTTTTCCGTTTTAAACGCGTATAAAACGCATACGGAAGTTTTTTTCAAAAAAACAAGTTTTTTTCATGTTTACTACGTCTTCGGATCGATACGCGTTCTATACGCGTTTTTTTCAAAAAAAACGCCCGATTTGGTAACTATGACTGGATGTAACTAACGGTTGCAATTCAGTATGCATTTAATTTTCATTTTAGTTGTTTTCTCTAAGATTTTTTTGGCTATTGAAATATATGTGAATTATAAACACATAAAATATAAATAAAAAATATTAATTTATTTTGTCGTGTCCCCGCCATATCCGTGGTCCTTTTTTAGGATTTGTCGTGTCGACGTACCCGTGTCCTCGTACCAGTGTCAATGCTTCTTAGGGTGCTTATTAGTTATATGGGCCATCAGCGAACTGTAGGCTCTTACTTCAAATTCCTCAATGTGTGGTTTAGCCATCCACCCTTTAAGGAATCAGTTGCCGATTGTTGAAAGCATAAAACACAATGCAAAAAAAAAAAAAAAATTAAATAAAAATAAAAGACACTTTAAGCAGATGGAGCAAAGTTGACTTTGGGAATGTTAGCAATTATCTCAAATCTAAAAGAGCGAAGCTGGTGAAAATTTGAAGAGACCAAAGATTTGATCAAATAAATGCAAATTTAACTCAGTAAGAGAACAAACTGCAAAAGGAGGTTGCTATAATTGTAGGCCTTAAAAAGAGTATGCCTCAAGGGGATAAGGTATAGGCTTTTCCTCCACTGATAAAAAAACAAAATCTTTTCAAGCAACTTTGAAAAACTGTAAACACTAGGAGCTCCACTAGATGTCTCAAGAAACAAGATGGTGACCTACATTATAAATGATGATTATCCAAAAGAAGCTGTAGGTTTCAAAAATCTTTCATATAGCAATGTGGGAGGTGGCAGCTTGATTTTCCTTCTGATAAGAACTCTCTCTCATGAAGTAAAGGTTTAGCTCATAAAGCCTGTCATGGATTGCTTAATTCCAATGAGCTGTCTTGGAGTAGAACCCTTCTAACTCTACAAAACCATGCCAGCTTCTTTCAAGCACCATACGAGATGGTTAAAGGACTTCAGGGACAAAGAATTCTCAAGTAATAAAAGTTTCCAAAGCAAACAAACCATACTTTACTGATTCACACTGCTCGCTTTCAGGTTATGCTACTTCAATTAATCCATGACGATTGTATATGTTGTCCTAGGTGTATATAAGGTTATTGCAAGAAGTCAACTCCCAACAATGTTTGAAAGTGAGCATCAAGATGATGTTCGACAAGTTAAATAGAAGCTTTATTTTGGCAATGATAAAGTAACTAAACTCTCTTTAACAATGAATTCACTTCATTGGGAAATGTACTTCCTAGTTCCTTCTTGGTATTATTAATGGCAAAAAGCTCAAAGATTTGCCTATTTGTGTGTGTTCAATGTGGGACTCATTTAGTTAGGCGTCTTTCAATGGGTGACAGGGCAATTTGCTCAATCATGGTCATCCAATTGGCCTAGTTAGCAGTAGCACTAATCCTAACAGTTGACATGTCGCACTTTAAATCTGACATGGCAGCTTTATTTATGTACTTTGGCCCTGGGTGCAATTAAAAAAAAAAAAAAATACATGCATCCAGAAACTAAGATATATTAAATGTTGACTTTGGATCCCTTCGCCCTCCACTGGCATAACTGACATAGTCAATAGCCAATGTACAAGAGACGTAGCTTAGGGTTACATAGATTAGAAGATAACGATGATCTGAGTATCTACTGCAACAGTAAGAGGCTCCAATAAAACTCCTGGTAAATGAAAACAGTATTTTAGACTTCCTTTGAAAGTTAAGGTAAGAGTTACGACTTAGACAAAAAAACAAGTGGGAAAGTGTAGTCACATTAAATGTGATAGACTTGGAAAACATTCACCAATAAATTACAGCTCAAATCAGATGTGTCAATATAATCATAGATTTGAAGAATGCTTATAATGGCGAATGAATTTCAATACGCACAAAACTGAACCGGGATTAGTGGTTTAAAAAGTTGTGTAATTATGGTCATAAAAAAATTGTTTAGAAGAAGTTTAGGACATTTGTTCCAGTTAATATTAGTTTTAGAGCAAAAATACGATTCTCAAAAGTAGAGATGAAGGAGATTTAGAAGAGATTAGGTCTTACTTTTGTGAGCATAAGCAGCTTATCTTTAGATAGAACAACCACAAAAAATCAGCACATTCTAAAACTCCTAAGGGCATCAAATGTTAGAAATTTATCAAACGTCCGTTGTAACCGCTAATCTGAAATATAACATTTCAGCCTCCTAAAAGTTTTAGAATGTGCTGATTTTTTTAGGTGTGCTATCTAAAGTAAGTTGCTTATGCTCTTAAAAAATCAGCATATTCTAAGACTCCTAGGGGTGTTAAATGGGTGGTTGTTCATTTCGTCGAAATAGGCCGCCAACCTATACCATGTATCCTATATATAGAGAGAGAGAGACAAAGAATACGGGGTATGAGCTGACAGCGCAATTGCTTATTTGAGCAGTCACCGGCAGTCGTCTGATCGGCGTGGAATCGAACGGCACAAATCCATCCCGCACCGGCTCAATTGTAGCCATCCGATCGAATGATCCAATGGATAGGGATCCGTGGGAAACAACTGAATATGACAAAAAAAAAAAATGTGGTTACTGTAGCGCTACAGTAACTGCGATTTTTTTTGTCAGTTGTTTCCCACTCATGGATCCAACGGCACAAATCCATCCCCATGAGAATCCAATGGCACAAATCCATCCCGCATCGGCTCAGAACTGTAGCTGTCCGATCTGATGATCCAACGAATGAGATCCGTGGGAAACAACCGAATAGGTCAAAAAAATCACGGACATTGTAGCGGTACATTATCCGCGATTTTTTTTTGTCCTATTCGGTTGTTTCCCACGGATCTCATCCTTTGGATCATCCGATCGGATGGCTACAATTCTGAGCCGGTGCATGATGGATTTGTGCCGTTCGATTCCACGTCCATCGGACGACTATTATGACTGCTCAAATGAGCAATTGAGCTGTTAGCTCATACCTCGTATTCTCTCTCTCTCTCTCTCTCTCTCTCTATATATATATATATATATATATATATATATATAGATATATATATATATATGCGATCTGCAGTCCGTGCGGTCCGCGGTCTGCAGCTGTCCGATGCACTAGCCGCATGCATCCGATGCACGGAGTGGTGCATCAGACGGCTGCGGACCACGGACCGCACCTAAGCATTTCACACCTAAGCAGCCGTCCGATGCACCACTCCGTGCATCGGATGCATGCGGCTAGTGCATCGGACAGCTGCGGACCGCGGACCACACGGACTGCAGACCGCACATATATATATATATATATATATATATATATATATATATATATATATATATATATATATATATATATATATATATATATATATATATATATATATATATATATATACGGGGTATAGGCTGGCGGTCTATTTTGAAGAAATGGGCATCCGCCCATTTGATGCCCCTATGAGTCTTAGAATTTGTTGATTTTTTGTGAGCATAATGATCTTATCTTAGATAGAACACCCACAAAAATTCAGCACATTCTAAAACTTTTAGGGGCATCAAATGTTAAATTTCAGATCAACGGTTATAACGGACGATCGATAAAACTTCTAACATTTGATGCCTCTAGAAGTTTTAGAATATTGTGCTGATTTTTTGTGGGTGTTCTATCTTAAGATAAGTGCTTATGCTCACAAAAAATCAGCACATTCTAAAACTCCTAAGGCCTTCAAATGGGTGGCTGCCCATTTCGCCGAAATAAGCTGACAATTCATTTCCCGTTTCATATATATATATATATATATATATATATATATATATATATATATATATATATATATATATATATATATATATAGGGAACACGATCCTCCCGACTAGCCAACACGCTAGTCCTCCCATTAATTTGGGTGCCACATAACACTTTTTAACCATATTTTTTTATGGATGGTCAATCCAGTCTACTTATATCAAGATTTTTAAAAAAAAATCTAAAAAAAAACTTGATATATATATGGGAATAGGGAACACGGTCCTCCTGACTAGCCAACACGCTAGTCCTCCCATCAATTTAGGTGTCACGTGACACTTTTTAACCATATTTTTTTTTATGAATGGTCAATCCACTCTACTTATATCAAGATTTAAACAAACAATTCTAAAAAAAAAACCTGAAACAACCCGATCAACGGTCGACAAATTTAACAGTAAACTATAGCGAGCAAATAGTCATTGCTATGGTTAATTTAAAAATACCACTTAGCATATTTTTCTTGCAAATTTTTTTTCATGATCATTGTTAGGAGGGGTGTACCCACCTTGACTAACCCCCTAACCTCGGTTAAAAAGTGTCATGTGGCACCCAAATTGAAAGGAGGACTAGCGTGTTGGCTAGTCGAGAGCAAGGTTTTAAATATCGGCCGATACCGGTACGTACCGGCCAGTACGTACCGGTTTTGACCGGTTCGAGACCGGTACTGCAACCGATCCCGATACCTGGCCCGTATCGGCCGATACCGATACGTACCGGTCCGTATCGGCCGGTTCAGGCCAATACGGACCGGTACCGACAGGTTAATTTTTTATTTTTTTTTTTGATTTTTTGTTTTTTCGGGGTTTTTTTCTCAACCGGTATCGGTCCGTATCGGCCGGTACCAGTACGTACCGGCCGGTACCAGTACGTACCGGCCGGTACCAGTACGTACCGGCCGGTACATACTGGTTCGGGGCCGACCGATACCGCGACCGATACCGTGATTTTAAACCTTGGTCGGGAGGATCGTGTTTCCTATTCCTATATATATATATATATATATATATATATATATATATATATATATATATATATATATATATATATATATATATATAGGGGCATGCTATAATGCCGCATGCGGTAAGTGCGGCACTGCATAGTAGCCGTCTGATGCATCGCTGCGTGCATCGCATGCATGCAACACGTGCATCTAACAGTTGCGGTGCAGTGCCGCATGTACCGCATTATAGCATGCCCCTATATATATATATATATATATATATATATATATATATATATATATATATATATATATAATGGGTCAAGATCATGTGCCTTCAATTTTTGCCTTTGATTTTTATATGATGCCCCTAGAAGGTTTAGAATGTGCTGATTTTTTGTAGATGTTCTATCTAAGGTGGGATGATTACATCCACAAAAAATCAGCACATTCAAAACCCTCTAAGGCATCAAATAACCTTTAAAGTAAAAAATGAAGGCAAAAATTTAAGGCACACGATCCTCACACACACACTAGGGGTGCAACTCGGTTCGGGTTTGAACCAACTCGAAACCGAACCGAACTAGTTTGGATCTTCAATATTGAAACCCGAACCAACCTGACTTGGGCATAAACTCGAACCAACCCAATCCACGCTAAGGTTGGGTTAGTTCGGGTCGGTTCTCGGGTTGGTAGTTGGTCTAAAAAACTAGTGGACATCGACTATTTACAAGCAAGTCGAAGGTCCACGTTGGGTTTTAGGTTTTAACCACTCATTGAGTTCTCTTGGTAGTTGGTTCAACGTTAGCAAACAACTAATGTTTAATCGGGTGCTAATGTGACATATATGTGGCATAATATATATGAGTTCGATTCTTGGGTTGGGTCAGGTCTATCCGAGTCCCAACCCGGAACCGACCCATATTAGTCAGGTCCACAAAACCTAGAACTGAACCAACCCATTTAATCAAAATACCCAAATCATTTAGGTCGGGTTGGGTCAGTTCTCGATTTTACTCGACCCAAGTTACACACACACACACACACACATATATAGGCAAAAGGGAGCCTAGGTCCGAGTGTAGCAAAGAATGCTACACCCTAATGATGTTTGATCACTCTAGAAGTTGAAGAATTTGGTATTTTTGGTTGATGTGTTCTCTAGGGTAAGATGATTATCCTCACAAAAAATCAGCAAATTCTAAAACTTCTAGGGTCATCAAATGTTCGAAGCTTTATCGACTATCCATTACAATAGTTAATTTTGCTTAGCACATTTGATGAACCCAGAAGTTTTAGAATTTACTGATTTTTTGTCAGATTAACCACCTGATCCTAGATAACACATCCACCAAAAATCACCAAATTCTAAAATTTCTAGGGTGATCAAACACCATTGGGGTGTAGCATTCTTTGCTACACCCGGGTGCAAGGTCCCTATATATATATATATATATATATATATATATATATATATATATATATATATATATATATATATATATATATATATATATATATATATATATATATGTGTGTGTGTGTGTGTGTGTGTGTGTGTGTGTGTGTGTGTGTGTGTGTGAAAACATCAACAGTTGGAGAGGGTGACAAGAGAAAAGAAGCATTTCAATTTATCATCAATACATAAATCTATATGGACCCTAAGTTGAAGCCATTTATGCATCATAAACACATTTCAAGCGCTTCTTATATGCATAAAAATTTTAGATATGCTTTTGTAATACAATAGCATAGACTTAGCAAAGCGATATAAAAATGCATTGGTTCCATTGGAACAAACATATACAAGATCGTTGACACAAAAATCAAGAATCTTCACTTAAATTTATTGATACTCAAGTCAAAGGGGTGTCGATCATAGTAACAAATTCGGCGATCGAGAATAATTTGTCAAGGGGGTAAAATTCGTAGTTCGGAAAATATCCAAAAATTCAGAATACGTTCGAGAGAAATTCGGAAACATAAAATATATTATGTTACATTAGTAATTCTATATTAATAGATATAAAAATATATTTATAACTAAAATAAAATAAGTAGCACATGAAAATAGAGAAATTCATGATTATTCATAAAAATCATGAATTATCCGCAAATAATTCATTTGCCTTGAGTTCGTGAATTATTCACAGAATTTTTTATTATTCGGAGAATATTGTTACTATGGCGCAAAATGCGTCTACACTTTTGCTACATAGATGGATCAAGTTGACCTAGCCCTCAACTTAGTTGTAGTAAGTCAGTGAGACATTGTAGAATCACCATATTCGCCTACACAACCCCAAGTGGACACTCAACGACTAATGCAACGCCTTAAAAAGTAGTAGAAAATTTGCATTTAAATTTCAAATTCCCAACCACCATTTTTCATGTGAAGCCATCCAAAAAACTTATTACTCTGCTTGCAAAAAAAAATCATACTATATACAATCTCCAAATGCTAACTAGAGCAATACACAGTCAACAAATCCCTTCTTTGGAGATCTACCAAAGCACTTACTTCAAAGCTTCTCCAACTTTACGGGATGCTACACTTTGCCAACTTCCACAATAAAGAACAGTAATTAAATAAATAAAATGCTTGTAGTGCTTCTTATGGTTCTAACCAAGATAATTCCTGGTCATCGGCGAAAAACTAGCACCTCGAAAAGCAAGGACAAAAAATTATACTCGCCGAATAAAAGCTCGATCCAGATGGATACCCCTAACTTCTTGCAATCCAATAGTGGTCCTTTGAGTAAATTGGAACAATAAAAATTGCAATGCATAATGATTCACCCATCATGAGGATCAACCCATCTAAGGACAGACAAACAATGAGGGACCATTCATGTCAAAGAACCATAAAAACCTAGAAGTAAATTCTTGAAAATAAATTCTGCAGTCAAACAAGATGCAATCAGTGTGTGAACACCAGACCAAATTCAAGATCAGAGAATCTTAGACATTGGACAAGAGCGAGAACCAAGATCTGGGGCGCCAAACAAACCACAACAATATATGATCCAATTATTATGACCCAATTACCCAGAAAATTTTTCACATCAAGGATCCAATCTAGGTCAAGGAGACGAAGTAGAAGAAGAAAAACTGAAACGGCCTTCGATTCAAGATAACAAATCATCAGATCCAAAGGAATCAAGCAGCACAAATCCAGCAAACCACATAAGAGACCAAACCCTAAACAGCACCAGCATCCATGGAAGTGAAACACAAGGATTCAAAAAGGAGGGGAGAGGGGAACAGACCTGTAAGCCGGTGCCTCGGATTCTCAAGGGCCTCCACGAGAAAGGGATCCACCTGAGAGAGGACGCCCTCCGTTTCCTTTGCGGCGGCGACGGAAGCGGTGGCGATCGACGGAGAGAAGGTCGTCGAGCTGTCCGGAGCCTCCATCAGATCCTCCTTCAGGTGAGATAGAGAGAGAGAGAGAGAGAGAGAGAGAGAGATTTCTCTAGGCTGTCCCTCTTCTCTCTCCTCTCGTCGCACAGTCTTCGAACCGACGAGAGGTCAAGCCTAAGGATGGGATGAGGGATAATATTTGACCATGTGGGCAGATCTCGACCGTCCACCGGTTTTACACTTCCGTATGCAAGAGTGGCATCGCAGCTGTCGGATGTGCAGTTGCGGAAACAGGGGGCCAAGTAAGCCTGGCCAGGGCAGGGTTGCGGTCAAACCGGGTCCGACCCTTTATCTTAGCGGTAGGCCCTAGTCCAGTTTTTCGGGACCGAAAAATAATGGATAACCTCGAAAGATTTATTTAACCACTTAAGTCATTAAGGTAAGAGTTATTATTTTTCGAAGATCTAGCAATCTATTCTTGGTCAAATGATCAACTAGCTTAAAGGGCAACCAAATTGTAAGGATGAAAATATCCATAACTGTGCTTTAAATTTTCATTTCATGTCATTCCTTTCTAAACTAAACCAAATCCTAAACCCTACGATTTATAGGTCATGGGATGAACCCTAGACCTAATCCTAAACCTAAACATAATTCAAACTGAACCCCTCTGTCAGTCGCCTGCCTCTCGTCGCCGCCACTGGGGCGACGGTGGCGAATATCTAAAAACTCAAGGCCTTTATTGTTGGAATTGGATCCGTGTATCGGAGTCGCAGCGGAAGCAAAAAGAAATATCTGAAGATCATACGGTGTATGTTTCATTACAATTCATGATACAAAACAATCTACATGCAAATCTACGATCTTAGCATATGTGCGGACACCCTAGAGGCATACTACGATCTACGGAAGACATGAATGCATCTACTTAGGTGTTTAGTTTCATCATACCTTATGGATCTATGATCCGGAAAAAACGGAACGATGAAGAACCGCACTTGAATCGCAAGGAAAACTATCGGATAGCACCTTGTCCTTTGCGAATTGAAGAATCCTCGAAATCCCGTCTCTGAGTGTAGGGATTTCGAGCCGACGGAGGAATCCGTTGCGAAGACGATGGCGAGCCGCGAGATTTTCTCCTCCTCTTTCTCCTTTCTTCCTTCTCCTTCCTTCCTCTTCCTTCTCCCTTCTTCTTCCTCTCTTTTCCTTGGCCGAAACCACAAAGAGGGAGAGGGGATGAGAGGTTCGGCCACAAAGGAGAGGGAGGCACTAGGGTCGGCCCCTCCTCTCCCTATTCCCTTTATAGGGCCGGTCTCCCATGGCTCCAAGGAGCCTAGGGCCGGCCCCTAGATGGATAGGGACAAGGGGGGATCGGATTTAGGTCTTCCGGGTGTCTATCGTGAAGTCCGAACGAAAACGCCCTTCACGAAAAGCGGAAAACTGAAATTGAGACTGAGTGAGGTGCGCTACTCGGAATCGAGTTCCGTTAGCGCCTGTGAGCTCCTGGAATTATTCCGCTCAATCCAAGATCCATATTCAATATGTTCTGAGCCATATTTCAGTATTTACCAAAATACCCCTACGGCCCGTAACACATGTGAATTAGGTTCTTTGGCTCCGGGCTTACGCTCCATCGCGCTACTTCACATCTAACGTATCCAACTAGGTCGGGGAACAATTTCTATACGTAACGACAGGGTGGAACCTTCAGGGTTCGGAATCTCTAGCTCCAATCGGATCCCTGATTAACTGTTCCGGTGACACACCGAAAGTTCCGTTAATCAGCCCTAATCTGATTAACCCGCGTAGCCACCCAGAGTGCGACGCGAGTTGAACTCTAGTGATCCTAAACTTATGTTCTTCCCTCGTAACCCTGTTCTCTACTATACTCCGATAATCCTTAGTCCATCCTATTACTGGTGCCATGATACGACTCGGGCGGTGGGGAGCACCGTCTGATCCCGATCGATTATCTGACTAGGGTTTGATGACTTGTCATCTACAACACCACACACCTTCCGGTACTATGCCTAGCATCCGGAACATCGTCAGTCATACTGACAACCACCAGGCCTGGGTTAACTGTGTGGACAGATTGACTCATTAAATCGCACCCATCCAATACTGGACGTCGGATAACCTGTAGGGATTACATGTCACTCAAGCGCCAGCCGGGTAACCCAACGTACCGTGGTATTGGACTATGGAAGGCTCGCACACGTTGGCACATCAAAGCACCGCACAACTGGTTGGCCCAGTGTACATGGTCCCTCAGGGTTAAGGACAGATATTTATAGTAGTAAGACGGTTTATGCACCAGTGTCTGAATCACTGAACTGTGCACCGTCTTGGTTCCTGTTCAACACGATCATCGTGCTTGGTCAGGTGAATGGAAATCCCACGTTCCCGTGGTGGAGACTTCACCACATCCTCTACCTGCCAACAGCTTGTTCTCGGTGAAGCGACTGTCATCACCTAAGCTGTGAACTAGTTCTAGGTCTACACAGAACTGGTCCACTGGGTCTCCCAAGCATGGATCCTCTATGCGCCTCAGTGGCCTACTGTGTTCCCTAGGGTCCTTTTATTATATGAGAATTATCATATACCATAGTAGTATTCTAATTAAAGCAATAACCAAAGTCATCTTTATTAATGTTAATACAGAAAATCCACGCTAAGGACACACGAGCTACAATAATCTCCCACTTGGCCTAGCAGGGAACAACAGTCTTAACTCCCATGGCATCTACGTGCTTCTTAAAAGCTTTGGTCGGTAACGCCTTTCTGAAAGGGTCCGCCATATTATCTACAGACGCCACCTGAGTCACTGCAACCTCCCCTCGCTTCTGCAAGTCCCGGATAATGTAGTATTTTCGCTCGATATGCTTGCTCTTCTGGTGATATCTTGGCTCCTTGGATTGTGCTACCGCTCCACTATTGTCACAGTAAAGGACAATAGGATCTTGAGCTCCCGGTACACATCCTAAGTCCGTGAGGAACTTCTTGAGCTACACCGCCTCCTTAGCTGCTTCGCACGCCGCAACGTACTCAGCCTCTATCGTTGAATCCGCGATGCATCCCTGCTTCACGCTCCTCCAACTGATAGCTCCTCCTCCTAATGAAAACACAAACCCTGACGTTGATCTCCTGGATTCTGGATCTGACACAAAGTCAGAATCCGTATATCCAATCGGCATAAGTTCCTGTGAAGAGTAAACTAACTCATAATCTCTCGTCCTACGGAGATACTTGAGTATACTTTTCACAGCAGTCCAGTGCCCTGGACCCGGATTTGACTGATACCTGCCCATCATGCCTACTGCATAGCATATATCTGGTCTCGTGCACTGCATGGCATACATCAGACTCCCTACAACCGAAGCATAAGGTATCTTCTGCATTTCTGCCCTCTCCTCAGGAGTCTTAGGACCCTGATCCTTGGACAATTTCATTCCATGTTTGAATGGAACCAGTCCCTTCTTGGAGTTGTGCATACTGAATCTGACCAAGATAGTATCTATGTAGGCTGACTGTGACAGCGAGAGAATCTTGTTCTGGCGATCTCGAGTTACCTTGATCCCCAGAACATAACTCGCTTCACCCAGGTTTTTCATGTCAAATTGAGAGGATAACCACACCTTCACTGTAGACAATGTTCCAATATCGTTTCCGATGAGTAGGATATCGTCTACGTAAAGCACTAGAAAAACTACTGCAGTCTTATCGCTCCTTTTATAAACACATGGTTCATCCATGTTTTGTTCAAATCCATAAGACTGGATAGCCTGATCAAAACGCATGTTCCAACTTCTGGATGCTTGCTTCAGTCCATAAATGGACCTTTGCAACTTGCACACCAGACCTTCCTGACCTTTTGCGACAAAGCCTGGAGGCTGAGACATGTAGATGTTTTCTTCCAAATCCCTATTGAGGAATACGGTCTTGACGTCCATTTGCCAGATCTCCCAATCATAATGGGCTGCAATGGACAAGAGGATCCGGATAGACTTAAGCATAGCCACTGGCGAAAAGGTTTCGTCATAGTCGATCCCTTCTCGCTGGGTATAACCCTTAGCGACTATTCTAGCTTTGTAAGTCTCAACGGTACCATCCGGACCTCTTTTTCTTTTGTACACCCACTTACACCCAACAGGTTTAATGTTGTGAGGTGGTGTTACAAGTGTCCAGACCGAATTTTGGGACATCGATGTCAGTTCTGCCTCCATGGCTTCCTGCCATGCTGCATGGTCAGTGGATACCATCGCTTCATCATAGTTCAGAGGATCATTCTCCTGAAACTCTGGATCAACCATAAAGGCTTCTCCAATATATCTATCAGGAGCACTTGTGGTCCTCCCACTGCGACTAACCTGTGGTGGTTCCATAGGAGTCGATTCTACAGTACCGTTAATCTTAGTGGTATCGGCTCCCACTACGTTTTCTGTCTGCGTACTCTCATCAGTACCAAGCAATTCTTCAAGAACTACTTTACTGGTGGGCTTATGGTCTATTAAATAATCCTGCTCCAGGAATACGGCGTTCATTGAAACGACAACCTTTCTATCCTCAGGATCATAAAATAGACCACCCTTTGTCCCTTTTGGATACCCAACGAACAGACATACCTTAGTTTTTGACTCCAGCTTATCTCGCTTGTCCTTCCGCACATGTGCTGGACAACCCCAAATCCTAAGGTGCTGTAGGCTTGGCTTTCGCTTTAACCACAGCTCCCAAGGAGTTAGGGGTATTGACTTTGATGGAACAAAGTTCAAAGTATATGCTGCCGTCTCTAGGGCATATCCCCCAAAACTAGGTGGCAATGTTGCATAACTCATCATAGTCCGAACCATGTCTAACAAAGTTCGGTTTCTCCTCTCAGACATACTGTTTTGGTGTGGTGTCCCTGGTGCAGTTAACTGGGATACGATCCCATGCTCACGCAGGTACCCTATAAATTCATCCGATAGGTATTTGCCTCCTCGATCCGATCAAAGAGACTTGATACTTTTACCCGTCTGCTTTTCTGCTTCAGCTCTGAACTCCTTGAACTTATCAAAAGATTCAGACTTTCGCCGCATTAGGTATATGTATCCAAACCTCGAGTGATCATCCGTGAAGGTGATGAAATACTCGAAGCCTTATATAGAACGAACACTTATGGGCCCACATACATCAGTGTGTACCAACTCTAATACCTCCTTAGATTTGCTACCTTTGGCTCGGAAAGATCTTTTAGTCATCTTGCCTTCCAGGCAAGACTCACACGTCGGTAGGCTTTCTGAAACATCTGGACTTAAAAGTCCTACCTTAACCAACCTGTGAATCCTGTCTGAGGCTATGTGTCCAAGCCTTAGATGCCAAAGGAGTGTTGGATTATCTGAGGGATTTTTTCTTTTAGATGAATTAATCACACAAGCTTCAGTTATGTTATCCTGCTTATGATTGGAGTTAATTACATAGAGACCATTCTGTATCTTTCCCTTACAAACAAAGGAACCATTCAATTTAATTGACACACCAGAAGCATCAAATAATATTTAAAAACCTTCATTATTCAATAAGGAAACAGAAATTAAATTTTGTTTCAAAGACGGTACATAAAGTATATCTCTAAGTAAAAAACTTTTTCCATCAAGAAACTGCAAGACGACATCTCCAACTGCTTCAGCCTCTGCCACGGCCTCAGTTCTCATGCTTAGGATTATCTCCCCATCACCCAGTTTTCTTGTCTCCTTGAACCCCTGCAAATTATTGCAAGCATGGTTAGTGGAACCAGAATCCACAATCTATAAAACTGGAGAACAACTGGATGCTATAAGAGATTCCACTATGTGGATTTGAGATATACCTGTCTCAGCCTTCTTGGGAGCCGTACGGCAGTCGCCCTTCCAGTGCCCCTTCTTGCCGCATCGAAAATATTTTTCTTTGGGCTTCGCCGGACCATTCTGCTTAGGAACCTGCAACTGCACCTAACCCATCTTCACGGGCTTCTTAGACTTTCTTTTCTGAAACTTGCCTTTGGCTTTCAGAGAAGAATTCCGCTCTACATTCAGGGATTGGGCTCCTGCCTTCATCCCGTCCTCTGCCGCCTGGAGCGCCGCTAGGAGCTCTGCGTTAGACATCTCCAACCGGTTAAGGTTGAAGTTAGCCGCCTGGAGCGCCGCTAGGAGCTCTGCGTTAGATATCTCCAACCGGTTAAGGTTGAAGTTAGTAACGAAGCCCTCAAACGCTCCTGACAGAGACGCGAGGAAAATATCGGTCTGGATCTCTGCATCCAAGATGACATCGAAGGAACCAAGCTCGTTCACATAGCAAAACAATTTCAGCAAATGATCCCGAACTAAAGACCCCTCTGCCATCTTCGTGGACACCAATTTCTTGATGGTCAGGTAACGAGTTACCCGACTACGACCCTCGAACATTTCCTTTAGGTAGAGCATTATGTCTGAAGCAAAGGTCATGTCTTCGACTTGCTTTTGAAGGACGGTCTGCAAGGATGCCACTATGTAGCACTTGCACAGCTCATCAGCATCTAGCCAGTCTTTCCATTCCTTTAACTGGGCCTCAGTTGCACTTGGTCCCGGCATGGCCGGTTGAGGGGTACTTAGGGCAATTGTGTGTTTGCCAACCCTTAGGACGAGCATCAGGTTACGCTTCCAGTCCTCGTAGTTTGGTCCCGTAAGTTTGTTATCATTAAGTATGGAGGCAAGGGGGTCGAGCTTGGTCATGATTTCTGTAAACAATGATTTAAAGCAATAGTTAGGGTCTACTACAATCTATTTCATGGAATTTAGAAATAGATAATATTTAATCGAGCCGCTATGTCTTTACTACCTCAAGTGGAGACATCCAGGAATCTAAATTCCCTGGGCTCGAGCATTGAGACTATCGGCCCTGAATTAGAGACAGCATCTCGGTGAGAGCATGCAACCGCTTCTGCCAACGGGGTTTTTACGACCCAGTCTTTATCAGAATTACCCATGGTAAACTGAAAGACCTCCCAGTCTCCTTTTGGCCAGCTTTATGTGACCCGCGTGCGCAGCAACAACGGCTTCACACAAGCTTTCGGATGCTTCCCACAAATCTAGGTAGTGTCGGCAGGAGGGCATATCCCCAAAAACTAGGTGGCAATATGGCATAACTCATCATAGTCTGAACCATGTCTAACAAAGCACAGCCAAGATATCCCGCTCTTCCGTTCTGCACGATCTATGACGACGATCCCCTTCATCGCCAACGTGCACGTTTTTGCCGGGTCTTTGCACGCCATGGTACCGCTTGCCCGAACCGTGGATGTAGCATCATCTCCTTCTTCCTGTGATTGAAAAACTAACACGCTCCGAGCAAGTACTCGTTCGTGTACAATTTCGCTAGAAAGAAAAGAAGACAATCCTAGAAACATGGCCAGTAACCGAGGATGGTCAACCCCCACCCTCGCCCATCTAGAGCCTTACAATCCACAATAATAATCAATGCAAAATTAAATCCGGGGTCCGACCCCCGGATGCATACAATCATATATTACTATTCAGCATGGCATCTGCAAAAAGATGATACATAGCACAATCCATATGCATGATCTACGCCGAACCCCGACGAAAACATATGACATCATATATTCACATGATGTTTTCACAAATTCATACATGAAACATACACCAAAGCGTGCTCTGATACCAATTATTGGAATTGGATCCGTGTATCGGAGTCACAGCGGAAGCAAAAAGAAAGATCTGAAGATCATACGGTGTATGTTTCATTACAATTCGTGATACAAAACAATCTACATACAAATCTATGATCTTAGCATATGTGCGGACACCCTAGAGGCATACTACGATCTACGGAAGACATGAATGCATCTACTTAGGTGTTTAGTTTCATCATACCTTATGGATCTATGATCCGGAGAAAACAGAACGATGAAGAACCGCACTTGAATCGCAAGGGAAACTGTCGGATAGCACCTTGTCCTTTGCGAATTGAAGAATCCTCGAAATCCCGTCTCTGAGTGCAGGGATTTCGAGCCGACGGAGGAATCCGTTGCGAAGACGATGGCGAGCCACGAGATTTTCTCCTCCTCTTTCTCCTTTCTTCCTTCTCCTTCCTTCCTCTTCCTTCTCCCTTCTTCTTCCTCTATTTTCCTTGGCCGAAACCACAAAGAGGGAGAGGGGATGAGAGGTTCGGCCACAAAGGAGAGGGAGGCACTAGGGCCGGCCCCTCCTCTCCCTATTCCCTTTATAGGGCCGGTCTCCCATGGCTCCAAGGAGCCTAGGGCCGGCCCCTAGATGGATAGGGACAAGGGGGGATCGGATTTAGGTCTTCCGGGTGTCTATCGTGAAGTCCGAACGAAAACGCCCTTCACGAAAAGCGGAAAACTGAAAGTGAGACTGAGTGAGGTGCGCTACTCGGAATCGAGTTCCGTTAGCGCCTGTGAGCTCCTAGAATTATTCCGCTCAATCCAAGATCCATATTCAATATGTTCTGAGCCATATTTCAGTATTTACTAAAATACCCCTATGGCCCGTAACACATGTGAATTAGGTTCTTTGGCTCCGGGCTTGTGCTCCAACGCGCTACTTCGCATCCAACGTATCCAACTAGGTCGAGGAACAATTCCTATACGCAATGACAGGGTGGAACCTTCAAAGTTCGGGATCTCTAGCTTCAACCGGATCCCTGATTAACTGTTCCAGTGACACACCGAAAGTTCCGTTAATCAGCCATAATCTGATTAACCCGCGTAGCCACCCAGAGTGCGACACGAGTTGAACTCTAGTGGTCCTAAACTTATGTTACTCCCTCGTAACGCTGTTCTTTACTATACTCCGATAATCCTTAGTCCCTCATATTACTGGTGCCATGATACGACTCGGGCGGTGGGGAGCACCGCCAGATCCCGATCGATCATCTGACTAGGGTTTGATGACTTGTCATCTATAACACCACACACCTTCTGGTACTATGCCTAGCATCCGGAACATCGTCAGTCATACTGACAACCACCAGGCCTGGGTTAACTGTGTGGACAGATTGACTCATCAAACCACACCCATCCAACACTGGACGTCGGATAACCTGTAGGGATTACATGTCACTTAAGCGCCAGCCGGGTAACCCAACGTACCGTGGTTTTGGACTATAGAAGGCCCGCACACGTTGTCACATCAAAGCACCACACAACTGGTTAGCCCAGTGTACATGGTCCCTCAGGGTTAAGGACAGATTATTTATAATAGTAAGACGGTTTATGCACCAGTGTCTGAATCACTGAACTGTGCACCGTCTTGGTTCCTGTTCAACACGATCATCGTGCTTGGTCAGGTAAATGGAAATCCCACGTTCCCGTGGTGGAGACTTCACCACATCCTCTACCTGCCAACAGCTTGTTCTCGGTGAAGCGACCGGCATCACCTAAGCTGTGAACTAGTTCTAGGTCTACACAGAACTGGTCCACTGGGTCTCCCAAGCATGGATCCTCCATGCGCCTCAGTGGCCTACTGTGTTCCCTAGGGTCCTTTTATTATATGAGAATTATCATATACCATAGTAGTATTCTAATTAAAACAATAACCAAAGTCATCTTTATTAATGTTAATACAGAAAATCCACGCTAAGGACATACGAGCTACAACATTTATCACTCCCGTCGTCACCTCCGCTGATCACTCCTGCCTCCGACACTAATGATTGTGCCTGCCTCTGCCACCACTGCATGTGCCCGCCACTGCTTCTGTTGCTCATGCTCGCCTCTACCATCGCAGCTCAAAGAAACTAGACAAAGAAAAGACTGACCATGAAGGTGATTTGGTCTTTTGGCAGTTCTTTTCAAATAACCGATCTGTTGTCCAGAGACCATAGGCGAAACGCAAATCATGCCCATACTTTTCAGCCCATCGATCTGTTGTCAAGGACCTTAGATACATTAACCCATCTTTTTTTTCCCCTAAACTATTCATGTAACATTGTATTTTGACTTTTGACACTCATTTAAAACCGTCCTTCTATATCTGGGCATAAGACGAACAATACAACTTAAAGTATTATAAGTCTTATGATTATTGTATAATATTTTAATACAATTACAATCGAATTTGAGAACTCCAATTCCCATAGGGCCACAATGAGTGACCAACTAATGATTGATTAGTCCCAATTAGTCATTGATTTAGCCCCTTAATAAGTATTGTATATATTTATAATAATATATGTATATGGAGGGCAGGTCCAGGCCATAGGTTTCCCTAGCATGGCCCTCATCATAGAGGGCTTATGAAAACTAGGTGTGACACTTAGATCCTTGGAGGACATGGTTTTGGAGGACTGGGCTGGGTAGGGTACCCTCTCCAAAGAGTCATATTCACAGGGCTAGAGCCAACTGGAAAGGAGTATAACTCTACTTAGATGATTGAGGACAGAAGAATCATTGGTCGTCCATACATGATATGATCTTATGGAGCAGCTAAACTAATTTTATTTTGAAGAAAGAAATTTTTTTCTTTTTCATATTAGATCCTACTGGAAAGGAGTAGAACTCTACTTAGATGATTGAGGACAGAAGAATCATTGGTCGTCCATACATGATATGAACTTATGGAGCAGCTAAACTAATTTTATTTTGAAGAAAGAAATTTTTTTCTTTTTCATATTAGATCCTATTGTATTTATTTGGGGTTCTTTCTTAAATAGCACGATTAAAAAAATGGGGGACTTAGTGATAGCTCATTGACAAATGTACAACTTGCAATAAACCCTCCTACAAGTCCCGTGTTGCAATAGCTCCCTCTCAAAATACCAATGAACCAAATAGAAAAAAAAAAAAGGACAATAATGTCCAACCCAAGTTTATTAAATTTATATTTTCTACCATCAACTTAAACAAGAACCATTTTTTCATGAAAATCAATTGAAATCACTTTAGATTGTCAATTTAAAACCACAAAACAGTTTAAATTTTTAATGTATATTTTTATTAAAAAATATATTCTATCAACCAACCAAATAGTCACACTTTTTTACCTAATTATTACTCTTTATGTGAGAGATGGAATCAGCTTGATTTCACATAGTTAAAAGCATTTTTGGTCACAAAAAAAAAACCATATTGTGATCAAATGAGCAGAAATACCACTACAATCAATTGACAATTAAGTTATTTTACCATATCAATTTGTTACTCTTTACTAACGAATTGTTACTTTTTACCAATTGTTACTTTTTTGTTATGATTGTTACACTTTATATGTAGGGCTAAAATTTTTCATTTAAAAAGTTTTGTTATTACGTGCGCGCAGCAAAAGGAGCCCGTGTTAGCCAAAACTAATAAATTTTTAATTGTTACTTTTTAGTTACGATTGTTACACTTTTATATATAGGGGTAAAAGTATCATTTAAAATTTTTGTTATTACATGTGTGCGTGAGAAGAAGCTCGCGTTAGCCAAAGTCTAATTGCAGGGGCTTAATGTTAAGTTCAAATTTTACATACCCTTAACGTTAAATAAAAACCTTTTTAAGGAGCTAATGTTAGTAACCCCTAAAAAAAGTCTAAATATGGTGCATAAATTATCCAGCTTCAGTCACTCATGTGACACGGATAGCGATGGCCACGTCACATAGCACCACACCTAGCACCACCACTACCTCAGGTGAGAGCACGGTCTGAAGCAGGGTCAGGTTCTCGCTTTTCCGTGTTGGCAAATCAAGGGGTTGTTGAGGGAGGGGTTGATGGTTCGGTGGTTGAGGACATTCAGCGTGTTGCTGATGATGATACAGTCAATTGTACTGATGCTTGTAATGTAGCTGTTGCAGAGGCAGGAGGTGCTGTAACAGCTAATGGTTTGGGGGCTGGTGGCAGTGTTACGCTAGCAGTGCCTGATTCTCAAGGTGTTGCAGCTGCTGCAGGCCCAACAATTGATGATGTTACATCACCTGCTGGTGCTGCTGACACTAGTGTAGCAGTGGCAGAATCTGCTGTTACACCAGTCGTTGGCACTGCAGGTTTACAGACAGCTATTGGCTTAGGAGAGAGCTTCAATGCAACAGATGCTGGCCCGGCTGTATTAGGGACTTTTGCTGATGTTACGCTTGGTGTGACTGCTGCTGTTTTCGAAGGCACTGCTGTTGCTGGTGTTACACCACCTACTGTTCCAGAGATTGCAGGCACTGTTACGCGAGTAATTGTAGGGGCTGATTCCGGAGCAGCGAGTTCAGCCAGTGAGGGGGAGAGACCAATCGTTGTAGCTCTCGCCAGGGGGAGTGGGGTCGCAGTTGGAGGTGTATCGAGGCATCCTGGCCGGCGATACAATCGGGAAGGAAGTCCCAGATTATCTATTCCTTCTCTGGAACGGGCCCATCGGAAGGCCTTGGCTAAGGGTGCAGCGGGATTATCTGGTGGCCAGACGTCAGGTATCATGCAGGACTTCGGTGCTGAGGCAGGGGGGCTTCCGGTTCGAGCAGAGGAAGGTACAGATCCATTTGCTCAATACAAGCAGCTGCCTCCCCATCTTGCCAACCTTCTGGCTGTCCTTACTATGCCAAATCCAGCGATTGAATCGACGTCTCGAGCCAAAGAATCATGGCCAAAGGGTCAGTCTGATAGGGTCACAAGGAGTAGGGGGGCTAGTTGAGGTTGTTTTCCTTGGTGATTGTTGTTTGGTATTTAGTCCTCCGTGGTGTGTTTCTCCTCTAGTCCGGGGACTACCTTGTTGGTCTGATCCCTGGACGATAAGGTAGGGTATTGTTGATGATGTGGCCCTATTTGGCCTAGTTTCTGCTTACTCACCCTGAGTTAAGCCGAGTCCTGTAACCGCCTTTATTTTCCAGTTATAAATTCGTTTTTTACCTCCCAAAAAAAAAGAGAGCTGAAACCCATGGTGATCACTAGGCTACTATTGCACGAAGACTATTGCCCTTTTTCTCTTCACGGACAACCTCTTCCATGTACTATTTCTCGTCCACTGGATCAAGTCAAAATTTCCAAAATTTGAAGGGTCTAAGCCCTTGGTCGACCATGTCCTCACCATTCAGCAATCCCTAGCTCATTCCACACAAGGACCTGTCCTCTGTCACACCTTCCCCGGTAACCTGATGGGTAGCGTTTTGGCTTGGCTCCACAAGCTTCCAAGGATTTTCATCCCTAACTTTAAGACTCTATGCAATTGATTCTTAGCCCTGTACATGTGCAACATGCAATGGCTAAAGCATCTAGAGTCTCTCTTTGTGATGACCATGTCAACCATAGAGGCCCTTATCTATTCACTACCATGTTCAAAATGACATATCTATTCCTGGAGGGTGCCAAAGGATAAAATTGAAATGTAGTGATCGTCATCTAGAACATCCTTCAACCAGAAACCAAGCTTCACACTTTAATCGTCAAGCGACGCCTAGGCCGAGGGCAAGCATCCCGCAAACAATTAGCTTGACACCTCGTCATGAAGGCTGTAGAGAAGAGGAAGTATAAGTATGTCATCCTTTAACACCTCAATTAACCATCTCCTTGAGCAAGTCAAGGGAGTTGTCAATGCTTGTTCATGTTCTCATTGATATTTATCGAGATTATTATTTCCTTTCAAGAAGTTGAAAGGACTATCCTTACTTATAACTCCATAATCCTACAAAATATAAGCATGGAGTTCCTTGTTTTCATATACACGTTGGCCCCTCCCTCTCATGATCAGTTCTGATCGATTTTGAGGGGGCATGAGATTCGTGAGACTTGGTATCAGATCATGAGGCTCTATTGTCAAATCCCTGGAAGGTGCATTGATACCTTAGTTTTGTATATTCTCTCACGCCTTTTTGTGCCCGCATATTTTCTGTAGTGTTTGTTCCTAGACAGGTGACCGCACGTGCAATGGTGTTAAGTCTTTTAATAAACATTGTTGGCCCCTTCTCTAACAGCTCGAGCTTTTATATGAGTTCAAACAAATATTGATCTATTGGTTATATATGTTCCTACATAGTATCTTGTTAGGTAAAGCTATTGCATCTCTAAGAGCATCTTCAGCGAATGACCCATCCATCTGGCCCCATCCAAATATGGATAAAAAGACACAAACTTTTGTTTAATCTTTTTTTTTTTTTTGGAAATCATTTTCTTAGGTACCCTCATGCCTCAAAACCCGGGCTATAAGGGGAGGTCCAAAGAGGGTATACAAATCGAGTGATAGATGCCCCCTTTATCGATGTGGGACTAACCGGTGGACTTCCTTAACACCCCACCTCAAGCGGAGCACGCAGAGCGAGGCACAATCGGAAGGGGCTACACTTGGAGGGAGACGATGAACCCAGCTCTGATACCATGTTAGATACCCTCACTCCCAATGCATACATTAATGTGACTATCATTTGGCTAAGCATAGTACAAATGTATTTGCGTCATCCACTAAATACGATGTAATGTGTGATCCAAATAGCCAAAGATGAGAGAACAATTTCTTATTTATATAGATGTTACTACTTTTTTAAAATAGTGATGTTTTGATTTATTTTACCCCTATTAAAGAGAAAATCTCTATTCCACCCCTGATTGAGATAATGTTGAGGTATATTTGTAAGTACTAAGGGTAGGGTAGTTTGCTACTTTTTTCTTATTTATACTAATTGTAGGAGAATTACATATTATAGGCTGTTCGATTGGATGAGTGAGTTATAACTAAAAAGTGTAGTCCTGTTCGTAGTTGGCAAGTGTGCAATTGTATGTAGTTAGAAACTATGTTGTTTGGTTGCAAGGAGTTCTGATTAAAAATTGCAACTATTGGTGTTTAGTTGGAGGTAATTCTGGAATTACAACTCAGCTGTTTGGTTGCAAGGAGTTCTAATGGTGGAGGTGCAACTCTACTGTCTGACTAGATGTAGTGGTTTGTATATAGTTGTTACTAGACCACCTGACTTAACCCTAAAATAATAATTTTTAAAAAGATAGTTATGAATACTCATTTTGTAGAGTGGGAAAGTTATGGATGTTCAATTTTTAGAGAGAGACTTATGGTTGCTTAGTTTTTAGAAAGAGAAACTTATGTATACCCATTTTAAAGAGATAATGTTATTATTGCCCGGTTTAGAGCCATCTCTCAGAAATCCTAAAAAAATACAGGGCCATATATCTTTCGAAAACCCTAAAAATTTAGGGATATATCTTTAAATTTAAAAAATTAGGATAATATTTCGAAAATCTTAAAACCATAGATCCCACATGCATCAACAAAATACGCCTTAAATATCACATATATCAACAAAGAACTGTCAAAATTATAATATAACCCTAGATATCAACAGAGCCTCCCTCCTCGTCGTCCTCGAGCTCACTAGCTGTCATCTCATCACTCCTGGGATCGATCACGTCCGTAGCTCTCAAATCTCCTCAAAGCTCGGATAATCCGACGGTGGAGGTAGTCACACCTACCTCCCAAAGATCCCCACATGATAAACACCACGCACGACGACATGCCAGCTCGCTGATATTTAATCTATTCTGACCCTAACGCCTCTCACGGATCTCAGTGGCACTTTCGTAATAATAAGCAATCCACCGGTAGGGGCAATTAAGTCATATTGTCTTCCGGCATTTATTACACAGCCTTGAATTTTCCCGTAGACTTCTACCCTCCCCAACCGCTTCCGAACTAAACGCTCTCTCTCTCTCTCTCTCTCTCTTCTCTCTCTCATATATGCGCTCATGTCTTCTGATTCCCTTACTGCGCCTCTGCCGGAGGCAGCGACGGCCGCCGGCGTCGGCTTCGGCTACGGCATCGCCATCGCCGTCGGCATCCTAGTCCTGATCTCAACCATCATGCTCGCCTCCTACCTCTGCGTCCGCGCCAAGGGAGGGCCCCGCACTGACTCCCTCCCCATCCACCACCCCGCCGGCTTCGTAGGCGGCCACGACGCGGCCGCCGCGGTGGGGCTCGATGGGACCGCCATCGCCTCCTTCCCGAAGTTCGTCTACGGAGTCGGCGAAGGTGGCGGGGGTCGCACCGGGGCGCCGCGGAGGCCGGTGACCGGCCCGTGCCCGATATGCCTGTCGGAGTACGAGGCCGGGGAGGAGCTGAGGGTCGTGCCGGAGTGCGGCCACGGCTTCCACGCGGGGTGCGTCGACGAGTGGCTCCGGGTGAGCGCCACGTGCCCTCTGTGCCGGAGCTCTCCGGTGCCGTCGGCGGCCGCGACGCCGGTGGCCACCCCGCTTTCGGAGCTCGTACCGCTGGCGGTCCACGCCAGGTGAACACTACCGCGGTGGATGCATGTACTTTTTTCTTTTTCTTTTTGGAACTCATTTAATTGTTTCCGCTTCTCGTTTTCATTAATTTATGAAATGTTAGCGGTGATCTTCTGATCTCTTTCTCTGGATTTGATATATAAATGTTAAATCCTGCACTTCAATCGGTGAGAGGGATTGCTGTTAAGCTCCGGACAGCAAACACCGTTTCTCTTCTATTGTAGAGAGAGAAAGCCAAATTCATTTTTAATGAAGTCTAAATCAATTTAAATTAGTAGGACATAATGTTCTAAGCAATCACAATCTCACTTAATTTTAAAATTTTCTAACTCTCTCTCTCTCTCTCTCTCTCTCTCTCTCTCTCTCTCTCTCTCTCTCTCTCTCTCTCTCTCTCTCTCTCTCTCTCTCTCTCTCTCTCTCTCTCTCTCTCTCTCTCTCATGGCATTTACTCCAAAAAAGAAAATGATAACTTTTTTCTTTTTTAAGTCGGCAGCCAAACATGCCCTCTGTGTCTTAGTATTCACACCCAGATAATTTTAAATTGTTTAAAGTTCTAAACTATCCCCATCCCTAACCTCCAGCAAACCCACCCTCTCGTTCTATCTGGTACCACCCATCTTCCTCCTCCGCCTCCACTCTATCCCGATCGGCACCCAAATTGATATTGCCGCCACCACCACTGACACCAACGTTTGTCGGTGGCCCCAAGCCGGTATTATAATTGCAATGTAGTGGATGACACTGACATTGCAATGACAATTCTGACATGTAAGTGCCGAGCATAATGGGTTAGGGTTCAGTTGGGGACTAGGGGGAGGAGGAAAAGGACAACATAGGGGACTGGACCGGCTCAAAGGGGGTCGAGGCAGCAGGGCAGGGACACGAACGATGGGAGCTAAGAGCGAAGGACTCGGGGGTATTTTAGGGTTAGCATGTGCCAATACAAGCCAACCAAAGTCAGTTTCGTGCCAAGAACAACTTGCATGCTATCATTAATTTGATGGGTGTATTTAGATGGGCCCTCTTTTTCAACAAATCCGATTCACATCTTTTTCTTGCTTCCGAGTTACGTGCATCACACATTTCATTTGCTCAATAATAATTATAGGGGGACTTAGTGATAGGTCACTGACAATAGATCGGGTACGATTTTGTTTCAACCTCCTTAAAGAGGTTGGAGCATCCCGCTCTTTCTCATTGGTCCATTTCAAGGATATGTTTGTCATTTCATACTTATATCATGGTGAAATGACCAAAAGCCCTCGAGATGGACCAATGAGAGAGCAGGAGAGGTTGGAACAAAATCATTCTCCAATAAATCAGTATAAAGGACAACTTTTAGAACAAGTACCATTGTTAGACTTTTCCCCCCCATAAATGACAAATTTGCTCCTAATACTAAATCACAAATGTTATTCTTCACTGCAGTAAAAGAGTAGCAATATGCAATTGTTACTCTTTATTATTGAATTGAGTGACAATTGCTGCAGTGATTTCACTATAGTAATATTTTTTTTGAAAAATCTTAGACATATTTTTGCTACAGTGAAATCATTGCAGCAATTGTTACTCAATTCAGTAATAAAAAGTAACAATTGCTACAGTGGTAACGAAGAGTAATAATTCAGTGAAAAGAGAATAACAATTGCAATCGTGATTTCACCATAGCAAATTTTTTCTTATCAAATCTTGTTTTATTTTTTTGCTACAGTAAATCCACTATAGCAAAAACTATTGTATAATGTTACTCTTCATGTGATTTTATTGTACAGCTACGTGCTGGATTAAATTATTATTTTTCAAACTGTCTTAGGGTAAATTGGACCTTTTCCAAAGTGAAGAATCTGGTGCAAAACCATTTTGTTGTTGATCCTTATCACTATACCAATATGTTGCAAAGGACCTTAGACACATTACCCCATAATTATATCTGATGGGTGGTCTCACATGAAGAACAACATAGCCGAGTGTGCAAGGTTATGTTTGGATGTATAGATTCAAAGAACAACAAAAATCTCTCTCTACAACAAAGATTTGTTTGTTCTTTAGCCACAATGGTCCCATCTCTGGACCGATCTCGGGCATAACTTTTTCATCCCAACCCGCCCTACTAATGGTCTTAGCCTCTTAGGTCATAAACATGGCCCGCATGTCCCAGTACGATTTATCTATTTATTTATATCTGGAACATAATGGGTCCTAGCCAGACCCGTAAGTCACCACCAAATGACGAACAACCCATAGCAATCAGATCCAAACCGACCAAGAGGAAGGGCCCACCTGGCTCACAAGAAGTCCCCACACCAACGAGCGGGAGTGCCACACAGAGCGGGGAAGCAGCCACCTGGCATCCTACTTACATTACAAGTCTTGAAATCCCACAAAATAGAGCATTCATGTTCCAACTCCAATACCCTGAACAGAGACATCTCAAGCTCAAAAAATGGGGCCGGATTGGGCCGGACAGGGTCTAACAAGTGAAAACAATAGCCCGGCCCGAAAAATTAATCGAGCCTGAAAATGCAGCCCATCTCGGCCTTGAACGCACTACACTTAGCCCAGGTCTTTGTACGTGGCTGGGTCAGGCGGGTCACGAACCACATAGCAATGGTTTCAGGTTCTGTTTAGGGTGCTGCTCTTTGCATCAACCAAATTAATAAAAGGCATCTGACTTAAAATCGAAAACATGTACATTGTTATCGGGACACTCCAAAACTATTTATAAGGGCAACATCCCTCCACCAGTGCCCGTGTAACCTGCCGCCCATGATGGCACTGTACATCCAGCATCATCGTCACCAGTTCTCGTGCAACCCATCGCCCCCCCCCCCCCAATGGACCATGTCGTAGTTAGAACCAGAGATATGGTAGGTGAGGGAAGAGGGTAACGGGAGGAGGAAGGCGGAGTCGGCATATCAGAGCAAGGAAGAGAGGGAGGGGGTAGGTAATAGCTATACCTCGTCAACAGATGTCACTTAAGTCCTACTACATTATGTTTTCACAACAATATGTAACTAGGGCTGTTAATGGGCTCGGGCCAGCCTAGTTTGGGTCTAGTTTGGATAGAGTTAGCTTGGACTTTGGGGTGGGTTGGGCTTGAACATTCTGGCCCAATTGTGTTATGTGCCGGATATGGACAACCACTAACCCGACCCAAAGCCCGAAATATTTTATTTTTATTTTTTATATACAATGAATACATAATTTAAAAGTGCAAACGTTACAAATATCAATGCCTCGGACATTAGGAGCAGTATTTTGCATATATCCTTTCAATATATATCATAATCAATGCTATTTTCTACTTTTATTGTGTGATAAAGAGAAAAAAAAGATTTATGCATATACCACGTTAGAAATAGTGCATGTCCGTGCCTGTCGGCACTGCAGCGGACCGTCTTTGACTGCAACACGTCTGTCGGCACTGCAGCAGGCTGCCTTCGGTGGCAACACACCTGAACGCCTTCGACGACAACACCGGCATTCATAGGGACACCCATTTCCTCACCTGTGTCGATTGGCACGAAGCGGGTGGGCTTAATTTGGGCCGGGTTTATGTTTGGGCTTGGGCTTTGGAAGATAGTTTCGAGCCGGGTTTGGGCCAAGCTCGAAAATTTTAATTTGGGCCTGGGCATGAGGTGGCCCGACCCGAACCCGACCCATTAACAGCCCTATCTGTAACTGCTTGTATCTATCTATATATAGAACCTCATAACACCATGTTTGATGGTGAGGACAATACAAAATACCAATAAGCTAGAGTTTATATCCATAAAGTGTGTTTTCATTGGCTACAGCTTCCAACATAAGAGATATCGGTGTTTGGACCCTTCTACTGATCGTGTGTATGTCTCTCGTCATGTAATTTTCGACGAACAAAGATTCCCCTTCAAAGAAGCCCATTTTGAGCTCCTCACCTTCATCGCATCACTGGCTCATTGACTGTCTATGGTCCTATTCAACAGTGGCTATCTCGACCCACCTTAACAGTCCTCACGTCCCATCAACCCAACAATTCTCCTTGTGCCATTTCCAACCCTTCCCAATATCCACCTCCCATTCTAGTACCGACCAACATAGTTCCTACGTCGATGTCTCCCAATCAAACCATGGCCTGCCCACATTCGGTCCTCTCCGAATCTCCATGACATGGACCCTTGTTTCCCGTGAGCCACACATGAACGTGGTTGGTTGCAAATGGGTTTATCGTATAAACACGGAATGCCGATGGGACAATAAACCGCTACCAAGTTGGCTTAGTTGCCAAGAGATTTTATCAACAACCCGGTATTGATTTTGTTGACACATTCAGCCCCGTGGTGAAACACAACACCATCTGTGTCATCTTATCTTTGGCTATAGTCTGTAATTGGCCACTTCGACAATTAGGTTTCATGAGCGCTTTCTTGCATGGTGATTTTCGTGAAAATGTTTATATGACTCAACCCCTAAGTTAGGGGCGAGGTCCGCTTCTCCGCGGAGGCGAAGCGCTTCTCATTCGCCCTAGGGTTAGGGTTTATGTTGCTGGGCTTCTTGGCCTCCTCGGCGCCGCCGTTGGCTCCGGGGAGGCCGGGACTCGGGTCGCAGCGGGCTGCTGGGGTGGGATGTAGCCCCCATTCTCCCTTTTGTATATAGGGGTTTCTTCGGCAGCGGTTTTTTTTGTGACCGTCGTGGCGGCGTCAGGCGGTGTCTCCCCCGGGCTCGTTTGCTGGTCTTCGATGGTGTCGGTGGTGTATCGGTTGCCGGATGCAGCAGGATGGTCGGCTTTGTCCCCACCGTTGAGTTATTCCGCCGGTGGTTGTCCACAGCGCCTCCTCTGGACGACGAGTGGTCTCCCGGCGGTGCGGAGGAGGTAGCTATTCGAAGATGGTTCGGCGGCACCGACTACGGCTCCTTTTGTTTGCGATGGTTTGCCCATATTTTTGTGTTTTTTGGATGTTTTGTGTGTTTACTGTTAGTTTGTCCCTTTCGTGGGGTCTGGTCTGGTTTCCCTGCCAGTGTGCAGGTGGTTGGATTCGGCGGTGAGTGGTTTTTGGTGTGGTTTTCAGTGCCGGTGGACGGCGTTTCTTTCCGACTGGTGCGGTGTCTTTCTTGTAGCCGCAGGTGGTGTGTTGGTCTTTGATGTTGAGCCAGCATGTGGCTCCTCCTGGAGATCCGGTTGGGATCTCCCCTTTGCCTGAATACCAACCCCCCCCCCCAAAGTTATATAGACTCTGACAAGCCCTCCTATATATGTCGTATGAAAAAGTCCATTTATGGCCTTCGCCAAGCCCCTCGAGCTTGGTATGAAAAGTTTACCTCTCAATTATTGGACTTCAGGTTTCTAACATCAGTCTCAATCCATCTCTTTTCATTCAACATTACAATGGCAGCACCACATATCTCCTCTTTACGTGGATGATATTATCATCACCGACAGCAACCCCACTTTCATCAGTTCATTCATCTACCAACTGGGTCAACATTTCAAATTAAAGGATTTGGAACATTTGCCAAACTTTCTCGGTATGGAGGCCCACTGCATCCACCAACTAGATTAACATTTCAAATTGAAGAATTTGGGACCATTGACATATTTTCTCGGTATGGAGGCCCACCGCAATAACATGGATTATTTATTTACTAAACCAAGTATATCACCGATTTACTAGTAAAGTCCGACATAGTCGGATGCAAACCAATTTGCTCTCCGGCTTTCAAAGATAAGTTAAGCCCTTCTGATGGACCTCTGCTCAATGATTTGACTACGGATGGTAGCGGTGTGTTTTAAAATCGAAAACTGCAGTAAACCACATATGGTGTGATTTTGGTTTGCCAAAATTTAAAACCGTCGTGATGCAGTGTGGTGCGGTTTCGGTTTTCGAATTTTGTGTAGCGGTGTGGTTTCAGTTTTGACCAAAATTGCATAAAACCGTATCGTTTAGGCTATTATAGTGATAAACCGCGGAGCACCACACCACATGGTGCTGTTTTGGTTTTACATAATGGTACACCGTCGTGGTGCGGTGCGGTTTCGATTTTACCCAAAACAACACCGAAACTGCATTTTTGCCATCCCTAAATCCGACAAGATTTAGAAGCATTGTGGGTGCACTCCAATATGTTTCTCTCACACTGCCGGACATTAGCTTTGCTGTTAACCAAGTATATGCATGCTCCTACAGAGGTCCACATGGTTGCTGCTAAGAGAATACTTCAGTTTCTCAAGTGGACTCTTACATATGAGACTCACTTCAGCTCTGGACCATTGCATCTTCAAGCCTATTGTGATGCAGATTCGACTGGCCCTCCCTCTGATCGACGATCCACTAGTGGCTATTGTGTATTTTGGGGTCTAATTCGATCTCATGGTGTGCGAAGAAGCAAAACACAATGGCCCGTTCATCAATCAAAGCTGAATGTCATTGTCTAGCCCATACCGCTGTCGAGCTCACGTGGTTGCACTTTCTCTTCCGTGAACTCCACTTTCCTTTATATGAGTTTCTCTCATCTGGTGTGACAATGTCAGTGCTATTTCTCTTGGATTCAACCATGTTTTTCATATCCGGACAAAGCATATCGAAATAGGCTACCACTTCGTTCATAAAAAGGTGGCCTACAAACAGCTTGATATCTGATTTGTTTCCTCCAAAGACCAGATTACATACATCTTTACCAAGGGGATCGTCTGCTCAGCTTGACAGGGGGTAATAGTTGTACCTCACCAACAGATGTTACTCAAGTCCAACAAGCAAGCAAAGCAGCACCAGTTTCATCTGTTCAAATGGACATCATCTCCAACTATATTCTTTTTTCACAACAATATGTAATTGTATATATCTATCTCTCTGTCTCATGTAGATGTGATGTAACTGAGTGTATCTATCTATATATAGAACCTCTTATCACCATGTTTGGTGCTGAGGACAATACCAAATATTCCCACCTTCTCAGTAGGTTATGTGGGATGCCCTTTTTCTTGGGGAGCCTCTGTCAATTTTTCAAATTGGAAGGGGTGCCTCAATTTGTTGAGTGCCCTTATCAATCGTGCCAGTGCAATACATACCACTTTTTATTTATATTTAGCATATAAGTATTGCTTATTTAATATTGTGATTTTAAAATTTCATCTCTATCATATTTATATGCATATAGTTTTTCTAACTACATAAAACCTACTAGACATTATAGGAATCTTTCTTGGGGTAATTAGCCTACAACCCTTCTAACCAACCCAACATTAGGATAAACCTAGTGAAGCTTTTCATTTGAGCTCCAATCTCTCTAACCAACCCAACATTAGGATAACCACCCCCCCCCCCCCCCCCCTTTAATTTTTTAATCCTGAGACCACCCTCACCTCCTCTCCTTCTCTCTCAATCAGCCATGGCGGAGGCGGCATACTCGAGAGGCAGAGGCAGCCGCGAGCAGCGGTGACGAAGGTGGCAACGCGGGGGGGGGGGGGGGGGGGGGGCGTTCGATTTAGGTTTGGGATTTCTAAGTCTAGGGCTCATCCCATGGCCTCTAGATCTTAGTTTAAGAAGGTTCAGTTAGGTCCGACGATGACGACCAACTTAGGATGAGTGGTAGTAAAGCATAAATTTAAAGTAAGATGGGGGACATTTCCGTCTATAGGGGTTTGAGTTTAAATGAAAAGGTTGTCGGAACTGCAGCACAAAACGACCTCCTAAGAAGGGCTTCTTACAAAGTCCTCATATTATTTTCTAACTATTTGAAACCTGATTGACGTTTAAAACGATAAAATGACGTTGCCCACCACCTATTACTCCCTTTTCATATAATATGCAAATGAGTTGATACAATATAAATCTTGCTACGAGTGTACGTAAAACGGGCCGGGGCCGAGCCTTGGGTCAACCCTCCAAGCCCGGCCCGGCTCGCCTGTATACATTTTGGGCTTGCAGGCTGAGTCGATTAGATTGGGCTGGGTTGGTTCGAACCTGATCAGATTGGGCTAGTCAGGCAATGTATTTTTTTTCTTTTTTTTAAATTAAATTATTTTATTTTTTAACTTAGATTATACTTAAATAAGTTAGCTGATACTTAAAACAGAAGTTAGATTATACGTAAAAAAGAATAATTAAGTTTTTTGATAAGATGTTAGGTTATAATTAAAATTAAGAACTTATGGTATACTTATTTAAAAAATAAAAATTTAGGATATACTTAAAAAAGGGTTCCATTTCAGTACCAAATTGCAAAATTTGGTACCATATTAAACCCATCTCCATCATTCATCTCATTTTTCATGCATCCTAGTAATGGGAGCATTATTCTAAAGGCCATGGGATGAACCCTAGGTGGACGCCTAAGATCCACCACAAGTCCATCCGATGGTCCCTATGAATTTTGGTATGGTACGGAAGTGGGGACAATATAATTTTTCTAAATTATAAAAGTTAAAAAAAAAAGTTAAGGGGGTGTTAATCAATTGGGATTTAAAAATCATTATTCAGGAGTTCATGGACTTGCGGTCTTTGAGAATCTGTGGACTTTTTTTAAAGAGTGAGTTTTTTAGAAGTATGCAGACTTTTCTAAAAAGTCCATGGTCTCATAAATCCCTTTTTTAGCAGTTCACGTGGGATTTTTATTGTGGACTTGAATATAAAATCCTATTTGACTAACACATTTGAAGAACAATTTTGATAAATTTTGAAGGCCCAATACGAAAAGTATTAGAACATTCATTAAAAAAATGTACAAGAACAATAAAACAAAATTAAGCTCGATTTAATCAACATTGCCTCTGCCATCCAAGATTGCCTCATCACGTTGGATAAATAGTTTGGCCAATTTTTACATATGTCAAATGGTAAAAAATTTTCATATCAAAGATTTTAGTAATTTTACATATATAAATTGATAATTTTTTCATAAATAAGATCATATTTCAAACAAGATTAACAATTATCTCATGCCAAAATATTTTAGCATACCATCAACCAAGGGGTCATTTCCATAAATAACATACAAATTGGAAGTAGCATACTAATTAAAATAATAAGTCCAATATATGATCGAGGACAAATGTATCAAAGTCTAATTAGTATTCCGTCTATTAAGATGATCCTCCCATATGGATTGAGCAATATTATTTCGCCACTCTTTTACTGCCTCGCGTTTCCCATCTTGGGTCTGAAAGACTTCTTCAGGATTCGGCTCGTCCCCTATATTTTCCAAGAGCTCCTCAGATTGATCAATAAGAAACTCATCGAAGCTGCTGTTGAGCGTCTATCTGGTGCGAATTATCCTTTCTTTTTCATGCATATATCGTCACTTTGCTACGTAAAACTTTCATAATACACGTAAACTGCATGAGTTCTTTGCACCATGATCTAGTAGACTTTCATACGAACCCAACGACATATTGGTTCACTCTCATACATTGCATGCATGAAAAATACGGATCCCGATAGTCCAAATTATCCTTTTATCGATAATCGCGTTTGAATCTGATAAGCGTCATTTCATGTGTGTTTTTTAGGGAATTGATCCGGTCTTCAATGCAATCAGCTCAAGGACTTCATGACCAAGCCGTGGATATTCTCGCGGCGATTTGATGGAGACTGTACAGCTCGTTCGAAGGCTATCTCTAAAGAACAACCAAGAGACGGATGATTGTGATGATTCAGTTGAGAGAAGATTTCATTGAGCCGATGCAACGCATGACACGAACCGGAGGAGGACTACAGACATACAAATAGGCGACGATGCGATTGATGATGGATTCGGACTACGATGACCAAAGCCTGATCAAGTCTTCCACAGGACCCCATTGCTAACCACTCTCCCAACCAATGTCACCTAAGCATTTCCCCCATCCGGCTACACTAACCGGAGATGTACGAACCCGACTCCTACGTGACAAACCCAAGCCCAACTCCGCAATAACCCTATGCATGCAACCTAGCCGCGCAGCTCATATCTAGAGATCACCCATCCATGAATCCATCACAGCCCTCCATTGCACCGAACCCATGCAGCTGTACCCGATCACAGCAGCCCCTCTTCTCCCCACTTGATCATAACCACCCATTTTAATTAAAACCCATGCAAACCCAGCAGCCGCTTCCCCTTGATTCTCTCTCTCTAGACCCGATCACGGCCGTCCCTTCCGTGCATCAGCTCATGCACACCAAAAACCCAGCGACCCAACTCTCCACTTCTCTCTTTCTCCCGTCCATACACTCGATCATAGCCGTCCATTCCCATAACAGCAGCCCGATCTTCTCTCCCTCTCTTTCCTTAACCGTCCGCAGGTCCCGACTCTCTCTCCCGATTTTCTCTCTCCAGATTCTCTCTCTAGAGACGAAACCCAACCGCCCAGCCCGAACCTCTCTCACCCTTACCCGATCAGGCCCAGCTCTCTCTCCCTAGTTTTTCTCCACCGAACGATCCTCTCTCTCTCCGGGATTCTCTCTTTCCTTCTCTATCTCTCCTTCCTTGATTCTCTCTCTAGTCCCTTCAATACCGAGCCACCCCAGCCCGACTCCCTCTCTTAAACGAATCCCTCCCATCGAACTTCTCTCACCTTTTTCTCTAACCAAATCACAGCCGTTTCGTGCATTAACCCATGCACGTTCGAACCCTCTATTCCCTCTCTCTCTAACTATTCTCTCTCTAAAACAACCGACCTATATATCCTATATAAGGGGGGGGGGCCTTGGGAAAAGAGAAGGGGGGGCTCTCATCACCAACCTACGCCATCTACCACCTACAAGAAAACAAAACCTATCACACCATCGAACCTAGATCTCGCCACATCACTTGAGCCATCATCTTCATCACCTCCGAGAACCCTAGCCTCCAACTCCGAGAATCCTCCGTCAGTCGTCATCCGAGCCGCCATCGTACCATCGCTCGAGCCATCATCGTACCATCGAAGCCGTGCCACAGCCGAGTCGAAGTGAAGGAGCATCGACCGGAGAGGAGGACAACGAAGAGCAAAGACGTATTTCGAGCATGATCTGTATCTTGTTCTTCCCTTCTTTTACTTTTGATGTAGTGCAAACCATGATGAACTAAATCCATTGCTCAGGCTTAGATGAAACCCCGGTTATGAATAATTATTAGGTTTATTTATATTGTCTATGCCATGCACTCATAATCGAATATTTGATTCAATTATCGGATTATTATGATGGAAGTCTCTCACATAGTATGTCATGCATCCTTTGTCGTTATGATGAATCATCGTAGTAATCAATGCATGTTATTTAACGAAAATTTAGAATCTTGATTAGTTGTGCTTTAGTTAGACATCTAATGCTCTGTTCTAATACATTTTTGCATGAAAATTGAATCATACATATGTCTTCAATCTAATTAAGAGCCTAATGATCATATTCTCGAGTCGAGCACGGGAATCGTATTCCCGCATGCTACTCGTTCGCATAGATAAATCTAAATAAACCTAGTAACTACGAATAACTGAGGTGGATTCGAATGCCTTAGTACCTTCTCCACTTGAAACTCGACTTACCGTAACTAGTTTGTTTTCCTTTCCTTAATTAGTTTGTTTTTAATCTCAAAATAAATCAACTCCCATTAAACTATCTTTTAAAGTAATTTAGGTTAAATAGTTAATAACCCTAGATTAGACAGTTCCCTCATTAGCAATCCCTGTGGGATCGACCTCGTAATACGTACCGCTCCTACAAAGCGATTCGTGTACTTGCGAGTTATAATTTAGATCAAATTAACCTCTTAATTTAGGATTAGTTTAGATCGCATCAAGTTTTTGGCGCCGTTGTCGGGGATTGCAACGGAGCTTTCGAATTTAGGTTATTTCTTATTTGCCTTAGTTAGTTTTATTAGTTTTGTTAGTTTAATTTAATCTTTAGAGTATAGTAGTTTCTCAATTTTTAACCAAAATGACTAACCAAGCAATGACCCTAAAAGAATATATAAACCAAACAAGGACCACTAGACATCATGATTGTACAAACTTTTCAACTGAACTAGAATATCCTGAAAGAAATTCACCGAGTAGGAGTTTACAGAGCCATATACAACATAATTCACCATGCTATGACACACATGATCCTAGATGACAAAATTATCACAATCCTAGAAGGTAAAATTTTCAAGATCCAAGTAGGCAATATTATCAAAATTCTAGTTGGGAAAATCATCAAGGTTATAGTTTGAAAAATGAATCATCTGCAACTAATTTTCAAGAGCCTTATGATTATATACCACAAAATGAGGAGACTCTTAAAGAGACACTACAAATGTCTATGCTCAATCAGCTTATGCAGAACTATCAAAGCAATATGCAAGAGCAAATAAACGCTTTCGAAAGAATTGGATCACATTTTAATATTATTAAGGAAGCAATACTTCAAGATCAACTTCAACCTGAGTCTAACTCCGATGAAGATTATGAGGATTATGAAAACATAATTAGCGTCTCAATAGATAATGGAGCTGATGAGGAGACCAAGATAGACATCCCTATAGAAGATGAACTTGCCAAATCTGATTTTTTTAATCCTTTGGAAGATTGTCCGAGCACTATTGATGATATTAATACGGATATAATTTTTAAGGATACTAATGATCTCTCATCCAACATTGACGTCATCAATGATGACACTATAGATAGTATAATTGATGAAGAAGGCTATGCTCTCCCTTATGACGATGATGAAAGTAATGTTCTCCCATCCAGTTTAAATGTTACTAATGATAATAAAATTTATGAGATGAATGTGATCGACAATCTTATGGATGATAAGATTCTTCAATCATCTTTCAATGACCCATTGGATAAAGATCTGACCAATATTATATTTGATGTCACCCATGATCTTCCTTATGACATTGATGATGATATGTTTGCTAAAGAAACCAATGTTCTATCAATGAATCCATCCATTATCAAAAAATTATACATTGACCTACAAATTCTGCCATCTAAGTTTCAACATACACATCTGGGTGATGAATATATATTTTCTGATTTAATTTTTCCTCAATACACCCACAATCAGAAAATTCAATTATATGAACTTTTCAAAGATAATATAGATGATACACGGTGGAATATGGAGTATAATAATGAATCTTATATTGTTCCATTTGAAAAGAAAATTCATGAAGAACAATATAGGATGAACTCTAATAGAATAATGGAGAGCCACGCAGAAACATGCCCGAAGTATACTATATAATATAATTTCTCAATTGATGACTACTCTCTTTTCTTTTTAAAAATTTCATCTGCTGAAAAACATATGTGTATTATAGCAGTCATTTTTTTTTAGTATCTGCTCGTCTTTATTAGTCTATTTAGTCGATTTGTTCTTTTCTTTGTAGTACTAACATTTTGTAGGAAACACGGATGCAAAGAAATTATACGGTACTATCCATCCTTAAAACTTCATACTTTCATTTTATATATATGTCCTTCAAAAATGCTATCATATAATGCTACCATCTCATTCATAAGCATGTCTAATTCATACATTGAGGACAATGTCTAATTTAAGTTTGGGGGTGTGGTATATAATTTTTGCAAAATAAAATCCTGTTTGCATCTAGTTTCTGCAAAAATGTCAGTTTTTGTCCTTTTCTATGTTTTATATAAAAAAAATTAGGATAATAGTAATAATAATGCATCAACTTACGCTGTAGTGGGACAGCTCGGCATATACGTCTTGGCGTATGTGTGTCTCGTTTGTAGTTCCCTACCAAAACTACAACGTTCGTATATAAATCTATAGGAATTTACATTTGCATGTTTTTATTTTATTATTACTATTTTTTTTTTCTTTTCTTATCGTATTACTTTTGCCGTCCTTTGTGTTCTTTTCGAGAAAAAAATATTTATCTATAGATATTTCACCTTTATTTCAGGTTTTGTAGTATAATTTTATCGTACTCGAATAGGACCATAAGACACTTGGTAATCAAGGTATAAAGTCCAAGGATTAGCTAGAAAAAGTATGTCTAATATGGTTCTGACCCTTAGTAACCTTTTAGAGATTGTCAAAACAAACTTGACTTGACTTTTCACTTCACATCTGGCTTACACATCTAGGGTCTAGATTCAAAGCTTTCATATCACCTAATAGTCACTTGGAGTCCTGATGAACCATGCGGATCTGGTTCACTTGGTTTGAAAAGAGATATCATTAGAAAAGCGACCAGTGAATTCTAAGGTATAGCGGAAAGGGCTACCTATTAGCATGGTCTAGGACCTAATTATATAAAAGTCTTAACCTGTATGCCCTAGTATGAGTGAAACCTGGTCGATAGGGTTATGAGAATGATCCTATGGATGCAGAGTGAATCAAATATAAAGGCAACATGAGGATGGCTACCTAACTCATGAGAGCGTTGGCAGCGTGTCATGGGCATAGAGTGCAGCTGGCATGGTACAAGTTAGGAAGGGATATATAATTAGATCCAGAAAAAAAATAAGACCGAAAAAAAAAGAAAAAAAAAAGAAAATAGTGTGAAAGCCGTCGTTATAAACAATGTGGGGAAACTGGAATATCACATATAAAGCCGAAAGATATTAAGGTGAATATCCACAACTCTCACTAGCCTGTCTAGATTAGCTGGTTTTGTCTCAGGTTCTAAGGTCGACTTTGACCGTTCTAGGAGACTGTTAGAATGTTATGAATGTAGAGAACCAAACCCCCAGTTGGGTTTAGCCCAGACAGCACCGTGCACTCGAGCATAGTTGACCTTGACCTTTTCTAACGGGAAACTAATAGTTAGAACCTAAAGTGTGTACTTCGAAAGCCGAAGCTTGGGCTAGATACCTTGTGGGTCTTATGCCTTAGAAATTCTATCTTTGAGTACTTTTTAATTATTCTACGAAACCGAATTCTCTTATTTCTTATTTACTTTTTCAAATATATATATATATATATATATATATATATATATATATATATATATATATATATATATATATATATATATATATATATTTGAATTTTGTGGGTAGATTCACTGCAAACCCTCACGAGACAAAACTCGTCCACTAGGGTAACCTAGGGGTTTAACGGCTTGTTGCACGTGCTAAGTGCAATCGCGATTCCTACGAAAGTGAGTTAAGTTATTTTTATTCTTTTATTATTCTCTTAGTTTATTTTGGTTGCTTTCTCGAGGACTAGAAAGATTTAAGTTTGGGGGTGTGTTGAGCGTCTATCTGGTGCGAATTATCCTTTCTTTTTCATGCATATATCGTCACTTTGCTACGTAAAACTTTCATAATACACGTAAACTGCATGAGTTCTTTGCACCATGATCTAGTAGACTTTCATACGAACCCAACGACATATTGGTTCACTCTCATACATTGCATGCATGAAAAATACGGATCCCAATAGTCCAAATTATCCTTTTATCGATAATCGCGTTTGAATCTGATAAGCATCATTTCATGTGTGTTTTTCAGGGAATTGATCCGGTCTTCGATGCAATCAGCTCAAGGACTTCATGACCAAGCCGTGGATATTCTCGTGGCGATTTGATGGAGACTGTACAGCTCGTTCGAAGGCTATCTCTAAAGAACAGCCAAGAGACGGATGGTTGTGATGATTCAGCTGAGAGAAGATTTCATTGAGCCGATGCAACGCATGACACGAACCGGAGGAGGACTACAGACATACAAATAGGCGACGATGCGATTGATGATGGATTCGGACTACGATGACCAAAGCCTGATCAAGTCTCCCGCAGGACCCCATTGCTAACCACTCTCCCAACCAATGTCACCTAAGCATTTCCCCCATCCGGCTACACTAACCGGAGATGTACGAACCCGACTCCTACGTGACAAACCCAAGCCCAACTCCGCAACAACCCTATACATGCAACCTAGCCGCGCAGCCCATATCTAGAGATCACCCATCCATGAATCCATCATAGCCCTCCATTGCACCGAACCCATGCAGCTGTACCCGATCACAGCAGCCCCTCTTCTCCCCACTTGATCACAACCACCCATTTTAATTAAAACCTATGCAAACCCAGCAGCCGCTGCCCCTTGATTCTCTCTCTCTAGACCCGATCATGGCCGTCCCTTCCGTGCATCAGCTCATGCACACCAAAAACCCAGCGACCCAACTCTCCACTTCTCTCTTTCTCCCGTCTATGCACTCGATCATAGCCGTCCATTCCCATAACAGCAGCCCGATCTTCTCTCCCTCTCTTTCCTTAACCGTCCGCAGGTCCCGACTCTCTCTCCCAATTTTCTCTCTCCAGATTCTCTCTCTAGAGACGAAACCCAACCGCCCAGCCCGAACCTCTCTCACCCTTACCCAATCAGGCCCAGCTCTCTCTCCCTAGTTTTTCTCCACCGAACGACCCTCTCTCTCTCTCCGGGATTCTCTCTTTCCTTCTCTATCTCTCCCTCCTTGATTCTCTCTCTAGTCCCTTCAATACCGAGCCACCCCAGCCCAACTCCCTTTCTTAAACGAATCCCTCCCACTGAACTTCTCTCACGTTTTTCTCTAACCAAATCACAGCTGTGGGGGAAAATCTTCGTGCCGACCCGAAGACCTTCGCAACACCAGTCAATTGGAGTCGAAGTTAATGTCGAAGATCGTTGGTCGATCGGTTGGTTGAAGTTGTTGCTTTTTTGATATGTAAACAGAAAAGCAATCAGAGAGAGAGATTTTGACACAAGAGAAGTGATCTCGGAGTTCGGCCAAAGCCTACGTCTCCGTGCTATAGGGAGCAACCCGAATTCACTAACACTTATGCTGAAGTGACCTCGACAGGCCGAGTATCACTGAAAGCTCCCTGATCTCTTCGAAAGAGAGAAGAAGATCGAAGAGAGATGATAGATCAGAAGTTGGAAATCTCAGAGCTCTGGTTTTTAGAACTGAGAATTCGATCCATTTACATTCAAAGACTATGCTATTTATAGGCATTCTGGGTGGCGAATGGCGGTTTCTGCTGCAGTATCTGGGGATCCTCCAGGTAAAGTTGCGGGCCCTGCGGTTGTCTTCGGGGGTCCACCAGGCAGGGCTGGTGGGTCCCGCTGTAGTCCTCGTGGGGCCACCAGGCAGGGCCGGTGGGTCCCACTGTAGTCCTCGTGGGGCCACCAGGCAGGGCCGGTGGGTCCCACTGTAGTCCTCGTGGGGCCACCAGGCAGGGCCGGTGGGTCCCACTGTAGTCCTCGTGGGGCCACCAGGCAGGGCCGGTGGGTCCCGCTGTAGATTTATGCCAAAATTTGCACCCACAGTTACCCCCTCCAAGTTAGCTAGAGTGCATTCTAGCTGGCTTGGATTTGGTGCAAAAAATAGCAACTTCCTGTTTAGAAAAACGGACACGAAGAAACTTGTCGCATGTTAGAGAAAAAAGTGACTGATCGGTCAATTTTGACCGATCGGTCAAATTTGACCGATCGGTCAAATTTTGACCGATCGGTCAAATTTTGACCGATCGGTCAAAATTCAACCGGTCAAGAATCGGGTGATCGGTCAAAAAACAGGGTTTTTTGACCGATCCAGTAGTAATTTTGATCGATCAGCTGAAATTTGACCGATCGGTTAAATTTTGACCGATCGGTCACTTTTGACCGATCGGTCAAATTTTGACCGATCGGGCAAAATTCAACCGGTCAAGAATCGGGTGATCGATCAAAAAACAGGGTTTTTTGACCGATCCAGTAGAAATTTGACCGATCAGATATCTTTCGCCGATCGGACATGTTTGTCCGATCGGTAAAAAAATATCCGGTCAAGGTTCGAGTGATCGGCAAAAAACCTTGGTTTTTTGCCAGATCCAGTAGAAATTTGACCGATCAGACAACTTTCGCCGATCGGACATGTTTGTCTGATCGGTGAAAAATATCCGGTCAAGGTTCGAGCGATCGGCAAAAAACCTTGGTTTTTTGCCAGATCCAGTAGAAATTTGACCGATCAGACAACTTTCGCCGATCGGACATGTTTGTCTGATCGGTGAAAAATATCCGGTCAAGGTTCGAGCGATCGGCAAAAAACCTTGGTTTTTTGCCAGATCCAGTAGAAATTTGACCGATCAGATAACTTTCGCCGATCGGACATGTTTGTCCGATCGGTGAAAAATATCCGGTCAAGGTTCAAGTGATCGGCAAAAAACCTTGGTTTTTTGCCAGATCCAGTAGAAATTTGACCGATCAGATAACTTTCGCCGATCGGACATGTTTGTCCGATCGGTGAAAAAATATCCGGTCAAGGTTCGAGTGATCAGCAAAAACCCTTGGTTTTTTGCCAGATCCAGTAGAAATTTGACCGATCAGACAACTTTCGCCGATCGGACATGTTTGTCTGATCGGTGAAAAATATCCGGTCAAGGTTCGAGCGATCGGCAAAAAACCTTGGTTTTTTGCCAGATCCAGTAGAAATTTGACCGATCAGATAACTTTCGCCGATCGGACATGTTTGTCCGATCGGTGAAAAATATCCGGTCAAGGTTCAAGTGATCGGCAAAAAACCTTGGTTTTTTGCTAGATCCAGTAGAAATTTGACCGATCAGATAACTTTCGCCGATCGGACATGTTTGTCCGATCGGTGAAAAAATATCCGGTCAAGGTTCGAGTGATCGGCAAAAACCCTTGGTTTTTTGCCAGATCCAGTAGAAATTTGACCGATCAGATAACTTTCGCCGATCGGACATGTTTGTCCGATCGGTGAAAAAATATCCGGTCAAGGTTCGAGTGATCAGCAAAAACCCTTGGTTTTTTGCCAAATCCAGTAGAAATTTGACCGATCAGATAACTTTCGCCGATCGGTGAAAAAATATCCGGTCAAGGTTCAAGTGATCGGCAAAAAACCTTGGTTTTTTGCCAGATCCAGTAGAAATTTGACCGATCAGATAACTTTCGCCGATCGGACATGTTTGTCCGATCGGTGAAAAAATATCCGGTCAAGGTTCGAGTGATCGGCAAAAACCCTTGGTTTTTTGCCAGATCCAGTAGAAATTTGACCGATCAGATAACTTTCGCCGATCGGACATGTTTGTCCGATCGGTGAAAAAATATCCGGTCAAGGTTCGAGTGATCAGCAAAAACCCTTGGTTTTTTGCCAAATCCAGTAGAAATTTGACCGATCAGATAACTTTCGCCGATCGGACATGTTTGTCCGATCGGTGAAAAAATATCCGGTCAAGGTTCAAGTGATCGGCAAAAAACCTTGGTTTTTTGCCAGATCCAGTAGAAATTTGACCGATCAGATAACTTTCGCCGATCGGACATGTTTGTCCGATCGGTGAAAAAATATCCGGTCAAGGTTCGAGTGATCGGCAAAAACCCTTGGTTTTTTGCCAGATCCAGTAGAAATTTGACCGATCAGATAACTTTCGCCGATCGGACATGTTTGTCCGATCGGTGAAAAAATATCCGGTCAAGGTTCGAGTGATCAGCAAAAACCCTTGGTTTTTTGCCAAATCCAGTAGAAATTTGATTGATCAGATAACTTTCGCCGATCGGACATGTTTGTCCGATCGGTGAAAAAATATCCGGTCAAGGTTCAAGTGATCGGCAAAAAACCTTGGTTTTTTGCCAGATCCAGTAGAAATTTGACCGATCAGATAACTTTCGCCGATCGGACATGTTTGTCCGATCGGTGAAAAAATATCCGGTCAAGGTTCGAGTGATCGGCAAAAACCCTTGGTTTTTTGCCAGATCCAGTAGAAATTTGACCGATCAGATAACTTTCGCCGATCGGACATGTTTGTCCGATCGGTGAAAAAATATCTGGTCAAGGTTCGAGTGATCAGCAAAAACCCTTGGTTTTTTGCCAAATCCAGTAGAAATTTGATTGATCGAAGTAAAGTTGTGAACCTGCCCTTCAAAGGATGTTTACTGCTTTGTTCTTCGATATTTTGGCGGAGTTTTGAACATTGATGGAGCTTGATTCTTCTTGTTTTGAATCCTTGGTTGGCTTGATGGTTGCTTTGAACCGGCGGTCCGGTTTGAACCGGCGGTCCGGTTTGAACCGGCGGTCCGGTTTACCCAGACCGGTGACTTGCTTGGACCGTTGGTTCATGTGGACCGGTAGGTTCGACGTTTCGCCTGGTTGCGACTGTTCGCCTGGTTTTGCGCTTGCTACGGATGGATGCCACGTGTACCTACAAAAACACGCGATTTGATATGGTGAAGACACGTGTCTTCTCGATTTGCGCACCTGTTTTACCCTGGGTACAAAAAGTTTTCACCGGCTGTCATTTCGCCTCACGCTTCCAAAATTTTTCGAAGTCCAGACCCTTGTTCTCTTGATTTTCTGCTCTTGTTCTTGTTCTCGTTCGATCGGTCGAATGGCTTCATCAGGCAGTTCGAAGAAGTCCGGTACAGCTCCCTCGAAGAGAAAGGGGAAGGAAATTGTCGAGGTTCAATCTCCTCCGAGGGGCCGTGGCAAAGGCAAGGCTGCTCTTGCTGAACTTGGCCAACTGGGCAAGAGGCACCAAGGGGTAGGTTTTGCCTCAGCACCATCAAGGCCAGAATTCATCCCCAAAGTGAAGTTTGTTCTGGGTCCTCTTATGCCCCTGACAGACGAGACGGAGTACATGTACAATGTTGGTGGTGAGTTCACAGATACGAAGAGAAAGAAGTGGCAAGCACTTCTCTCTTACTTCACTGAAGGGAAAGGAGCGCAGCCTTCACTCCCTAGCATCCAGACGGCTTTCGGCATCGACAAGAAAACCGTCTTCACCAATTTTGCCAGCAACGAGAAGGTCATGGGAACCATCGTGACCATCGGCCAAATGAACTGCGGCCTACGTCTGCCTCTGCCACCCTTCGCTGCAAGACTACTGAATACATCTGGCCTTTGCCCGGGGCAAGTCACAGGGAATGCCTGGCGAATCATCTATGCGTTCTGCCGGGTGGAATCAGATTTTCAAGAGGACTTGAGGGCCTGTTACTCCAGCATCCCGGAAGGTGAACCTGCCAGGATTGAGCTCGGATACTTCTTTTTTCATTATCGATGGAATTACAGGAAGGACAGCCCTTTCTATAATTTGACTGGAGTATCTCCCCTGCGGCCGCTCACCGATACAGTCCCTTCGGACAAGTTGTACACGGACTGGCCTATTTCTGTATCTGGCGCCTGGACGTCCATGTCAGTGCCCGACACCCCCCGAGACAGCGTGCACGAGGCGGTGAAAATGTACAGCGCTGGAGGCATCTTCGCCTGGAATTCTGAGAGGGCGGGAGCCATAGATAACTTGTTCCTCGAGCTGACCTGTGGAACCAGATCGTGGAAACAGTTTTCTAACTGTCCTGTGAGATATGGCAAGGCCAATCTCCTCCACAGATCAAAAGACAGGTATGAGGACAACGAAGTCCTATACTCTGACTATGAAGAGGATCCCAACTCGGGCAAGGTCATCCGGAAGGTTCGGGCCGAGAAGAAAATCTACACTGCGAGGCGCCGGTTACCTACCATGGACGAGAAACTGGTGCTCCAAAGAGGCCCAGTGAAGAAGAAGCGAAAAACTCTCGTCAAGCCTAAGGACGATGAAGACCAAGACAAGAAGAAAGAAGATGAAGAAGAAGAAAAGAAGAATGAAGAAGAAACTGAGAATGCCAGCCACGACAACAGTGGCAATGGCGAAGATGAGGACGGGGACGACGAGGACGATCCGTCTTCTACCCCCTCCAGTGGGGATGATGAGAATGGGGGTGGTGAGGAAGAAATTCCTCCCACCCCCACTGGTGGTGCAACGGGGGAGGACTCGATCCCTATTCCCATTGACGAGGTTAAAGCCCGTCAGATGGAGGAAATTCTCGACACAGAGGGCGACGGCAAAAAGGTGGTTCCCACCTACAAATTTGACGAATTGAAGAGGCCGATGCGCTTCAAGATTAAACTATCGAAGAGTGCTGGGGTTGGAAGCAACCCCACGCCTCTTGATCAAATCCCCCCCGACGCTCTTCGCATTGAGGGAGCAACAATGAGTGGGGGTGTAGAGGTTGAGCAACCCCCTCCCCCCTCTCACTCTCTGCTCAACGAGGTGGAGGCCATGCTGGCCGGGCTCATCCAGCCAGGCGGGTCGCAAGAAGAGAGAGCCTCACCTCCCAGGAATGCTTCCCCCCCTGCTAATTTGGAGAGGGGAAGTCGAGTGGGGGATGGGGCTCCTCAACCTCAACCAGCGCCAACCCCGACTCAGGAGAAATCGACTCCTAAGAGTGGCTCTGATCGTCGGAAAGGCAAAGAGCCGAAGGTCGAAACATCAGGTAATTGAACTTAACTTGCTTTGAATGTCTTGTCTTTGAAGTTCGAAAATAATCTAACACTTTGATTCCCTTTGATTGCAGGTACGCCTGCTGGATTGACTCCAACAATAAAAAACTTGGGTGACGTTGATATCAACCGCCCCACTGCTGCGATCAGAAAACTCATCAACCTTCCGAGTGCCACTTTGGATGAAGCTTTTGATAGAATTAACCTGTTGGTAGGTGCATCTGCTTGATCGATCATTTGAATCGTATCTTTCTTCAGAATAATTCAACTCTTTTGTTCTTCTGCAGAACTCAGCACTTATGAATGTTGCAACCAAACTCTCCTTGAGGGCGGGAGCAAAAGAAGCTGTAGCTGAAATAAATCAGTTGACCGCGGAGAGAGATGAGCTGAGAGATCTCCTGACTTCGAAGAAAGCCTCTCTCAAATCCAAGATTGAGGAACTTCGCAAGGGAAAGCTGGAGATCAAGGGGCTGAAGGATCGGTGTGAGGCACAGAGTCACGAGCTCGAATCCCTGAAGACTCGACTCTCCAGGGTTGAGGACATGTCCTGTGGCCGCACCATCGAGATTCAAGAGCTGAAGCAACAACTTGCTACTCAGCACGCTGCCTTCACTGCCAGAGAGGAGACTTCCAAAAAGGCAATGGAGCATGCGCTGTCAGAGTGCAAGGTTTACAAGGAAACTGCAGAGAAGGCAGCAGAAGCGCTCAGGACTCATGTAGCTAGCGTCCGATCCTCCAAGGCATCAGTGGCGAGTAAAGCTCGTCCTGGATCTGAAGGGGAGAAGTCGCATGCGAAGAGTGTGGCCAAGCCCTGAGACTTTTCTTCTTCTTTGTTGTTGTACTTGTAAATTTTTGAAATGTAACAGCTCCTTGTATCTGACATATTTTGATGATAATAGAAGACATCTTTTTGGTATTTGAAACTTGCACTTCTTTTGAGTTGAATGTCTTTGAATGTTGAGTTCTGGAATGCTATTTGACATGATTGAGTATTCATAAATTTGAACGTAATTTGAATACGCATATACTTGAATGTAAGGGGTTGAGTCGCTACTCAATCACCCAGACTTGTAACTTTGAAAATTGAATTTGAATTCGAATAACTTTTGAATGTAAGGGGTCGAGTCGCAACTCAAACTCCCAAACCTGTTAGACGATATCGAATTGATTGAATTGGATATTGAATTTCGAAGGTCAGTTTAATATTCGCTAGTAAGGGGTCGAGTCGCAACTCTAACACCCAAACATGTTAAGACCTGGTAACTTGAAAATGGTCAGTTTTTAACATTTGCTAGTAAGGGGTTGGGTCGCAACCCTAACACCCAAACTTGTTAAAAGACCTGGTAATTTGAATATGGATAACTTGAAACTGCTTCAGAACTTGGATTGAAAATCAGAACACTTGTACACTTGAACATTTGAAAGAGAGCTTTATTCATCACAGAATTTACATTATGGATAGAACAACTTGAGGTGTCTGGAATTCCAAGCTCGAGGCAATCTATCTCCTTCTGGTGTGATCAGTCTGTAAGAACCTTTGCCTCCAACTGACTCAATGATATATGGACCTTCCCAGTTGGGAGCAAGCTTTCCACTGCTGTGCTCTTTGGTATTGTAGAAAACTGCTCTGAGAACTAAACTACCCACTGGGAACTGTCTCTTGTGGACTTTCTTGTCATAGGCTCTTTTAATCTTCTGTTGATATTTGGCCACACGAAGTGATGCTAGATCTCGTAGTTCTTCAGAGAAGTCTAGATCATTGATCCGAAGTTCTTCATTGACTCCTTCTTCAACAGCTTTGGTCTTCAAAGTACTTGATATATTTTCTGTTGGGAGTATTGCTTCTGATCCATATGTTAGACGGAAGGGTGAGAACCCTGTTGATCTTCTCGGAGTTGTGCGATACCCCCAAAGAACTTCAGGTAGGACTTGCTCCCACAATCCTTTCTTGTCGTTGAGTTTCTTCTTGAGTATATCAAGTATAGATCTGTTTGAGGCTTCAGCTTGACCATTGCATTGAGGATATCTTGGAGTTGAATAGAATAACTTGATACCGTTGTTCAGACAGAACTCTCGGAATTTGTCTGAGTCAAATTGAGCTCCATTGTCAGCAACAAGAACTTGAGGTGTGCCAAATCTTGAGAAGATGTTGTGTCGAATGAATTTGATCACTTCGTCGTCAGTCTCTCGAAAGAGGGGCACAGCTTCAACCCATTTGGTGAAGTAATCAGTAGCCAGCAGTAGATATTTCTTCTTGCTTGGAGTTGGAGGGAAAGGACCCAAGAAATCTAACCCCCATTGATGGAAAGGCCAAGGACTTGATAATTGATGAAGTTCATCTGCAGGGAGATGGATAGCTCGAGCGTGTCGTTGGCAAGGCTCGCATCTTTGAACGACTTGTTGAGCATCCTTTGCCATTGTTGGCCAGTAGTACCCTTGTAGCTTCGTCTTGGCTTCAAGAGATCTTCCTCCTGAATGATTTCCACAAGCTCCAGAGTGGATATCAATAAGGATTGCTTGTGCTTGTTCAGGACCAAGGCACTTGAGTAACATCCCGCTGTGAGATTTGAAGTATAGATCTTCTCCTTGCAAAATGTAGCACGGGAGTTTCCTCTGAAGTCTTCGGGCTTGATTTGGATCTTCTGGCATTTTGCCATGCTTGAAGAAGTCGAAAATTGGTCGCCTCCAGTCTTGAAGTTGATCTCCACCCCTAGATTCTTTTGTAGTAGTAAGGATCTGTTGATCGGGGATGGTCTTGGGCACTTCTTGATAATCGATCTGTATTTGCCTTCCTCCGAGTGAGTCTCCAAGAACTGAGGCAGCATTAGCTAAGGCATCTGCTTCTCGGTTCTCTGCTCTGGGGATTTGAATGAATTCAGCGCTAGTAAAACGTTGTTGAAGACGTCGTACTAAGGCCAAGTAGAGTTGCATTCTTTCTTCTCGAGCTGTGTACTCTCCATTGATTTGCCTTATGATCAATTGGGAGTCGCTGTATATGATGATTTGATCTACCCCCAGAGATTCTGCCATTTCGAGTCCGGAAATGAGTGCTTCATATTCAGCTTCGTTGTTGGTGGCATTAAACCCAAGGAGAGTGGCCTTCTGGAGATGATCGAGTTCGGGGGATATTAAGACTATCCCAGTTCCCGAACCGATCGAACTTGATGCTCCATCAGTATAAAGCTTCCATGGAGGAGTTACAGAAATAACTTCAAGACTTGGATCAATTTTTGTTGCAGGATTGATCGGAGGAGTATCCTCATCTTCCAAGCGCATGTCGACATCATCTTCCCAAGTGATGGGGTCTTCAACTGGAAAGTCAGCTAGAAAATCAGCAATTGCTTGACCTTTGATAGAAGTGCGAGATTCGAATTGAATCCCCAGAGCACTCATTTCGATCACCCATTTGGTCATTCGACCAGCTCGACCAGCTTTGTCAATGATATCTTTGAGTGAGTGTTCTGAAATGACAGTAATCTGGTGGGAGTATGGTTGAAGACGACGCGAAGCAGTGAGCAAGGCCAAGATGACCTTCTCAGTTTTTGAGTAGCGAGTCTCAGCCGGAAGAAGAGTGTGGCTGATGTAGTAGACTGGATGTTCGATGCCTTCTCTTCTACTGACTAAGACCGCGCTGATTGCTTGATCGGTCACGGCAAGGTAGAGCCACAAGTCTTCTTTTGGAAGTGGAGCAGTCAGGATAGGAGCTTGCACCAGATATTTCTTGATACTTTGAAATGCTTCTTCACAGGTTGGGCTCCAGCCGGAGGTATCCGCCTTTCGTAGCTTGTCGAAGAGTGGCTTGCACTTGTCTGAGGACTTTGAGATGAATCGATTGAGTGCTGCTAACCTTCCAGTGAGACGTTGAACTTCTTTTCGATTTGTAGGTGAAGGCATATCGATGATGGCTCGAATTTGATCAGGATTGGCTTCAATACCTCTCCTGGTCACAAGATGACCCAGGAATTTGCCAGATTGAACTCCGAAGGCGCACTTGGCTAGATTGAGCTTCATTCGATACTTTCGAAGGACTTGGAAGGTTTCGGCTAGATCAGATAGATGTTTGCTCCGAACGGAACTCTTGGTGAGGAGATCATCGACATAGACTTCGACGTTGCGACCGATCTGATCTTCGAACATTTTGGTGACTAGCCTTTGATAGGTGGAACCAGCATTTTTGAGGCCGAATGGCATGACATTGTAGCAATAAAGGCCTCGGCTAGTCACAAAACATGTCTTCTCTTGATCATCAGCGTGGAGTGGAATTTGATTGTATCCAGAATACCTATCCATGAAAGACAACAGCTCGTGGCCAGCAGTGGCGTCGACGAGTCTATCTATCCTTGGCATGGGAAAAGGATCTTTGGGGCAAGCCTTGTTGAGATTGGTAAAGTCGATGCAGACTCTGACTTTCCCATTCTTCTTTGGAACAGCCACTATGTTAGAGATCCAAGTTGGATACTCTACTTCTCGAATGAATCCGGCTGCGAGTAGCTTGGTAATTTCTTCTTGAACAGCAACTTGCAGCTCTGGTCGAATGGTGCGAGGCTTTTGCTTGACGGGCTTCACCTCTTCTTTGATCGCAAGTCGGTGACAAGCGTCATCTGGATTGATCCCAGGCATGTCTTCGAAGCACCATGCGAAGACGTCGATATTGGACTGGAGGAAGGATACCATGTCTTGCGCTTCTACGTCGCTAAGACCGGTACCAATAAATGTTTGTCGAGGGAGATCTCCGCTGCCTATGTTGATCAGGATGATTTCTTCAATTGAAGGTGATGCTTCCCATTCGATTGGCGGAGGTTCGGTCAGCGGAATCTCCTTTGATTGCTATTTAGAAGAGGGACCAGCTTCATCTCGTGGCCGCTTTGGAGGAGCAATATTGATCTTTCGATCTGTTTTAGCAGCAGCAGCTTCACAAGATCTTCCAGCTTGCTGATCGCCTCGAATGCAGACGATGCCTTCTCCAGTTGCAAACTTGAGTAGTTGATGGTAAGAGGAGGAGATGGCATTGATCTGATGGAGGAATGGTCGCCCAAGAATGGCGTTATAGCTAGACATTCCTTCGACGATTGCAAACCTCACCGAGACTCGAGTCTCTCGGCTGAGGTCGATAGTAAATCTGGATTCACCCACTGTGATGCTTTGTTCACCATTGAAGCCGGTGATCACAGTCGGGACGACGTCGAGGCTTTGATACTTATGTCCCAGACGTTTGAAATAGTCTGAGAACATAATGTCGATGGAGCTTCCGGTGTCGATGAGGATCCGGTTGACAGTGCTGCCGTCGATAATGAGTTTCAAGACCAGAGGGTCTCGATGTGGAGTGTGAACTCCTTGAAGATCGGTGTCGTTGAAGACTATGGATGGCCAAGCCAGACCTTCGATGGGCTTCTCGATCCAGGTATCTTCTTTGTTTGCAGTAGATCGAACATGGAAGATGCGTCGAACCTGCCGATCGACTTCCTTCCCGGTCAAAGCTTGATTGTGCAGGGTTCCATGAATGCCAAAGACATTGGCATTCACAGAAATTGGTTGCCGGTTGGAAGAGATTTGATGTATCCAACACACTTCTTTCCCCTTGGCAGAGGTTCGACGTTGATCGTGCCCATTGTTGACGAATTCTTGAAGGTGGCCTTCTCGTAGCAAGTCTTCAAGATGGAATTTCAGCCGAAAACACCGATCGGTGGAATGGCCGTGACTTCGATGGAATTCACAGTAGACTGTTTTGTCTGCTGTGAATTTGGAATTTGGTTGAAGAGGATTGGGCCTCCGAAGATACTCATCGTGTTGAATACGGTCGAGTATCTGCTCGACTGGCATGTTCCACTCGGTAAAAGTGGTCTTCGTTGGAGATCGACGCCTATCATTCTTTGATCTTTTGTTGGCCGGAGGGGCTGCTGCTTCAGTGTTGTGAGCCTTTGCAGCATATTTAGGTGCTTCTCTTTCAGCAGGCCTTCTCTTAGTTTCTCGCCCTTTTCGAGCGACTTGATCGTCTTCCACCTCAATCTCCCTCTGAATTCGATCGAACATAGCTCCCAGAGAAGGAGGGGGATTACGGATGAAGTCGTTGTAGATGTGTAGATCGAAGCGGAGAGCGTTCTGGAAAGCCAACATGATGGCTTCATCATCCAGATGCCTTCCAGAGAGAGCAGCATGCTCGTTGCGAAACCTCCTCGTGAAGCTGCGGAGAGTCTCATCTGCACCCATCCTTAGTCGATATAGAGAGTCGAGCTTCTTCTCGGGTTTCAGGTTGAGCTGGTAATGCTGCACAAAGAGGTTAGCCAAAACACCGAACTGGGTAATGGACCCAGCTCGGAGATTGTGATACCAGTCGAGTGAAGGCTCGTCGAGACTTCCCGCGAAGGTGCGGCAGAGCACGTTGTTTTCCTCTTCGTGTGGCGTTAGAGCTTGCTTGAAGGCAAGTATATGGAGGCTTGGATCTCCTCGGACGCAGTTGAATTTGGGGAGGGTAGGAGTTCTCCATCCTCTTGGAAATGCTGATTCGAAGAGGCTTCGATGAAGTGGCCCGGCAGAAGAGTAGCCATCCCTACGACCATGTCCTCGACCTAGAGGTGGGTCAAGAGGCAAGATCGCAAGGTCTTGCTCTGGTATTGAAGTGTTTGCCGGTCGAAGTCGATGTCGAAGGTCCGATCCAAGTCCACGTTGGAGTGGAATGGAAGGGGAGACTCTACTCTTTGAAGGAGCGCCTTTCATTTGGTGCTTCCTTGGCAGATTGAGCTTCGATGGTGCTCTTTTGTCGCAGTTACGACCAGATGAAGATTGAGAGGACTCGTCTTCAAGACGATCCCAAACACTCTGCTTCCAAGGAGCAGCAGAGGGAGTTGGGTCGCGTCGAATCCTCTCGAGAGCATCAGTGCCCATTGACCTCCGTTGTTCGGAGTAAATTGAATGTCGAGGAGGATCAACCCTCTCACTTGCGGAGGGGATCGGAATAGCAATTCCAGCTTCGGAAGCTGCCTTCTTCAGAGCATCCCTCTCAGCAGTGAGGGTGGCATTTTGCTTCGCCAATTGGAGTAGTTGGAAATCGATTGCAGAGATCTGGTAAGTCGATGGAGGATCTTCAGCAGGAGCAGGGACAGTCTGCCCAATTGATTGATGAGGATGAGGGGCGATCGGTCGATCGACTGATCTCCCGCTTCCTGAATGAACCCCCATCTCGGGGACAGCAAGGGGCTGCCCAAAATTGAGCCTTTGACTCATTGAACGAGTCTCAGGACGAGGTTGATGTTGAGTGTTACTTCCTTCTGGTTGACCCTGATGTTTGGTTCTCGCCATTCAGAGTGCGAAGGGTGTAACGAGATTGCCGACGTCCGATCAGTTGTCTGATCAACCGAGGGGGCGAGGAAGTTTGGCTATTGATCTGGTAGTCGAAGTAGAGAGGACACGGCTTTTCGCTCGAATCCCACAGACGGCGCCAAACTGTGGGGGAAAATCTTCGTGCCGACCCGAAGACCTTCGCAACACCAGTCAATTGGAGTCGAAGTTAATGTCGAAGATCGTTGGTCGATCGGTTGGTTGAAGTTGTTGCTTTTTTGATATGTAAACAGAAAAGCAATCAGAGAGAGAGATTTTGACACAAGAGAAGTGATCTCGGAGTTCGGCCAAAGCCTACGTCTCCGTGCTATAGGGAGCAACCCGAATTCACTAACACTTATGCTGAAGTGACCTCGACAGGCCGAGTATCACTGAAAGCTCCCTGATCTCTTCGAAAGAGAGAAGAAGATCGAAGAGAGATGATAGATCAGAAGTTGGAAATCTCAGAGCTCTGGTTTTTAGAACTGAGAATTCGATCCATTTACATTCAAAGACTATGCTATTTATAGGCATTCTGGGTGGCGAATGGCGGTTTCTGCTGCAGTATCTGGGGATCCTCCAGGTAAAGTTGCGGGCCCTGCGGTTGTCTTCGGGGGTCCACCAGGCAGGGCTGGTGGGTCCCGCTGTAGTCCTCGTGGGGCCACCAGGCAGGGCCGGTGGGTCCCACTGTAGTCCTCGTGGGGCCACCAGACAGGGCCGGTGGGTCCCACTGTAGTCCTCGTGGGGCCACCAGGCAGGGCCGGTGGGTCCCGCTGTAGATTTATGCCAAAATTTACACCCACAACAGCCGTCCCGTGCATTAACCCATGCACGTCCGAACCCTCTATTCCCTCTCTCTCTCTAGCTATTCTCTCTCTAAAACAACCGACCTATATACCCTATATAAGGGGGGGGCTCGGGAAAAGAGAAGGGGGGGCTCTCATCACCAACCTATGCCATCTACCACCTACAAGAAAACAAAACCTATCACACCATCGAACCTAGATCTCGCCACATCACTTGAGCCATCATCTTCATCACCTCCGAGAACCCTAGCCTCCAACTCCGAGAATCCTTCGTCAGTCGTCATCTGAGCCGTCATCGTACCATCGCTCGAGCCATCATCGTACCATCGAAGTCGTGCCGCAGCCGAGTCGAAGTGAAGGAGCATCGATCGGAGAGGAGGACAACGAAGAGCAAAGGCGTATTTCGAGCATGATCTGTATCTTGTTCTTCCCTTCTTTTACTTTTGATGTAGTGCAAACCATGATGAACTAAATCCATTGCTAAGGCTTAGATGAAACCCCGGTTATGAATAATTATTAGGTTTATTTATATTGTCTATGCCATGCACTCATAATCGAATATTTGATTCAATTATCGGATTATTATGATGGAAGTCTCTCACATAGTATGTCATGCATCCTTTGTCGTTATGATGAATCATCGTAGTAATCAATGCATGTTATTTAACGAAAATTTAGAATCTTGATTAGTTGTGCTTTAGTTAGACATCTAATGCTCTGTTCTAATACATCTTTGCATGAAAATTGAATCATACATATGTCTTCAATCTAATTAAGAGCCTAACGATCATATTCTCGAGTCGAGCACGGGAATCGTATTCCCGCATGCTACTCGTTCGCATAGATAAATCTAAATAAACCTAGTAACTATGAATAACCGAGGTGGATTCGAATGCCTTAGTACCTTCTCCACTTGAAACTCGACTTACCGTAACTAGTTTGTTTTTCTTTCCTTAATTAGTTTGTTTTTAATCTCAAAATAAATCAACTCCCATTAAACTATCTTTTAAAGTAATTTAGGTTAAATAGTTAATAACCCTAGATTAGACAGTTTCCTCATTAGCAATCCCTGTGGGATCAACCTCGTAATACGTACCGCTCCTACAAAGCGATTCGTGCACTTGCGAGTTATAATTTAGATCAAATTAACCTCTTAATTTAGGATTAGTTTAGATCGCATCAGCTGCACTCCCGACGAATATAGCTGTGCAAAGCTGCACATGCCATCACTAGTAATGCTTGGGTCTTGTAAGGAAACGGTGGGGTGACTTTAAATATAGTAAACCGTGATTTGAACACCCCAAAAATTCTCCTAATTGCAGTTCGTAGAGATGAATGACGATGATTAAATAACTCGTTCTCATTCTCTGGGCGACGACCGGGTCCATACTCCCTCAGGTGATATCGAACATCGCGATAAGGGGCTAAAAATTGCAATCGGTTTAGAAAACCGGCATCTATTAAATAAAATTTTTCTACAAAAAATATAAAAATAATTAATATATAGAATTTTTTGGTTACTAATAATCAATGTTAATAGTAATATAGTAATACTAATTTTACCTCGTAAAACTTTAAGCTCATCTGTCCGAGACAATGCATTTTGCAAGACTCGTGTATCGTTTGCAGAACCCTCCCAACCGCTGAAGACATATATGAATCGGAGATCGAATGTGCATGCTGCTAATACATTCTGAGAAATTTGACCTTTGCGGTTCCGATAACTCATTGTTTTCTCCCTAGGAACCATTGCCGGAATGTGGGTACCATCAATAGCTCCAATGCAATTCTTATAAAAAAAAATATATTAATAACAGAAGGAAATAACAAACTTATATGATGGTAAAATTATAGATGTATGTATAAGATAACTTTTTACCTGAAAATATGAAAATAATCACTGGTCGTTCACGATTTCAGGTGGAGTTGTAGTGGGAGGAGTTGTCATAAGATCTGGTGCTAATAAAACCAAAACATTTAACACTTTATTGAAATTTTTACTAGCAGTCCATCTGGAATGTCCAAATCTTTTCCGAGTATTTCCATATCGATCGTTTTGGACAATAGTCATTAGAAACATACCAACCATTTCCTCAACACAAAATGAATCTAGTATCCGATATTAGAGATTTTTCTCTAACTATCCGACACAATTTTCGGAATATATCTAGATACATCCTGTATAATTCACGGAACTCAATCGGATTACCATCAAGTTTTGTATGAATATATTTATATCCAGCACTAGTGATAGGGCACCGTGGTCCAACTTGTCGTGCATGTGATCTCATAATATATAAAGCTGCAATTGTTATCACAGAATATACATCATATATAACGACCGATAACTCCTGATGAGGTGGTCTCATTTTTTACCTGAAATAAACCTTGTACATTCACAATAAAAAACAAACCATATTTAAAATAGCAAAATATGATTGCATTTATAATCATTTTTTTATAAATATAATATCCAATAATAAAGAATAAAAACTCTAATTTTGCATGAGCCGAGGGTGAAGCTGTAAGCTATAAATATTTGGGATATTGAGCTAGATAACAAAAATGATTATTGAGTAACAAACATCTAGGTAATTTTAAAGAACATATAATATGACCATCGTATGAATGCATTCATAATGTGAACTTTATTAATATAACGTCCAATAATAAAGATATCATTCCATGATACGAGTGTAAATAAAGAAAGTTTTATTACATCTCAAAACGAGTCCCAAATAAAGCATAGAAATCAACCCTTATAACTCTGGCATCTAAAGAGTACCCATTCCTTCTTAGTCTCAGAGTTCATCTTCACAAATATGTCCTGCAACGTCAGATTCACCAATATTTCAGCAGCTCGAAAGCGAAATATGTGATCTAGACCCGGGGTCTCCTCCAGAAGCTTCCACAAATCAGGCCGCTCGCAACTCTGATGTATTGCTTTCATATTTTCAGTAATGACTTCCACACTACTCATAAGCCTATCAATTGTAGTATCGACACCCTTGCCTTTAACCTTGGATGAGGAATCTTCTCTGACTTTACGTTTACGCAGAGACCTACTGGATCGAGTAGTGGGAGATGCACTTTGAGTATCATAACTCATACCAGGATGTGACTAACTTGTTGAAAAGGATGAAGGTTCATCGCCGGTGTTATCCTCTAAACTAACATACATACGATAAATCACATCCATTGGATCTTCCTCCGTTTCCATATCTTCTATGCCAGGTGGAGTCACACTAACTCCCATACCATAAGATTGTTTTCCGGTAGCATATGCATTTCCAACCACAATCTTCAAGTCATCAAAGTCCTCAATCCTTTCTGTCAAGTACTTACGAGCGCTAGGGTGGTGCTATAAAAGAGAAAGATAACTTTTAATAATAATGACAAACAAATATATACAAGTAAATAATTATTAGATGTGAGTGGATATTACCGTAAAATATTCCTCCCACACCTCATCTGGGGCTGTAATCTTTTGGGTCACAGGGTCCCATCCAAACCCTGAATTAGAAGCCATCAGGTCAGCGACGGGTTGATATTGTCTTTTCCACACCCTCAGCTTGCTACAAATGTGCTTTACCATCTTTTGCCTTTGAATTTTCCATTCAAGGCTGGCAAAATTTTCATCGTTAGCAAGTTCTTTGAGAATAACCCGTCTACACTTCTGCCGCCATTGTTTGTTGCTTCGACCAATAAACATAGCAACTCATCCTTTTCACCATTACTCCACTTCTCATAGTTTGATTTCTTCATTTCCATTACTTAGCCCAATTATCATAAATTCTTTAAATCTCAACGAAATAAGAAGAAAATAGATCACCCAAATCAAAAATAATAAGAACTAGAATTGGATTAGGTATTTTAATCAGTTTCGAACCAAACCGACTGATTTTGATCCAAACCAAACCGAATAAACCGACTAATTTTGATCCAAATCAAACCGACCAAACCAAACCGACTGATTTTGATCGGTTTCGACATATTCAATGGATCGAATTGGATTAGGTATTTTAAAAACCGATATAATTGGATCAGTTGATAGATTTTTAAATTTTAAACTGACCTAAACCGAACCAACATATGCATATACATATAATATTTATTAAATATACCATATGTCCTCATATATCTTTGTTACCAACAACCATTGCAATACTGTAGGATCATTCACAATCAGTTAAAAAACTTATTTAGGCCAAATGATTTGATATAAATTATTATTTTTTAAGTAAAAATAGGTCCTAATAGAAGAAAAAAAGAGCCCGATAAGTATTATTATCTTTTGACATACGCAATATTTTTTCAATCGCATTGAGATCATGGTAGAGAAACGTAGTAATATTTTAAAATTGAGTTTATGTACGTGTTGGACTGAGCTATAAGGAATCACAATCTTCATGGCTCTGTCCGGCTTCGTCGTGACGTGACGTCCGTCCAACACATATGGAGCCGGACGGAGCCATAAAGTGTTGGACGGAGCCATAAAGTGTTGGATCGGAGTCGGTCATCGTGACATAGTGGACTGAGCTGGACGTGCGTTAAAAACAAACAAGAGCCATGAAGTGTTAGACTGAGCCTTGGGCCCCGCCATCACTTCATGGCTCTGATTTGTCATAGTGATTAACAATGGATACTCTACAAGCAATGAAGAGAGGAGAAGGGCATCGCAATTAGAGGTTCTTTCTTTCTTTCCTTGAAGAGAAAAGAGGCATCATCAATTAAACAAAAAATTTCATTAATTACGACAAAACCCTCTCTTTGTATGTGGCTGAAAAAAAAAAGTATACAAAAAACTGTGCACAGCCACACCATCCTGAAAGTCACGGGTATCGAGCTATGATCAACGAGGACGGATTGAACCTTAGGTGTCACGATTAGAGTCGGACGGATCCGGAGGAGGGCATCACGATCGGATGTTGGCCATGGAGCGGTGCCCTCGTCGAGCCAGCCATCATGATGTTGCAGTGCTCTCATTGAGCCGGACGAGCCGGGAGCCGAGCGCCGCCGCGATGCTGGGAGCCGAGCGTCGAGCTGGACGAGCCGGGAGCCGAGCGCCACCGCGATGCTGGGAGCCGAGCGTCGAGCTGGACGAGCCGGGAGCCGAGCGCCGCCGAGATGCTGGGAGCCGAGCGTCGAGCCGGACGAGCCGGGAGCCGGGAGCCGAGCGTCGTGGTCGCTAGCCATGGAGCGGCCGAATAGGGCCGCGTCCAGGATGCTGGCGGTGGCACCGCCGTCGCTGGCCACGGAGCGGGCGAGTAGGGCCGTCGCGATGCTGGCAGTGGCACATCGTCGCTGGCCGCGGCTCAACCTAGAATCCATCCCATCTCATCTCTCTCTCTCTCTCTCTCTCTTGTATTTTGTTTGGACCGATGAGCGGCCGAGAGGGGTTGGGAGAGGGCGGCCGAGAGGGGTTGGGTCTCCCGACCAGGTTTTTGATGGGTACAAAGAATAGGGAGGAGAGAGATGGAGAGATAGGGAAGGAGAGAGGGAGATAGAGAAAGAGAGATACCTGGAATGTCTGGATCCAACGATGGCGATCACTGGCGCAAGGATATGCCGTACGTGAAAGAACTAGGGTTTCGGCAAGAGAGAACGTCTCACGTAAGGGGGGATTCAAAATTCCACCTTTGAGGTGGAACTTTTGACGGGCAAAAAATATATATACTAGGGTTTTTGAATCCCTTTTTTTATGAAGTCATGGCTATTGTGTATTTTTGGGGTCTAATTCGATCTCATGGTGTGCGAAGAAGCAAAACACAATGGCCCGTTCATCAATCAAAGCTGAATGTCATTGTCTAGCCCATACCGCTGCCGAGCTCACGTGGTTGCACTTTCTCTTCCGTGAACTCCACTTTCCATTATATGAGTTTCTCTCATCTGGTGTGACAATGTCAGTGCTATTTCTCTTGCATTCAACCATGTTTTTCATATCCAGACAAAGCATATCGAAATAGACTACCACTTCGTTCATAAAAAGGTGGCCTACAAACAGCTTGATATCTGATTTGTTTCCTCCAAAGACCAGATTACATACATCTTTACCAAGGGGATCGTCTGCTCAGCTTGACAGGGGGTAATAGTTGTACCTCACCAACAGATGTTACTCAAGTCCAACAAGCAAGCAAACCAGCACCAGTTTCATCTGTTCAAATGGACATCATCTCCAACTATATTCTTTTTTCACAACAATCTGTAATTGTATATATCTATCTCTCTGTCTCATGTAGATGTGATGTAACTGAGTGTATCTGTCTATATAGAGAACCTCTTATCACCATGTTTGGTGCTGAGGACAATACCAAATATTCCCACCTTCTCAGTAGGTTATGTGGGATGCCCTTTTTCTTGGGGAGCCTCTGTCAATTTTTCAAATTGGAAGGGGTGCCTCAATTTGTCGAGTGCCCTTATCAATCGTGCCAGTGCAATACATACCACTTCTTATTTATATTTGGCATATAAGTATTGCTTATTTAATATTGTGATTTTAAAATTTCATCTCTATCATATTTATATGCATATAGTTTTTCTAACTACATAAAACCTACTAGACATTATAGGAATCTTACTTGGGGTAATTAGCCTACAACCCTTCTAACCAACCCAACATTAGGATAAACCTAGTGAAGCTTTTCATTTGAGCTCCAATCTCTCTAACCAACCCAACATTAGGATAACCCCCCCCCCCCCCCCCCCCCCCCCCCCCCCTTTTTTTTTTTTTTTAATCCTGAGACCACCCTCACCTCCTCTCCTTCTCTCTCAATCAGCCATGGCGGAGGCGGCATACTCGAGAGGCAGAGGCAGCCGCGAGCAGCGGTGACGAAGGTGGCAACGGGGGGGGGGGGGGGGCGCGTTCGGTTTAGGTTTGGGATTTCTAAGTCTAGGGCTCATCCCATGGCCTCTAGATCTTAGTTTAAGAAGGTTCAGTTAGGTCCGACGATGACGGGCAACTTAGGATGAGTGGTAGTAAAGCATAAACTTAAAGTAAGATGGGGGACATTTCCGTCTATAGGGGTTTGAGTTTAAATAGAAAGGTTGTCGGAACTGCAGCACAAAACGACCTCCTAAGAAGGGCTTCTTACAAAGTCCTCATATTATTTTCTAACTATTTGAAACCTGATTGACGTTTAGAACGATAAAATGACGTCGCCCACCACCTATTACTCCCTTTTCATATAATATGCAAATGAGTTGATACAATATAAATCTTGCTACGAGTGTACGTAAAACGGGCCGGGGCCGAGCCTTGGGTCAACCCTCCAAGCCCGGCCCGGCTCGCCTGTATACATTTTGGGCTTGCAGGCTGAGTCGATTGGATTGGGCTGGGTTGGTTCGAACCTGATCAGATTGGGCTAGTCAGGCAATGTATTTTTTGCTTTTTTTTAAATTATTTTATTTTATTTTTTAACTTAGATTATACTTAAATAAGTTAGCTGATACTTAAAACAGAAGTTAGATTATACGTAAAAAAGAATAATTAAGTTTTTTGATAAGATGTTAGGTTATAATTAAAATTAAGAACTTATGGTATACTTATTTAAAAAATAAAAATTTAGGATATACTTAAAAAAGGGTTCCATTTCAGTACCAAATTGCAAAATTTGGTACCATATTGAACCCATCTCCATCATTCATCTCATTTTTCATGCATCCTAGTAATGGGAGCATTATTCTAAAGGCCATGGGATGAACCCTAGGTGGACGCCTAAGATCCACCACAAGTCCATCCAATGGTCCCTATGAATTTTGGTAGGTACTGAAGTGAGGACAATAGAATTTTTCTTAAATATAAAAGTTAAAAAAAAAAGTTAAGGGGGTGTTAATCAATTGGGATTTAAAAATCATTATTCAGGAGTTCATGGACTTGCGGTCTTTGAGAATCTGTGGACTTTTTTTAAAGAGTCTCTGAGTTTTTTTAGAAATATGCAGACTTTTCTAAAAAGTCCATGGTCTCATAAATCCCTTTTTTAGCAGTTCACGTGGGATTTTTATTGTCGACTTGAATATAAAATCCTATTTGACTAACACATTTGAAGAACAATTTTGATGAATTTTGAAGGCCTAATACGAAAAGTATTAAAACATTCATTAAAAAAATGTACAAGAACAATAAAACAAAATTAAGCTCGATTTAATCAACATTGCCTCTGCCATCCAAGATTGCCTCATCACATTGGATAAATATTTTGGCCAATTTTTACATATGTCAAATGGTAAAAAAATTTCATATCAAAGATTTTAGTAATTTTACATATATAAATTGATAATTTTTTCATAAATAAGATCATATTTCAAACAAGATTAACAATTATCTCATGCCAAAAGATTTTAGCATACCATCAACCAAGGAGGTCATTTCCACAAATAACATACAAATTGGAAGTAGCATACTAATTAAAATAATAAGTCCAATATATGATCGAGGATAAATGTATCAAAGTCTAATTAGTATTCCTTCTATTAAGATGATCCTCCCATATGGATTGAGCAATATTATTTCGCCACTCTTTTACTGCCTTGCGTTTCCCATCTTGGGTCTGAAAGACTTCTTCAGGATTCGGCTCGTCCCTTATATTTTCCAAGAGCTCCTCAGATTGATCAATAGGAAACTCATCGAAGCTGCACTCCTGACGAATATAGCTGTGCAAAGCTGCACATGCCATCACTAGTAATGCTTGGGTCTTGTAAGGAAACGGTGGGGTGACTTTAAATATAGTAAACCGTGATTTGAACACCCCAAAAATTCTCCTAATTGCAGTTCGTGGAGATAGATGACGATGATTAAATAACTCGTTCTCATTCTCTGGGCGACGACCGGGTCCATACTCCCTCAGGTGATATCGAACACCACGATAAGGGGCTAAAAATTGCAATCGGTTTAGAAAACCGGCATCTATTAAATAAAATTTTTCTACAAAAAATATAAAAATAATTAATATATAGAATTTTTTGGTTACTAATAATCAATGTTAATAGTAATATAGTAATACTAATTTTACCTCGTAAAACTTTAAGCCCATCTGTCCGAGACAATGCATTTTGCAAGACTCGTGTATCGTTTGCAGAACCCTCCCAACCGCTGAAGACATATATGAATCGGAGATCGAATGTGCATGCTGCTAATACATTCTGAGAAATTTGACCTTTGCGGTTCCGATAACTCATTGTTTTCTCCCTAGGAACCATTGCCGGAATGTGGGTACCATCAATAGCTCCAATGCAATTCTTATAAAAAAAAATATATTAATAACAGAAGGAAATAACAAACTTATATGATGGTAAAATTATAGATGTATGTATAAGATAACTTTTTACCTGAAAATATGAAAAGAATCACTGGTCGTTCAAGATTTCAGGTGGAGTTGTAGTGAGAGGAGTTGTCATAAGATCTGGTGCTAATAAAACCAAAATATTTAACACTTTATTGAAATTCTTACTAGCAGTCCATCTGGAATGTCCAAATCTTTTCCGAGTATTTCCATATCGATCGTTTTGGACAATAGTCATTAGAAACATACCAACCATTTCCTCAACACAAAATGAATCTAGTATCCGATATTAGAGATTTTTCTCTAAGTATCTGACACAATTTTCGGAATATATCTAGATACATCCTGTATAATTCACGGAACTCAATCGGATTACCATCAAGTTTTGTATGAATATATTTATATTCAGCACTAGTAATAGGGCGCCGTGGTCCAACTTGTCGTGCATGTGATCTCATAATATATAAAGCTGCAATTGTTATCACAGAATATACATCATATATAACGACCGATAACTCCTGATGAGGTGGTCTCATTTTTTACCTGAAATAAACATTGTACATTCACAATCAAGAACAAACCATATTTAAAATAGCAAAATATGATTGCATTTATAATCATTTTTTTATAAATATAATATCCAATAATAAAGAATAAAAACTCTAATTTTGCATGAGCCGAGGGTGAAGCTGTAAGCTATAAATATTTGGGATATTGAGCTAGATAATAAAAATGATTATTGAGTAACAAACATCTAGGTAATTCTAAAGAACATATAATATGACCATCGTATGAATGCATTCATAATGTGAACTTTATTAATATAACGTCCAATAATAAAGATATCATTCCATGATACGAGTGTAAATAAAGAAAGTTTTATTACATCTCAAAATGAGTCCCAAATAAAGCATAGAAATCAACCCTTATAACTCTGGCATCTAAAGAGTACCCATTCCTTCTTAGTCTCAGGGTCCATATTCACCAATATGTCCTGCAATGTCAGATTCACCAATATTTCAGCAGCTCGAAAGCAAAGTGTGCGATTTAGACCCGGGGTCTCCTCCAGAAGCTTCCACAAATCAGGCCGCTCGCAACTCTGATGTATTGCTTTCATATTTTCAGTAATGACTTCCACACTACTCATAAGCCTATCAATTGTAGTATCGACACCCTTGCCTTTACCCTTGGATGAGGAATCTTCTCTGACTTTACGTTTACGCAGAGACCTACTGGATCGAGTAGTGGGAGATGCACTTTGAGTATTATAACTCATACCAGGATGTGACCGACTTATTGGAAAGGATGAAGGTTCATCGCCGGTGTTATCCTCTAAACTAACATACATACGATAAATCACATCCATTGGATCTTCCTCCGTTTCCATATCTTCTATGCCAGGTAGAGTCACACTAACTCCCATACCATAAGATTGTTTTCCGGTAGCATATGCATTTCCAACCACAATCTTCAAGTCATCAAAGTCCTCAATCCTTTCTGTCAAGTACTTACGAGCGCTAGGGTGGTGCTATAAAAGAGAAAGATAACTTTTAATAATAATGACAAACATATATATACGAGTAAATAATTATTAGATGTGAGTGGATATTACCGTAAAATATTCCTCCCATACCTCATCTGGAGCTGTAATCTTTTGGGTCACAGGGTCCCATCCAAACCCTGAATTAGAAGCCATCAGGTCAGCGACGGGTTGATATTGTCTTTTCCACACCCTCAGCTTGCTACAAATGTGCTTTACCGTCTTATTGCCTTTGAATTTTCCATTCAAGGCTGGCAAAATTTTCATCGTTAGCAAGTTCTTTGAGAATGACCCATCTACACTTCTGCCGCCATTGTTTGTTGCTTTGACCAATAAACATAGCAACTCATCCTTTTCAGCATTACTCCACTTCTCATAGTTTGATTTCTTCGTTTCCATTACCTAGCCCAATTATCATAAATTCTTTAATCTCAATGAAATAAGAAGAAAATAGATCACCCAAATCAAAAATAATAAGAACTAGAATTGGATTAGGTATTTTAATCGGTTTCGAACCAAACCGACTGATTTTGATCCAAACCAAACCGAATAAACCGACTAATTTTGATCCAAACCAAACCGACCAAACCAAACCGACTGATTTTGATCGGTTTCGACATATTCAATGGATCGAATTGGATTAGGTATTTTAAAAACCGATATAATTGGATCAGTTGATAGATTTTTAAATTTTAAACTGACCTAAACCGAACCAACATATGCATATACATATAATATTTATTAAATATACCATATGTCCTCATATATCTTTGTTACCAACAACCATTGCAATACTGTAGGATCATTCACAATCAGTAAAAAACTTATTTAGGCCAAATGATTTGAGATAAATTATTATTTTTTAAGTAAAAATTGGTCCTAATAGAAGAAAAAAAGAGCCCGATAAGTATTATTATTTTTTGACATACGCAATATTTTTTCAATCGCATTGAGATCATGGTAGAGTAACGTAGTAATATTTTAAAATTGAGTTTATGTACGTGTTGGACTGAGTTATAAGGAATCACAATCTTCATGGCTCTGTCCGGCTTCGTCGTGACGTGACGTCCGTCCAACACATATGGAGCCGGACGGAGCCATAAAGTGTTGGACGGAGCCATAAAGTGTCGGATCGGAGTCGGCCATCGTGACATAGTGGACTGAGCTGGACGTGCGTTAAAAACAAACAAGAGCCATGAAGTGTTAGACTGAGCCTTGGGCCCCGCCATCACTTCATGGCTCTGATTTGTCATAGTGATTAACAATGGATACTCTACAAGCAATGAAGAGAGGAGAAGGGCATCACAATTAGAGGTTATTTCTTTCTTTCCTTGAAGAGAAAAGAGGCATCATCAATTAAACAAAAAATTTCATTAATTACGACAAAACCCTCTCTTTGTATGTGGCTGAAAAAAAAAAAGTATACAAAACTTTGCACGGTTTCACTGTACACAGCCACACCATCCTGAAAGTCACGGGTATCGAGCTGTGATCAACGAGGACGGATTGAACCTTAGGTGTCACGATTAGAGCCGGACGGATCCGGAGGAGGGCATCGCGATCAGATGTTGGCCATGGAGCGGTGCCCTCGTCGAGCCAGCCATCGCGATGTTGCAGTGCTCTCATCGAGCCGAGCGCCGCCGCGATGCTGGGAGCCGAGCGTCGAGCTGGACGAGCCGGGAGCCGAGCGCCGCCGCGATGCTGGGAGCCGAGCGTCGAGCTGGACGAGCCGAGAGCTGAGCGCCGCCGCGATGCTGGGAGCCGAGCGTCGAGCCGGACGAGCCGGGAGCCGGGAGCCGAGCGTCGCGGTCGCTAGCCATGGAGCGGCCGAATAGGGCCGCGGCCAGGATGCTGGCGGTGGCACCGCCGTCGCTGGCCACGGAGCGGGCGAGTAGGGCCGTCGCGATGCTGGCGGTGGCACATCGTCGCTCGCCGCGGCTCAACCCAGAATCCATCGCATCTCATCTCTCTCTCTCTCTTGTATTTTGTTCGGACCGATGAGTGGCCAAGAGGGGTTGGGAGAGGGCGGCCGAGAGGGGTTGGGTCTCCCGACCAGGTTTTTGATGGGTACAAAGAATAGGGAGGAGAGAGATGGAGAGATAGGGAAGGAGAGAGGGAGATAGAGAAAGAGAGATACCTGGAATGTCTGGATCCAACGATGGCGATCACTGGCGCAAGGATATGCCGTACGTGAAAGAACTAGGGTTTCGGCAAGAGAGAACGTCTCACGTAAGGGGGGATTCAAAATTCCACCTTTGAGGTGGAACTTTTGACGGGCAAAAAATATATATACTAGGGTTTTTGAATCCCTTTTTTTATGAAGTCATGGACTTATCCCATGATTATTGACTAACGCCTAGCTTAGGACTCCAAACTCATATGAAATATTGACTAACGCCTAGAACAGGAGTTCACGCTGTGAACTCCGCAACCACTAACGCCTAAATCTATAATACCGTAAAGAAGTTCAGAACCACTATTGATGTAATCCTAAATACAAGGAACTCTTCACAAAATCCTAATTGACTAACACCTTGTAAAGTGATACTTAAAACAAAAGTTAGATTATATTTAAGAAAGAATACTTTTGTTTGAAATATCAGGTTTTATTAAACCCGAAAGAATATTTTAATTTGAAACATCAGGTTTTGTTTAAAAAACCTAAAATTCGGGCCGGGCCTGTCTATCAGGCTTTAATTCTGGCCGGGCCGGGCTTCGGGTTAAGCCATGGGCTCAAGGTATAGGCCTGAGTCTTCCCCATAGTGTATTCGGGTTGGGCCGGGCAGGGCCGTTGATTTTTTATTACATGTAGTATCTTGATTCTTGAGATTTCACTTCTGGTGCTCCTTTTTTTTTTTTTTGTCCGTTATTGTTCTGAGAGGGTTTTGTGGGTGTTGAGGTAAAGACTGTAACTTGCATACCCTCGTAATAATGGGAGGGTTTTGAGGGTGCTGAGGTGCCCAAGGGCTGTAACGTGTAAACTATCGCAGTGAATTTTCATTATCGTTGATGTCGATGTTTTGGTGTTCTGATTGTTTGGTTAGGCTCCGTCTAGTTTGAAGTATCCGGTACAATAAGTCGTTTTGAGGTAAGTATTCAGAATACTGTGTATGATTTGATCCATTTGTTTTGCAGTATCCGATACAATAAGTCGATTTGGTATCTCTTAGAAACCTTATAATTACTAAGGCAATTCAATACTGCAAAATAAACAGTAAGGCGAATACTCGTATCGAGAATACCTTGAAACTCTGATACCTCACATGATACTTTGAACATGTTGAGATGGACATGCATCACACGGGTTAGTACCACATCGGTAATGGGAGCGGGTGATGGGCAATTTATATACCAACCTTGGACCTCCCCTTACAAGCCGGTTTTGTGAGAAGGTGGGTATCCAAGGGTCTGGGTTTGTCACATGGTATCAGAGCCAAACCCGCTCTAGGAGCTCCTCTCGATTGTGCCTTTGCCACGCGTGTCCCGCGTGAGGGGGGGTGTTAAGATGGTCATGCCTCACACAGGTTAGTCCTACATCGGTAATGGGAGCGGGTGATGGGCAATTTATGTACACCCCTTGGACCTCCCCTTACAAGCTGTTTTTGTGAGGAGGTGGGTATCCAAGGATCTGGGGATCTAGTACATACTACAGGGTGTTGCTCGGGGGTACAAACACTAAACACCAAGTACAAGACACACCAAACACAAGGGGAAACCGCCTAAATTGGAAGGCTCTAGCGTTGTGTCGCCTTGCTTGGAACTGTAGTAGCTAGCGCCGGGGCCAACCGTGGATCGCAGGGGAGGAGTGCACAGGTGACTTTGGTGCATATTGGAGAAGGGGATCTCCTCGGCATCGCGACGTGCAGATCTGGCACGGGTTTGAGGTCCGGCAGGGGGCAGACCTTCGTACCAAATGAAGCTCTGATAGCACTTGATGCAGTACTCTAATGTGCCGAAACAGATTGTATCAGGTCATACCAAAGTAAAGCCTGGGGACACTACATGATCGAGATAGGAGTATGAGGTGATCACACGAAAGAGAAATCCATAACCAAACAATCACACAAAAGAACACTAAAACATCGGCAACAACAATAATTCTAATATCTTCCGCATTCAAGCATTCATAGACCCTTAGATGCAAGGACAAAAGAAAAAAAATTGTTATGCATACTCTGTGGAGGAGAAAAACAAAACCGTAACCCATCAGGGGATATGGGAGTGGAAACTTCCAAGTGGGCCGACACACATTTCTAGAGGAATTAGTCCAAATCTGAAGTGGGTCCATTGTCTGAAGGGTTTTTAAGACACCTGTCAATCTTAAAAAAAAAAAGAAAATCGAAGATTTCTATTACACCAATAAACCAAGAAATCCCTAAAAAATCCCCTAGCACACCATATTCTCCTCCTTTCATATCCCATCCCCCTCCAACCATCCATACCCCATCACCTTCGACGTCGGCACCTCTGTCGTTGGAACTTATGTCGACAGAACCTCCATCGCCGATGCCTCCGCCGAGTCCCTTTCCCCTCCCCTTCCTCCTTCCCAGCACCTCCACTACCATCCAATAGTTGCGTTTCCTTAGCGTCCCCTTTCCCTCTGTCCGCTCTCCTTCCTTTCACCCTCATTCTCCACTGTCGTAGCATACAAAACTTTATTTGGTAGGATTCTGCTGAATATTCTGAACTTTATTTGGTAGGATCGTATGACTCGGCAGTCTCCCATCAAATTAAGTTCAGAATGAGGAAAAAAAATGGGGTGTAGAGGAGATGCCGTCAGAGACGGTGGAGGTACTGTGTCAGGGGCAAGTGTCAAAGGAGGTGGAGCCCTCGAAGGAGAAAAGAGAGGGGGGAGGCCGGGGGCTTGCCAGAGCCACAGAGACACCGGTGATGAATGTGTCGATGAGGAGGTGATAGGGGTATGGAGGGGGTATGAATTATAGAAAAAAAGAAAATGATTTCCCACAAGAAAAGGGGTATACTCATCATTTTGGGGTTTGAATAAAAATTTACTAGATTTTTTCCACAAAAGATAACTTAATTGGAATTTTAAATGATTCATATTTTTTTTTGGATGGACCAAATATGACAAAAAAACTTAAATGAAAGAGGCCCTACCGTAAGGGTGCAACTGTAAAAATGCGAGAGCTAGAGATGCAAGGGATCTTGCTGGAGCCACGGAGACACCGGTGATGAACGTGCCGATGAGGAGGTGATAAAGGTATGGAGGAGGTATGAATTCTAGAAAAAGAAAAAATGGTTTCCCACGAGGAGAACCATCATTTTAGGATTTAAATAAAAATTTACTAGATTTTTTTTCACAAAAGATAACTTAATTGAATTTTTAAAAGATTCCTATTTCTCTTTGGATGGACCAAAATAGGGAAAAGAACTTGAACGGAAGAGGCCCTACCGCAAATGTGCAACTGTAAAAAATGCTCGATCTGGAGATGCAGGGGATCGAACCCTGTACCTCTCGCATGCAAAGCGAGCGCTCTACCATTTGAGCTACATCCCCGAATCTGATAACTACTTATTTGTTTTATTACATATCTATTATCTACATGGAGTCTAAAACGAGGATATCAGCAGTGATTCTTCGCCTCTCTCGTCCAAAAGCAATGTATTTCCAGGCCGTCGTCCTCGCCGCCGGTCCGGCGCGTCCAAGGAGCTCCCCCCTCTCATTCTCCAGCTAATCCCCCCCTCCCCTCCCTCTCTCTCTCTCTCTCTCTCGATCACAAACATCACGAGTTGCTCATCGAATACAACCCCACCGGAGCATCATTTCGCAATGTGCAGGAGGTCAAAGGCCATTCCTTTTTGATTCCTTAGTATACCTTCCAACCGATATACTGGGCTAGTTTCAGATCTCTTCCCTGATCCTCAGACGAATCGCCATTGCCGTGTCGAGGCCATGGAGAAGACGCTGCTCTCGGGGGTGTGGAGGGTCTCTGTTCATGGTGACATTTCTTGGAAAAGAATCCCGGGCGGGGGGGGGGGGGGGGGGGGGGGGGGGTAGGCATTGTTTCATTCTGATCTTTTTATTTGGAAGCTGATGCAAGCAACTGAAATTTTTATCTATAAGGGCCTTTGTATAAATGTGGGTGATTTTCCTGGATCCCATCATGTTCCCCTACAAAGACAAATGTTGCCGCCGGAACCACCGGTCGACCTTGACCGCAGAGGCGCCGACGGAGTCTACACTGAGGTGGAAGGGAAAACAAATGCCGAGAGAAGAAGATGATATCATTGTTGAAAACTCTCAACCCAGAAGGGAAAAACCATGAAGAGGGAGAGATGAATCCGCTTACAGATCAATGAATATATCTTACTAGTAAATACTCGTGCCTGTCGGCACTCGGACGGCTGCCTTCGGCGGCGATATGCCTATCGGCACTTGGACGATCACCTTCTGCTGCCTTCAGGGTGTTATTAACTTGTTAGAGAGAGAGAGAGAGAGAGAGAGAGAGAGAGAGAGAGAGAGAGAGCTAATTAACCATCTCCAAAAATGTACTAATTAACATCTGTTAATGTATATAGATGGGTCGGGTTTACTGTACAGTCGGGTCGGGTTGTATGGTGATACATGTACATATATTGGGCTTGAGTCCCTTAATGGAATGATTTCTATTCCTCTCCAAACCCTAGCCGTCATCTCCTAACATAGTATCAGAGCTCTAGGGTTCTCCCGCGCTGCGACGACGAAGACGGTCCTCCTCGTCCGGCAGCACCTCCCTGTCCGGCCTCCCTCCTCCACCGGCCCCCCTTCCGCCGCCCGACAGCCCCCCCTACAGCCGCCCGACACCCCCTTCTCCTCTATGTGGATGATATGATCATCACTGGGGATGACAGTGCCACCATCGCATCCCTTCAGCGGCACCTCCAGAGCCAGTTTGAGATGAAAGATCTGGGCTCTCTTCGATACTTCTTGGGCCTTGAGATTGCCCGGTCAGCTCGTGGTCTGTTGGTCTCCCAGCAGAAGTACATCTCCGACATCCTTGCTGATGCTGCTCTTACTGACTTTCGCACTGCTGATACACCCATGGAGCTCAATTTGAAGCTTCTAGCTACAGATGGTGAGCCGCTACAGGATGTCTCCCGCTACCAGAGGCTAGTTGGGATGCTTGTCTATCTCACTATGACCCGGCCAGACATTGCCCATGCTGTTGGCATTGTCAGTCAGTTTGTTCAGGCTCCACGTTCAGTTCACAATGCTGCTGTCCTTCGGATTATCCGCTACCTCCGGGGCACCATCACTCGTTCATTACTGTTTCCCTCCACCTCTCCGTTGGTGTTGCGTGCCTACTCCGATGCAGATTGGGCAGGAGATGCAGCCACTCGCCGCTCCACTACAAGATACTGTGTGTTTCTGGGTGATTCGCTTATTTCATGGCGCAGCAAGAAACAGGAGTCTGTTGCTCGCTCCAGCACCGAAGCCGAATACAGGGCTATGGCATCCACCACCGCAGAGATTGTCTGGCTTCGCCGCCTTCTGCTTGACTTGGACGTGGTGATATCCGGGCCCACCCCTCTCTTCTGTGACAACCGGAGTGCTATTCAGATTGCTAGCAACCCGGTCTTCCATGAGTGAACAAAACATATTGAAGTTGACTGTCATTATGTTCGCCAGGCGTTTCTCGACCACACCATCTCCCTGCCTTTCATTTTCTCATCGGAGCAGACTGTTGATTTTCTGACGAAGCCCCTTATGATTGCTCGCTTCCGGCATTTTCTAGGCAAACTCTCGGTTCATGATCCACCGTGAGTTTGAGGGGGAGTGTTAATGTATATAGATAGGTCGGGTTTACTGTACAGTTGGGTCGGGTTGTATGGTGATACATGTACATATATTGGGCTTGAGTCCCTCAGTGGAATGATTTCTATTCCTCTCCAAATCCTAGCCGTCATCTCCTAACAATATCAAATGGATATTAAATGCCATTGGATAGGTATTTATCAATTTTATAGTAGGTTTTTAATTAATAGAATTTATGAGAGCTGTATTCACACACACGTGAGAGAGGGCTCCTTTTGAATTTTCTCTCTCTCAAACTTGATCACCGACTAGATCTATCTCGTGTCTTTTTATCCTAGTCAGCTTGTGAATAGCTGTAGCATATTTTACAAATATCCTCCTAGCTAGAGGGTCCACTAGTACAGAGGCTTTACCCCTGCTTCTCATAGGGTTACGTCGTGCCAGCATGCTGCGACGCCCCTGCTACATGCACCAAATGATGTGAATTAGACTTTGGTAGGTGAATAAAATGTTTGGGTAGGTGCATGTGGCTTGCTACTTAGTGAAGCACTGAAGATTTAGGCACCTATGGTTTGAATTTAGACACCAACAATACAGGATGTGTGCTATCCACAAACAAGACAACGAGCACAACTAAGTCGTTTGTTGCAGTGTTAGTTGAGATTTAATTCTACAACAAGAAGGAATGAAGGCACAAATGGAGAGGGAAGGGTAATGGGTCACGATAATAGAGGAGAGAAGAGAGAGAACCGAGAGGGGAAATAGAGAGGGACCGAAGGCGGGAAGGAACCCGCGGAAGCGAATGTGGCCTTATAACGACACGAGTTGGGCCCACATGAAAGATGGAGCGGCTTGGAGCGTGGAACGAGAGATCTGTTGTTGGCTTTGATCGAACCAGGGTTGCTGCCAACTTCGATTGGGATAGGGCTGTTGTTGATTTCGATTGGAAAAAAATAGAAGAAGCAATTTCTTATGAGCATTGAAGAGCAAATTCAAATAGCAATTATCATTATTCACATAATAAAACACCAAATCTTATTTATCTAGAAGGTTAAAAGAGATGTCTCAATCTAGTGGCATGTTGATTGGATTTGTTCTCATACCTTAATAGGTTGATAAGAATGGTTGATAAAAATATTTGCAACTATAAAATTACTGGGTCAAACCAACATATTATCTTTCTAGTATCTAAACGATGAAAGAGCTACAATTAGCAGACGAAGATATGTCGACCAATTACATGTGCTTGAACTAAAGGTATAGAACACTAACAATCACATGAAAGACAACAATAACAAAGATACATATGCAGTTGATGGAGTGCTTCAGGAGATAGCAGTGGAACTTTTTCCTAGAAAAACAAAGAGGGAAGTCAGTGCTACAGAGGTATGAAACTTGCATTCAACAAAAGCAGCAACTGAAATTTCAGAAAAAACTGGCATTAACAAGATAGATGTTGTTTCAACCAAATTGTGAATCAGTATTAGAGTTCAAGCCAATGTTTGAGTGGCTTAGATTGAATAGGCCGACCTATTCAGAAAAAAAAAAAAAAACTTTAAAAAAAAATCTAAACTCTAAATGAATTTAAGAAAAAAAAACCCATAAAAAATCTAACAGTATTAGAGTTCAATCTAGGTGAGCAAGAGCTCCTGGCGTCTGACCTTCCTCGCATTCTGACCTGCCGGCCACCGCTAGAGAATAAACTCCGGCCGTCACCCAGGGTGGCGGAGATGAAGGAGGTGGTCTCGGACTTCCCCTCCTACTTCTTGCAGGGGAGCATGTGGTGGGTGAAACTCTCGGGGAAGCAGATCTTCTGGATCGCCCCATTGAACACCCGCAACAACAACGAGATGAACCCTAACAACATCAGATCTGCACTAAACCACCATCACACCCATCAAACAGAGAGAGAGAGAGAGAGAGAGAGAGAGAGAGAGAACCTTTAGATTAAATGATCCCCAATTCGCCTTGCACCGATCCGACAGGCGAGCGCCAGCCCTCTTGCTCCTCCTCGAGGTCACCGGAGTTGCTCGAGGTCGACAGGAGAGCAGGAGGCTCAACCTTGAGGGCCGTGCGTGTTCGGACGCAACCTGATCCCGGCCTGGTGCCCGGCGGCGAGCTCCTCTAGCAACCGTGGTTAGGCTTGACCTCGAGTTTCGCTGGCAACACCACCAGAGCTCCTCCGGTGAGGTCCAGATCTGGGAGAGAGAGAGAGAGAGAGAGAGAGAGAGAGACAGAGAGAAAGAGACATCTGTAGTGTGTGTGAGAGAATCCGAAAGGGGGGGTGACCGTCGGACTCCTCGAAGGCGGCACGGAGGCAACCGATGAGGATAGGGGTCTGAGGGTCGTAGAAGGAGAGAGAGAGAGAGAGAGAGAGAGAGAGAGAGAGAGAGAGAGAGCAAGAGAGATCTAGTGGGTGGGGGTGGGGGGGACTTCACTAACGGAGAGAGAGAGAGAGAGAGAGAGAGAAAGAGAGAGAGAGAGAGAGAGAGAGAGAGAGAGAGAGAGAGAGAGAGAGAAAGCGGTCTGTTACTAAGAGAGAAGGAGCGGTGAAGGGGGGTTGGCGGAGGGGGTAGGGGCGGGGGCTTAGAAGAAGATAGAGAGAGATAATGGCACAGCTGTCCGTATTGATCACCTTTCATTTTTAACCCAGCTCTGACGGGTCCGGACGGGTATCATCAGCTTCCATTTTTAACCCAAGGTATAATCACAACTATCCATTTTATCCAGCCCGGACAGACACGATTACCTTCCATTTTTGGAGGGCTGGTTGGATCAATCACAGCTGTTAATCTATCTCTTCCAAGTGAATTACACTCACCCTAACAACAATTAATGAACGACTGTGTTTGTCTCTTACGGTTTGTCTCTCGACTCAATTAAATGTTTGTCCCCCCCCCCAACCCTGAATATTATATAGATATATACACATACTAGAAAAACATGGTCCCTGCCTTCGGCAGACTGCCCTTCCACGTGCGGGCACTGGAGAGAGAGAGAGTTGCAGACGGACTGGCCCCACACGTGTGCGTGCGCGCACTAGAGAGAGAGAGAGAGCTGCAGACGGACTAGCCCCACACGTGTGCGCGCGTGCACTAGGGGGGGGGAGAGAGAGAGAGAGAGAGAGAGAGAGAGAGAGAGAGAGAGAGAGACGCCTATAACGGGCTGCATGCCTCTTCCGGCGGACTACCCCTGCATGAGAGAGAAAGTCACTTCCACTGGCCCCGCCCCACCTTCAGCGGCAAAACACATTCCTGAACCACTTAGACCCACCCAGGGGCGGACCTACATTGGGCCTAGGGGGGGAAAGCCCCCCCTCACTTTGGAAAAAGTAAAGGTAAGTTACTCTTACCCCCTTAAAATTTAGCTTAAAAACATGTAACCCATATAATTAATTTTGTTCCAAATCACTCCCTAAAGCCTGAAATGTTAGCACAATACCCCCTTTTGTCAACTACTTGATTTCCTCACTTGGTAATTTTTATTTGATCGAAACTGAATTGAATGGGGGGGGGGGGGGGGTTCAAAATGTTATTTTTTGACTATAGGAGGGTTAAAATGTTTTTGAGCTAAACTTCAACAGGGGAGGGGAGCCAAGTGTAATTTAAAAAAAAAACAAAACAATTCTAGCCGGTTTGTCAACTTTTGGTTGCCAACTTAACATGGAGGTGGCCCCCACCAGTCGCCACTGCCACACCGGCCACCAACCCCCGCCAAAAATGTATACCGCCGACCACTACCCCACCGCCACATGGGCCATCCGTCGCCACCGCCCACCGGCCACCCGTATGTGCGACCCACGGTCGGCATCACCGGTCGCCGGCCACCGCCCGTTGCTGGCCACCAATGCCCATTATTGTCCGACCGACATCCACCACCGTCTGCCACTACCCGCACACGTGGCATCCCCGCAAAGTTCATCACATGGCCCTTAGTGAATGAGAATCGAGTGGGAATCGAGGCCTATTTATAGGTTTTTGAGGGTACATATGAAATACCCCCTCTACCCGAAAAAAAAAAGGAGAGGATCTAGTCTATTATTTACAACCCATGCATCCTGATCGAGCCGGTTAGTTATAGCTCCAAATTTTCGAAGGACTCCGAGGATCAAAATTCTCCTCCACTCGAGATAAAATCCTAATATGTCTTTTGTTGCGCAATTGAAGGAATGGTAGGGAAGTTATCACACTGTTTGCCAAAGCCTTCGACTGTGAGGCAATGATTATATTTACTTTTTAATAATTATGCCCCCCCTGAGAAAAAATCATGGGTCCGCCACTGGACCCACCCACCCACCTAACAACACCAATCTCTCTCATTTTCTCAAGCCTCAGGTTCTTGGCCCCACCACCCAATAATATTGCATAATACATTTGACATCCCACCACTGATCTTTACGAGAGGGAACACGCAAGCCTACATACTTACAACATAAATATACGGGTGAAACAATGTTAGAAAACTTATAAGAAGCGGTTGTTGGCATTTCTTTTGGCATGACCCAAGGTAGTCAATTTTATTTCTTATTGATTCATTGTTGGATTTTCTAAAAATATCTATAAATCTCCAAGCTCTAACTCCAATCATTTTTAATCTGTCACGCTATTGTAGTCCGAACTCTGCATTCCCTCTAGTTTTCAACCATGTGAAGTACAGACCCCAAGCTATAAGTCTAGGGATGGCAATTATTCGGGTTTATCGGGCTACCCGACCCGACCTGACCCTATTGGGACGGGTTTGGGATGCTCAAAAATGGGTTTGGGACGGGTTTGAGATTTGCATTTAAAACCCGGTCGGGTTTTTACTCCAACCCGCCCCGACCCGACCCGGGTATATAACCTATCAGGCTATCATATGAGTCTTTGATGAGTAAGCATACCTTTGATGAGTAAGCATACCTTTGATGAGTATGCTTCCATCCAATAGTAAGCATACCTTTGATGAGTATGCTTACTATTGCTCTTAGCTTATCAGAATTTTTACTCAATATTCTTCTCCATGTAGAGCTGCAATTAGGTGGGTCCAAGAAGCTAAATATGCAGTTTTGGTGAAGCCGACCCGACCCGACCCGACCCGCAATGCATAAACGGGGCGGGGCGGGACGGGCACGAGTTTTTTCAATGCTAATTGGGACGGGTTTAGGAATTACCCTCAAAACCCGACACGGGTTTAGGACAGATATAGGCGGGATAAAATATAATGGGGCGGGTTCGGGATAGGGCCGACCCGCCCCAAACCCGACCCGTTGCCATCCCTATATAAGTCCAATTCAATCTAAAAAGAAATACATTGAGAACTAAACGGATTAGTGAATTTTTTTTTCTCAAGAACTCACACCCAATGTGTTACGGGCTTTACTTGAGCAACGAGATTAATCATGTTGAACATCAAATACTGCAAAAAAATTAATAAATAATTAAGTCAAAACCCAAAGATGAAAACTCTTTGTTTTGAAATTTTTAATCCAGGAAGGAGAATCAATCACTGAAAGTGCATTTAGGAGTGGACGCTGTGATCCCTGGAAAGTTTCTGGCCGGTTTGAAATATATAGATAGTTAATTGAGTGCCACTCGATCAATTAGCTATGGGACTTGAAATCGGGATTCGAAGCATCACTGAACAGTGAACATAGGTTTCTGTTTTGGTATCGGGATTCGAAGCTTTGCAAGCAATTGAAGTGAATCACACTCAAACCTCTCCACTGAGATGAACGTCACCCCCTACAGTATGATGGCACTCCTCCCTAGCCCCCATCAGACTTGGGAGAGTATTTTTTTTTCTACACCTTTGCAGACCAAAGGAGGGGAAAGGGGAGGCTGACACGTGGCACCAAAGTCCTCAGCTTTATAAGAATAGTATATATTTTTTTGGGTTATTAGCCTACGACCCTCCAATGAACCCGACTTTAGAAAAAACCTGGTGAAACATTTCATTTTAGCTCTAGCCCTCTAACCATTCCAACTTTAAAAAAAACCCTTACATAATTTTTTTATCCAGAGACCACCCTCAACTGCTTTCCTTTCTCTCAAGCCAGGCCGGCGGTCGCGGAGACGGGGGCGGCGATAGGGAGTTCAGGTTAGGTTTGACAGTCATGCCTAGGATTCATTCTATGGCATGTGCCCTGTAGATTAGGTCTGGCGGGGGGGGGGGGGGGGGGGGGGGGTTTCGGTTTGGTCCGGCTGTCGCAGGGGTAGGGTTCGGTTAGGTCCGGCGGTTGCGGCGGTGGTGGGATTCGGTTAGGTTTGGCGGCGGCGAGGGGTGGGGTGGGGTTCGGTTTGGTCTAGCGAGGGGGGGATGGCATCATGCCTAAATTCGAAGGAGGATGAGGGGTATTTTTGTCCATAGGGGTTTGAGCTCAAATGAAAATGTTATCGGGACAGCAGCTCGAATTATCTTCATAGCATTTCAAATTTTCTTTAGGTATGCCACCAAACCAGTGAACCACCGGCGCCTGATTCATCAAACGTTGCCGCTGGAGTTGCTCGTCGCCGCCGCTCGCCGGAGCTGCTCGCCACCGAAGTACCAGTGTTGTCAAGGCGGCCAAGCGATGCCTAGGTGGTTAGGCATGCCTAGGCGAGGCGTGGCCTAGTCAGCGCTTATGCGACAATTTTTTTTTAATATTAATGTTTATATTTATGGGATAATATTCAGATTTAAATAAATAATAAGCATAATACCATCAAAAACTTTATGTAAAATTATTCAAACAACCGAAATCAAACATTCTTATCCAAAAAGTATATTCATGTCATCATTGTCATGCTAAATCATTGAAATGTGAATATGTAAAACCATGTATGTCATGCATCATCAACATGTAACAGTCAATGAATCAAATTATGTTACTATTAAGAAGTTATAATTTAGAAGTTAGAACATAAAATCCTACTTCCCTAATATTCATTATAAAACAAATCAAACAAAATAAACAAACCCTAAAAATTTAACATAATCCTAAAATTGGATAAATAGAAGCACTGGAGAGGATAAATCACATGTATATAGAAAGATAATTCAAAAAGAAAAAAATTTCTATAAGCAAACAATAACATTAACCTTAACCTTAGTAAAAAGAACATGAAAACAAACTCTAACTTGGGAGATATAGATAAATAGCTAAGAAAAACATATAAAATGATACTTAAGTATATGGGTCATACGTACATTGAAAAATTAAACAAAAAATGAGTGAAAAAAAACACATTTCGTATATGCGGCCGCACACTTAGCACAATTCCTTTTTTATTTTGAAATTTTAAGAGGTATATAATCAATAGAATTATATAATGCAACTGCATATAGGTATAATTGATCTTATATGCAAAGTTGGAAACCAAATTGTCTAAATGACATATACAGTTTCATAACATTGGGCCATGCCATTGGCAATGAGAAATAATACACCCAACCAAATCGTCTGAACGACATAAACAAATCGTAGATTTCCAGACTAACATGATGGTAAACAACCGGTTTTAATAATCTATGAGTTTTTCATACTTCTTTCTCATTCGGACAACAAGACATGGTGGAGGCATTTCCTGTGCTAGAAAGGCATTGTCGTCGGTGCCACCAGTCATCGGTGTGACATCGCAATCGGTGTCGGTCATGGTCAGTGCTGTTGGGAAATCATTATCGGTGCCCATCGTCGTCGGTGCCGTTGGGACATCGATGTCAGTGATAGTAGTCGTCGGTGCCAGTGGGACAATTGGTGCGGATGTTTCCTCAACCTCCCTAGTTGCGTCCTCTACTGGGAGGGTCGGCAAGAGTAGAACAAATCCAAATAGTAGGGTTGCTCCAAATGTATTTGCAGCTATAATCCTATTATTTATATTTAAGCAATGGACTATAAACCCCATCAGGGTCACTGCAAGTACACCCATGTAAAATATGACTTGTTCCCATATTGGTGTCCCAGTCTAGAAAATTCTCATAGACACTGCAGCATTTACGGTGTTTCTACCAACACATAACCTGATTTCTAGGAGAATTTTCAAGACTGGGACGACAATGTGAGAACATGTACTATTTTACATTGGTGTAATTGCAACGACCCTGATGGGTTTTGTAGTCTCTTGCTTAAATATAAGCAAAGGGATTATAGCTGCAAATGTATTTGGGGCAACCCTACTACTTGGATTTGTTCCACTCTTACTGACCCTCCCAGTGGAGGAGGCAACTGGGAAGGATGAGTAAACATCGGCACTAGTTGTTCCACTGGCATCGACGACTACTGACACCGACATCGATAATGACAGGCACCGACGTCCCAACAACACCGACGACGACCGGCACCGACAACGATGTTGCACTGACGACTGGTGGCACCGATGACGATGTCACCCCAGCACAGGAAATGCCTCCACTATGTCTTGTTGTCCGAATGAGAAAGAAGTATGAAAAGCCCGCAGATTATTAAAACCGGTTGTTTATCATCATGTTAGTCTAGAAATGTACGATTTGGTTATGTTGTTCAGACGATTTAGTATTTTTCTTTATCTGTATCTATATCGTTTTCATAGTTTCATTCTTATCTTTCATATATGTATCAAAATCTTTTTAATACCATGATAACTTGGGGAATGTTGATGAACCGAAGTTCTCACTCGAGCATGAAGTGAATACATTCGTTTACAAGACAACATAACGAAGCTACACCACAGATGGAAGGGGGCATCTGTTGTGATTTTAAATTGTTATACCGCAAGTGCACGGCGTCTATTTGATAGACAGTGGCAAATACGGGTCGATCCCACAGAGACTTGATTGAAAACTAATTAAAGAAAAGATTAATGATTAAACTAGTACGAAAATATCTCCAAAGGAGAGCGAATGAATTTCAAATTAATTAATTCTTAATCAAAATAAATGCAGTAGACTAAAAATAATAAAATAGTGGTTGTGGAGAATCAATGGATGAGAACTAGGGTTTCGGGGTTACGCTTGGACATTCACAAATAATATTGATTATTTATCTCAGTTGGGGTAGAATGGCGTGTTCATCCCAACCGGAAGATTTAACAATTAAAATCTGAGAATCTTTAATCTTAGATCTAGACAGTTGACGATTAGCGTGAAAGAACTTGTTGCACGACACAGGGACTCTCCCTAGCATCCGGCGTAACCTGAGTCAACGCCGAATCTTAAAGAGTTTATAGAAGTGTCAACGTCTCTTTGAGAAGTTGAATCACAGCGCAGTCTATTTCTATAGATTAAATATTCAAATTATAATAAAATAATAATAATCATACGATGGTTATTCAAAACGTTCAGAACGATACTACAGTGCTGTAGAAACTTCCCTACGTATCCACTATGACCGGAGTCAATAATAGAGACAAGCGAATATGCAAGCATGCGGTATTTAATAAAGATTATGAAACAGCCAAAAATGAAGTTACATTGAGGCATAAGCAGAATCAATATTATTCATAAATAAACCAAGTTTCACCCCTAGCCCTAGCTAGGGGTTTAGCTACGCATATTCATACAATTCATAACGAAAATATAAATGCGAGCAAACTCCATCATGGATGACGAGCGTGTGTGTGAGGCTTCTGGCGAGGATGACGGCGCTTCTTCGACGATGGCGGCGTGCGGCTTCGTGATGATGGAGCGTCCCTCGGAGATGATGGATGATGGCCGGCGGCGACGGGATGTGGAGGATTCGGGTTTCGGGTTTGGTCGAGGATGGTTGAAGATGGAGTTGATGATAGGTTCGGGTATGTGGTTCGATGGCCGTCCTCCTCCCTCTAGGTTTCGGATGGTGGTAGATATATAGAGAGACGAGAGGAGAGAGAGAGAATCCGGACGTGCATGCTTCGGGGCCAAGGAACGGCTGTGATTAAGTGTGAGAGAAACGTGGAAGAGAGGTAAGTTCGGTGTGGGATCATGCATATCTCGGGCCGATCGGGTAGGGGCTGATATTTGGACGGTTAGAGAGATAAGGAAAGAGAGGTAATTAGAGAGAGAAATACAAGGAGGAGAGAGATGCTCGGGCTACAGCTGGGAGGTCCGGTTTTAGAAAGAAAAAGAAGAGAAAGAAACGGAAGAGAGAGATAGAGACGCGCGGCTTGGCTTGGTGTCAGGTGTATATGCATGCATCCATGCATGAATGAAATGATGGGCAATCGGACGGCTGCGATGAGGTTTGGATCGGAATAAAACTAGGGGATGGGATCTCGAGCTCGCGATCGGGTCGGTTAGGGAATGGACCGGCTGCGATCAGTTGAGGTCCGTCTGGGTGCAATTGAGTTGTTTAGAGAGGGAGATATAGAGATGGAGGATCGGGTGGTCGTGATCGGGTGCACAAGTGGGGACTTGGGTGTCATGCGATGCAAAGGAGAGCTGGGATGGAATAGAAGGGACGATGGGTTCCGGAGCTCTGATGGATCTCGATGGGGTGAGGTGCGGATCAAGTGGTGCTGGCCGGGTAGGTTGGGTCCGAGAGGGATTCGTGTGCGATATGCTAAGGGACCTAGGTGATGCACTGCTACGATGGGCTTTGTAGTTGGAATAAGGTGCGCGCAGAGTGAAAACAACTAAATTAAAGACGGAAATAGAAGATGAAAAGGAAACGAAAAGAAAGAGAAAGAAAGATAGGAAGAGAACGACAGGCCGGCTTTGGTCACCATCATTTGAACTCATCATCAAAACCCTCATCGCTCATTTGCATTCATGTAGTCACCTTCTAGTTCGAGTCATGCGCTGCAACGGCTTGTTGAAGTCTCCTCTCGACCGAATTATCGCAAGTATCATTTTCTTTATCGTTTCTTCAGAATAGGCCTCCAACGAGCTGTACATCCTCCATTGGATTGCCGCGAGATTATCCACTGCTTAGTCTTGATACCCTTGAGCTGACTGCGTCGAGTACCGGATCAATTTCCTGCAAGACACACATGAAATGAAGTCCATAAGATTCCAATACACGATTATCGATAAAAGAATAATTTAGGTTATCAGGCAGTATAACTTTCATGCATGATATGTATGAGAGCGAACCAATATACCGTTGGGTTAGTATGAAAGTCTACTATATCGTGGTGCAAAGAAACTAATGCAGTTTACGTGTATTATGAAAGTTTTACGTAGCAAACTGACGATATATGCTTGAGAATAATGGGATAATTAGCACAAATTGGCCGCTCAACAGCATCAGGGCATGTACACAATACTACTGTGTATAGGACTCTTATAAGATAAACTCGTTTATGTCGCACAGGTGGTTGACCTTTGATCACTTAAAAATGACTTTTTGTTCCACGTTTTATACGAGTCCGCCTTGATTAACCAAATCAAAAACTTCAGAAACTAAATCTGGTAATATCGATGACCCGGGATCATCAATATAGCCAATTGTGCTTTTCAAATTAAGCATGCTAGTTGATCAATCAATGCTTAAACCTTTTAAATCACAATAAGGTTTGACTATTGGAATTAAGGAAAGTTTAGATCTTCTAAAACTAGTTGACTGATTGCTTTCTGATGTGCAGTTCTGATGTTGGAGGCTATCTTTCATTTTTTATTTCTTTACCCACGGTAGTGATCTGACGATGGAGGCGATCATGTAGTTGTATTTGGATATGAAGCGACTCGTGAGATTTGGTATTTGCCTTACCACTCATTTTGTGGTATTAGAATACTCAAGTTATGAGGTATCTGAGATACTTGAGGTAAGTTAAATACATGAACACAAAGTGACTTACTTCAAACCAAATAAAGTAAGTCGTGTGAGGTATTCTGAATACATACCTCAAATCACTTACTGCACCACATACTTCAATCAAACAAAGTCTTTATTGTTCTGTAATTTGTAATAGATATAAAAAATCGCATATATTTTCTTGATTATATTTTTAAGCTTAATATATAGAATCAAAGTTGTAAACAAATTTTGAAGAATGTAATGTCAAGATGTTTGGAAAGAAACTCAAAATCGCTGATACAATTTGGAAAGATTTTTTATCAAACTTGCTTTTAGTTAATTATGTGAAACAAATGAGCCACATGACAAAATGTATAATATGAATCAAATGATTGACACTGTTTTGTGCAATCACAATCAGGTGAAAGTGCAAATATTATTTAATCATCCTTTAAAAAATGAGTAATGATGGTAAGAAAATCAATTGGCTTGAGTATCTTATATTTGAGATAGGAGGTGCCCTAGCTTTAATAAATTTAACTTGTTCCATACTCGAAGACATATCGAAGGTGACAAAAGAGGAAATTGGAATTAGTTGGACAATCTGGATTCAATTGATAGAGAATGGTTTCTAAATTCTATTTTATTTTAGTTCAAATTTTTAAGGTCCTTTTAATAATATGATGCGCGGTTGAGATTAGATTAAACAGATGATTTAAATTAAGTGTCGTTAAAGTAGATTGCCAATTAAACTAGTTTGTTGGGTGCAACTGCAACTCCTTGTGCAAAAATGATATATCTGTACTTCATCTTTATACACCATAGAATCTAAAGGCAATTCAATGTTGTCAGGTATTGGTTTGGAAGCCCAGTTGAATATTTATCTAAATCCACTTCATATTTTTATCTATATCTTTGCACATCTCTTTGATCTCTATCCATTTTTAATATCTTCCTTTATCTGTATCCATATCGTTTCTATAGCTCCGTTCATATTTTTCCATATATGTATCAAAATCTTTTTAATACCATGATAACTTGAGGAATGTTGATGAGCCCAAGTTCTCACTCGAGTATGAAGTGAATATATTCGTTTACACTTTAGAGAACATAATGAGGCTACACCACAGATGGAATGAGGTATCTGGACATGTACATAGTACTACTGTGTATAGGACTCTTATATAGACAATTATGATCTCTATCCTTATTAGATAAAATGGTCCATAAAAATGATCAAATTCTTTGATACGCTAGCCCAAAACTAATTCAATGTCTAGATGTCTCATTGAGCATCATTATACCAAAGCAAATACAATTTTACCATATACTTAGGCTTGGAGTCGGATTATATAGTTGGCACTTTTACGCTTGAAACATAGTTTGTTTAAATTATGTCTTTTGAGTGTTAGCCAACTTTCGATCTTTTAAAGTCCTGCCTCGCACTCCCTCGAGATCCTCCGCTCCCGTCCCTCGCGATCTGGCCCCGAACCCCCTCAATCCTATCCCAAACCCATCTCCCAACCCATGTCCACTTGCGGTCCCCTCCCTTGCGATTCTGAATCCCGTCCCAAACCCATCTCCCCGAATTTCTTGCAATCCTCCCCTCCCTCATGATCCACGATCCCGTCCCGAATCAATCTTCCCGAATTTCCTACGATCCTCCCCTCCCTTATGATCTGGCACCAGAACACATTCATTGCTACTGTGAAGTTTAGCATTCAAGTTTTGCTCTTCACGTGATGGCCGAAGGAGGAGCCAATGGGGCCAAACTTGGGTTGGGTTACGGAGTTATTGAAGTTGCAATCCTTTTATTTTATTTTTTAACACATGAAGTTTTCTTCAAATATTTTACTTTAAGATTTTTTTTTTGAGAAATCATTGCAATGTGAAGATTCGTTTCAGAACCTTGGTGTATTGTGTTATTACTATTATCTCTCAGGGGGCTTTATAGATCCATTTCGTTGCCATCATGATTGTTGAGGACGGTGTCGCCGCCATTGGCTCTGTCATCATAGTCGTCATGGACGGTGTCAGTGCCATTAGCTCAAAAGTTGCAGATTTTGTTATGCATCTATTGCTTACAGTGCATTGCTTTTCTCGATTTGAACCTTGGTATATTGGGTTTATTTTGTTGGGTCTTGAATGTTTTTGATGGGTTGTGGATGCAAGTGGTAGATGGTTTTTGATATGTTTTTTTGTTCTTTTTTTTTTTTGAGAAATCAGTGCAATGGTTTTAATTCATTTTGTAACACATGTTTTCTTTTAATCACAATTTTCTTCAAATATTTCACTTTAAGATTTTTTTAGTTTTGAGAAATCTTTGCGATGTAAATATAGGTTCCTGATCTTTCATACATAATGAAATTATATTAGTTATTGGGCAATGACAATATGGAACTTTTTTTGTTTATCTTTATTCTTTGTGTGTTTTTCTTGATTAGTATCTTTTGATATTTATGTGTTATTTAAGATGATCTTGGATCCATAAGACAATTGAATAACGTGGGTGTCTTCACGAAAGGGTGATTTCGTCGGACGGTTGCGTCTAATGTGGATGTCCACGCTGAATATGGGCGCCTTCACCGAATATGGGCGTCCACACTGAATTATCTGCCTTCATCAAATGTGGGCGCCTTCACAAAATATGGGCGTCTTCACAGAATGTGAACGCCCCTGCCGAATGTTCGTGCCGATAGGCACGGGCATACTAGTATATATATATATATATATATATATATATATATATATATATATATATATATATATATATATATATATATATATATATATATATATATATATATATATATATATATATATATATATATATATATATAAAATCCAAACTCTTAAAGATAAACATGTCAACCTCATCCTAACATATACAAGGTAACACATGCAACGCGCACGCGTGCGCGCGCGCACACACACACACAAATGCCTATTCACCCACCCACCCACACCCACATACCCCCACAATCACACCCATGTACAGTTCGAGAGTGTCTTACTGTATGATCAACTATCCCTAATCTCCTTCCCTATGCTTTCTTGACCGACGGAGCGCTCTCTTTCATACACACCCATATATGTATTTATATATACAAAAACATATATGTATGTATAGAGGATTGTTAGGGTGCGGTCTACGATGCGTGCGGTCTCGCATCGTAGCCGTCTGATGCACCTACTGCGTACATCCGATGCACACAGTGGTGCATGGGACGACTGGGGTGTGAGACCGCACACACCGCAGACCACACTTTATGATTTTTTTGTATGTATTTATCACAGTTGATGGAATTTACCCAAAGATAGTTGACTACCTCAATTCATATATCGGCTAGCCTTATGAGTGGGTTAATTTCACTCATTGATGATGCAACAGGGTATTCCTACTGCTTAATTCTAAGGCGCGCGCAAGCTATGGACATGGTAGTTTTGGGCATCAGGTCGTGCTGGGCTATAATATTAAAGCCCATTTTTATTTGGACCGGGCTCGGACAACTTTAAAAAGGCCTGAAACCCAAATATGAGGCCCGATTACAACTAAGGTCCAAAAGCCGTGAATGTAACTATATTCTAGACCGAAATCTCATTTAATCCTTTCATTATTCCTTTCATAGTAAGTTATTAATAACATATACTTTCATTATTCCTTTCATAGTAATTGCGTAACTGTTACCCCAAAACCCTACAGCCTATACAGCTATCAAGTAGCCTATCAGCTAACCCTAATGCCTATAAAGCTATCAAGTATTAGCCTCCCCTTTGAACCTAATGCCTGGGCATCAAGTTCAGGTCGGGCTTATTGGGACCCGTTCCAGTCCAGAATACTATGGATTAGAGCCTTATAGGTTTAAAAAATATAAGCTAAATCGGGCTAGGTTTGGGCTGGACTTGGACCTGGGCATCAACTTCCAAGTTCGGGCTGGGCTTGGGCCTAACCCGAAACTTGGGCATGTCCAATATGACTTGGACCGGACACGGGCTAGTAGTGGCCCGACTTGAGCCCGACCCATTATCCCTGCCTGGGGGTCCACAGAGACGATAGCGTGGCCCACCAGCCCTGCCTGGGGGTCCACAGAGACGACAGCGGGACCCACAAGCCCTGCCTGGGGGTTCGCAAAGACAACGATGGGACCCACTGGCCCTCCGCCGGAACCCAGACGATGGCGGTAGAAACCGCCTTCTATCCCATTTTCTTTCCAAAAAACTCTATAAATAGCAAACCCTACAAGTGTAAAGGATCAAATATCTGATTTCTAAATCGGACTTTCAAAAATCCAGAGCTCAGACATCCCAACCTTTTGATCTTCTTTCCGAAGAGAAACAAGTGACACTCGGCCTGTAGAGGTCACTTCAGTTCAACTGTTAGTGAATTCAGGTTGCTCCTTATATATAGCACGAACACGTAGGTTTCAACTAAACTCCGAGATCACATCACGTGTCAACAGTCTTTTGATATTCAGAAGTTCAACTCAAAGACATTGACGTTCGAACCTGCAGACTAAACAAACGTTCGATCAGGACGTTTGGCTCGACTCGATTGACTAGTTGGGCGGAATCTTCGGGTCGGTACGAAGATCATTCCCCACATAATTAACCATTATGAAGTATATATGATCGGTTAACTGGGATTCATGAGTATGGAAATGAGTGATTAGTCGCTCGGTTAAAATTCAAATGGATTTTTTTGGTGCAATTCATCTTAAACTCTCTTTATATGCAATATGTTCCATTTAACATTTCCTATTAGGTAAGATATCCATTAATGAACTTACTGCTATTTGTGTGTTATAGGAAGATTAAAATGGGAGGAACGACAACCTATTCATTTTTTTTTTGGTAATCAAATTACACTATAGAAACCACGACAGGAAAGGAGCCAAAAGCTCCCTAACTCCTGACAAAACAACATGGACCAATTTCACGGTGCATTAAGTCCCGAAGCGGGATAGGAACATCCCTGAACCAAAAGCCATCACCCTGCCGAAGAGCCGCACGTGCAAGCCAATCAGCCGCACCATTCCCTTTCCGATAAATGTGGGACATCCGAATGACATTGCACCGAGCCATAAGGCGCCGACAATCATCCATCAGAGGCTCCACCATCTGTGCAGAATCTAAACGATGAAGTACGACCGTTGAATCGCCTTCCACCATCAAAGGGGTAGCCGGTCAATACAAGAAAACGCAACGTAAGATATCCATTAATGAACTTAATGATATTTGTGTGTTACCGCGATTTGTGTGCTATTGGAAGATTAAAATGGAAGGAACCACAACCTTTTCACTTTTTATCACAAGAATTTGATAGGGAAAATCCGTACGGAAAGGCTAAAGAAGCAGCCCGAGGTAAGGAAGAAGACTTGCTATAACCAGTTATGAAAGCAAAAATGGAGACAATATGATGTGTTCCATTTTTTTTTTTGAGAAATGTGTTCCATTTTTTTCTTGGGTAAGTTAAATCTTGACCCATTGCTTTCTCAACCACTTATAATCAGTGTTTTCAAAACCGGACTGGACCCACCGGTTCGACTGGTTTGGATCGGAACTGAAACATGTTTCGGTTCGGTTTTTGAATAAGCCGGTTTTGTTTGTTAAACCATGAATTAAACCTTGTCACTGAAGAATTTAGTAAATATCTATTTAAAAAAAATATTTTTATGCAGTTCAAACGTTTGAACCACCGGTTTGATCCGATTTGGAATGAACCGGATGCCTTTTTGGTTCACCTTCCAGTCTGATTTTGAAAACACTGCTTATAATATTGCATATGAATTAATATTAATGTTGGAGTTGAACATAATTGATAGAATGAAACAACCAATAGGTGGAGTATTAGATATTTGAAGTATTAATTGGACTTCAGTTGGTATTTATGTTGTTTGCCATTAGGGAAAGCGAATAAAACTTTGGGAAAATTACAAGAACCTCCCTTGAACTATACACCTCATTTCATATTGGTTCCTCAACTTTTTTTTCGAACAATTTGATCCCTGAACTATGCTTCTTCGATACTTGACCCCCTCTGCCAACTTTTATTCCAAAAATACCCATTGTCCTAGTAAGCATAAATTAAATATTCTAGAACAATTTTGAGTATTATTGGAGGGAAATTGATAAGGGTATTTTTGGAATAAAAAGTTGACGGAGGGAGCTAAATGCAGACGGAGCATAGTTCAGAGATCAAATTGTTGAAAAAAAAAAGTTAAGGGACCATATGAAATGAGATGTATAGTTCAGGGGAGGTTCTTGTAATTTGCGCTAAAACTTATGATTTCCCATCTCGACTCCTAAGTCATTGTGTGCACTCACAAGTTCTTTGATTTCCTATGAGAATTCCTAGCCAGGCCTATTTTTCAGCTTTTCCATGGGTTTTGGTTCAACCATCATAAGGTGCACTTACCAGATTTTTTTTTTTTTTTTTGCACGAACACTTACCAGATTAATGGGAGGGACTAGGGGTGGCAATGGGTCGGGTCGGGTCTAGTTTCGGGTTGTGTCCAAAACCCCTAGACCCGGACCCAACCCGTTTAACTAATCGTGTCTAGATCCTAAATCCGTACCCGACCCGTTTATAAACGAGTAGATCCGATAAGATCCGTTTACCACATGGGTTTATTCAGTTGACCCGATCCAACTCGACCCGACCTAACCCGATAGACCCGCTGATACTATATATTACAATATCAGATTGATGGTAGACCCGACCCGTTGAATTTTAAACGGGTCTTCCCGGGTCTACCATGTCCAGATCCTAAATCCAGACCTGATCCGTTTATTAAACGGGTGTATCGTGTCGATCCGTTTACGACCCGAACTTGTTTAGCCTTGACCTAGACCCGCTAACTTCGTGTCGGGTCTGCTGTGTCGGATCCAAAATTGCCAGCCCTAGGTGGGACATGAGAAATCCTGTTGTTAATGAGGATTCCTTGGTGGAAAGAATCTATTAAGCTATATGAAGGGCTCTAGGTTTTCCACTCACACTACACAAAAGAGCTTTGGCATCCACTTACTAAGTAAAGTGTGGGTCATAAATCCTGATCAGCAACGAAGCCACTATTGTGGATTTTCAAGGCATGCATGACTCAAGGCACTCTATTTTATTTTATTACTGGTTCAATATTAGCATAATTAATGACACTTTCCATCTATACATAATGGACATTTAAGTTTACACATACAACCCAAAATTCTAAGATCAACATGTCAATCTTACCCTAATACATAGAAGGTACTGAGTACTAAATTTTCTTGCCTCCATTGATCACATCAACTCTCTCTCTCTCTCTCTCTCTCTCTCTCTCTCTCTCTAAGTTACTAAATTTTCTTGCCTCCATTGATCACATCAACTCTCTCTCTCTCTCTCTCTCTCTCTCTCTCTCTCTCTCTCTCTCTCTCTCTAAGTTACTAAATTTTCTTGCCTCCATTGATCACATCAACTCTCTCTCTCTCCCTCACCCTAATCTCCAAACCTCCTTTCATCTTTAAGGTGAGTGAGAATAGATGCTCTGGAGTCTTGTCCTTGCCCACAACTTCGATTTCAAATCTCTCAAGCACACATGCTGCAATCGACTTCATCTGTATGTATGCCATCTCCTTCCCTAAGCACGTCCGGGGGCCGGCGTGGAAGACCGGGAACCGGAACGGACTCTCCGGCCGGAAACACCCGTTCTCCAGCCACCTCTCCGGCCTGTAATCCCGGCAGTCGTCTCCCCAGATGTCCTCCATCCTCCCCATGGCATACGCACTGTAGCTCACGCACCATCCCCGGCCGACGAAGGTCCCATCCGGCAGGACATCGTCTTCTCTGCACGACAGCCTGTCGAAGGGGACAGGAGGGTATAGCCTCAAGGTCTCTGACAGCGCCGCGTGGAGGTAATGCATCTCCCGCAGCTCATCGAAACTGAACGTCTCGCCGGGGGTTGGACTCACGGCACGGACTGATCTGACTTCCTCCAGTATCTTCTTCTCCAGGTCCGGCTCCGATGAGAGGAGCCAGAAGAACCATGTCAGCGCCGATGATGTGGTCTCGCGGCCGGCGAGGATGAAGCTGGTCACGACGTCTCGAAGGAACTCGTCCGTGTAATCTTTGTTCGAAGCGAATCGAGACAGGAGATCATCTCTTTGCTCCGATGACGAGGACCTCTCCCTCCTCGAGCGTATGATCTCCATGGAGAAGTTGTGGATGACCGAGACCAACTCCTTCAGCCGCCTCTCTGATCCGATGTTGAGTAGCTTCTTGACCCTCCACGTGCAATTCAGCGCATCCATGAATCTGCCAGCAATGAGGTTCTGGGCGTCTCCAAAGGCTTCGGTGAATTCCATGGCGGCTGCTTTGCCCGCCCCCTCTTCGTCGAGGCAGGCGGGGTCCTCACCGAAGGCGACCTTACAGATGTTATCGAACCCGAAGCGCTCCAGAACATCCTGCAGGTCGAGGGTCGTGCCCTTCTCGGCAGCGCTCCTCAGCAGCGGCAGCAGCCGGGCGGCGATCTCGTGCTGGACGGTGCCCACCACGAAGCTCCGGAGCGACCTCGTGTTGAACTGGAAGCTCGCCGCCTTTCTTTGCCACCTCCAATGCTCGCCGTCGGAGTTGAAGATGCCATGGCCGAGCAAGTCTTCGAGCATGGAGATCATCTGATCGCCTTTCACGTAGTTATCGAAGTTGCGCCTCAGCATGTGCTCCAGGTTGGTGGGGTTGGCGGTGATGACCATGGTGACCTGGCCTGGGACCTGGAAGCCCATTGTGTGGGTCGGGCTCCGCGCGAGGATCTCGGTTATCCACGCGAGGAACCGGTGGCGGTTCTTGAGGAATTGGGGGAGGTGTCCGAGCAGCGGGTAGGGTTTAAGGCCTGTGGAAGTGGGGTTCTTTGCTGGGTTTCTATAGAAGAAGAGGAAGATGACGAGGGAGAGAGGGAGGAGGAGGAGGAGGAGAAGGGTGGTGGAGGGTGGCTGCAGCTGCAGGGAGTGGAGCTCCATTTCTTGATCTCTTTGTTGATCAGAACTGAGAGTGATTCATGCTGTATGTATACTGCTTTCAGTTTGCTAGTGGTCGCAAGAAGTACAAACTTGGAGCCCAAGGCGTTGAACAATATCTGTCCAAAGGAAACTGCACATGTCTGTTTGTTTGTGGATAAGAGTTTTGGGGAATTAACTATAAGACCTTTTTAGAAGATTACTTAGAGCTGCAGTCCTGATAACTTCTTCATTTGAGCTCAAGTCCCTTTCGGTGAAAATGTTTCTCATCATCCTTCGAATTTAGATTTACTGTCACTAATCCACTGCACACAACGTAGTCAACGGCTTCTCAAAGATGAGCCATTTCATGCCTTGCAAGAAGACAGCGGACGGAGTCAACATCGCATGCAAATCTTTTCTTCCGAAAAGTCGTTCGACTACATGACTTGCCGAAGACGATCACCTCCGACAGGAACACTAAGTTCCTCAGCCATTTTTGGAGGACCCACCGCATGAACTTGCAAATCTTTTAGCAGCACGTGTCACCCGCAAACCGATGGATAAACAAAGATGGTGAACCATACCTTACGCAACATCCTCAGGTGTGGCCTAGCCGAGGAGAAACCGAAGCAGTGAGATCTAACGCTAGCCCAGGCCAAGTTCACCTTCAACAAGTCATCCCAAATAACACCATTCAAGTGGTAGCAGACCTGATAGATGAGGCTTCGAGGTCTTGGAAGGCAGGGACTATCCACGTACCATCTATTCAATCTATGCCCAATAGATCAACCGGTAAGACCCCGTTTGAGAACGTGTATGGCCGATCTCCCACCCACACTCTGGATCTCATACCACTTCCAAAACTCTCGGGTATGAATATTTCGACGGATCGGACCACATGGTGAAAAAAATCTGACATTTATGCCGAAGTAAAAGAAAATATTAAAGAATCCATTACAAGGTACAAGCAAACAGCTGACCATCATATGCGAATAAAGAGCTTCAACAAAGGTGATCAAGTAATTGTCCATTTGCAAAAGGAGAGATTCCCAGTAAGCACTTACAATAAGTTGAAAATGAAAAAAGTGGATCCTTACAAGATCTTTAACAAAATCAGTGATAACGCCTATGAGGAAGCTACAACCAGTCCACACTTCTCCAAAAGAGACGGCTACAACCAGTCCATACTTCTCCAAAAGAGATAAGTCATCATGCCTTCCTTCTAAAGATGCATGGTAGTTATAACAACTTATAAGGAAGGCCATCCGATCCCAAAGAAAAAATATGTTAATAGCGATAAATCGGTATCCACGTGATCTTGCACCAAGACTATAAATTGGGCCAGATTCTATTGGGTGTGTGTTTTAAAACCACACAGAGGAATGGGCTTTTAGTCCCATATCGGTAAGGGGAAAAATCCCCTACCAACTTAAATAGGATTGCCCACTTCCCCCCACTAGTCATCACACTAGAGGAGGGGCTCCACTAGCCCACACGCGCGCGCGCGTGTGTGTGCCGTGCCGAGCCGGGCCGGGCCGGGCTTGGGCATGGGCTGGGCGGCGCGTGTGTGTGCGCCCGCCCATTAACCGCTCCCCTCTTTCAGCCTCCCATTAACAGCCCGAGGCCTATATAAGGCCCGGTGCAGCCATGGGATTTACATAGTCCGAAAATCAGAATTCCTCCCTGCTTACTGCCTCTCTCTCTTTCATTCTCTCGTCGTGGTGCTGTTGTGCTGCCCCTTTGCTCCGAAGAGACTCCATCTCTCGGATCAAGGTTTTGCTGCAGTGCTGCCTCCCCGACTCGAGAAGGTCGTCATCGAGTCGCTGGGTTCCTGAAAGTCTACGAGGTTCGCAAAACCTTCTTGGAGTCGTGCCGACGAGAAGGAGGTCGCCTGACCGGGGTCGCCGTATCTCCGAGAACAATTGCCACGAGACCCGCACGAGGGGGGCAATAAGATTCTTGGGACAGTGCCTAGCACGCTTCGACCACAGGCCAGAGTTTCTAACTCTTCTTTCGTCCTAATATTAGATCTAAAATAATCGACTTGCATCTAATAGAGAAATCTAAATAATTAGATATATTTTAGATAGCTTGTATCTCCCTTTTAGAAAAGTTCGGCAAGGTGAATGACGGTTCCATAGAACCCGCTCTGCCTTGGCAAACAATTTCTAAAAAAAATTTTGTGACTTGTCCTTGTTTGCAAAATTAACATTTGCTAATCAAGTTTAATATTAATAATTTGATTAAATCTTAAATTTGCTAGTTTAGAACGATTAGATCTCTAACAATCCAAGAATCTTATTGTAATTTAATCGTTCATAAGTTATTTTCTTTGCAACGTGCTCACTAATCATCGTGATCATCTATTAGTCTTTATTTCGTGCTAACTATTAGTTGCTACTAGTTACAAAACTATTTTCTACAAAAGTAAATTAGAAGCATAGATTATAGAAAAGACTAAAAAGTCGTCATTGAAATATTCCACTACCTACGGTGTCTAGAAAGGCTTGTCAAACCGGCATTAAATTGCCCAAGGTAGCTTGGTATTTGAGCGAGCCTAGTGCTCCACCTCCTACCTGGAGCCCATCTGGCCGTTAGGATTTGGAAGTTTCATTTGGACTTCTAAAAATCGAATCTATCTAGGTGTACTTTAAAATTGACAAAACTTGTTTTTCAATCCACAGATTTCAACTCCTAATTTTGGTCCGAAATGGCCTCACCAAACCGTGAAACCCTTAGTGCTAAACCCGAGAAGTTTGACGGGTCTAACTTCAAGAGGTGGCAAAATCAGATGCGATTCTGGCTAACCACACTTGGGTTACTGTCAGCCATAGGTGAAAGCGCACCAGGAATATCCAACGGGTCTAGCCAAACTCGTCGTACCCGAGCCTCCACTTCTCAACCTGAACCTGAATCAACTTCTGATATTCCCACTAGGACCCCAGAAGAAATCAACTACCATGGCCTTCATAGGATCCTAGGGGCCTTATCTGATAGATTATACGATATCTATTATACCATTCAAAACCCTAAGGACCTATGGGATACCCTAGAGCGTAAGTATGGCCTAGATGATGCTGGAGTAAAACGCTTCAAAGCGTCTGACTTCAACAGCTTCAAAATGGTTGACTCCAAACCCATGAATGATCAGATTCATAAGTTTGAGAACCTAGTCCAACATCTGAAGACTAATGGTTCCACCCTTGATGAAACCTTCCAGATAGCCTGTCTTATAGATAAACTACCTGCTTCTTGGTCTGAATTCTCTAAGCACCTAAGTCATACCCAAGGTGACCTAACCCTAACTCAAGTTCTAAACTCTATTAGAATTGAGGAGCAACATAGGCTCAGGGAAAAGGGATCCTCTGAATCCAAACCCAAGGTCAACAACGTAGAGGGTCAACCGTCTAAACCATTCCAAAAACCTAGACATAAGTTCTAGAAGAAACCCTTCTACCCTAAGCCTAAGCCATATACCAAGAAGCCATACCATAGCAACCATAACCCAAACAATCCCAAGGACCAAAAGAAGGAAGGAGTGCGTTGCTGCTACGTCTGCGGTCGGACCAATCACATGGCCAACCAATGCTTCTACAAGAAGACAGCACCACCTCCAAATCCAAGAAGAAATGGTCCAACGCCACCCGGCTCCCAAGTCAACATGGTGACCTCTGGAGCTGGCTCTTCTGGGACCGCTTTCAGGTCTGTTCTCTTCACCCCTGAAGTTAACATGACCTTTCAAGCATTTGATTGGTGGATTGACACAGGAGCTAACATTCATGTTTGCTCTGATCAATCTTTGTTTTCCACCTATCAGGTCTCAGGTGGAGGAGCTGTAAGCATGGGGAACAATGCTGAGGCTCGTGTGCTAGGGATAGGATGGATCGATCTGAAACTGACGTCGGAGAAGACCCTGACCCTGCGCGGAGTCCACCACGTTCCGGAGATTAGGAGAAATTTAATTAGTGGGTCCTTATTAGTCCAACAGGGCTATAAGCTTGTATTTGAGTCTAATAAGGTTGTAATCACCAAAGGAATGAATTTTATTGGAAAAGGATTTCTTTGTGATGGTTTGTTTAAATTGAATGTATTCAATCCCTCTTCTACTATTTTAAATGTTGAGTCTTCGGTCACTTGGCACCAAAGACTAGGTCATGTAAATTATAATTCAATTAAGAAACTCATGACCCTAAATATCATTCCCAAATCCGATACTAGAAATCTCGACAAGTGCGAGATATGCGTAGAAGCTAAACAACCTAAGAAATCGTTTAAAACCATCGATCGAGACTCCCATATACTTGAATTAATTCACAGCGATGTCTGTGATTCTGGGAGAACCTCGAGAGGTGGCAATAGATATTTTGTAACGTTCATAGATGACGCTTCAAAATATTGCCACCTATACCTTATTAAAACTAAGGATGAAGTTCTCAGTAAATTTAAAATTTACAGAGCTCTGGTTGAGAACCAATTAGACGAAACCATTAAGATCCTTAGGTCAGACCGAGGAGGGGAGTACACCTCAAATGAGTTAAGTGAGTACTGTGATGACTATGGAATACTCCATGAAGTCACAGCTTCTTACACTCCCCAATCCAACGGTGTAGCGGAGAGAAAAAACAGAACCCTAATGAACATGGTCAATTCCATGTTATTAAGCTCTGGAGCGCCAGAGAACTTGTGGGGGAAGCCCTAATGACGGCTTGTTTTATCCTTAACCGCATTCCGTTCAAACATAATGACTTGACCCCATACGAAGTATGGAAACATAGGAAACCTAACTTAGAATACCTAAAAGTGTGGGGGTGCCTAGCTAAGGTAAAAATCCCCGATAACAAAAGGAAGAAGATAGGACCTAAGACTGTAGATGCCATCTTTATTGGCTACGCTTCAGACAGTAACGCTAATCGTTTTTTAGTGTTTAACTCTGAAATAAGCGAAATAGCCAATAACACCATAATCGAAGCAAGAGATGCCTCATACTTCGAAAATATCTTTCCGTATAAGACTAGGATCAACACTAGGATTAATACCAATAACCAGGCCTCCAGTTCTAATCAGGTGACTCAGATCGAACCTGAAGTCCAATTAGAACCTGAAGACCAGACTGAACCGGTAACCCAAACCGAACCTAGGAGGAGTAAACGTGCCCGTGTAGAGAAAGTCTTTGATGACTTCTATGCACTTATGGTGGAGAACTCCCCCTCCACCTATACAGATGCAATGAAGTCCATAGACTCACCTTTTTGGAAAGAAGCCATAGATAACGAGATCCAATCCATACTTCAAAACCATACCTGGGAACTCACCAATTTACCTCCTGGTTGTAAAACCATAGGATGTAAATGAGTGTTTAAGAAAAAGCTTAGACCCGACGGTACCATAGATAAATTTAAGGCACGACTTGTAGCCAAGGGCTTTACCCAAAAACCTAGGGTAGACTACTTTGATGTCTACTCACCTGTCGCTAGGATAACCACGATTAGGATCCTCATCGCCTTAGCTTCAATCTATAAGCTAGTCATACATCAAATGGATGTTAAGACTGCTTTCTTGAATGACGATCTTAATGAGGAAATATACATGGACCAACCCGAGGGATTTACTGCACCTGGACAAGAGGGAAAGGTGTGTAAGTTAATTCGATCCCTCTATGGTCTTAAACAAGCCCCAAAACAATGGCACATGAAATTCGATGAAGTTATCTTATCCTATGGATTTGATATCAACACAACGGATGAATGTGTATACCATAAAGTAGATGGTAATAATGTTGTCATCTTATGTTTGTATGTTGACGATATTCTGATATTCGGTTCAAACATACAAATCATAAATGATATCAAACAGTTTTTGTCCCAAAACTTTGACATGAAAGATTTAGGACAAGCCGACGTTATTTTGAACACTAAGATCATTAGGAAGAACAATGGTTTAGTGTTATCCCAATCCCACTATGTCGAGAAAATCCTTAGGAAATTTTACGATCCCGATTGCCAACCTGTATCCACACCATATGATCCAAATACCCATCTAACAAAGAATACTGGACTTCCTAGACTACAGAGCGAGTATGCTCAAATCATAGGATCGCTAGGTTTTCTAGCAAACTATACTCGACCCGATATCACTTACGCGGTAAATAGACTTAGTCGTTATACGTCTAACCCAAATTTGTCCCATTGGAATGCGTTAGAAAGAATTTTTAGATATCTTAAGGGAACCATATCATACGGTCTCCACTATAGTGGATATCCAGCTGTATTAGAGGGATACTCTGATGCTAACTGGATTAGTGACTCAATAGATATTAAGTCCACAACCGGATATGTATTCCTACTAGGAGGTGGAGCCATATCTTGGAAATCCACCAAACAAACTGTTATAGCTAGGAGTACCATGGAATCAGAAATGATAGCGCTAGATACCACTAGCACAGAAGCAGAATGGCTTCGAGATCTTCTATATGAGATCCCATTGATAGAAAAGCCTTTACCGGCTATATCTATCCATTGTGATTGTCGATCAGCTATTGATAAATGTAATCAAGAAAACGCTGACGTGAAAATAAATCGACATCTGAAAGTGAGACATAGATCTCTCAGATATAAGATGAAAAATCAAATAATTGCCCTAGACTTTGTTAGATCCGAAAAGAATTTGGCGGATCATCTAACTAAGGGCCTATCTAGGACAGTGGTCTTAGAATCGTCGAGGGGGATGGGATTAAGCCCATAAGAAAAATCACCTCAGTGGGAACCCAACCTCACGGAGGTTCAATGGGTAGAAACAAACTGTAGTAGTGATTGAAAATAAGGAGCACTGAATAATGCTCCCGTCCCTATGACGTCAGTGCTTATTAAAAGCAAGGGGTAGGATGAGTGTAAAACTCTTAATAAGTCCAAGACCCATGAGGCGGGGTGTCGCCTTGCTCACACCCCTATTAGGACTTACCTATATGTATGTCGTTGTGAGGCCGCAACTCTGGGACCAGGGCTGCTCCCTAGAAACATACAAGAAAAGATATCTGCGCAAGGCCATTAATAGCGCAACCCGCTTAGAACCATCGAAAACTGTACTACGTGTACTACTTGTAGAAACCCGATAAATGAGGCTGGTTCAAGGCGTAGTCCACCAAGTCCTCACGGATGTATACAACTGTACTAAGTGGAGGTTCAAACTGGAAGGTACCTACACCTACTGCGTAGTATAAGGAATCCAGCAAAGTCCTTTTACTTTATATTTTGAATTTTTTAAATTATTTAATATTTAGTGGTTTTAAACACATGTGGGGGATTGTTGGGTGTGTGTTTTAAAACCACACAAAGGAATGGGCTTTTAGTCCCATATCGGTAAGGGGAAAAATCCCCTACCAACTTAAATAGGATTGCCCACTTTCCCCCACTAGTCATCACACTAGAGGAGGGGCTCCACTAGCCCACACGCGCGCGCGCGTGTGTGTGCCGGGCCGGGCCGGGCTTGGGCTTGGGCATGGGCTGGGCGGCGCGTGTGTGTGCGCCCGCGGACCCGGACACGATAGCACCTCCGAAATGGGCTGGTCCGCACCTGCCCCCTTTTTGTTTTTTGCTATTAAGTCCTCCCCCATTTATTAAATTCCTTTTTGGCTACTAACCGTTTTGCATGCGACCCGTTGCTGCATGCGAGCCGTTACGAGACTGCTCTCTGTGAGCTGTAACGTGCGAGGTTAATGGGCTTAATCGCAGCCCATTAACCGCTCCCCTCTTTCAGCCTCCCATTAACAGCCCGAGGCCTATATAAGGCCCGGTGCAGCCATGGGATTTACATAGTCCGAAAATCGGAATTCCTCCCTGCTTACTGCCTCTCTCTCTTTCATTCTCTCGTCGTGGTGCTGTTGTGCTGCCCCTTTGCTCCGAAGAGACTCCATCTCTCGGATCAAGGTTTTGCTGCAGTGCTGCCTCCCCGACTCGAGAAGGTCGTCATCGAGTCGCTGGGTTCCTGAAAGTCTACGAGGTTCGCAAAACCTTCTTGGAGTCGTGCCGACGAGAAGGAGGTCGCCTGACCGGGGTCGCCGTATCTCCGAGAACAATTGCCACGAGACCCGCACGAGGGGGGCAATAAGATTCTTGGGACAGTGCCTAGCACGCTTCGACCACAGGCCAGAGTTTCTAACTCTTCTTTCGTCCTAATATTAGATCTAAAATAATCGACTTGCATCTAATAGAGAAATCTAAATAATTAGATATATTTTAGATAGCTTGTATCTCCCTTTTAGAAAAGTTCGGCAAGGTGAATGACGGTTCCATAGAACCCGCTCTGCCTTGGCAAACAATTTCTAAAAGAAATTTTGTGACTTGTCCTTGTTTGCAAAATTAACATTTGCTAATCAATTTTAATATTAATAATTTGATTAAATCTTAAATTTGCTAGTTTAGAACGATTAGATCTCCAACAGATTCATCAAAGGCTCTTAAGGAATATTATTAATTTTTCATTTCGTTTGTATTTTCTCTCCTTCTTAGTACTCGGTTGAGTCCTATATTAAGACCCACTAGTAGCATATAATGGCATCCATATTTTGATATTTCTAATGAAATAATTGTTATTTTCAATGTCCTTGCGAGATTCATGAGAGTTCTTGAGAGATGATCATTGCATCTTTCGTCTGTCGTCAATCGAAAAAGACGTGCTCCTTTTCGACCCCGCTTTCACTACGCCAACAACCATCTGAAGAAATGTACAATTTGGAGTGAGTGCGATTCACTTGCTAGAGAGAGAGAGAGGCTTAAACATTAAAAAAACTCGAAGGAGGGAGAGAGATGTGAGAGAGAGAGGATGTGGATGAGGAGGCTAGGCCACCGCATGGCACCAAAGGCCTGAACTTTATAGGTATACTATAGATATATTAGATGTGTTTTTTAATATTATTTTTCATGTTAATCGGTTGCGTGCGCACCACACGAGAGAGAGAGAGAGAGAGAGAGAGAGAGAGAGAGAGAGAGAGAGAGAGAGAGAGAGAGAGAGAGAGAGAGAGAGAGAGAGAGAGAGAGAGAGAGAGAGAGAGAGAGAGAATTATTAAAAAAACTCTAAATAGGGAGAAAGAGATGGAAGAGAACGTGGATGAGGAGGCTGCCATTTGACATCATAGGACATTAGGACTCAACTTTATAGGTATAGTAAAGATATATAACGTGTGTTTTTTTAGAAATTTTTTTCCATCCGAATCGGTTGCCACAGCAAAGCTATGCCGTCCGATCCCTTTGGTGGGCCTTTGATGCGACTGGTCTGTGTTGACCAACGGTCACTAATGACAGTGAGAGGCCATTGGAGTTGTATTGAACGTGCAATATGCACGACATGAGTCAGTTTTTGGTTCGAGCTTGGACCGTCAATTCAAACTCGGTGAGTTTTGAATGCCGAGCCAAATTCAAACCAATCGACGCTGGCGTCAATCATACAGCCTCCAAGTTACGAGAAGCAGAGAACGATTTTGTTCCTACCTCTTACATACTCTTAGGAGAACCTACTAAGCATCCCGGGCCCCACTTTGCCAGACATTTCATTAGGGGTGGCAATCCTTGACCCGACCTGCCAACCCGATCCGAATCCGATCCGAAATTAGCGGGTTTGATTTGACCTAAACGGGTTTGGGTCATAAACGGGTCGACCCGATTGACCCGTTTATTTAATGGGTTGGGTTCGGGTTTACACTTATAACCCGATCGACCTGACTTGACATGTTTACCAAATGGGTTGTGTCAACCCGACCCAACCTGAACCAATCCGATGCAACCCGATCAAGCCCGGCCTAATCCGACCTGTCTTGACCCAACCCAACAGGTTTACATGGGTTCTGTTGACCCAACCTGACCCGACACTACCCGACCCTTTTAGTAAACGGGTCGGATCAACCCGTTTATTAGACGGGTCGGGTTTGGGGTTAAGTTTTTGACCCTTTTATTAAACGTGTCGGGTTTAGGTTGGGTTTTTTACCCTTATACTATGTCTCAACCCGACCCGAACCCGACCCACTGCCACCCCTACATTTCATCCAAATCTTTGGGAGGAGGTTCTCTCCAGCTGTTTCTCAACTATGATATTTTGGTCACTTTGCACTGCTTCCCTAAAAATTTGTAACTTACCCAAACTCCCCAAATTTGCATCAAATCCACTCCCACCTTAAATTATCTTTTTCCGAGTAGCAATTTAAATGCTAAAAAATACTTTAAATTATCAATAAGTTATAAATAGATTATTAAAAAGTAAATAATATTTTCAATGGCTATATTTATATCCGTTCGACACGGTCCGCGTCACGGCTCGATCATATTTCCACCACCAACGGCTATGTTTCTATCCGTTGGGTACGATCTGCAAGGCGGCATATATTTCAAGAGCATCCTATCCGTTTGGGCATGATCTGCGAGGTGGCACAACTTTCACCACCAACCGATATATCTTTATCCATTGAAGTTTTGCCTATATAAAGATCCCCGGTTCTCTCATCGCACCTTTACCTTCATACTTTGTCCAAACCATCCACTTTTCAGATACCATGTCGAGCAACAAAGGTGATGACTCCACCCTTAGAATGATAAACCGTTGTGTACCACATCACACCACACCACATAGTGCGGTTTTGGTTTACATAATGGTACACCATTGTGGTGTGGTGCGATTTCGGGGTGCCGGTTCGGTGTTACAGTGCAGTTTCGGTTTTGTCTAAAACCGCACTGAAGCCATACCGTTTCCATCACTACCAAAGAGTTCAGCATCTAATATAGTTTACTAAAAACTACATAATTAAAAGAATTCAAGAAAACCACAACCTTAATTAAAACTACTAATAATTATAACTTAAGAAAATCATAAGCTTTTTTCAGCTATAATCTCAACCTTACACAGTTAGAAGTACTCTCTTTTTGCTTGCGAGAGCCCCGTGATCGAGATCCTTAGCCATGATCTTATAATCCAATTTCTATTGCTTCGATGCTTCCCTTTGATACTCGGCTTGTGCATGCTTCTTGGCGACTTGGACCATAAACATACTTTTGACATTCTTATCCCTCATCTCTTTCCTGGATGGCTCCTTATCCCTCTTGATCCATACGAATGCCTTCTTGAATAGGTCAAAGGAGGATTCACTGCTTTCTCCATCGATTACCACCTAACCCTTGCGCTTCCTCGCCAACTTTGCTGCATTCCTCCCCTCCAGCCGTTGCATCTTGGTAAGGTCATCATCTGAGTTCCCGAGGCTCGGAGGTTGCCGGAGAGGAGGTGTTTGGTGAAGAATTGGACTCCCTCCTCCTCGGTACTGACCACACTTGATAGAAAGATTGTGTTTGATATGTCCATTTTTGCTGATGTCACAATTCTACCCAGCAATGCTTGAGTTTGAACACCTCATGGTAGAGATCATTGTAAAAGAGTTTTATTTTTTGCTTGCTGCATAAACAATTTAAAACAAAATAAAACCGTAGATGACACGATTAATTTAAAAAAAAACACTTGTTTTGTATTTACCTGGTCAAGAAGTCCGGTACCTGATCTCGGTTGTTCTTCAATTTGGCTCAGACACCCGCATAATTTGTTTACTGACAATTGAATGATCAACTGTTAGAATTGGTGAGGTCTACAACTCGTAAAAACCTATAGTTTAGCTATATATGCATGGTTGATAGTATATGATTGCATATTGGTACGTACCTTAGTACGTGTTCTGATTATAGAACAGAGAGCCATGGCTACATGGTAATCCTCTTGAGTGGGAGACTCAAGGGACTGGTCCCATGTAACCTAAATACGTTCGCAGCTCTGATCAGGGTTGGTCGCCCTATCAGGATAAACTGTTGGGATGACAGAGCGTGGGTGTCTCCACCACGGTCATTACCAGGCACAGTGTCTGTGACCGAACGGAACCAACATGGTGCACAAATCGGTGAGCAGACACCGGTGCACTAAACCGTGTTTCTGCTTAGGGTAAAACGGTCTTAAACCTTGAGGAACCATGTCTGGTGGACTAACCAGTTGTATGGTGCTTTGGCGCACTAATGTGTGAGGATTCGGATGTAGTGATCCAAAACCACGGTATACCGGATTACCCGGCTGGCGTTGCATCAGCGTGTCACTCCTGCAGGCTATCCACACCCCTAACGGGAGGTGCGTTCCTTGGTTTGATCTACGTCGTATTAAACCCTGGCCAGGTGGTCATCAGTTGGACTGGTGACGGATCCGGTTGCTCGAAAGAGTAATCGGAGGTACGATGTATGTGGTCAACCTGGAACGAACCGAGTCATATGAGTACTCGAGTCTGACGATATTCTTCACCGCTCGAGTTGCATCATGGCACCAGATGGAGGGACAACGAGTTTACCATACTAAGCGGAGAGCAGGAGTATGAAGGAGAACATAGTAAGTCTGGGGGAATTCGAGTGCAGCCTGTGTCGTACTCTGGGTGGCCACACAGGTTAACTCGGACTCAGAGGATCGATGGTACACTCGGGTAGTGTGTCAATCGAGTCTAAGTTGGAAACCATGAACCCTGGTCCCTGAAGGTTCCACCTTATTGACATTATATGCGGTTCTTATACCATCTCCTCGAAATACAGAACGCAGTTAGAGAAAGTGAGAAGTCCAAGCATACACTCCGTGAGTGCTTTGCACTAGTGCACGGTAGATGCGTAGCTACGTGTGTGCACTAAGGGGAAACCCTAAGTTAGTGCAGAGACGCATGTAGTAATTCTTTGCCATAAGTGAACTTTGTCACATGGGTGCGATGCACCGGGACATGTTGCGAGTTGACTAGTTGACTTCACTAGGGGCACCCTACGGGAACCTCAGAGAATATTGAAATCACTGGTGCACTTCACTTATGCGTGCCTTGCAAAGTCTCGTACACGAGGAACGGCCAACTAGTGATATAAGGGCGTTTTGGTCATACCATGCGCCACTATGTACTAGGGGGGCCGGTCCTAAGTGTTGAGAGACTGGTCAAGGCCGGCCCCATTGGTTTCAGGAGGTTGTTGCCTCCGATGAAAGGGCCGGTCATGAGGCACAGAAAATGGGCTAGTTTTGACCGTTTTCAAAACCAATGAAAAGATATAGATAAAGAAGAGATATATAGGGAGAAGGTTTGAATCAGTCAACCTTATCTGTACTATCCCTATCCATATGGATAGGCCGGCCCTATATAAGGGAAAGGGGAGAGGGGGGGTCGGCCATCAAGCCATGCAAGCCCTAGGGGCCGGCCATGGCACTCAGAGATCCATCGACGAGGTGCCGTGCATCGTGTGAGATCGGGTGAACTAGAAGGCATCTCCCGCAACCTTTTGCTGTCCAGAATCTGCACAGAAAATCAGCGTTGTTTCTGTGATTTCGGGAGCTACAGAAGTCCAAACGAGGTGAAACTTGTTGCAAAAGTTGTATCTTGAAGTTGGCTTCCTTCAGTCCAAATTTCAGCTCAATCCAAGTTCGGAGCAAAAAAGTTATGGCCGTCGCACCGAAGCTATGTCAAGCAGATCCGAGTCCGTCTCCATTGACAAAGAAGAAATTTGTCACGGTGAAAGAATCCGCACGCAAGTATGATCTCTAACATGTAGATCTAGCATAGATAGAACATGCATACATGCTAGATTGTTCTTTCGCGTTAGATCATCGTTAGGGGTTCGCGTAGTTGCCATGCTAGATTCATACACGCATATGTAGATCGTTTCGATGAAAATTTTGATATATAACGCACACCGCTCCCGGCCTTCGGACCTACACCTTGCTTTCGTTGCGGGCCTCTACCATGGATTTACATCCAACATCAACCACCAGTGCATCATTTGGCTTAAGTCCGTTGGGTCGTACACTGTGTATTGTACTTGGTGTAATATTCAAAAATTCTTATCCAAAAATAAAGTCATGGTTGACCGGTATCTTGTACGTATCGCGCCTTGGCTCATGTTGAGCCATGCGGACACCAGCAACCTATCCTCGGGGGCAGTTTAGTTTTCTCCATGCTTGCAAGGCTTCAATCTTCTTCCCCATGATTAAAGATTGTTAGATGACACCTCCTCTTGCATTATTGGCTCCTTCTCCGAGATCGAGAATATCGGATTCCCATAGATTCCGTCGCTACTCGTATATGGTTGAAGATTGATTCATCACCAGCAAGAAGTTGTGAGTATGAGAAGTTTTGATAGGGATCTATGCAGTTTGTAGGTGGGTGGGAGAAGTCACAAATTTTTTGTACTTAGGTGGGAGAATGTGGACTAGTTGGAGAATGAAGAATGGAGTGTATAATGGGGCATTTCTAGGTTTTTAAAATATTTTAGTAATTTTTTTAAAAAATTAATATTTTTTTAAAAAAATTAAAACAGTCACAAACATCCAAATTAGAGCAACGGTTATATTTTTAACCGTTGTCCCTCAAACGGTTAAAAAATAGCTGTTGGGCAAGCAACACAAGAGAAGGAGCCAACTCTTAGGCGCTGAATCTATCCCATGCACTTCAGATGTATATCCAACACTTTTGCCGAGGAATGTTCTAAGTTCGCCTCTAATAGCTAGTCAGATATAGTATAGCTTCTAGTAGTGGAGTATGTAATTCTATTACAAAAAAAAAAAAGTCAGTCCATGATGTCTAGCTGCCTATGACTATGAGTGCATACAGTTTGAGTAGTTCGACGAACCGAAGGAAATCAATCCCGTTAGATTTGGGGACGGGGGTGGACGGGGAACGGAGCTGATGTGGCAGTGGTGCGTAAAGCACTGTTGTGCCGATTACACTGGCATGGGGTGGAGCTAGGGCTGCAACACGGGCGTGTTGGGTGGGTTGAGTCAATCTAGGCCCAAGCTGTGGGGTTGAATATTTGCCCAAACCCAACCCAACCCGAGATCAGGTTGAACTTTCCTAACCCAAGGTCGGGTTGTGCGGACATGTTGTCCGGTTTCAATATGGTAGAGGAAGTAACATCAACATATAACAATCCAATTGCAACAGTGCAACACATAAAGCAACCTCTACCTTCTGATATGGGTGATGGCACCAGTGGGATGGGTTGGGACAAAAGGGTGGAACTAGAACATGACATGAGGGTGGAAACCGGGGTCATGGGTTGCAGTTCGGGTCGGGTTCGGATTTTACTCCAACCACCACAACCCGATCCGGGGTATCAAGATCATATAATAAGTTGACTTGTGTTTATAACTGTGTTATCGTATATAGGAGGAACATTTGCTATCTAGAGCTGCGATTAGGTGGGTCTAAGAAGTTAAATATGTAGTTTTTATAAAGCCAACCCAACCTGACCCGACCGGCAATGCATAAACGGGATGGGGCTGAGCGGGACAGGCACGGGTTTTCCCAATGCTAATTGGGACGGGTTTGGAAATTGCCCTCAAAACCCGACACGGGTTTGGGATAGATATGGGATGTGATAAAATATAATGGGACGGGTTCGGAATAGGACCGACCCGCCCCAAACCCGACCCGCTGCCACCGGTGATGCGCTTGATGTTCAGTGACGCATCTAGACCGTTCCCTAATATATATGGAGAAAGTGAGCAGTCTAATTGTATGTCAGGTTGTGGATGAGATGCAATAGTATGAGATCGGATGGCTCTCTTTTTCACGTGAATGATCAAGATGCATCACTGAGCATCCCCCTGCAGCAGTAAGTGCTTTTTTTTTTTCAAACCAGCTGGCCTGTAAATGATTCACAGCCACCGATGAGATTCATGACCGTCCGATGGCAGGCATCCGAACAGGTGAATCGCATTGTACGGCTGCAAATCACAACCGAACAAATGGGGTGAGTGCTGCAGACGTCTGAGTGCAATCTGCCCTAGGCCTGTCAATGAACCGGATTCTGATTCGAACCCGAAATCAGATATGAATGCCTTTTTTTAATCCGATAATTTGAAAATAAGCCTAACCCGATAGCCCATTTGCTTAACAAATTGGATGTGAATCCGTTATGAACCCAATCCGACAGTATGACACATAATCTATATTATATACTAAAACGGAAGACTCTCCCCCGTGTTGTGACACGTGGACGCCTTTTAAAGAACCATAATCATTCTTCCATGTGCGAACACGGCTTAGTTTTAAATTCTATTAAAAACCTCCCATAAAGATACTAAAACACTCATTCAATGGCATTTAATTATCATTTGATGTTAATCTCTCTCCTCCTCTCTCTCTAACAAGTGAATCACACTCACTTTAGATTCATACTTCTTCGAACAGTTGTGATGTCATCTGTGCCAAATGGCTGTGCATCAAACTCATCTGGGCATTGCCCGGGTTTCTTACTAGTATAATATTATATCATTAGATCACTATTGATTCGGCATACTTAGTTCTTTTATCTTTATCATTTGGCTGTATTTTCTATGAATATTTATTCAATGAACTACTGCAAAATCAAATTTTCAATTATATTTGTGGCTTTTTTTCTTTTAGGTTAAAGCTTAACGCATCGGATTAAAATATTTTTCTTAACGTTTCGGATTCGGATATAGCTTGATCCGGTCTGTATCCGATCCGTTGACGGATTTATACAGAACGTTACCCCATGCAACTATTCCACTGAAAATTTTCAAAAAATAGCAGGGATGATACATTCTTGATACTCTTCAATCACAAAAAAAAAAAATAGGGAAGTCACCAACCTATCCTACTCTCTCTCAAAAAAAAAATCAAATATGTTCCAAAATTTCTGCATCATCAACTGATGAAGGACCCATAAGAGAGGACGACAATCAACGCGGTTTCGAGGACGGAAGCAGGCAGTCGTACATCCTCCCCAACCGCGAAGTCACCACGAGCTTGTAGTCGGTCTTCAGTTTAGGCTTCGCTAGGTCGACGATATCCTCTCTCAAGCTGCAAAATAGAAACATCTCTTTCTGACCCGATTTGCGTATGTGTTTCAAGATTTCGGAAAAAAAAATGAAACAACTCGCTAACAAACCTCGGCCACTCCCCTGTTTTCTTGGCATGCCGTTCAACAGCCTTGTACAGGCGATCGAGGCTATATAGCATCAACCCATACATGTATAGGGCATCTTCCTCCTATACAACAAATTAAGAATGAGATATTATCATTCAAGAAGGAATTTCTTTTGAGAAGCAATATGAAAGGCATTCATATGGTATAAAAATCTTAACCCGAAATTGAGCTGTAAACTTTAAGATGAATTGGTACATGGAAAAAGATAGTTTCTCCCACACTTGCTGATGTGAGCAACTCAACTGGATCTCTATTTTTGAAAAATTTGCGAATAATTCGCAAATGTATAACCAGACGAATTAATCTCCGACTTATTTGGTGAAATGAGGTGTACCCGAATTATCCACAACATTTCGGAATAATTCACGAAGTTATCGATAATTATGGTAACTATTTGACTTTACTTATACAGTATTCAGGGACATATTTACTTAAAATTATTAAATTAATGCAGTAAAATTTATGGTTTGTTTTTCCGAATAATTGCCGAACGGCGAACTCATTCCGAACTTTCTTGATTTTCCTAAACTCAGAATTTCTCCACCACATCGAATTATTCCCAAGCACAGATTTGTACTACACAATTCAATGGCATCATCAATAATTGGTATCCATAACTACATATCAACATCTAGCATACAAATTGTACAAGATACATTAAACTCCAGGTTTGCATATTTTAAAGATACAATAGGAATTAATTATCACAAGTGTTATCTAAGCCAAAGTTTCCCATTTACGCTAGATTCCTAATTTTTTTAAATTTAGAATGAAACGAAGGTGGAGCTTGAAGGATTTGGGATTTTCAATAGTGTTATTATTCGTCATTCTATTTATAAGAATAAGAGTACAGAATGTCGATTACTTTTCAGAAATAGGAAAAGGTCTGGGCATGTAATGAAAGAGAAAAATACAGGCAGGTTGACTGCAAATAGAAAGAAAATTGGAAGGGTAACAAGAAAGAGAAGGGCCTTCCAACTTCTTGCAGCTGCTTTTCTTCAAGCCATTGTGGATTCGAGGCATTGTAGAAGAGCCCACACTTCCATACCCTATATATAAAAACCGAGGTTTCACTTTTCTCCTTATTACTCCCTATAACTGTTGTTCAATAAGAGCGATCCTCCAGATACGGGAATAAGTTCATTCTGGGGGATGGTAGGAAAATTCAGTTTTGGGAGGACAATTAGGTGGGTGATGTACCTCTCAAGGATGTTTTCCCGGAGCTCTATGAGCTGGCAAGATTCAAGCAAGTAACCATTCAATCTCAGACATCTGTATACGGATCAAACACAACCTAGAGACCGACATTTACGAGAAGGATCACAGGGACCCTGACTAATAAATTAGCAGACTTGCACGAGCACATATGATAGATATTGTTTAGGTGTGTAGCTTTACATCTTGTAAAATCTGAACACCTTGAGGCACTAGGTTCACTGGAACCAGAAATGACCGTGCTATTTGAGTGTCTCAGGAAAATTTGAAGCTTGAAAAAGAAAAAAAAATCTGAAATTATATCCCACTCATACACTTATGCAAAATGATTATATGCCTCTAAGGGAGGGGGGTTGTGTACACGCAATGCGTCTAATCTTACTGGGCAAAGAGAGACAAGGTTTAATGATCTCTATGTACCTCTTTATTCAAATATGGTTTGACCTTTGGTTTCTAGTTTTCCATAGACTTCTTTGTATGTTTATGATTTGCATGTAGGTCAAGTGATAGCATTGACAGTCTCATTGTATATTCACTTACACTAGGTTCAAATTAACAAGATTTGCTTTCTTTGGTGTTAATAGATTTAAATTGTACTGATAAACTAATCGGATGTCATACTGATGTGAAAATAAATACGTATCGCTTAGTTAAATCTATACGATGGTATAAATCAGATGTTACATAATGTTTCATTGAGATACTCATTCTGCATGAGTTCATTTTCGCATCATTGCATCTGCCGGTATGATTTTTCAGAAAATTCCTTTTGGTCCTCACTATTATACGATGTTTTGGGATTTTCTTTGTGTAAAACTAAACACCAAATCATTTTAAGGTACATTTACTTCGATCTCTTGTGGTTTTTGGTTGTTTTTCATATGGGAAGCATTTTGCATGAATATTGTTGTCATTTGTGAGTTTTCTCGCTCGATTTGCTATCTGATTCATTGAGTATGTGGCTCCCATCTCTAATCCACGATCGATCATTCATGTTTAAGATTCGATCATCGTGCTTCATCTTGTCTACTTTGAGAAGTACTACAAAGTAATCCAAAAGAAAATACTTGTACGTTATCTTGATTACTTACAGGTGGAGGTTATGTTGTTTACTTTCCCTTTGTCATTTTGTGACCAAAGGTGGAGTATGAATGATACTAGAGTATATGTTTGCAATACATGTTTAGAATGCTATACCTGAGAGAGATTTGTTTGCATACATAGTATCTATTTAAACCCATAATTATCATGATTCTCTTTATTGCTTATACTTGCTATAATTCAGGGGGAGTTTTTATTCATTGTTGGTTTATAATTTCATAACACACCCTACCACTAAGGTAGTTTTTGTTTTTGATGTACAGAGATAGGGGTGTTTACATGTTCAGTGGATTAGTTTGCGTTGTGTCTTTTCTTAACATTATTTGAATCCAAACAGTACTTGAATATTGTTAGTACTTTGAGTTTTGTGTTTTTGCCACAAGTTATGCCAAAGGGGGAGTTTGCTATGATTTAGTAGTTTGCAATAAGAGAATGGGTGTAATAGATTTAGGATATCAAAGTACTGTGTGTTGAAGATTCAAGTTCATATCAGTCAAAGACACATTTTAAAGATCAATCGCAAAAGATCAAGTTCATGTTTGGCTTTCGATCGGTTTCGAAAAAGGTTTCACAATGCCAATTTTGTGTAGGATGATTGATCACCACATTTGGATGTTTTCCTACAGTCAAACAGAACACAATCTTTGATAATCGATCATTGGCCCTGTCAGAACTGTGTAGGAATTCTGGAAACAAAACACAATTTTGGATAATTGAGCATCCCGATCGGGTAGACTGATCATAAGTCCTAGAGGCTCAACAGAGCGCCATTTTTAGCTGTTTTTGGCCTGTTTTTTTTGGGATTTCATGACTTGGGTTTTGGGGTTATAAAAGGACATTATGAGCAACCAAAGAGAGAGAGAGAGGACATTAGAGTTTGAGCCGTGGAGGTTTCTCGAGCGAAAGATTTATTTCTTCTCTCATCCTCTCATGTTGAATGCATCATCGGATCTTTGTATATTTATTCATTAGATTAGAACACTAATTCTCTTGTTTCATTCATGGTCTGCATTTGTTCATTTTGATCGTTGATTGCATTGAGTTTTCAACTAATAGCCCGAGTGTTTGTGTATTTCTTCATTAAATGCATGAGTGCTTGATTGCATAAACCTAGAACCCCCCTATCTTTTAATTTTTATGAGATTGGAAGACCCAATCATGTGTCGATTCGAAGACACACCAAGTATTGGTTTGTGGCGCATGTTATCGAGAGAGTTAACAAAGCCAGGAGGACTTTGAAGATCCCTTACAAGGGAGACTACGATCTTGCGGGATCGGGTCGGGATAAAAGGACATCACAACTGTTGCTAGGTCGGCGGGAGTGCAGACCTGCGAAGCTATCTACCAAGGAACAAGATGAAGTGGGGAGTTGTCATCTTAGGTAGTAAACATGTCCATGGAATTGTAATATCTCTGTTAACTCTATAGTGCAGTGCACCAGGAAAAACCTCAAAGGAGGTGGATCCCCAAGGAGTAGGATCTTTCCGAACCTCATAAAAATCTCTCTTGTAATATTTGTGGTTGAAGGGATCATCTTCTCATTAGTAGTATATTCTATATACGAATCTAAAAAGATCTTCTCGGTAATAGGCTCTTATTGTCATTTAAATATTGCAATATTCTGTTTGGTGCTCAGCTTTTCTTTATGAGTTGTTTGCTTTGTGTTTCCGTTTGTGTGAGAAAAAAATTTATTAACTGAGATTAAAAAAAAAATTGATAAGCCTATACACCCCCCTCTAGGCCTTTTGGTCCTATAGATCCTAATTCTAAATACCCAACACATTTATCGTGCCATGGCTTGAACAATATGGCAATGGTACATGATATTCTAATCCATACATCTGGTTAATTATATCTTGCCTATGTTCTTGCTAGTCTTTTGCCCTTTCAACATTTAGTCTCTCGGTTCCATTCTTGTTCTCAATTAAGAGCTTTTGGTATATCATGCATTGTACTTTTTCATGACTGCATGAAGCTCTCAACTTGTTCTGCTACTCACATTTGTGGTACAATCTTAAAAATGAAGGTTATCTATGTTATGATCCTATCATCCAACGTTGGTTATCACTCGCTATGTCGTCTTTTCAAGATTTCAACCATCTTCCCTACTATGCTCATCCGAGATCTATAAAGCTGGTTCTCTTTTCCACTAAGAGTCTTACCTTTCATGGCCCTATCCTCCCCCTGTCTCTTAAGATTCCTTCTATGGCCCTCTTGCTGACTTCACCACTCTGTCTACTATTATTTCTCCAACGACTGCTACACCTAGAATTAGTTATGTTTGTTGCAACATGTTGATGTTCCCTCACCACCTTCTGGCCTTCTATCCACAATCTACTAACAGTCATACTAATCCAACCTTTCTCTAGCACCGATATTCCCTTCACGACTGCCACACCCTGACAATAAGACTTGTTTCTCCTAACTCCTATTCTAGTGGGTGATAGATAGTTTTGGCATTCATCCAGGCTAAATCAAAAGCCTTAGACTAATTGTGAGGTAGCAAACATAACAGATTGCAGGGGATGCTAAGAGAAGGTTGACGCCTCATAGTGCGCTCACCATTGTGACTTTGTTCCCCTTCCAATTTGGAAGGCTCTTATCTTTGGTGTTGCGTTTGTTAGAGCAAAATCTGTTATAAAACTTGCTTAGCAGATAGGATCATTACTTAGGAATACGGTATTAATAACTACAAGACAAATTAGCTCAGTCAGGACTAGAACAGGACTAAAATACCTAAAGGGACTATTTACATATTAAACCATCATAGCAAAACAAATTATGACTAAATCATATTAAATAATCAGCAAAAATTGTTTTAATCTTACCGTTCCTTGATCCATGTAAGTCTGGAATTGCATTATCCTTTTCTCAACTTCAACAACAAGAAGCCTTCTTTGAAGGCGAGCAATCCTTCCTCTACCTTCCGCACCTTTCTCCTGATGCATCAATATTGAAGTTATTAGATTGCATGCAACACTAGATAGAAAATCAAAACAAAAATAACTAGTTAGTCAGCCTACAAAATGCATGACTCATTTATAACAATATTAGCCACAAAAAGAGATGTGGAGAGAATATAATGTGGCCTTATGGCACAAGTCCAGAGTTCATATAGATTTTTCACAGAATTCTCATTTATGCTTTTGCAGATGCGTATACTCCAACCATGATGTACAGGGTAATATAACATATGCATGTGTACATCTAACCAACCGTGACCATTGCCATCAACACAAAAAGAACAAAAAAAAAAAAGAACAACAAAGAAAATTTTCACTTGGATTCTTTGCAACAACATAATCAAGATGGCACTGAAAAGTTTGGGATTCAAAAAGAAACCATCAAACAAAAGTGTTTAGAAATCGACAAATATACGTACGAAGTACAGAGAAAACTAGTTTTGATAGTCTCCAGTTGGTGGAAGCTCCACTGCCACACTACATAAGAGAAATGTGCACATCAGTGTAACCCTATGCCATATTAATAATTTTCTTCCATGATTGATGTAATAAATCATCATGGTATCCATTGTTTAGAAATAGACAAATACACATACGAAGTACAGAGAAAACTAGTTTTTATAGTTTCCAGTTGGTGGAAGCTCCACTACCACACAACATAAGAGAAATTTGCACATCATTTCTGAAGGTCCCCACAGCTTGAAGAACACCAAGTTAGCTAATGCCCACACATAAGCAGCCCAAAGTCGCCTTCATCCATTAATTGGATCTCAGTATTAAGTGATTCCTCTATTTGACAAGGCTTCAAGTTATTCTGTCGTTTCACCAATCACTGTGATCGAAATTGATTACCATAACATGATAACAAACCAAATACATCACACCTATAGCATCAGTTTGCTATGTCCATGAAAGTGTCAATATATCTCATGATTTTTATCCCACTTGGGCAACCAATTAGGTTTAAAACTAATCATTCTGCATCCCCATTCTCTGCCCAATGAAGCCCGTTATTTAGCCTAATGCATATAATCAACAACTTCTGCATTAAAGCACCAGTGGGTGAGCATCCACCGTTCTCTTCTTCAGGCAGTCCAATAACATAGCTTCAGAAATTATTTCAGATGTAAATCTTTCTTAATAACCCATGTTCAAACAACTTGATTCCATGGACATATATTTAACCAAAACATATTTACCGACCAATCTGAATGAAGTCCAATCTGAATGAAGTCAAGATAATACTTTGGTCCACAAAGCAAACTCACATGGCATGGATAAGACTTGTGCCTGCAAGAATTACTTACTAGGAATAATCCAGATAGATCACTCGAACTGGAGTTCTCAATGGTGTTTAGCAAGTTTGGTGTTTTTAGCCTTTAGGTTCCCATTAAGATAGATATTGTCAACCAGCCATGTAGAGTTTGTCTTCTTTCCCAATCATATTAAATTGAAGGCATATCCACCATGAAAATCTTCACACAAGAAAACAAGGCTATTTCTTCTTAACATAAGGAGGAAAGATGTCTGGACGTAGCTGTAGGGCAGTTGAAATTAGCATCTTAACAAGGTCAAAGAGAGACAAATAAATTGAATTGCCACAAATATGTTAGACTTGGTCAGGTAATGTGTGTAAACCAAAACCAACAAAGTTGTCTACATGATACCAAGAACATCAATAACAACCAAGGTATTCTAACCAAGACAAAACAGTCAACCAGATGTTATAATGACATCAATGACACCCAATAATGTGCAGACTGGATAAATATAGAAGATTTCACAATGTTCTTGAATATATAGTATCATGGATCTGAAAAGCTTTTCGCAAAAGTTTCATAAGATATAGACATTATCCCCTAACCTGCAGAACTGATGACCGCACTAGCATGAGCAGGAGGAAGGAAAGAAAAAAGGCTGGCAGAGCAGCAAGAATAGCAAAGTTGATTTCATTTGCCTTGAGAATCTGATCCAACTCAAGCATTGCCCTGTTCAAAAGCAACAGTCTTTAGTGTGATTATGCATCGGATGCAATGTGGAATAACTCGCACAATTTGAATGCATAAACTCACGTTTCAAGATCCAGCTTAAGCTTTTGAATCTGAAAATCCACAAAGGGTAAAAGAAAATAGCATATAAGCAGGTTGAATTTGAAGAGAGGGAGAGAGAGAGAGAGAGAGAGAGAGAGAGAGGACCTGAATTAGCATGGCACGAGCAAGCTCTCCACTAAGAAGATTTTGAAGTGGATGCATCAGCTCCTTCTCATATCTGCATTAAAGACGTAAGTACCAAACCCAAATGTGTAAAGTAATCATGCACCCACAAGAATGGAAACATGAAAAACACTTGACTTATTCAGGTGTTGAGAGATAAAATGAGAGCAAGTCAAGCAGTTTGATTTAATGCATTAAGTAGAAATAATGACGCAAAAGTTATGCTTAGAAGCGATAAACACTCATTGTCTCTTAGAAGAGGTGATAGAAAAAATATACAATTCCGTTCTCCCAGGCAATGAACAATCCACAAGAATGGAAACATGAAAAACACTTGACATTCAGGTGTTGAGAGATAAAATGAGAGCAAGTCAAGCTGTTTGATATAATGCATTAAGCAGAAATGAATAAATAAAACAAAAGTTATTCTTAGAAGCAATAAGTATGCTCATTGTCTCTTAGAAAGGTGATAGAAAATATCAACAATTCCTTTCTCCCAGGCAACAAACAAGATATATGTATCCATAGCATCGAAACTTGTCCCATCTATTTGGCGTCGGATTTATGAATCCTTCTTCGCAAGTTATTTCTGGTACAGGTTGTCAAATGCAGCAAGATATATTTACCCAATGCAGAAAATGACCAAAATATCCTCCACTAATTCCTCCACACTATATTATAAATCATTGCAAGTACAAAAATGACATGTACCCGGATAAAATGAAAGCGTGTCAAGCTGTTTGATATAACACATTAAGCAGAAATAAATAAATGAAACAAAAGTAATGTTTAGAAGCAATAAACATGCTTATTGTCTCTTAGAAGTGGTGATAGAAAAAATCTACAATTCCCTTCTCCCAGGCAACCAACAAGATATATGTATCCATAACATCGAGTCCCCATCTATTTGGGGTAGGATTTATGAATACTTCTTCACTAGTTATTTATGTTACGAGTTGTCGAATGTAACAAGATATATTTATTTACCCAAAGCAGAAAATGACCAAAATATCCTTCACAAATTCCGTCACACTGTATTATAAATCATTGCAGGTACAGAAATGACATGTACTGAATTCATATAGGATTAGGTCAAATCTATAGGGAAATTGATTTTAATCCATTTAAAATTGTCGTACTTGGACTCAAATCGGATTTTAAACACATACTGATCTCACGAACAAAATCTGACCCTTTTAAGAATTGAATTATGCAGGCTTGGGACCAGATTTGAAATCAAACAGTTTGAATTGCATATGAATTCAAGGAGGATCTAGTCTATAATTTATTAATCCAAAACTTAATAATAATATAAAATGACCAAATCTCATAAAACAAAATCAAAATAAGATGTATAGTAAGAAAAGAACAAACACTAAAGAAAAATTATAGTTATTATTTATTTAGGACATGCGAGAGAGGCAACCAAATTGATTTGACAATACTTTTAGAGCAAATATAGAGAGGGATATATAAGAATATTATATAATCATTGGATACCCATCAGATAATAAAACCAGATAAAGATCAGAATCCTATACGGGGTATTGGGTTGACAACCATATGCAGTTTATTTATTAAGAAGCCACTCATATCAGACTGTTATCAGATAGCCAGTCAATAGGTCTGGATCGGACACAGCCCTTGCCATCTAGCATGAGTAATACAACTCAAAATTACGACACATGCCTCAAATCTTGAGACACGTTGGACAGTAGAACAGGACATTCTTTCAATAGAGAGTTTAATTGCATCAAGATACTCAATAATGTACAAAAGATGTCATGATACCACACAACAAATGGTTTAAAGTCAAAATTAAGCTGAATCACTTACCCTTACCATAAGGACGTCCAAAACATGATGCTATGAAGTAACACAACAATCCCACAGCTTCCACATGGACTTAACAACTTGTTCAACTCAAAGATGACAACACAAGATATTCATTAAGGTGGATGGTTCCTAAAAAAATTACTTCTTTAGTGGAAATTCTACAACACAACAAATCAAGTTAATCATCATCTCTATGAGTGTTCTATTTGTGACAATTACATTTGCCATGCATGTATACTTCCCGACATTTGTTTTACTATCTTCTATCGGAATTATGAAATATGTAATGATGCCTCACTATCTTCAGGCTTTCTAGATTATCAAAGCCATCAAGCCATTTCCCATATAGTTGGGTTGGTTTTATAACTCCTTTCTTTGCTAGTCATTTTTGTTAAGGATAAACTTCCACGAAGGTTATTTATGGTCTTCCCTCCTTTTCTTAATTCCTCCATTAACGAAGACCCGCTCCTTTACATGGCCACCTTTGTTTTATGTTGTACATGACCACACCATCTTCATTTGTTCTCCTTCATTTTGTTCTGATGCAACTCATACATTTCCTCTAGATACCCATTCCTCACCCTGTCCCTCCTAGTTTTTCCAGATATCTACTTCAATATCCCCATCTTTTCTATGCTTATCTTATGTCCTTGAATCCCCTTTATGGCCCAAACATCCTGAACTATTCGACATTGTGGGCCTTATTGTTGACATGTAAAATTTAACATTCAGTTTTAGAAACATGCGTCGATCGCACAACCAAAGCTTCTCTCCACTTCCTCCAAATAACTCTAATTATATTGGATATATCCTCATCTATCTCTACTTTCTTCTATATAGTAGATCAAAGATACCGAAAACAATCACATTGTTGTATAACTCGACCGCCAATTTTGAGCAAGTCTTCATTATCATTACTATTTCTATAAGAGTTGCATTCCATATACTCCGTTTTAGTGATACTAATTCTAAAACCCTCATCTCCAAGAGTGTAACTGGAAAAAATTGATGAGGTTGAGAACAAAAAGTTGTTGAAATTCACTAATTGAAAGCTTCAAAACATTTATACAAAGTATTTAAGGTGAAGCGTTGCTGCATTGATCAGGAAATGGAGGCTTTAACCGACATAATTGAATAAATAAAAACAATTATTGGATAGAAACAGAAACAACAATAAAATAAAAATTGAACACAATATAGAAAATTGCATAAGCAATCAAGTTTGCTCCCTAAGAACCAATATTTGTTCATGCAGGCATAGCCCAGCTTATAACAAATAATGATTGTGGTGAAACATGTATTTCTCCATAAATTTAGCGAGAGTATTACATCAAACAGGTTTTTATCAACATATAAGGTCTTTACCTAGCCATGACAATTTCCAGCATTGCTTGATCTGGTATATTCTCTGGAAGCTTCTGGCCAGTTACTTGCTCACAGAACGCCAACAACATTCTGCAAATTCCAGGGCATAACTTAATTAAATACAAAGATAACACCAATTCACATAGGAGGTTATTCTCATTGTCAAAAACATGGAAAAAAATACAGCACTTATTATCTACAATACCATAGAGAGTCGACACCTGTCTGCAATAAACTATAATGATGTAAATATCATGCAGCTTGCTTGAATTGGTGAAATCATTGAACGAGTTTTGTAGCATATTATGGTTATAACATCAGCATAAGCAAAATGTCAATAAAGAGATGGCATCCAATTTGAACCGTCGGGTTCATAAGCAAAACAACAAAACCAGATTGATTAATAGGGTTAGGTAGACTCACAAAATAGCAAAACAAGACAAAAGAATAAAGAACTTGGACGATATGCCACCACAAAGAAGCCCTAAGATCCATATCAATCAAAAAGGATCAGAAGAAAAGTTGTCGTATATAATTTGAAGAACACCCCTCTTTATAGGACTTGGCCTTTGACATAAAGCAGTAGCCAACTAGGATTCATTTAATCCATCCCAGAGGCCAGATCAAGATGTAAATGTAAGAACCTTGAAGCTTGTCCTGAAATCCTACTACTTAAAGTTAGAGAAAATAATGTTCTATTGTTGCCTGATATGAACACCTAAACAAGTCCATGCAGTTTACGGTTTGACATGGGCATAATAAGGAAAAAATAACCAACGAAAGCTCTGCTCAGAACTCTACATTACTGAACACATAATTTGTAAAGTTGTCTACTTGTCTTAGATTTCACAAGAATTCGACTTTCTAATATAATTACTAAAGGCAATCCCCTTAAGAGAGGCGAATGCAGTCCCGTGGGTGTCACAAACGTCCATGATCTCTCCAAAAAAAATGGATGCTCATTTTATGGGTTAGGTAAAAGTTAACCATGGTCATAGGTTTGTTTGCAATATTTGTAAGTGTTAATTTAGACGATATTACAAAATCTAAGGCTCCAAATACCACAATCAAATTTGTGCATTAAGTAAAAATGAAATTCCCCTCTTGAGTTGAAACACAATTTGCATGAATACCAAAGATATGAAGAATTGATGGCAATGTACTGATCACTCACTAGTGAAAATGGCTAAAAGGAGGGTAAAATCCTACTAATTGACATGCTTAGAATAAAACACAAGAATTAAATAACTCCAGGTACTAAACCAGTTCTCTAGATGTGCATGGTTTGTTTGCCTACTCTCATTACTCCAAATGGATCCGCTGTTTGTTCCAAAAATAAGGAAAAGGGCTCAGAGTTTTGAAGGGGCAAGAGAAAACTCACGAAGTGAGAAATTTAGAAAAGGTTTCTTGTGATAAAGAATATATCCCATAAGATCATAGGCAGAAGGATTTTATAAAGTAACCCAATAGTTTGGACCGTTTGGTTAAGCTTATTAGTTATGGCAGTTGGTGTTTTAAATGTCGTTATCGCCAAGTGTCCCGCGAAAAAAATGGGAGATTTATCAAATTGGGGAAAAGATGGAAACAAGGTGAAAAAATAAGCAAAACAAAGGGTTTTGGGGGGAATGTTTTTAACTTTTTATATATCCCTTTATGATGTATAAATACACCATTATGACTACAAAAGATAATCATTTATGCAGGGCACACTCAAATGAGGCTCTATAGATGAGTATGTGAACTGCCTGACAATTTATGTCAACTGTCAGACACTTTCCAACGCAGTTTGTGAATTTAACAATCGCAATAAGATAACAAACACTCTGAAACATGATAAACATCTAGATGAAAACCTATGAAAACCCATAGTTACATAAATCACAGATAATTTCATGCTAATACATGATAAACATGTTGAATCACATCAAACTTGATGTATAACATGTTTATCATCTAATTTTATTAAAGTTCTTAAGAGAAATCCAAAGAAAGGGATTTGAAAAAAACCTCAACTTCGAAGGTTTAAAAAAAACCAAATCCGCAAGGAAAAGTCTCATATCCACTAAGAACAAGTTATGGAGGTCTTGTATTAGGTTTAGAAACCCAAATCTAATAAAAAGGGAAGCAAATGGAGACAAGCTCCTCCCTAGGTGAAACTTGGCGACTTTTAACCCACTGTCGACAAATGTATATAAGTTGGAAGGCAATTTTGGCAATAAAATGGGGATATATCCGGGATATCGGCAATAAAATGACGATATTGACAATAAATTGGGGATATTGACGATATATCGGAGATAATTCTCTGATATCAAGAAAAAAGGGTAATCCGGGTGGATATCGTATCACCACTTGGTGATAAGGGAAAATATCGACAATAAATCACTATTTATCGCGAATAATTTAAACCTTGATGACGGCTCATGCTATGCTCCCTTTCATTCCTATGATCCTTGTTTTTCTCTAGCTTTTGAGGTAACATGAGGTCGTCATGGAAGATTATTGAAATACAAACGAAATACACATAGGAGGATAATCACATATTTACACTGTCACCTGGATTCACATGTTCAGTACTTGTATGGACACACATATACATGGGTATGTGCATTGTTCTAAAATTCCCAGAATTTCTCAAAACTTCGCAAAACATGTCCAATTTCTGCCCTTGAAATGAAAAATGGGGGACAAAAATACTCCAAAATTTTCAAAATTTCACTAAATGTTAAATCCTAACCCCTTAATAGACAAGAGAGTTCGACTTGTCACCAGTTGTCCTTCCTTCAATTTATCACGGTTGGGGGCCACCGGCGTTCGATAGAGTTGTGCCATCGGTCTAAGTTTGACATAGATGTCAAGGTGGCAAGACGAGGCAAGGTGCCTGGAGGACGCCTAGGTGTCACCTTGTGCATATATGTATATATGTATGTTGTATGCAAATTCTGATTGCATAAGATATTCCTTAAAATGGATTTGTATGGGGTATATCCGTATATGCATGTGGTATGCACATATATAATCACAATCAAAGTAGGTCTTTCACACCGACGGAAGAAATGAACCAAAGGAATGAGAAATACCAGAAATATGACTTTGATGTGAAATCAAAATGAAGAAATGTGATAAAAAATCATGATAACTCAACAACAAGGTTTCACATAAAAGAGATTATTTTTTATTGGACGTCTTCATACAGTTACATTATAGCAAAAGAAAGAGATGACAAACAAAATTCAGATGGGAAAAAAACAAGTAACTCTGTGCAACATAGAACATACATTATCAACAGATTTCAAATTATATAAAGGAAATGAAGATAGCACACCATTCAATAGTATACCTATTCAAGAGACTCATAAACGTTTAAGTATCAGTATGAGCATTTTCATTTAGCAAAATAAGTAAACATGATGAAATTGTATAACATAAATTATACATACAGTGATTGAAGTTCATCACTTCACCGTGAATGATAGATTTCATAAGCACCGACGGATGAAGAAATGGTTGAAGTTCATAACAAGCATATGAAGAAACGATCAAATGACTAAAGTCATCACGTAACAGTAAACAATTGACAAATGAATCATGATCCTAGGCCATAAGATAACAAACAAATTGAGAACCATAACCCAAAAAAAAAATAACAAAAAAAAACTAAGGCGCATGCCTTATTGGCTGTGCCTAGACGTGGCGTACACTTTATTCATATGTGGGCGTGAGCCATAACCCTACAGAGCACCTTACCACCTAGGTGCGTGCCTTGGCAACTATGGAATGTGATGCAGCTATTGGGGTGCCTGCCACCAGGCGACTATGCACGCAATCTCTCTAACCAAGGGAAATCGAAACATAATAGGATTCAAATCGAGATGGGGGGCTTAATGGAAAGAGATCGTGGGGCCTCTTGTATAAGGAAAAGCAATTAAAAAATTTAAAGAAATTGTTAGCGGTTTCCTCTGTTCTAATGGTAATCTCTCCTTTTTAACCTCTAGATATTTAAACAATGATCAAAATTATTTGTTATAGAAAAGGCAAACAAACCCCTTTTTTTAATATAATATTACTTTGACTTAAGCTAGGGGAGCAACGAGTATTGCTTTAATTTGTGTTATATGGCCCTTTGTTTTTATACATGAGATAAATTGTAATATGATTTTAAATTATTTTGTATTATTTTTTTACAAATTTTGTTTCTATGCAAAGTTTCGGTTAAAACATTTAAGTTTGAACTTGTTTGTTTCGGCTTTAATATGACAAAAACCATTACCAAAATCAAAACTTTAAAACTTGGTTTTGGCCAAATCTGGTCAAAAGAGATGAATGATTACTTTTAGTATAAAACAACTAAATCGTCTAAAACAATAAGTATAGATGTAAATGGAAAAAATTATAGATTTGTTCGATATGTTTAAGGCCAATTTGGTTGTGTGACCAGGCAATCCGAAAGCATTTTTAGGAGGCTTAAGTGTGTCCAAACACATTTGATAATCGTTGGTCATTGAAGCATCATATCCAAGCTTTGACCAAAACACCTTTAATAAAGAATTTTGCTAAAAGCTAGCGGACAGCGAAACGGGCCCTTAGCCACATTTTGAACCAATTAAATGTAAAGCATGTGCATATTATGCAGCGATGGCCTAAATATATTAAAACATGTAAAACAAAAATTACGGTATTCTCAACTATATACTTTAACTCAATGTTGCATATTACTAAATAAGATAAAATAATGAAATATGTGATTTGTCTGAAATCTACATAATAGTGAAGAGTTGTTTTTTTTGCAACAATAGTGAAGACTTGTATTGGGATAGTTAATGGGAAGTCTTTGTCACCAGTGCAACCTAAAGGTAAGGTCGGAGTGCACCGTCATCAAATCATTACTTTGACGTCCTGAGTGATGTTGATCGGACACGGGATGCTTTGGTGCTTGGCCGAGGGAGCTTGAGAGATATATGCCCACAAATCATGTCTTGCTTTCGGGCCTGGGAATCTGGGATCACTTGTAGGGATGGCAACGGGACGGGCTAAATGGGAAACCCAACCCGACCCTATCAAGCTGGGTTTGGGATGGAACTAGTTGAATTTTGGGCAGGTTTCGGATTTACGAAATAAAACCCGATCGGGTTTGGGACGGGTCGGGATTACCCGACCCCGATCCAACCCGACCCGATTACATATTTGTTGTTTTTTTTTTTGCCGTTTGATAATTTACTCAAATATTGTTTAGTATCCTATTTTATGTTATACCAATACTATATTTAAGAAGATAATACAACTCATGCCTTTTGTTTATAAAATTTCTAGAACATATATGATTTAATCTATCAATATGTTCATGGTGTTTAACTAGTTGTAGACTTGTAGTAAGCTATGCATTCTCATTGTAGTGCATCTGTTTAATTCATTCAATGTATATATATTTAACAAAAACATAGAAATTGTTGTTTTATGTTATAATGAATTTAGATCTCAATATGTTCATTGATTCTCTTAACAAAAATAAGTTTAGTTCAAAATATAATCAACTAGCTTAGACTTGTCTAGCATAAACATAATTGGGATGGGATGGGTTTGGGTTTTTACTAGTGTTAGTGGGACGGGTTTGGGATTGATCATTCAAACCCAACATGGCTTTGGGATAAGGTATTGCTTAGCGAGATGGGGTCCGGGATAGGCTGACCCGTCCCAAACCCGACCCATTGTCATCCCTAATCACTTTGTCTGAGGTGTATGCAAAGTGGACTTCAAGAGCGACAATTGGTGCAACCCACTACTTGGCCCAGGAAGCCAGATTGTCCGGTGACCGCATTTCCCCAAGCCATTATCACCCTCGTGTATGAGGATCTAAGGGTCATGATGCAATGACCATCCGTCTGATGTACCAAAAAAAATACACATAGAATGATTGGGACAGTGATGAGAATGTTGAGGTGAATGTGTGGGAAATTAGGAAAAGGTTATAAATGAGAAAATCATATGACATTTGAAAGTTGCACATGTAGAGGTTAAGAAGTAAATATAGGTTGTGCTGATTTAGACATGTCCAACGAGGACTGGAGGATGCACTGGTTACGGGTTCAAGTAAAAGGGACAAGAAGGAGAGGTAGCCCTAGGATTAACAGACTAGAGGTTAAGTAAGGGATTTGATGAGGCTTAATTTAACAATGGATTTAGCCTTCAAGAGAGATGAATGGTAAAGAAGAATCATGTGGCAGGATCCCAAGTAGGAGTTGTTTCATATTGTTTCAGTTGTCCAAGTGTTATTTAATATTATGGATCGAGTGGACTAGGTGCGTATCATTTTATTAATAATTATTTAATATTTATTCCATTGTTATAACATTCCCACCAATTTATTACCATTTTTATTATTGTCTTTTTAACTAGGTAGCTCACCATATTGGCATGCACAGGATTTTTGGCACAATCTGTGGCCGAATTGTCATCAGATTGACAGTTGATCAAAAAACCTTTGCTTGATCCTTTGGTGAACCATTCATGACTTTAGAGTAGGGTTTCATAGCCAAAACCATGTATCGAGATGAGGCCTAGACATTGTTTAATTATTTCACACAAACATTTCCAAGGTGTTTCCGTATTTTATAATTTTTGAGTTCACAATCCTGCCCGTATTTTATAATTTTTGAGTTCACAATCCTGCAACAGAATCCGCTTCCATAGCCATTCTCAATTCGAGCAACTAAAAGCAAATATGTTAAGAGACTTATAAGTATTCACTACGCTTTGTCATCAGAACAAATAATACAAGAATTGAAATTAGTGAATCTTTGAATATATCACCAAGATACGAAAAAGATGGTCTTCATGATAGATTCGCATCGTATCCTTATATGTTATCATTTAAAATTGTCATATAATAGAGTTTGTGCAAGTAATATATATACACATGACATACTTATATGCAGGCCAGAAATTAGCCTAGAAAAAGAACTAGAAACCCTTAAGTTACAATCCATGTAATCGAACATGGTTTATTTTCCGCCAGTTTCAGCTTGTCTCCTAAAAGGAGATGATTCAAATATCATACAGTTATCTGATTTTAGATAAAATATAGCAGATATCATTACAGAAAAAACAAATTAATGGAGCAAAATTCTTGCCTTATTATCAGTAAGATCCCTTGAATAAATGAAAACAAGGAAAATGTACAAACCTGCGGAGAGAATTTGCAGTCAGCTGCACCTCTTCAACTTCCATCACACCTTTGTGCCTCCTCCTGAATGTCTCAAAAAGCTCATCTCTGATGGAAATAAGCTGATGATTGACATATTAGGGATAAGATAAACAGTCAGTATTTCATTGTCTATTGACTGCATAACCACCATTCTATACATGAGACATCCCGGCAAGTTAGTGGCTAACACCAGTTATACAAATTGTGTATAGCCATGAGTGAATAGCATGGCACACAAGCATCAAAAAGAGCAGGTAAAGAAATGCACAAAAATAAATAAACACCAGTACATGAAGGGGATTCATCATTTGAGGAAAGTAAACTACTAAATAGAGGAAAGTCAGTCCTCATGAAAAAGATAGGCAAGAAATCGCTCACAAAGTAAAGAAGGAAGCAGTCATATAGAAAATCCCACGAAGGTAGCGTTGGAATCATTGAAGAAAGCACTGTAATATAGGCAAGTAAGATCAACATAGTTTTTAAGGGAAAGTATCCTTATGGGCCAACTAGAAAAGGTCAGGCTAGTGACATTAGCAATCAGTGTTCTAAAAAGCGGTCTAGGCGGCCGCCTAGGCGGCGCCTAGGCGCTAGGCGGCCCCCCACCGCCTCGCCTAGGCCCTAGGCGCTCCAGAAAAGCGGCCAAGCTCCCAGGCGGAGCTAGGCGGCCGCCTAGGCGGTCTAGGCGGGGCAAGGCGGCCGCCTAGGCGGTCTGGGCGGGCTGAGGTTGGCCAGGCGGACCAGGCAAGCCAGGAGGGCTGAGGCTGACCAGGCGGGCCAGGCGGGTTGAGGCTGGCCAGGCGGACCAGGCGGGCTAGGCGGGCCAGGCGGACCATGTTTGCTTTTGTTCTTATTAATCACTCAATCTTGAATTATGGTTATATACTTGTTCTTTAAAATAATGGTTTGGAATAATCTTGAACTTATATTAATTTTTAAACATATATATATTATATAATATCAAAATAATAATTAAAATAATTAAAAAAAAGGCAAAACGCCTAGGCGCCGCCTAGGCCCCGCCTAGGCCGCCTAGGCGCTAGGCGGCCCCCCACCGCCCGACTAGCGCCTAGCGCTTTTTAGAACCTTGTTAGCAATCGGCTATTGCCCTTTGTGAAAGGATTTTGGCAGATCCAGATTGCTGAAAAGGACATCTAAAGCATGAACGACAACGAGTCAACGACTACTCAACTTAGATTATTACAGTCCAATTCTTTAAACCAATTACTATTCTTGTAGGAATTCTACTCACTTAATTGTAAATGTACGAAATCCACCCACTTAATTGTAAACGTCCAAATCTCTTTTGTATATTAGTATATATAAGTATCTTAGATCCTGATGGTTGTAAAATAGATCAAATTCTCGAGAAAGAAGAAGATGGCACCAATACCATAATGCTTGCACTATTCCATAACAGTTCTTATTATATGTGGAATTTTTGCTTTGCCTCATTTAGTTTCTTGCTAAAATAGGTAATGAGTCCCCTTACTAACTCAAAACTCCACCTACTATTCCTGACATATCACAATCAACGTCGAACGCTTTGCGTAAATCGTGAGTCTCTAGCTAAAGAATTATTGATAAAGTGAAAGTAATGGCACCTACTGATAGGATGGAGCATGAGTGCATGACAGTGAGTGGACCAGCTTAATGTGCATGATGGAGCCACAAATTCTACTTAATTCACAAGTTACCATAAAATCAACAACATATACCAATTGCATGATTCCTTCGAACATTGCTCATGCTCCTCCAGTTCAGAGAGCCCAAAGTGTTCTTTTCTCCTCCATCGGAGCAAATATAGTGCTAAGCATATGGGCCACACGAAAATACGAAATGCCACATCCAAGTCGAAAAGAAAAAAAGTTCACTCAACAACCCCAAGGCGATCTCGTCAGTTGTCAGGTCACTGCCACAATCGACACCAAATCCCAATTGTCGACCAGCCATATAGACCCCATTGTGGCCACTATCCTCTACTGTCGTCACCGCCTCACCTGCCCTAGAGACCTCGCATCAGCAGCCCCAGGTCTCAGAGGCCACGGCCACCACCTTTGAACCCCCTGTTGCCGCAAAAAACCATGGTACCCTGCATCAATTGCGAAACCCTAGCCCCCCTTGTTGACCAGCCATATAGACCCCATTGTGGCCACTATCCTCTACTGTCGTCACCTCCTCACCTGCCCTAAAGACCTCGCATCAGCAACCCCAGGTCTCAGAGGCCACGATCACCACCTTTGAACCCCCTGTTGCCACAACAACCATAGCACCCTGCATCAATTGCGAAACCCTAGCCCCCCCTTCTAAAAATGGTGTTGAACCCTATCTGCAAGTAGCAACAAGCAAAATTTAGGGGGGCAATCATAAGAGAAAAAAGAGGGAAATAGAGCATAATAGAGGGAAAAAAGATAGAAAAAATGTTTCATGGAGATCTGGTTTTGCCAATGAAGATTTTCCTAAAGATAGTTCACAAGACGGTTTTAGGAGTTCTCCGGTCTTGCCAACGAATTTGTTTGGGAAACATCTTTTTTCTCATCTGATCAAGAAATCTACCATGACTGGTAAAGTTTTGGTTGTGATCAAAGAGGTGTTTATCTATTGAGTAATGCATCCTCTAGTTTCTTGTACCACGAGTTTTGTAACCTCATTATTTTTCACAGTGGAAGATTCTTAGTTAGACTAGATCCCGTAATTTTTTACCCCATGTAAAGAATTTCGATGTTATAGTTGTGTTTTTCTTTGCTTTATCTTGGTTCCATTATTTTCATGATTCTGCATTTTACTTTTACTTTGGTAAATATCCTTTGAATTGCACATAGAGGGAAAGGTGTGTGGTTTCCCAACACCAAGGGCTTGCAAGATTTGAATATTAGCGACTTTTGGGCTACTCCATAAGAGGTGTGGCTGTTTAGATAAATCATTTCAGTCAGCCTTGATCGTGAGTTGAAAATTAGGTCACAAATACGATTTTACAGGTAAACAATCATATTTTTTCCCTGAAACTTATAACACTATTATATAGTAGAAAGCAAAGGAGAAGGTTTTGCAAGCCATGGTTGTTAGCATCTTAAGATCCACGATACGATACATATCAAGAAGAAAATTATATGTGTCGTGTGTATGTATAGTTTTTCACCCTATTGTACGACACGATACGATAGAGTGAAAGTGAGGGCTTTTGGTTTTTTCTCTTAAGTTCCGAAAGGACAATATAAGTCCTTTCATAAATGGTTTTTTTGCCTCCTAAGCTCTGAAAGGACATATAAGTCCCTTCTTAAAAAGACACATTTAACCCTTTCTAACCTATGGTGAAGAGAGAATGTGATTTTTGAGAGGTGTTTTTAAGGGTTACAAATCTTCTTCTGTCTTTCTTTAGAGTTGATGGAATGCAATGTCGTTTGTTTTTGAAGTTTTCTACTTGGAAGAGGGGGGGGGGGGTCAAAATTCAAGTACATACGATGTCTTCAAACTTAAAGCGTTTTGAAAAAAGCCATTGGAAACCAACAAAGAGACATTGAAGAAGATGAAGTTGAAATTTCTTTCTTGCATGCCTCAAAGTGGTAGGAAACCTTTCCCACTTGATCCTTTTTTACTTAAATGGTAGATAAAGGGAAGAAGCAAGCCTATAATGAAACAAATATATAGAAAAATCATAGATCATACTTCTCTATGGCTTCTTTTTGATACAAGTATACGCATCATACTATTTGTATAGAACAATCATAAGTTTGATGGGAAATGAAATGAGATGTCTTACTCTCTTACCCTTAGTTTTTCATATTTAATGTTCTAGTATTTTTATTATATGTTTAAGTATTATATATAATTTTAATCATATATTACGATACATGATATACAAAAAGGGAAAATGATACATGATATGACAACCTTGGTGTTAGCCATGGAATCAAACGTCGACAAATTTCCTACGAAATAACTGAAATATATCTTGTCTTTAGGATCCATCATAAGTGCTAGAAATTTCGATGGAACCAAATTTTGGTTTGACATCACAAAATGTTGGCCAAAATGATGGCCTAAATCAACTTCTTCTTTTTTTCCAGAAAATTCATTGAATCCATCTTTTTCAGTGAAAAATCCATCTTTTTTCCCATTTTGAATGATTTAATAACATATCAATATTTGACTGATATCGATCGAAATCAACCGAAATTTGACCGAAATCCAACAAATTTACTCTTTCCTTAAAAATACAAAATTTCCATGATATTTAACCCAAATCGACAAATTTCCTTTATTTGACCAACCATAAACAACATCAAAATCGATGTTTAAACCTTGGTGCTAGCTTCACTTGTGACTTCCTTCATCATGGAGAAAAAATATTGCCACTCCATTAATTATAACAATAATTGCTTTGACTAGAAAGTTCACTTTTAGCATTCATCACAAATAGGCTTCACATGATAAGGAAATCACTCGTTGCAACTTGCAAGTGCAACCAAGAAAAAAAAATAGACTTCTATATCAACAAAAAGGTCCACCGATTGTGTTTAAGAGCAAGTGACACTTGGAGCTCAAATGGAGTATTGTCCTTCCATATAAAATGTCACAGTGTACAATTGTTAATAAGCATTACCATTAAGGCTGCCACATTATGCAACGTCTAAGCAAGATACAATGGCTTCCCTCAAGTCATCGATGTTGGGGCTCTACTGATGCAGCCTAATCTGCATCACTAGTTCTTTGTCTTATATGTCTCTTTTATTTAGCTGCTGAAAACATTTATTTAGTGTTCCGTTTCAGCTTTTCAGGCCTTTTTAATGATATTTTTGGTCTTTTCCGCTTATCATTGTAGTTGATGCATTGTTAATGATATTTTTGGTCTTTTCAAGCCTTTTTAATGATATTTATACCAGATTACCCCTTTGAAGCAATTGAATGCAACAAATTTGGGCCCTAGGATTCCTTTACTTGGAGAAGAGGACTCACTAATGGCTCTAGGAGGTTCCATTGGTGTGGTGCCTTTTGCTGGTGCTCTGCCTCCCTACCTGAGTTCTCATACAAAACTCGAGGTGCTCCTATCAAAATCAACCCAAATAAAATTGGAATGCTTGTCCATTTCCGAATTATTGATGGCTTTTCAGCAAGCTCATTTAACATTGTCAACTCAAGTAGGGAGAGATCATCTAGTATATGGGCCTTAATCGGGCAACATAGCAGGCTATAGGTTGTTATTGATTTTCTTGTAGGTCATTACGTGCAAGTAATTTATAGAAGCCTTGATGTATTCTTGCATGGTTCAAAAACCTTGTTTCAAATGATGCATCTTTTGTATATCGTATGATGGTAGTCAGTTGAGAGGAATTTTCAGCTTCTCCTTTATGTGGTTCCACAACCTGATCTTATCCTGACCCTTGTGTTGCTTACAGGTTTGGACCTGGCTCCATTATACTAAGGCGTGTTCTTTGAGTTTCAGGCTAACAAATTTGACTTTATGCTCATCAGTCATTTCCACATAAAGAATTGAATCAATTGATCTAGCCTTTCAATCCACTTAAATACACCATAGATTGCATCTTTATTTCAAAGTCATTGACCTATATTTTTATACCCTGATTCCACTTTCTCTCTTCCTGTCTATGCTCGTTCTGGTTAACCCCACCAACATTCACTTCCAACTTCCTCAACTTGAGGCTCTGGGTATCTCCTACAACCCCTAGCTATGTTTCTTTGTGGTTGGTTGGCATAGTCTCATTGGCATTTATATAACCATTTGGATTAGCATTTAGACTGTGGGTCATTACACATGTCAAATTTGTTGTATTTTCTTGCATACGCATGAACGTAGCATCATGCTGATGGATCCTCTCATGTAAATCATACCCAGGTTAGGAATTCGGGTCTCCTTTACCATAGCATATGAAGAAAAATTTGAAAATAATGAATACAAATGTATGTAGATGATGCAATATGTGGCAACTGGTAATAAATGTAAACGTGCATGTGGCACTGCAGGTGACATCAGTGTATGATGTGTAGCTATAGAGCAAAACAAGCTAATAAAGCAAATGATGCATGTACAGGTTTCTTGCTCACGAAGTCACGATTAATACTTTCTCCGATACCAAAATTGATATGAACCAATTTAATTGATTGATTAAGATCAACCGCTCTGATTATTTCACCTGCAATCATGCCAGACGTAGACAATAATTAATGGAGCATATCAGATTTATGATGAGTTAGTTGAATACACACTCTTATATAGCAATGCCTTGCGCTCTCAAAAGATCAATCTAAATGAACTTAACAATGATTCAAGGAACTATAGTCAACTACACAAACAATCTTAACAAACAAGTAGGCTTTCAAAAGGGCTTCAAGGAACATGATATATCACAAGATAGGTTTGAGATGATTTCCTTTCCTGGTTTACCATTGTTATTGTGGTCTACTACCGTTACTGCGCTCATATTGATGAGGAATCCGCAAATGCACAAGTCCTAACATGGTTGCAATTAGGGAGGAAAACTTGAAATAGAGAGAAATTTGAGGATATGTGTAGTCGCGCTCTGACGTCGGCATCTGAATGGATGCATTATGGAGATCGAGTGTGGTTGGATTGCTCAACAAGTAGAAAGGAGGTCTTGGCAGGTTACTCGTAGTTGCGTAGCTGGGCCCCTATGTGGTGCACCAATCGCACGACTGGATGGCGCACAGAACTGTGAAGAGAGAAAAATGTATGTCTAGTATATGGGGTGGCCCTCAAACACAAAGAGGGGCTCTACGAGGTGGTTTATAGGGCCATAGGAAAGGAGAAGGGCCACCTGGCCATTGAGTGTTTCACAGAGCCGTAGAAGGGGGCATGTCGGGGTGTCGACCTACTGTGGCACACAAGGGCCGTAGAAGGGCCACCTGGCCATTGGGTGTTTCACAGAGTAGTAGAAGGGAGCATGTCGGGGTGTCGACCTGCTGTGGCACACAAGGGCAGAGCAATAGTCATCAACATGTTGTGGTGTTTAGAGGCGCAGAGCAGGGGAGGGGGGTATTTGGATGCGTAACAGAGGATCCGTCAAGGGAAAGTCGGCGATCAATGCTCAGAGAGAGATGTTGAGAAATAGAGGGTTGGGAGGATAAGAGCCAATGTGGTCGTACCTTTCATTCAATCTCAAAATCTCCTCTAACCATCTACAATTACTAACCTTTATAGGCTCTACAACCACCTATCAAATTAAAACAAATGCCGAATGTAAAAGCTAACTACCCAAATAAAAAATAATAATAATAACAATAACAATCTTAACAAAGAAACAGCCATATTTATCTTACTGCCAACAACAAATCTTAAGGCTTCGATTCCACCAACTGCGACATATGGTGTGTTGCCCACATCACTTGGGGTCCACTCTCCACTCAATTACTTCACCAACTATTGCGCCCTCGAACATTTCCATATTCATTGAGTCAAGGGGTCAATCATAGTGTATCCTTGGATGTTGGATCATCTAGGTGTTACTTTCTCCAATTTGGTTTGCATATTACGCTTAACTTTTGAAGTCAGCTTCTATCTTTATAAGGAGTCCCTAAACTATTGCTTTAGTCTTCCACTTCATGGGGTTAGTTTCGATTATACCACACATAAAAATATATTTCAGTAGCCTTTACCTTCAATGTTTGAGACTAGTCACTTCTTACTTGCGGTTTTGCCCTGCGCCAATGGCTAGCTCCTTTTTTTATTTGTGAGCATTGTTTGTATATCGCAGCATCTCCTTGCCGCTCAATATTGGTCTTCACTGTTGTCACTTGGTCATCGACCGAAGTTCACTATCAATCGGGTCCATCAGCAAAATCAACCGACGGTGTCAGCTCAACTTTCAATTCTCCATTGTGGAGGTCATCATCCTGCAAATTCCTCAGCCGTTAGCATTGCAACTTGAGGCTTCTTGCCATGGATGGACTCTACTTATTAATGTTCCAGTCACCTTTGTCGCAATGTATTGTTTTCATGGTTGTTGCAACGTTCGGTCCCATCTCATCCAGCCTATGAGTTTGCCTCATCACTAGTTTTGCACTTCCATTCACTTAGATGCACCAACACGATATTGGTGAATCATTGTACTTGTGGCGTCTCGTTAATGGCTATGAGTCCTCAAGCATTAGAGACTCATGTGTGCTCAATACCTTGGACATCGATATTTAGTCCTTAAACTTTGATTAATATGTTACCTTTCAACGAATCCTCCTTTCTCTCACATATCGGCAAACTCGAGCTGTATGAACAAAAATACTTTTAAGGTGTGCTGTCTTAAAGGAAGCATATTAATCAATTATATTGTAGTTACATTGCGACATATATATTATATACGTAATCTTTCATTGCCTGAGTTTCTGTGTGGTGACACATTGGGTGTAAATTTTGTGTATATATTTCACTTTATTTCCTAATAAGATTCCATCCAACAGTTGCTCCTCAACATATTGGGCATCTCTTGATAAGTGGGACCTGGGAGTTTGGCTACACCACATCACGCTGGCCACCATAACTGGACTAATAAGTTATTTATAAAAGCATCAGTCTGATGTCTACAGCGTATAACAGAGTTGCCTGGCTCTATTTTTTTCTTCTGAGATTCCCTTACAACATCTAACTGTATCTTTTTTCTCTAGCAGTAGTATGTATTTAAATGGCAAGATCGTTGATCATTTCCAACATGAAAAGCATAGAAAGTTGTGTCCTGATGGAGCAAATTTACACTACTTAGACGACAAGATTAACGACCATTTTTACAACAAAACCTGATAAGTTTCAAGTAAAAAAAAATGCATTAGTGAAGCAGAATTGCGCACATCTATTTATTCAAGTTATCCATCAGTTCATCCAAGATTAGACACCAAGTTCGCAGAGTAATACCATCAAGATATAATTCTAGCAAATAATAGAAAGATAACATAATTAAGTGACTACATTAACTGAGAAAGTTGATGGAGATCATACCGGTTGTTCCACATGTTCTTTCCAGAATCCAACTGTTGATTCCTTTGCTTCACGGATCCAATTGTCAATGTCAGAACTTCCCATCAAACTACTATGGCGCAAGAGCCACACTGAACATACTGAGAGGCCAACTGCTCCACAGGTATAGTGTACCCAATATAAGGTCATTCTCCCAGGTTTTTGACAACTCGAAAGCTAGCAAGTATAGTGGACAACACTTCTTAGATATCAAGATTTTAGCAAATGTTACAGCACATGTGATATTTAAGAACAAATATCCAAGTATGCATTTAGATTTAATGTTAAAGTTAATATCACTTAAGCATTTGGTCAGAAGCCATAATAACAATGCAAGAGTGGTTACCTCTTGTGAGGTGGAAACCGTGGAATTCGTCAAAGAAACAGTAAAATTGCAATAACAATGATGTAGCGACGGGCCCAGCGGGCATATGGTGCAACTTGAAAAGGAAAACACAATAATATTCAGACTTTTTATTTAACAGTTCAATTTTTGTAGATGTTGATTCAAATGAGACAAATGTCAACATCTATCCAGAACAGTTCATTCCTGGCCCCAACCAACTTGAGATATAAAGAGCAACAGATAGGGACTTAAACTAAGGGAACATGTCAGGGCCTACGCTGAGGATTTACCCTTATCAGTTATCACTATTGTAATTCAGGTGATAGTCTTCCATTTGTTCGATGCATGGTACTGTGAGAGAAACAAGCTTCACTTGAGGTAATTTGAATATGTAGTATTATAGTCATTTCCAGAATTTACAAGAAATTTCAAGTCCCCCATGGCTGACCACTCATACTATTATTCAAGGTTGAAAGAGAGGAAAAAAGGAAATAGATCAGACTAAATTTAGATGGATGAATTTGTAGGTAAGAGAGAGATGCAGGAGTAAAGTTAGAACTTAGCGTGCCCTGAATCGCCATTTTTAGACATAATTTGAGTTTAGAAACAGTGCTTCAGATGTTTTTTATTTGTTTCTGTTAGGAGATGACGGCTAGGGTTTGGAGAGAATAGAAAATGCATCTCATTGAGGGACTGGAGCCCAATATATATGTACATGTATACACACACAACCCGATCCGACTGTACATATAACCCGACCCATCTCTATACATTAACACTCCCCCTCAAACTTACAGTGGATCATGGACCGAGAGTTTGCCGATAAAATGCCGGAAGCGAGCAATCGTAAGGGGCTTCGTCAGAAAATCAGCAATTTGCTCCGATGATGAAATGAATGGCAAGGAGATGGTGTGGTCAAGAAACTCCTGGCGAACATAGCGACAATCAACCTCAATATGTTTTGCCTGCTTATGGAATACCGGGTTGCTAGCAATCTGAATAGCACTCTGGTTGTCACAGAAGAGAGGCGTGGGCCCGGATATCACAACTCTCAGGTCGAGTAGAAGGCAGCGAAGCCAGACAATCTCTGCGATGGTGGAAGCTATGAAGCACTGACACTTGTTTGAAGGCCCCGTGTCCGTGTCCGACACGTGTCGGACACGGACACGTTCCGGACACGTCCGGACACGTGTCGGACACGTGTCGGGTCGAGAAAAAAAAAAACCATTGTTGTGGGCTCGGACACGTTCCGGCCCGGAACTGACCGACCCGACCCGACCCGACCCGACCTGACTTTGATTTAAAAGACCCCGACGAGCGTGGTCTTTTATCCGCTCTGCTGAGGGTTCGGGCGATCGGCTGCTTAGGGTTCTCCGCTCTGCTGAGGGTTCGGGCGATCGGCTGTGACGACGGCCTCCGGCGCTCTTCCGACGCTCCTCCGGTGAGTCCTCCCTCCTCTCAGTCCCCTCCTCCTCTCAGTCCCTCCTCTCAGTCCTCCTCTCAGTCCCCTCCTCCTCTCAGTCCCTCCTCTCGATCCTCCTCCGGTGAGTCCTCCTCTCAGTCCCCTCCTCCCTCAGTCCCCTCCTCTCAGTCCCCTCCCTCAGTCCCCTCAGGCCCCTCCCTCAGTCCCCTCCTCTCAGTCCCTCAGTCTCCTCCCTCAGTCCTCTCAGTCCTCCCTCAGTCCCCTCCTCTCAGTCCTCTCAGTCCCCTCCCTCAGTCCCCTCAGGCCCCTCCCTCAGTCCCCTCCTCTCAGTCCCTCAGTCCCCTCCTCTCAGTCCCCTCCCTCAGTCCCCTCAGGCCCCTCCCTCAGTCCCCTCCTCTCAGTCCCTCAGTCCTCTCAGTCCTCCCTCAGCCCCTCCTCTCAGTCCTCTCAGTCCCCTCCCTCAGTCCCCTCAGGCCCCTCCCTCAGTCCCCTCCTCTCAGTCCCTCAGTCCCCTCCTCTCAGTCCCCTCCCTCAGTCCCCTCCTCTCAGTCCCCTCCCTCAGTCCCCTCAGGCCCCTCCCTCAGTCCCCTCCTCTCAGTCCCTCAGTCTCCTCCCTCAGTCCCCTCCTCTCAGTCCCCTCCTCCTCTCAGTCCCTCCTCTCAGTCCTCCTCTCTGTCCTCCTCTCAATCCTCCTCAGTCCCTCCTCAATCATCCAGCCCCCTCCTCCTTCTCCATTGCTGATTGTCTTTGCTATTTTTTTTTTTTTGCAGGAACTCTTTGCTGATTTTGTTTCGGTTTCTGCAGAAAAATTGTGAGCATAAATCAGTAAGCTTGTTGTCCATTAACATCACATTGAAACACTCACATCTATAAGCTCTATAATTATTATACTTTCTTTGAACTAAACACAAACTCCATAGTTGGTTAATAACTATTTTGTGATGTTGGAGGCACAAATATATACATTTGTTAATCACGTTTTGTTATTTTTGGATCGTTAATAAATTAAATCATTTTACTTTATTGGTGTAGTAATCTCAAGTCGATTGTTTGAATATGAGTTCATCAAGTTATTGTGCTACTAGCTCGGCAGCATCTTCATCTGCTGAAGAGTTAAACAAACCTCTTTGGAGATATGTGACAAAGATGGATAAGCTTAGTGATGGAGGGGGGAATCATTCTTGGCAATGTAATTTTTGTCACCAAATCAAGAAGAGTTCTTACACAAGGGTAAGGGCTCATCTATTGAAGTTGAGTGGTTGTGGGATTGGAGCGTGCACTAAAGTGACAATGAAAGATATCTCCGAAATGCAAAAATTGGAGGAGGAAGTTAACTTGAGGATGAAGAACAATGCTCCGAAGAGAGTACCATTGCCCCCGTCTACTATGTCACTGTCTTCATCTTGTTCTATGGGTAGTTTCAACTTTGTGCAAGAAGGATTTGACTCCAGGAGGAAGAGAAAGTCTACTGCAAGTGGAAATGAAAATTCTATTGGGAAGGCATTTAACATGGCGGCTCGTGAGCAACTACATTCGGAGATTGCAAGAATGTTTTATTCGTCAGGTTTGCCATTTCATCTAGCAAGGAACCCTTACTTTGTGAGTTCTTTCACATTCGCTGCCAACAATCAAATTAGTGGATATTTACCACCAGGGTACAATCTATTGAGGACTAGTTTGCTCCAGAAAGAAAAGGCAAACATTGAGAGGTTGTTGCAACCTATTAGAGGCACATGGAGAGAGAAAGGTGTTAGCATTGTGAGTGATGGATGGAGTGACTCACAAAGAAGGCCGTTAATCAATTTCATGGCCGTAACGGAGAGCGGGCCTATGTTTCTTAAAGCAGTTGATTGTTCGGGTGAAGTGAAAGACAAATACTTCATTTCTAACTTGATGAAGGAGGTGATTAATGAGGTTGGCCACCAAAATGTAGTCCAAGTGATTACGGATAATGCGGCAAATTGCAAAGGTGCGGGGCAAATAATTGAGTCACAATTTCCTAGCATATTTTGGACACCATGTGTTGTTCACACCCTCAACCTAGCCTTGAAGAATATTTGTGCGGCAAATAATGTGGAAAACAATGCTTTGACCTACGGGGAATGTAGTTGGATCTCGGATATTTCCGGTGATGTCATGCAAATCAAGCATTTTATTATGAATCACTCAATGAGATTGGCGATGTTCAATGAATTTGTGACATTGAAATTGCTTTATGTGGCCGAAACACGCTTTGCTTCGACGATTGTTATGCTTAGGCGATTCAAGCTTATAAAGCGTGGTCTCCAAGCGATGGTTATAAGCGACAAGTGGTCTTGCTATCGAGAGGATGATATCGGAAGAGCACGGTTTGTGAAAGATAAGGTTTTGGATGATATTTGGTGGGATTCCATTGAGTATATTCTCTCGTTCACCGGGCCTATTTATGATATGATTAGAGCTTGTGATACAGATAAACCGTGTCTCCACTTGGTTTATGATATGTGGGATACAATGATTGAGAAGGTTAAGTCTTCAATCTATAGGCATGAAGGAAAGCAGCGTGAAGACTCATCTTCATTTTATGATGTTGTACAAGAAATACTCATTGATCGTTGGAACAAGAACAACACCCCACTTCATTGCTTGGCGCACTCATTGAACCCGGGGTGATTTCTAAATTCTAAGTCCTATTATTGATAGTTTGGTTCTTATTTTTTTGCATGTTAATATATTTTACATCTTATGTTTTGTGTATATTTATTAATTAGGTATTATAGTGAGGAATGGCTTCATGAAGATCCAAGTCGGGTTCCTCCACATAAAGATTTGGAGATTTCAAGAGAAAGAACGAAATGTCTAAAGAGATACTTCCCCGCTTCGGAGGATCGTACAAGGGCTAACATGGAGTATGCTAGCTTCTCAACCGGGGCGGGAGAGTTTGGAGACGTCAACTCCTTGCACGATCGATATCATATGGATCCGAAGAGTTGGTGGGTGATCCATGGTGCAAGTGCCCCGATGCTTCAAAGTATAGCTCTCAAGTTACTTGTGCAACCTTCGTCTTCATCATGCAGTGAGAGGAATTGGAGTACATACTCCTTTGTGCATTCTTTACGAAGAAACAAGATGACTCCTCAACGGGCAGAAGACTTGGTATTTATTCATAGCAATCTCCGTTTGTTATCAAGAAGGTCACCACAATACATGCAAGGAGAGACTAAGATGTGGGACATTGCCGGAGATGCATTCGACTCGTTTGAAGATGTTGGAGTTCTTGAGATTGCGAATCTTTCCATTGATGAGCCGGATATGGAGGCCGTGGTCTTCACTGATGATGGAGAGGGAGATGGCGCCGATGGTGACGATGCGGTGGCACTTGGTGTTGACCTTGATGGATGATGATCTATGAGTGTTCTATTTGTTTTGTTTTGTGTTTTGAAAAGCTGAAACCCTGAAGTTATGCACTTGAATCCTTGATGATGTTATTGTTGTTCACTTGTTTGTTCCTTGTTGGAGACTTTTAAATTAACGTTTAGCTTTATTTTGGATTATGAATCATAATATTAGACATATTACTTTCATTATATTATATATATATATATAATATTAATTCAGCGTGTCCCTCAACGTGTCCGTGTCCTAATTTTTTTAAAAATGACGTGTCCGCGTGTCCGTGTCCGTGTCGTGTCGTGTCCGTGTCCCGTGTCCGTGTCCGTGCTTCTTAGGGTGGAAGCCATAGCCCTGTATTCGGCTTTGGTGCTGGAGCGAGCAACAGACTCCTGTTTCTTGCTTCGCCAAGAAATGAGAGAATCACCAAGGAACACACAGTATCCGGTAGTAGAACGGCGAGTGGCTACATCTCCTGCCCAATCTGCATCGGAGTAGGCACGCAGCACCAACGGAGAGGTAGAGGGAAAAAGTAGTGAGCGGGTGATGATGCCTCGGAGGTAGCGGATAATCAGAAGGACTGCTGCATAGTGAACCGAACGAGGAGCCTGAACGAACTGACTGACAATGCCAACAGCATGGGCAATGTCTGGCCGGGTCATAGTGAGGTAGACGAGCATCCCAACCAGCCTCTGGTAGCGGGAGACATCCTGGAGTGGCTCACCATCTGTAGAAAGAAGCTTCAAATTAAGCTCCATAGGTGTGTCAGCGGTGCGAGAGTCAGTAAGAGCAGCATCAGCAAAGATATCGGAGATGTACTTTTGCTGGGAGACTAACAAACCACGAGCTGACCGGGCAATCTCGAGGCCCAAAAAGTAGCGAAGACGGCCCAGATCTTTCATCTCAAACTGACTCTGGAGGTGGCGCTGAAGGGACGTTATGGTGGCACTGTCATCCCCAATAATGATCATATCATCCACATAGAGAAGAAGAACTGCAATACCCTGACTAGAGGAGCGAGTGAACAGGGCATAGTCAGAGTGGTGCTCAACAAACCCGGCGGCCAGGACTGCACTGCAGAATTGCTCAAACCAGGCACGAGGGGCCTGCTTGAGCCCATAGATGGCTCGGCGCAAACGACATACGTGACCTAAAGGAGCAGGGACGCCCGGTGGAGGAGCCATGTATACCTCCTTTGAGAGATCACCGTGGAGAAATGCGTTGGTCACATCCATCTGATGTAGAGGCCACCCTCGGGCAGCTGCCACAGCTAAGAGGGTGCGAACGGTAGTCATCCGAGCCACTGGAGCAAACGTCTCCTCGTAGTCAATCCCATACTCCTGGGAGAAACCACGAGCAACAAGGCGCGCCTTATGTCGCTCAATGGACCATCAAGTCGAGTCTTGATCTTGAAGATCCATTTGCAGCTAACAGGAACCACGCCAATGTGACAAGGAACCAAAGCCCACGTCTGAGTCCGTTGAAAGGCCTCAAGTTCGACTGTCATGGCCTGTCGCCACTCTGGGTGTACAACTGCCTCACGGTACGATTGGGGCTCCCGGTGGGTGTGAAGAGCTGTAAGAAAGGCCTGGTAGGACGGAGAGTAGGAGGCAACAACAGAGTGTCCAGAAGTGTCAGGAGAAACAGGAGTAAACACAGAGTAACCAATAATGTCAAGGGAGTAGTCAGATCTGTCAGGAGGGTGATGTTCGCGCGAAGGGTAGCGCCGAACAGGACCAGGATCCGCGGCCGGAGAGGTGGGAGCAGCTGCTGGCAAAGTAGTACCAGTGGAGACAGTCTCGGTGGGAGGAACTGTGGAGCGACGAACGTAGACACATGTGATAGGTGGTGGTGGTGGAGGTGACGGAGGAGAGGGAGGTGGTGGGAGAGGTGGTGGAGACAAGGGAGGTGGAGGTGGAGGTGGAGGTGGTGGAGACAGGTGAGGCGAGGAAGGTAGAGGAGGCTCAACCAGGAAGGTGGGTGTGGGAGCAGGATATGGAGGTAGGAAAGGGATGGTGAGAGGGGGTGACGACGTAGAAGATGACGTAAGTGGTGAGGGAAGATCCCGGGACTCAGTGGCAAAGTACGGGACATCCTCTACAAAGGAGACGTGGCAAGAGACACGGATCCGGTGAACAAAGGGATCGTAGCACCGATAGCCCTTGTACTCCCGACTGAGTCCTAAGTGAACACACCTAACAGACCTAGCAGAGAGTTTGGTGCGCTTATGGGGAGGGAGGAGGACGAAACACGTGCACCCAAAGGTACGAAAAAGAAAGTAGTCAGGAGATGTGGAGTAAAGCCGCTCGTACGGGGAAACACCAGAGAGGGATGAGGACGGAGTGATGTTGATGAGGTGAACAACGGTCAGGACAGCTTCAGCCCAGTAGGAATGTGGAACAGAAGCAGACAGAAGTAGAGCTCGTGCTGTCTCGAGGACATGGCGATGTTTGCGCTTGGCGACTCCGTTTTGTTCATGGGTGTGGGGACATAACTGTTGGTGAAGAGTGCCGTGAGTCTGAAGGATCTCGCGCATCTCAGAGGAGAGATACTCCTGGGCACAATCAGACCGAAAAGTCTTAATGCGCCGACCAAACTGGGTGTGAAGCATAGTAGTGAAGGTCCTGTAAATATGAGGAATCTCGGAGCGGCGACGCATGAGATAGACCCAAGTGTAGCGGGAGTAATCATCTATGAAGCTCACATAATACAAAAAAACCAGTAAAAGAGGCAACTGGAGCAGGACCCCACAAGTCAGAGTGCACGAGATCAAAAGGGGCGCTAGAACAGGAAACACTAGTAGAAAAAGGAAGAGCAAGGTGCTTTGCTAATCGACACCCAGTGCAGACAGAGAGAGGGGAGGACACCCGACCCAAAGCGCCAGAGCGAAAAACGCTTTGGAGTCGATCACTGGATATGTGACCTAACCTTCTGTGCCACAAATCGGCATCAGAGATAACAGACAGAGCTGACGGAGTGGAAGTGGGAACCTGAAGGTGATCCAACTGATAGAGTCCCCCTGCTCGACGACTCAGCCCAACTCTCTGACCCATCCGCGGATCCTGCACAAAACAAGAAGAAGAAGTAAATGTAACGATCAGGCCCGAGTCACAAAGAGAACTAACAGATATTAAGTTAATGTTTAAGTGGGGAGCAAGGTGAACACGAGGTAAGGTTAGGTGACTAGTGGGATCGGAGGCAAGGGTGATGGATCCACACTGCGAAATGGGTACACGAGTCCCGTCAGCAGTGTGGATCCCCAGGTGGGTGGGAACAGGACTACAGTCCGTGAGTACAGAAGGATCGGAGGTAAGGTGGCAGGAGGCACCCGAGTCGAAGATCCATGGAGCAGTAGTACCCGGAGTGGCAGAGAGACTGTGAGCTGTCAAAGAGCTGGTGGAGGCGAAGTATCGGAACAGTAACTCCTCAAAGCACTGGAGGCGGTCGGAGTAAGACCGAGACTGAGCAGAAGTACCCGGAGTGGCAGAGAGACTGTGATCTGTCGAAGAGCTGGTGAAGGCGAGGTATCGCAACAGTAACTCCTCAAAGCTCAGGAGGCGGTCGGAGTAAGACCGAGACGGAGCAGGAGTGGTGGCAAGCGGTGCTGGAGTAGGGAGATCAGCAGCAGCAGTCTCGCCATCATGGCGGAGGGAACTCTGACGACGTCCACAGTCGACTGACGTGATGGAGGGACGTGGCCCGAGAATACCATCAAAACGAGACGGAGAGACTCGACGATCAGCGACTGTGTGCAGGCAGTATGGGAGCCGAGAGATGCTGTAGGAAGCCATACCCCTGAAGTACGGGGATGAGCCGGCACAAGGAAGATCTAAGGCAGTCCGGTACGGAGAAGACGGGCAGTTCAATACAGAGGAGAAGGGGGGCCGGTGGGGCTTCAGGAGGTGCAGGAGGGGACGGGGGTGCAGGGGAGGGTGGAGGGGGGGCCTGCGGGATGCAGAGGAGGCGGAGGGGTGGCCTGCGGGGTGGAGGGGGGCATGTGGGGTCTGTCGGGCGGAGAGGAAGGTGGAGGGGTCTGTCGGGCGTGGAGTGCAAGGGGGGTTACGCGAGATGCAGGGGAGGGTGGAGGGGGGCCTGCGAGGTGCAGAGGAGGCGGGGGGTGGCCTGCGGGGTGGAGGGAGGGGGCCTGTGGGGTCTGTCGGGCAGAGAGAAAGCCGGAGGTGGGCTGCCGAGTGGAGGAGAGGCCGGAGGGGAGGCTGCCGGGCGAAGGGGAGGCCGGAGGGGGGCTGCCGGGTGGAGGAGAGGCCGGAGGGGGGGCTGCCGGGCGGAGGGTAGGCCGGAGGGGGGGCTGCCGGGTGGAGGAGAGGCCGGAGGTGGCTGCCGGGTGGAGAGGGGGCTGCCGGACGGAGGAGAGGCCGGAGGGGGGCTGCCGAGCGGAGGGGAGGCCGGAGGGGGGCTGCCGGGTGGAGGAGAGGCCGAAGGGGGGCCTGCCGGGCGGAGGGGAGGCCGGAGGGGGGGGCTGCCGGGTGGAGGAGAGGCCGGAGGTGGCTGCTGGGTGAAGGGGGAGACCGAAGGTGGCTGTCGTCGTCGCGCGAGAAACCCTAGAGCTCTGATACCATGTTAGGAGATGACGGCTAGGGTTTGAAGAGAATAGAAAATGCATCTCATTGAGGGACTGAAGCCCAATATATATATATACATGTATACACACACAACCCGACCCGACTATACATATAACCCGACCCATCTCTATACATTAACAGTTTCTTTGTTTTTATGAGCTCTAGCCTTGTTTTTAATAGTTGATGATTATTCAGAATATTTTTGAATTTTTCCAACAATTTGGGACTTATTTCCATTTTTGGTAATTGGTTAAGTGTGACTTTATTTAGAAATAATGTGCTATAAAAGGGATAGGGTCCAGTTGGGCAAACGAGTATTAAAATTGGTTTTAATGATTTTTTTCTAGACTTTTCTTTGGTAATTGGTTAAGTGTGACTTTATTTAGAAATAAGGTGCCATAAAAGTGATAGGGTCAGTTGGGCAAACTAGTATTAAAATTGGTTTTAATGATTGTTTAATGGACTTTTTGGGTTTAAGAGGGGAGGGGAGCGATTTTTATTTATTTATTCCTTATTCTATTCCTTCATTTTCTGTCTAATCCTTCGTTGTACACCCACCCACTCTGGCTCACTATTTATATCAATCAATTTCTCTATCTATCTATATCAATTCTCCCCCCCCCCTCTGACTACGAGCACTCCCCTTCTTTCACTATGCTTATAACGGATGAAAGTGTACTCTGTTTTTTTTTATTTCTTAATTTTCCTCACCGTTCCTCTTAGTTCTTTGTCATTTTCTCTTATAAATATAAGTGTAAAATTTTGAGGTTTAAACCCATGGTCCCATCCTCATTTATTTTTCTAATCTTAATTGTTGCATGGTTTCAAAACTCGGCTTATACCAGTACATACCGGTCAGTGCGTACCGGTTCCAGGCCCAACTAAACAGATACCTCCCCAAAACCGGTACTAAACTCGTATCGGCTGATACTTGACTGTATCGGTGTCATAGAGAACGTCTCTGATTCCTATGGTAGAACATCAGGCCAGCTTCAAGGAGGCAAAGGTAGAAGCCCAAGGGGAAGATGTAAAAATGTACCGACCAAGTCATGTAGGTATCGACCGATACAGTTAGGTATCGACCGGCAAGGTTCGAAATTTCCATTTCGGTCAATATTTCGACCATCTGGATATGGAAATATTTTGTGGAAATATTTTCGCAGTGTGAAAATATTGTGATTTTATAGAAATGGTGGAAATATTGATTTTTTAATGGAATTTTTCAGTGAATCTCTGCATAGTCATAAACCAAGTATATATACACAATTTGGAACACTCGGATAATATTTGTACCCTATCTACAGGTGTCGAGCTTCACAAAGCATGTATTCTACATTTGAGTCAGTGAGTCTTGTGCAGTCTTATTTGGTCCTGTTTTGATCTATGTTTTTAAAATGGTTTTTGATCTTTTATGTGGATAAAAATGTTTCCAAAATAAAGATTAGTTGATTGTTAAAATAATGCTTCAAACGATTTTGAAAACGGACTTAAAACATGAAAGTTGTGCAAGTTTGAAATCGTGCAAAGATTATGCTGAAATGCAAAACACTGTTTTTTACTAAATCTGAAAAAAAAAGAGTTTTTATAAAGAAAAGTTTTTATACATTCAAAATTTTCCTTGACGGACCATGGTTTTCTAGATATATTTGTAGTTCTACATCTTGTGGAATTTTTTGAGCTACAAATGAGTTGATTTAACCACTTTTCTCAACATACAAACCACTGTTCTAAAAAGCGGTCCGGGCGGCCGCCTAGGCGTTTTAGGGGGTTGGCCGCTCCGCTTTAGCAAAAAGCGGCACTGCAGGCGGGTTGAACAAAGGCGGGCGCCTAGGCGGGATCCGACCCGCCTAGGCGCCCGCCTAGGCGGGTAAAAGGCGGACGCCCAGGCGGTCTCACTGTATGCAATTGCTTGAGGAAATTTTTTTTTCTGTAATGAATTTTCTGTTTCTTCACCATATGCAATTGCTTGAGGAATTTTTTTTTTCAATGTATTGTAATGAAATGTTTAAGCTCTTCCGATTTTTTATTATATTGGTTCTTGTATGGTATGAGTTTGGATAGAATTTGGATAACAATATATGATTGGTTGGAATTTGGGTACATCACAATAAAGTTGGAGTACAACTGTATTATCTGGTATACTCAAGTTAGAGGGACAATCGGGTATAGGTATTAAGGTAACCATACTGAAATACCCCTACCCACCCAATCCCCTCCTCCCTTTTCATAAAACTTTTATATTCAGATTGGTAGTTTTGATGTTTGCATATGTAAAACTTTCTAATATTATTTTTTTATATAGAATTATGAATTTATATATATACATTCATATAGAATATATATAATATATTTTATATAGGTGGGTGACCGCCTTTTTCTCCGGGCGCCCGCCTAGTCGTCCGCCTTCCGCCTTCCGCCTTCCGCCTTCCGCCTTGAAACCACTTGACCGCCCGTCTTCCGCCTTCCGTTTTTTAAAACATTGATACAAACTTTATGAAAAACCGAAAAAAACTGTTTTCTCCTACTAAAACTGAAAGTATACTTTTTGATTCACTTGTTTTTTGATTTTTTTGATATTTTCTCCTTTTACTTGAGTTATTATATGTAAATAAGCTGCTGAGAATGAATCCCCCAGTCCCTTTTTATAACCAGTCATTCACAACATTTCAGTGCCAAAATCCCGAAATATCTCAAAATTTTCCAAAATATCTCGGAATTTCCACGAAATATCGCTCGACAAATATATCGTGCGAAATATCGCGATATTGTCGTGATTTCCATTCCATTCGATATCCCAATAGGAATTTTGTGCCGAGGTCTGAGAAAACCGAGATATTTCGCGAAATTTCTCGAGATTTTGTACCTTGCCAACCGATACGGGTCCAAATCGATAGCAACATACGAAGGGAGCATGTCTTTGTGGGCTTCTGCGTTTGCTCTCTATAATCCCCCACCCACCAGCAGCTGCCCATGTTGAGGGGGCCATGTATAGCTGCTAACATGTGGAGGGGGGCATCATTTGAAAAAATTTAAGGACCTTGAGGCTATATATATACCCCCCTTACCCCATATGTCCAACACCAACTGAGACAAGAGATGAGAAAAGAAGATAGAGAAAGGGAGAAGAGAAGAGAGAAGAGTGAATGGAGAGAAAAGAGAGAAGAAACAAAAGAAGAAGTGAGAAGAAAAAATAAAGCTAAAACTTAAACCTAAAGCTCATAAATCCTACCTTTTATTTTATATAATATTTGATATTTTTAGTTTTTTTTTTTATTTGAAATTTTTTGTAATTTTTTTTTTAAAACCGATACCGGTATCGGTACCTATCAGTCCAAAGCGCAATATCGGTACCTATCGGCATTTTTTTGTAATTTTTTTAAACAAAAATCCGATACGTATTGGTCCAAAGCACGATATCGGTACCTATACTCGTATTTTAAACCTTGAATTATTGTTTTCATTATGTTTCGAAGATAGCATTAGATTAGGTGTTTATTCAAAAGATGCAGGGTGAAAGTTTGGTTACCTAAAAGACCCAATATATACGAAACCAGTGACCTGCAGTTTCTACCAAAGAACTTTTAATGCTAGCATCTACCGCTTACATATTCATCTGGCTTATTGTGGCGGGAATGTGGCCCATTGTGATAATTGTCCATAAGCCATAAAAGAGGTTCAAGCTTATCTAGCTAAAACTTCACATCAATATGTTTTGGATATTATGTTTGATTTTGAGGATCTTAGTAACTAGGATTCAAATAGGGGTGGAGACAATGATATCGACCAAACTCTAGTATAGTCTAGGTTTGCGACTTCCAAAGTTTAATAAAACCACATTAAAAGCTATAAACTAGCTAAAAATTTAAAACTAATCAATTTATTGTTAATATATAATTTTATTTTATATACAGATAAATATTAATGTATGCCTCTTATATATAGGGGTGGTGACAATGACATGGACAAAGCTCTACGATGCTCCAAATTTAATGATGATGATTGAAAGGTGGTTTTACTATATTCATATTACTATATTAGTACATCTTTTTCATATTATGTGTGATTTTAATTGTTTGATTGTTTCTACTTTAAATTCTATTGGAAATTATGTTTTCTTTTTCAAAACTAAAAAGCAATTGATTTGTGACTTTTAAAGTTTAATAAAAAGCACCCACCAAATGGAAACTACAAACTAATCATGTATTACTAATTTCTAATTGTATTATTGTTATTATTATTATTATTATTATATATATACATGTACAAATTTATATTACTTAAGCCATGCCCTCGTCTAGGCATCACTTATCCAGCCTTGACTACAATAGATTAAAAAGATGGCAGAAGAAAGAGCTAGCTAAATCGATTTTGATGGCTTCTTATGCCATGGTTTAAAATATCAGGGAATTATCATCGATATTTCCCCTTATCTTCAGATAGCGATAGGATATCCACCTGGACTCCCCTTTGCACGCAATATCATGGGATTATCCCAGATATACCCCATTTTATCGTCAATATCACCATTTTATCATCGATTTCCCTGATATATTCCCATTTTATTGCCAAAATTGCCCTCCGACTTTATATAAAGTGACGGCGATGGGTGTAGTTTCGCCCGAAGTCATCCAATTTCGTGCGAAGATACCATTTCTTCCATTTTTTTCCCCTTAGATTTGGGTTTCTAAACTTAATGTAAGGCCTCCATAACTTGCTCTTGGTTTATTTGGGACTTTTCTTTGCAGATTTAGGGATTATTCAAAACTTCAAATATGAGGTATTTTTTCCAATATCTTTTTTTTTTTATTTCTCTTATGTCTTCAACAAAATATGATGATAAACATGTTATGCATCAAGTTTGATGCGATTCAATATGTTAACATGAAATTAATTAGGATTCCATGTAATTATGGGTTTTCATCTAGATGTTTATCATATTTCAGGTTGTTTGCTACCTTATTGTGATGTAGACCCAACTATAGAGACTCATTTGAGTGTCCCCTAAAATAAATAATTTTTTTTGTATGTTTTTTTATCATGACAGTGTATCAATACATCCTAAAGGGATATAAAATAAAAAAACAAAAGCCCTTTATTTTGGCTATTTTCATCTCTTTTCTATCTTTTCCTCAATTTTTATCGATAATGGCAATAAATAGTGATAAATTACCGATTTTTTCTCCAAAACACTTGGCGATAACGATGGCGATAACGACATTTAAAACATTGCTTATTGCCCACGAGCTTTGACATTCGATAAGCAAGTTTGGCACTCCTAGGTTGAAAGAGCTGCCGGTAGTGATTGTATTCATTTGATTGTGTCAGTATCTCCATTCATACACATTGAAAACGGATCCATATACCAACAACATCAGTTTAATATTTGAACAGTCTATGTACAATATCTATATCTGGATTTTGTTTCTTGGCTATTGAATATTTAAGATGCTTTACGATTCTTATGGCTGCTTTACTTGATTCCCAAGTATCTTGCAATTGCTCGAAAGATGTTATTGTAGTATTATCGAAACACCAAAAATGCACTTGCTTTTGAGAAAGGTTCTTCCTACTGTACCTCAGTTGTACATCACCACACCCTATTTCTTTGCAGCCTATACTTGGTGGGAACATGGTGCAGGGTGGTATGCAGAAGTATTAATGAAGTGTTTTATGAAACCATGATACCTTGCACCTTACCATCAAATGCGTGAAATAAAAAACTGGTAGCACTTATCATAATAGCAATACTAGCATGGCTACTAAATAAGACAAAAAACTTGTTAAATGTGCAAAGGATCCGTCAACTTACAATGAAAGATAGATATGAATCTAGTCTTTGAAGATTTTGATAAATCAAGCTGGTAGCATCCCTTATTTCAGTATCAGTCCACTGTGATCTTTCCTGGTCTATCTCAGGCAATTTTTCAAAAAGGAGTGCACATGAGTTGCCGCCATCCGAGGAAAAAGAACTATTACTCTGGAACACCAGATGAGTGAGGCTAGTAAAAGTTAGAGCAGAAAGCTAGTAGATTTGCAAATTGATCTCACATTCTATAAGATCATAGGACTTGGATAAATACAAAACTGAAATGTTCTTTCACACTATAAACAATTAAGATAGATCACCTTGTAGATTTCACGTGGATGGCTAATTGAAGCTTCCAATCCCGAGAAAAGGTAATTGATGGTCACTAGTAATGAAGGCAATGACTTGTCAGAATCCTCAATCAACACACCCCCAAATTTATCAACCTCCAAATAAACCTACAAAATCAGCCAATAAGATTATTTTCATAGGACATAATAGTAGTGCAGAGTAAGAAGTGAAAAGGCTCTGAAATCAAAGTTCATATTGTTTTGTGCAGCGTGCTGGAGAACTGAAGTGGAAGTAAGTGACTAACATGGAGATTCTGAACAAACTAGATACCTAGGAAAGTAAAGAAAAAAGAACACAAAGCAATTAATATAGACGTGGAAAATAATTACCTGCAAGAACTAGGTTATAATCTAGTATTGGCATTTATGCCAATGGGAGATGAGATAACTTCATCATTTTTCCAGCATATACACAACATAGACAATAAAAACATAGAATATGCAAACCTGTGCAAGAAAAGTAGCCAAGCAATGTTGTATACTTGTTAAAACAGTTATTTTCTCAGTTATTGTAGTAGCTGCCGAATGACATAAATGCTTTAGTGGAGCTCCATTGGTATGACATCTAGACATCATCTGAAACGTTCCTTCAATAAATGCCCGTGGTCCTCTTTCTAAAAGCATGAAGTATATTTTCTGAGTACGTGTTCCCTGTGGAAGAAAAGTGAAATTTTACAAATAAAATTTCTAGGAAAGTAGAATAGACAGTTAGTCATGTTACAATGAGAATGAACAGTTGAACACCATCTTTCACATAACATTGATTGGACAACTTATTTAAGCAAAGTAGTAAAAACCTCTGCCCGGGACTGCCAAAACAGCAGGCTCTTCTGAATTTTATGCAAATTTGACAGTGTGTGTTCCATAATATCTTCTAATATAAGTAATGCTCTGGATGTTTCTGATGTGATTCTGCAAATATATAGTATGCAGTAGTTAGTAGGGTGTCCCAGATTCTGAATCATGTTGTTAAAAGCTATAGCAAAAGTTAAATCAAGTTCAATTTAAATGCATTGCTTAAAACTTACAGCATCACGATAGGTGGCACAGCAGAAAAGCATTCAGTAATGTTATTAAGTTACAATAATTGTTTTCTTGATGCATATAGTACTGTTCACAGTTAGCATTTTGTAATGTAGAAAGTTTAAAGAGATTTTAACTGAATCTAATTTGGAATAACTCATGATTGCTTAATGTTATTGATGCAATACACAAGGTGAGGTTAGGTGTAGGGTTAAAATGAATCTAATTTTTATTTTAGTCCCTTTCATATGTGGCAGTTTTAGTTTATCTTATTTCAGTACCAACATAAGTATCGGCCGAAAATTATATTGACACCCTCTATGTCTTTGGTTTCTACGAAATACACTGACCCTATTCTGAAATTATACGTTAACGGTGAAGGTGAAAATACTACTTAATCATTGCTAAAAGTTAACCCAAATTTATCCAGATCGGCAGACCCCTTTTTCCTTCCGATTTCACCAAGCTCTCCCAAGGCTGAACCTAACGTTCGTTCTCACCTCTGGTGACCTCAACGGTGATGACGGCAGCAATGACCTGAACGGTGGCACCGCAAATGGGAATTGAATGGCAAGTAACGGTTCCTAAGTTCTCCCACACATTTTTCTACGACAAGTTAGATTTTTTAGATTTAGTGGATGGAAGGGGTGGGGTTTTTGGAAAGCTCTAAAATACTCTCGATCATTGCTTTGTTTCATTGTTTGTGCCTTGTGCCTTGTACCTTGTTCCACAGTAGGATTTTATACAGAATTCATCCCATTTCCATGTCCCCTCGCAAGTCCCGCAAACACGGGCGGAAGTTCCGATGTTTCAAGTTTCAACCCTAACCCAAACTCCGACTGTATCGATCTCATCCCCATTGTTCACTATACCACTACTTCATATAATTGACAAGGAAATGGAGTATCAATTCAAAGCATACACAGACATTAACAACTCAGCCCATCCAATGTGATGAGCAATTCATGTCAAATCAAATATGTTGCAGAGGGAAAACAACTTTCAATCTCAGCAAGAAAAGAAACGAACGTATAGAAAACGAGTAAGGCTACATCCAGAGGGAAGGGGTTTTAAGGAGCTTACAGAGAGAGCTGGAGGGGGTCGGAGTGCAGCGGTAGTGGGAGTCCCGTCCGCATCCGACTTCGCCGCCGGGAAGTGGTCGGTCCACGCGGGTAGAGATTCGAGATTTTAGCAAGGAGGGTCGAATCGGGAGAGGGGAGGAAGCTGAGGACGGCTCTCCAGATCCGATTCGAGTAGGAGCGGATGAGAGCCTTCGCGCCGGCCGGCTCGTCGCTAGGGTTTTCCGGCGATGGCGACGCCATGGTTGTCCACGACGGCGGCTCTGCAACTTCAAAAACCAGTACGGGCTGTGTTGGAACAGTGTACGTCGGATTCGGTTTGTATCAAGATGCCCCTTGATCAAGAAGCCGCTAGTTGGAATGAGAGATTTCCTGGCTCCAGATCCGAAAATGACACTATCTCAGGTCCTGCTATACGCAATCCGCAGCGCACTACACTTATTACTAGGGGCAGCACAATTTCTAGGTGCAGCACCTGGATTACATAGGGCAGCCTTTTAGGAGGTGTTTGCCATCAATTCTGAACCGCCGATCCTGATTTTAAGAGCGGTTATTTGGAAAGTAACGGATACTTTTGTTCCGCAGGATCGAGAATCTGGACTGAAATTTTATTGTTCCCGGGTTTCTATGCCAACCGTCTCGCTCAGCCTCCCAATTACACTAAAAATGATAATTTGCCTAGAATACCCTCATCCGGATGAGGTTTTGGCGGAACAGCTTTTCCCCATGCCAAATAGCCCCTTAGTGGGTGTTCGGTATCGTTCTGCAACAATCGGTTCCGTGCGATTATGTGCCAATCGGGACGGTTATCATTTGGCCGGAACGAAATCTGGAAACGAAAAATAATCGTTCCATGCATTTTCTCTGCCAACCGGGAAGCGAAACCATCATATTACACTAGAAATGACCAATGACGGTAATATCCTCTTCCGGATGAGGTTTAGCCGAAACAGTTGTTCCTTATGCCAAACACCCCTTATCCTCTCTTTAGGGATGGCAACGGTGTGGTTTAAAACCGAAAAACCGCGGAAAACCGACCGCATCGTGCAGTTTTTGGTTTGCCAAAATATAAAACTGATGCGGTGTGGTGCGGCTTTGGTTTTCGGTTTCGGTGTAGTGGTGCGGTTTTGGTTTTGACCAAAACCGCACTGTTTAGGCCATTCCAATTATAAACAGCGGTGCACCACACCACATGGTGCGGTTTCGGTTTTACATAATGGTATACCGTCGCAGTGCGGTTTCAGTGCCATCCCTACCTCTCTTCTGTTCCTCTTCCTCCTCCAATTGTCGTCGTCTTCGATCTTATGCAGGACGCCGCTTGTCTCCGACCCCATGCAGGCGCCTCCTTTCTTCTTTTCTATCTGTCATGTCAAATACATTAACTCACTCTAAAGACATATCAATGACTATCGCCCGTTATTGTTGGTGCATGGGTCCACCGACAAGTAGCCACCAAACAATTCCATAAGATATTGTGGCTTCTGCCATCATAACGTCAGTGGGAACCACCGACGATGTCAACACGTATCTAGGGTGGGGTAGTGTTTGGGTGGGGAAAATGAAGGAGGGAAGAGGAGGGTGATAGTGAAGACCAGTTATCATGAATAGCGGAAGGAAAAATCACTCACACGTTTTTAATTAGATGAAAAATTCATCATCACCTATGGTTTATGGAAGATGATACTATGAGTACCAGATCCAGCACCTACCTCGGCCCATGCACTCGCCTAACGGCCCGTCCCAGTTCCATCACTCGGTAAGGCTACAGCGCCCTAATTCAAACCACGCAAGCACATAGTTGTCCTTCCAAAATAAGGATGTACTCAAATTTTCTTAACAACCTGGAGACTAACACATAGGTGGCCCTTGGGCAAAGCCACCAAAGACATTGCTTTCGGCCTCACCCAAGTGTCGGGTACCAAAATAAAATCCTAATACTGGGCCCAAGCCGCCCAACTAAAAGTCCATGATGCCATTGATATCGCATACAAATCACAAAGTGAAAGAAAAAACCTAGCTCATACCTCCGACGGGCAATGGCAACCTCCCGCCTTTAGTAACTCTCTCTCTCTCTCTCTCTCTCTCTCTCTCTCTCTCTCTCTCTCTCTCTCTCTCTCTCTCTCTCTCTCTCTCTCTCTCTCTCTCTCCGATTTGAATTAAATGAATGTTCCAGATTATCGAGGTATGCCCAAAAGGAAATGAAAGTTATAGAGCATTGATTAATGGTTTATTTTCTATTTAATCGTTGGGATTTGCTATTGATGGGAAGTCCAATGCATCAAACTGTTCCTTTTAAGCTTTCCTCAAAATGGGTCTTTATTATTTTTTAGGATCATGAGATATTATGCGGAAAAAATGGATATTTTCTCAGTTTCTTAAACTCTTTTACCAACTTCATTAATCTCTCTTTGCTTGTGATTCAATAATTTTAAGGATTATAAGTTTGTAACTTTGGTTTTAATTAGTTTTGTATAAAATGAACGTGAGTACGTCTCACTTCGTTAAAATAAAATCTGGATACTTATATTATTTTTTTATGTATATATTATAAAGAGGGCACAACTTTGAAAGTTTGCTTTGGGCATCCAAACTCCTAGGGTTGGCTCTGGACACACAGGCCCTCAAATCAAAGGATCTTTCCATAATAGCTCCCTAAAATCTTGGCACCTCTGTCCTATATGAAGAATGTCTTCGCCTCCTACCAAGGTATGCAATCCCCTCCTTCAGAACTACTACAACATCGTTCTCGAAACTGACTTGAGTGCCAGAGGCTCAACGCAGGGGACCCAAAACCCGGTTTGTAAAAGTTGTTTTGCAGGTGCATCGTCAAATTCACCTCGGCACGAGGTCTCTTCCAACCTGGCCTACACATACCCTAACCCATTTGTCCTGTGGAACCCGTGGAAAGCCCAAAATGAGCTTGCCTGTTCGGGTTGCCCAATTAAAAATGCTTGTGAAACATATGTAAATGGACAGGTTAGTCGGGTTGACATGATGCCGTAGGACTGAGGCCGACTTTACGGATGGAGTTACCGTGCACCGGCCGGCTGTCACAGAGCAACACACTATTGCTCTACACCACCAAATAGAGGCAAGCAAGGGGGCATGATAGAGATGTCGACCATGTGGGGTTAGGGCTTCTCTTTCTCTATTGTGAATTTTTTATTTATATATGGATTACTGGATTAATCGAGTGGGTGTAAGTGTGAGTCATGTGACTGTGTGTGTACCACTAATCGTTGCACCACTGTAGTGCAATGAGATCTCAGTGTGTGATCCACTTATCGTTGCACCATTGTAGTGTAATGAGATTGGAGTGTGATCCACTCATCCTTGTACCATTGTAGTGCAATGAGATCATATTAGTGGATCCATTGTAGTGAGATAAAGTATGCCACAATAGTCAGATTCCTCGGTTTGGGTAAGACCGGTTGGGGGGGGGGGGGGGAGAGAGAGAGAGAGAGAGAGAGAGAGAGAGAGAGAGAGAGAGAGAGAGAGAGAGTTATAGAAAGAAACTCCAACCGTAGAACTTTGATAATTTTCGTTCAAGTCACTCCTGTGTGAAGGCGCTCGAGCGAGACGGTAAGCATGGATTGAACTTTTTTGCCTGAGCGAGACGGTCGCCTTTTCTTCAATTCTATCCCTAACTGTTTGGACAGAGTGGACCGAAACCCCTAGCCGTTTCGTCCGTTCTTTCCGGCCCGATCAAACAGTCACCTTCGACCGCTCGCCGGGTCTCCTTCGACATCCCTTCCGATTGTCCCACTCTGCCGCCGTCCGCCGGATCGAGTCGTCCGGTCGCCAGATTTTGCCTCCCCCTCGAGCTCCGGCCTCCGGATTTCCGTCGCCAACCACTCCCTTCTTCCTCCCCGTCCCCGTTTTCGTTGCCAGCTTCCACTACCCTCCACCAGATCGGATCCGAGGCCACCCCACTTTCTTCCCCATCAAGCCGACTCCGACACCCCCCTCTCGTTCTCAGATCCCCGCCAAGCGCGCCGCGACTACCGGCGAGGCGAGCTCCTCCCTCTTCACGTCGGCGACGGCCTCCCCTCGAGGTACCCGGCCGGCGATTTGGTGCGGCTCGCCTCCAGTTCGAGCACACATTTGCGATCGAGGAGTTTGAGGCCCTCCCCAGTCCCCAGGGCGCGATCACTGTCTGGCGGACTACACGGCTCGGGGCTCTTGATTCGCCGCTCCCAGCTTCCGCCGAGGATGTGGTTCGTCGATCACGTCTATTCGAAGAATTTGTAACCCCTTCGGCCACCACACAGCAGCGACGGCAATGTGGCAGATCCACCATGATATTTCCGAGCTGAAGCACGGAGGTCGGCGACCTCTCCACTTCCCGTTCCTTATCGCCGCGACCCTCCAGCGCGCGGGTCGGTTTCCCTTTCCCGCCGGGCGAAGGGGAGGACAGTCCCGTCGTCCCCTATGTCGCGTCAGCGTGGTCCCTCAGTCTGACCAGGTTGGAGCGTGAGACTGCTGAGCCAGTGCAGGCCGCTCCTGCTAGCGCTACCGCTGCTGACGACGACGTCGAGGACGCGCCGGCCGACTACTGAGCTCTTCGGGGGGCTGGCAATTCGGACCCGACACGGCAGACCCCGACACGAAGTTAGCGGGTCTGGGTCAGGGCTAAACGGGTTCGGGTCGTAAACGGATCGACACGATAGAACCCGTTTAATAAACGGGTCGGGTCCGGGTTTAGAGGGTCTGGACATGGTAGACTCGGGAAGACCCGTTTAGTATTCAATGGGACCGATACTGTAATATATAATACCAGCGGGTCTTTCGGGTCAGGTCGGGTCGAGTCGGATTGGGTCGGATCGGGTCAACTGAATAGACCCAGGCGGTAAACGGGTCTTATCGTGTCTACCCGTTTATTAGTGAGTCGGGTACGGGTTTAGAATCTAGACACGATTAGTTAAACGGGTCGGGTCTGGATCTAGAGGTTTTGGACACGACCTAAAACTACACCCGACACCCGACACGACTCATTGTCACCCCTAGTTTTGAGGAGAAATTAGAAATATCATGTACTAAAGTATAGTGTAAATTGGGACTTTACACTTCACTATGACAAATACACATGCACACATGCCTAGTACTGTAGGGAGGAATTTTGAAATCAACATAGACATAAGAGAAAATGGTTGGGAGAAATTCAGAGATTGATTATTAGAAGAAAAAAAATCCATAAATATAAAAGGAAAATAAACCATCAGTTAGTTTCATGGTCATTACATAGTAACCGAGCCTCATGCCTAGTAAGTGCAGAGGTTCACAGTGAGAAACTAGGGTAAATAGCTAGTTGGACTTTTTCTTGTCCTGATGATCGCCTACTAACCTGGTCTCTTGCTTAGTAAGCAAAGGGGTTTGCATCAAACAGTGAGAAGTCAAGAGAAGATTGAGAGATAGTCTAGTTGTAGCCTGCGTAGCTGGAGCTACTAAGTCCGTATCCGAAGTCATCCGACGAGGGAGTCATTGACTGAACAACCGATACATAGGCTGCGCCAAAAGTTTTAGGAGGTTGAACGTTGCACGTACACCATATATTAATTTTATTTGTTTAATCATCAATTAAATAGTTATTTGACATTTGATGTTAATATCTCTCTCTCTCTCTCTCTAACAAGTGAATCACACTCACTTCAGATTTCACACTTCTTCTGATATTGTGATGTTGTTTGTACCAAATGGCGTGCATAAAGCTCATCTGGGGTTTGCTCTGGCTTCTTATTAGTGATTTTTAAAAACATTTGACTCCTACGTACATGTTGACTACTCCGAATCCTAGTTAAGCAAGGACTCTTGGTCAATATGGGAATTCCTACTTTTAGAAAGTCATCCAATATGAATTAGAGATCTAGTTAATATTAATTATACTATAACTAATACTCGTACTCATATTAGGAATAGTAATTTATCGGCCTACCGGCTAAAGGCTGAAAGTTGGGATTCGTTTGGACTCCAAAACCTCAACTCTAGTTAGACTATACTTTTTCTCATCACATGATTATATCCATATCTATGTAATCATGGCTATAACCACTATAAATCCATAAATGCACTTTGCAGTAATAAAAAATTATATAAATACCCTTTCCTACTTATTTATATATAGACCGTTCATTATCCGGTATTTACAAATAGTGCTCGGGAAGCAACTATCCTACCTGGAGCACACATTGTACTACATGTCATTAATTTCAACTTTCTCATTCCTTTATGATAAATGATGAAATTATTTTTCATAATAAAATATTTATTATAAAATAGTAACATTTTATTTAAAAATAAGTTGATAAACCCTATATCAAAAACTATTTATCTGAGCGCTTAGTTTTAGTGATCATCTTTCATTAGAGTTATTTAAGGAAATAGCTTCTCTCTAGTAGAGAGTTTAGAAATTCTCGACAATTAATGTGTTATCTAGTATAGCCGTATAGGGCGTAAGCCACCAAAGATTATCGGCAATTGACAAACACAGTGGGCTTACTAAATTGTAACTCAAGTTGACAAAAGTTAAGCCACGAGTTCACTAACACCTCAAGAGTGAGAGTCTATGGAAACAGCAGATGGGAATCACATCATCATATAATAATCATTGAGATGATGTGTTCTTACAGTGATCCATGTTGAGTATGTTCCAAACACACCAACATAATTGACTTAGAGTCATCACTTTGATGACTAAGATAAACCACTTCACTGAGCGATAGTCAATAATGTTACAATCTTACAGATAGGATATTCGGTTTCATAACCGGCTGTGAACCTTATCAAGTAAATATACTTGTAAGCTTATACCTTCTGTATGCGAATTTCATCCACAGACCTAAACAACCTAAGTTATACTAAATAGACTATTTATATAACATGTTACGGTTGTTCGAGATAATAAAAAGTCTTTCATCAAAGAAAAGGAACATGATAAATCTGGTTGTCGATCATGATCTGGAGAGAGAGAGAGAGAGAGAGAGAGAGAGAGAGAGAGAGAGAGAGAGAGGATTCAAAGGCATGCATGACAGCCTATTAATGGCCCCATGCATGCAAGCTCTTAATGAGGTCACAATCATAATGGCCACATGCAAGCTCTTAATGAGGTCACAATCATAATGGCCGCATGCAAGTTCTTAATGAGGTCACAATCATAATGGCGCCATGCATGTAAGTAGTGGCGGACCCAGGATCTTTCCTCATGGGGGAAAAATTATTACAAAATAACTACAATCGTTGCCTTATAGTTGGAGACTTTGGTCGTTGGTGTGACAACGTCCCTACCCTTCATTCGATCGCGCAACAAAAGGCATGTTAGGATTTTGCCTCGAGTGGAGGAGGATTTCGGTCCTCGGAGTCCTTCAAAAATTTGGGGCTATAACTAGCTGACTCAGTCAGGTTGCGCGGGTCGTGAATAATAGACCAGATCCTTGATTTTTTTTTTGGGAAATTTCATACATACCCCTAAAAACATGTAAATAGGTCCCGATTCTCACTCGATTCTCATTCACTAAGGGACATGGGATGAACCCTACAGGGATGCCACGTGCACGGGTTGTGGCTGACGTCGGTGGGCGCGCATCATCCGACTAGTGGTAGGCATCGGTGGCGGCAACGGGTGGTGGATGTCGGACAGCAGTGTCGACATGGGTCGCCAATATAGGTGGCGGCGGCGAGTGGTGGCCGACGACAACAGGTGACCGGCCCCATGTGGTGGTGGGATGGTGGTCGGCGACATGGTGGTGAACATTGGCTAGTGGGGGATGGTGAGCGGCGTCAAGTGGTGGTGCGCCTGGTGGCGTCCCCCTATTGAACATATATCAGACATACTTGTTGAGTTGTCCCGACATTTGTTTCTCTGTTTGTTCAAATAGCAATACTTGTTTCAAATGTCAGTACCGATTTACATCCGGCCAATGAGCAACTTCAAGTGGACACCTCCGCATAAAGTTAGCAACCAAAAGTTGGCTAGCATTGTTTTTTTGGGTAAATTACACTTTGCCCCCCCTGAAGTTTAGTTAAAAAACATTTAACCCCCCTATAGTTAAAAACCTAAATTTTGCCCCCTTCAATTCAGTTTCGATCAGATAAAAATTACCAAATGAGGAAATCAAGTAGTTGGTAAAAGGGGGCATTGTGCTAATATTTCAAACTTTAGGGAGTGATTTGGAACAAACTACACTACAGGGGGGTTAAGTATTTTTGAGCTAAACATCAAGGGGGCAAAGTGTAACTTACTTTTTCCCCCGCCAAAGTGTGGGGGGGCTTGAGCCCCCCCCCCCCCCCCCCCCCCCCCCCCCCCCCCCCGCGGCCCAATGTAGGCCCGCCCCTGGTTGAAAGCTCTCAACAATCTTATGACTCCATTCAAAGAATTTGCAAGCTCTTAATGCATGAAAAACCCTTCATATTCATGTCCCTCGATTCCTTTTAAATCCCGACCGTCCATCTATAATCTATCTATCTGATCGTCCATCTATAAATCTGGGGGTGTGTTGCCGCTGAAGGTGGACCGTCCGAGTGTCGACAACATGAGCATTTGCAAGTTATGTATCACATACAAAAGCATTATAAATGTACAAAGATATAATGATGGAAAGCATGCAATTTTATTACAAATATTAAAATAGATATAATTAGCATGTAGAACACTACCAATCCCAACAGGTGGCAGGTCCGAAAGGAGTTGGGTGAGATGGTGAAGAAGGGGGCGACATGGACTAGGGGTAACGTCGGAGACAAAGGGTGGGGAGCTAGTGTGGTGTCAAATAAGGGGGGCGGGAGGGGAAGTGATGGTTGGTGCGAAGGAAGAGGCGGGAGGTGCCATTTGGACAAAAAAAATGGTGGGTGACAAACGTTAATCGGTGGCTTCATATAGATTTGTGTCTTAATTCTTTTGTATGATAGATTCAAGATAATGAAAATAATTGGATTGGGGTATTTCTTGAAATCGGTGCTGTAAATATCAATTGCACTAAAATAGCATTATATACATTTCATTTCAATTCCATTGATTTTTAAATCATTATCTTCCGATATTCATCAAATTAAACATTGTGCTACTCTACCCTAAAAGTTTCTAAATTAAACATTGTGCTACTCTACCCTAAAAGTTTCTATATCAGTAAAAGTCATGTCATGATTCTCTCACTTTTTTTTGAGCCTTTCCATTGGTTATCTCTGGGAATATGAACAGGTCAGGCTTGAGTCGAGCCACCCCAAGCTCTAGCCCAACTAGAACTTGCAAGATTAGGCTCAAATCAAACCTGAGCCCAAATTGAATAGTTCGGACTTGGCCTAAGCTCGACCTGGAAATGTTTTATAAATTGACCTGAGTTAATGTGCTAAGTATCAAAGAAAGCAATACTTTGAGCTCAAAATCGTCCCGAGTTAAGCTCAAGCATATTACATTGTAGGTACATGCCTAATCTTTTATTTTCATTAATCAAACGACAAAATAGGGAAATGATAATGATATGGTTAAGTATTAAAGTAAATGTGTAAAGCATGTTCCTTTTTTTTTTTGATGGAAACCTTACCCTACGAAAACCAAACTGTTACATCGTCTAAGTACTGGAATAGGTCGAAGGTAATAGCAAGGACTGCAATCTGAAACGGCCCTATTGAAGACAGCCGAAGGAAAGACTGACCGTCACACTTTGCTGATGCCTGTCGTCCGAGCATAGCCCACCAACCAGTCAGCAACTGAATTGCCTTCACGGAAAATGTGCGAACTCCGACAATTTGGGCGCTGTTGTAGAAGTGTTGTGCAGTCAAGAAGGCCGAATAGGGTCATGCAGTTTCTCATTGTGGGCATCGAAATTAGCCCACGGGTCGAACCCGATTTTTACACAAGAAAATAAGCCCGCACCCGACGGCCTTCGGGTCAAACCCGATTTTTACAAAAAAAAATGGGCCCGCACACAACGGCCCGCATGCGAAACTTGGGCCCGCACACAATGGCCCGCATGCGAAACTGGGCCCGCACACAACGGCCCGCATGCGAAACTTGGGCCCGCACACAACGGCCCGCATGCGAAACTTAGGCCCGCACACAACGGTCCGCATGCGAAACTGGGCCCGCACACAACGGCCCGCATGCGAAACTTGGGCCCGCACACAACGGCCCGCATGCGAAACTCGGCCCGCGTGCAAGCTCAACCCGCACACCATGGCCCAACTTAAAGCAGACGGGTCCCACCGGACCCGCGACTCGAACACAAAGAGGGGGGCCCCACCGGCCCCCCTCTTGAAAACCGTGCCCCCTCCTCATGGAGAGGTGGGGCCGGCCCTAAAAGAAAGGGAAAAAGAGAAAGAAAAGAAAAGAAAAAGAAAAGAAAAAGAAAAGAAAGGAAAAAGAAATCAAAACCGCCTCGATGCGGGGGGAGGTGGCGTGGACGTCTACGTAGCCGTAGATCCGCGATGATCCCTCGATCCAACGGACAAGATGACGTTGCGTCGCCATCCGATCCAAAAATGCAACAAGAATAACAACTCGATCTTTAAAGATCGAGTCACATCTAGCCCATAACCACTCCAACTAAAAAGGAGGAAATCGGGTTTGTTTCCCCAAATAAGGGAACAACATCTCGATGGTTATGAGGGGAGATATTGGAGGAAACAAAAAGATTTCAGCAATATCTCCCCCAACCGCCCCCCTTTGCCTATAAATAGAAGGGGTCGGGGAAGGCATCAAGGGTCGAAAGCTGAAGAGGAAAAGGCTCTGCAAAGACGAGCTCCAACGCTTGAAGACCGAAGGCTTCGCGAGGCATGGCAAGCGCGTCCTACGGGAACACTTAGCCCATCAAGTCCTCATCAAAGTGAAGACCTTGCACTCGAAGATCAAAGCTTCGACTCCTCGCACGAAGAAGAAAGCTTGGAGAAGAAGACCCGGAGTCGTCGCCACCCCGACTTCTCCAACGATCTTCATCAACTCCGAAGACGCCATAAGCAAAGGCCGGAGAAGAAGATTGAAGCCGACAACACCCCGTCGTCTTCAACAAAGGCGTCGACTCCTCGCACGAAGAAGAAAGCTTGGAGAAGAAGGCCTGAAGTCGGTGCTACCCCTGCCGTCTTCATCAACAAAAGACGACGCTACAACCGTCGCATAGAGATCGGTGCTACACCCGCCATCTCCAAAAGAAGCCTTCAACTCCGATCAAGTCAAATACGCCCGGAGAAGAAGCCGACACCACAACTGCGCCAGGTCCGAAAAGCTGAAGACGAAAGAGCGCTACGAAGAAGCTCCAACGCTTGAAGACCGAAGGCTTCACGAGGCACGGCAAGCATATCCTACGGGAGTCCTTGGCCCTTCAAGTCCTCATCAACGTGAAGACCTTGCACTCGGAGATCAAAGCTTCGACTCCTCGCACGAAGAAGAAAGCTTGGAGAAGAAGACCCGGAGCCGTCATCACCCGATTGCTCCAACGATCTTCATCAGCTCCGAAGACGCCATAAGCAAAGGCCGGAGAAGAAGATCGAAGCCGACAACACCCGTCGTCTTCAATCAAGGCATCAACTCCTTGCACGTAGAAGAAAGCCGGGAGAAGAAAGCCTGAAGCCGGTGCTACCCCTGCCGCCTTCGTCAACCAAAGGCCGACGCTACAACCGTCGTGCCGAAGCCGGTGCTACCCCCCGCCGTCTTCATCAACAAAAGTCGACGCTACAACCGTCGCACGAAGATTGGTGCTACCCCCACCGAAAAGCCAAGCCGACGCCACAACCGTCGAGGAAGTCGGAAGAAGAAAGAAGCCTTGAAGAAGCAACGCCAGTCGTTCGAGAAGAAGATCAAGTCAAAGCTAAAGTCAAAGCCGATGCAAGAAGCCAAAGCAAACGCCCCGGTAAAGCCCGCGCTAAAGCAACGCACGTGTCAAAGTCAAGCAACTACGACGGTCACGAGCAAAGCACCGCACGTTCTAGCCGATACGACGCGAAGTCCGGAAGAACTAAAGCATCGCAAGTCTCTACCCGTCTACGTTCAAGCGCAAGCGCCAAAGCAAAGCAAAAGCCAGAGCCACGCCAAAGCTACGCCAAAGCCGAAAGCTAAAGCCAAAGCTGACGCCAAAAACACGATCGACGCCGTGAACCGACGATCAAGGACGCCGAGGTCGAGCAAGGATCGAGGAATACACGAAGACCGAGGAACGAAGCCCAAAGCCTCCCTAGCCGAGGAAGCGCGAAGCACGGACGGGACAAAATCAACGGCGGAAACTCCTTAGCCTCTCAAAAACCCTCACCCTGTAAAGACCTCTGTCCTGGGCAACCCCTTCAGAGCTCTCGCACGAATACCACGTGGAGACGCGGATCAAAGGGACCCTCCAGAGGATCTCTCCCACAATCTCCTGATCAAAGAAAATTTGTAATCTCGTGTGATCCGCAATAAAGACGACCCGAATATTTTTTCGCGTCCACAGATTTCTGGCACGCCCGGTGGGACCTCCTCTCCTTTCATCCGTACGTTTGAAGGAGTTGCTTCAAGTTCGCAATGGCCGGAACGAACGATGATACGTTTGCTCCAACAAGCCTCTCACCTATCGCCGAGTCTCCACTACTCCAACACGGTGATCCAGAAAACCCGGAGGATGTCATTCCCCCGGTAGTACGCGTCTACACTCGGCGTACTCAAACTCTTGCGGACTTCTTCACGCCGGAAACTGCTGCCGAAGATGCCCGCCAAGGCGCCAATGAGGCCTTGGTGCATGAAGAAACAAGCCTCAATCCTGGAACATCTGTCCAGAAATTTGGGGAGGACCAGCCCCAACCCCGAACCCGTTCGGGTTCTCCAGCGGACTTTGCACCTCCCCTGCCGGGGGCAAACATCCGTCATCAAGCAGAAGCAAGTCAGCGTAACTACGTCTCCGACGACGATGGCGAGGGTGCGGGTGTGCAACATCGAGACGTCCTACGACATCATCCTCCGTCCGCTCTCCAGCTCCAAGTCATGCAAATGGGTGAACATATGGCTCAGCTCACCCGACTAATGGAAGAGAAAGATCGTCACATCAACACCTTGCTTCAAAGGCTGAGTGCCAGGGATGTCGCAACATTCGGTCAACCTCCTGCTTCTCTAGTAGCTGCTCCAGCCCCGTCTCCAACTCCTGCTCTTGCAGAAGTTGGCCCGGCAACACTAGTAACTACTCCTGCACTTTCCTCGGCTCCCGTGCCGGTCTCGGTGGCCGCGCAACCTTCAGTGGCAGCAACGATGAATGCCCAGCAAATACAAGCCTTGGTGGCCGACATGATGTGTTCCCACGGCGGCAGCCTACCTCCGATTACGGCAGCATATTCGAAGCCTTACACTACAAGGATCCAGCAGCTGCGCTTCCCTACCGGGTTCCAGCCGCCAAAGTTCCAGCACTTCAACGGGAAGGGGAATCCAAGGCAACACATTGCCCACTTCGTCGAGACTTGCAACAACGCCGGCACATACGGCGATGAGATGGTGAAGCAGTTTGTTCGCACCCTCAAAGGTAATGCTTTTGACTGGTATGTTGACCTTCCTCCAGGATCCATTGACAGCTGGGATCAGATGGAAAGAGAATTCCTCAACCGCTTCTACAGCACTCGGCGCATCGTTAGCATGACCGAGCTTACTGCCGTCAAGCAAAGGAAGGACGAATCAGTAATCGACTACATCGATCGATGGAGGAATCTCGCCCTGAATTCACGAGACCGTTTGTCGGAAGACTCGGCTATCGAGATGTGCACCCAAGGCATGCACTGGGGCTTACTCTACATCCTCAAGGGGATCAAGCCTCGGTCCTTCGAAGAACTCGCAACTCGAGCCCACGACATGGAGCTCAGCTTAGCAAATCGCGGGGACTCGAAGACCAAAGACTTCCTGAAGGTGGAAAAGAAAGACAAACCGCCGGCACCCAAATCAAAGCAAGTTAACGTCGCCGACATCGCCTCGGCCTCCAAGCCACTCAAAATCAGCGGTAAGTCGGATCAAGAAAAGGGAGCTGCCATACCACCGCCTCCACCCCAAAGACAGTCGAAGATGACTCTAGAAGAACTCGAGGCCAAAGAGTATCCATTTCCAGACTCGGAAGTCTCCTCCATGTTCGATCAACTGCTACAAGAAAAGATGATCGAGCTTCCTCCTTCAAAAAGGCCCGAACAGATGCATCGGGTCAACGATCCGCTCTTCTGCAAATACCACCGGCTGGTCAGCCATCCTATTGAGAAGTGTTTCGTCTTCAAAGAGAAGATCATGGCACTCGCAAAGCAAGGAAAAATCGAGATCGACTCCAGCGACGTTGCAACAGCAAACATGACATCCATCACCTTCGGTTCGTTTCAACCGGTACTCGTTGCTACCCACCAGAGAAGGCCCAAGTTGCGCATCAATCGCCAAAGGCCAATTGCGAAGTTAGCTCCACCACGGAAGATCTCAAGACGACAGCAGTACGCTCCTAAGCTCGCTGAGAAAGAAACGTCACTGCCCTGGGGGCAACCGTCGCCTACATCGACGTCTCTCTCAAACAAAGCTATGTCCCAACGGAATCTCCAGACAAGGTACGAGCAAGGAGACCCGGAGGTCGGTCTGTTAGGCCAGCCTTCAGGTAAATTCGACTACTACGTCCTCTACTCCAGACCTTCGCCTGTCTCAATAGAAGAAATCGAGCCCACCGGCTGGGAGTCAGAAGGCGAACCACCAAGGTCCCCAGAGGAGCAAGGCTCCCCGACTCATGGAGAACCCACAAATCTCCAGACAAGGTACGAGCAAGGAGACCCGGAGGTCGGTCTGTTAGGCCAGCCGTCAGGTAAATTCGACTACTACATCCTCTATTCCAAACCTTCGTCTGTCTCAATAGAAGAAATCAAGCCCACCAGCTGGGAGTCAGAAGGCGAACCACCAAGGTCCCCAGAGGAGCAGGTCTCCCCGACCCATGAAGGACCTACCACTCCCACTCCAGAGCTTCACCTTGGTAACGAAGAATCTACTGATGAAGATGCATGGGTCTTGTTGCCTCGCAGACGAAGGCCATGGATGCCAAGAAGTCGCAAGTTCGATCGGGTAACAAGAAAGCTTCCGGAACGAAGAACTTACAAAAAGAAAAGCAAAGCTCCAGGAAGGAAGGGATTCAAAGTACCGCCAGCAGATCTTGATGATCTCCTCCTGCAAAACCCCCCGGAACCGGCAACGTTGCAAGAGTTCTTCCCCGATTACTTCCTCCCAGCTGATCAGCTGCACGAAGCCTCCTGTTGCATGGTTGAGATTCACGCGGCGCCGGAAGAAGAAGATAGGATCAAGCCTTCCAAAGAAAGCAACACCATCAACGATGAGGATGATTCCGACAAAGAAAGCACTGCCGCTTACGATGAGGCAATTCTACACTTGCCACTCATAGAAGCACTACACCTCCCAGAGAAAGCTCGCCTAGCAATGGCCGAGGCTTTGACAGACCCAGACAGCTACAAAAGAACGAGGAAAAACGCCGAGAAGGACGAAACTATTGTCTCATGTAACGCAGCAATAACCTTCTCAGACGAAGATCTGCAGCTCGGAACACGACTGCACAATCGACCTGTCTACGTCTCGGGATACATCAACAAGAAGCCGGTAAACCGAATCCTGTTGGATTGCGGCTCCGCCGTCAACATCATGCCTATCCAAACAATGCGCCAGCTCGGCATCACCACCGACCAGCTCTCACAAAGCCAGCTGGTCATTCAAGGGTTCAACCAAGGAGGACAGTCCACCATAGGGATCATTCGTCTAAAACTCTCTATCAGTCAGCTTGACACGATGGTTCTTTTCCACGTCATTGACTGTCAAACATCATATCACCTTTTGCTGGGAAGACCGTGGCTGCACGAAAACGGTGTCGTAGTGTCTACCTGGCACCAATGCCTCAAGTACTACGAGGAAGGTCTGGAAAAGTGCATTGTTGCAGACAATAAGCCATTCAATGAGGCTGAAGCGCACCCCGCCGATGCCAAATTTTACCAAGCAAAGGACCTTGTTGCAGAAGTCCTTCCAGCTAAAACTCCTCGAACTCAGAAAGCTAAAAGTATGGAGCAGGATGAAGCTCCGCCAACTCCAAAATCGGTACCACCATCTAAGGCGATACACGAAGTCAAAGAAGTGCTAGCGTCGAGACGAAGAATGCGCATCAGCTCCAAGCCAAGATCCATGAAGCACACTCCATTACCTGCCCAAGCTACGACAGTCTCACGCCTCACACCTCAGTGGCTTCGCAAAGATGAACCACCACCTTTTGCCTCGCCAAAAGGGATGGTCCAGCCGCTATCGGAAGCTAATGTCATCACTCTGCAAGAGATGACACTGCCACTACCCAGCCTGGGGCAAGCTTCAAGTTCACCAAAACCCATCAATCCCTTCGAATCCAGCCAACTCACATTCAAGCCAAAAGGAAGCTGGGGGCAAAATGCCGCCAAGCTGCTGTTCAAAGCTGGTTACGACAAAGGCAGTGCTGCACATATGAGTACGCTCCTGCCAGCTCCAATACCACACGGGATGACTAAGACTCAAGCCCATTTACTCCAGGGTGGCGAGCAGATCCCACCAAATCGGCGAGGCATCGGCTCTCGTCAAACCCCGGTGGTCATCAAGATAACAGGAGAGAAGACCTTCACCTCTAACTACATTGAGGTGAAGTTGGTGAATGAGGCGGAAGAGGGATCGTCAGCTTCCGATGCACGCTCTACCAATATTCATCCCGGTACAAAGGGCGCCAAAAGAAGGCGACATCGAGCTCGGCGTCGGACCATACCTCAAAAGCAAAAGAAGAGCATCAAAAACCAGGCAAGTCAAAATCCCATATCAGTATTCAAAAGACTTGGGCCAATTAGACAAGCAAAGCAAAGGTCAGTATTCGACCGTTTGGGAAAGCCACCCACTGAGGTGAGAAAAATCATACCCACCCACCCACCCTTATCATTCTACGAAACTGGCGACATCACCGATATTATCATGGTCTCTGTTAATCATATCACCATTTCCAACTCTCCAATCGACGCATCTTCTACTTCGGACGACGAGTTGCTCGACGCCCCGCCGGTCCTCGAAGAAGGGGGGCAATCTACCATCGACGATTTGAAGGAAATCAACTTGGGTACGCAAGAGGATCCTCGGCCTACATTCATAAGTGCACTCCTGACTCCCGAAGAGGAAGCTGCATACATCAGGCTACTCCAAGAATACAGAGATGTCTTCGCATGGTCCTACAAGGAAATGCCCGGACTTGACCCCAAGATTGCAGTACATCAGCTTGCCGTCAGGCATGGAGCTAGCGCCGTCAAGCAAGGACAAAGACGCTACCGGCCAGAGCTGGTACCGCAAATAGAGGGTGAAGTCAACAAGCTCATTGAAGCCGGCTTTATCCGAGAAGTTAAGTATCCAACGTGGATCTCCAGCGTGGTCCCAGTCAAGAAGAAGAACGGCCAGATCAGAGTATGCGTGGACTTCAGGGACTTAAACAATGCATGCCCCAAAGATGACTTCCCACTGCCAATCACAGAACTAATGGTGGATGCGACAACAGGCCATGAAGCACTAACCTTCATGGATGGGTCCTCGGGCTACAACCAGATCCGGATGGCACCCAAAGACGAAGAGCTTACGGCATTCCGCACGCCAAAAGGGATCTACTGCTACAAAGTCATGCCTTTCGGCTTGAAGAACGCAGGAGCCACTTACCAACGAGCCATGCAAAAAATTTTCGACGATATCCTTCACCAGAATGTAGAATGCTACGTCGACGACCTCGTGGTAAAATCAAGACAAAAGTCCACACATCTTCAAGACCTCGAGCTAATCTTCAAGCGACTTCGAAGGTACCAACTCCGCATGAACCCGCTTAAATGCGCATTTGGGGCCTCCTCGGGAAAGTTCCTCGGCTTTGTCGTACGCCATCGAGGTATCAAAATAGATCAAACCAAGATAGATGCTATCCTCAATATGCCGATCCCGAAAACCGTGCGAGACCTCCGAGGTCTCCAGGGCCATCTAGCATATATCAGAAGGTTCATCGCCAACTTAGCTGGAAAATGCAGACCCTTCAGTCGCCTCATGAAGAAAGGAGCAGCATTCAAGTGGGATGAAGCTTGTCAGGAAGCCCTCCAAAACATCAGGGATTACTTACTCAAGCCCCCGGTTCTGACAGCACCAGTTTAAGGAAAGCCATTGGTCCTTTACATCAGCGCCCAGGAGCAGTCCTTGGGGGCACTCCTGGCTCAAGACAACGAGCTAGGCAAGGAAACAGCATGCTACTATTTGAGCCGCACTCTCATCGGCGCAGAGCTAAACTACTCCCCGATTGAGAAGGTCTGTCTGGCGCTCATCTTCGCTACAAAAAAGCTGCGACACTATATGTTAGCTCACGCCATCAGGCTCATCTCAAAAGCCGATCCGCTCAAATACATCATGTCAAGACCAGTGCTCTCCGGACGTCTGGCCAAGTGGGCTTTGCTCCTCCTTGAGTTTGACATCACCTTTGTCCCTCGTAAAGCGGTCAAGGGTCAAGCTCTCGCAGACTTCCTAGCAGAATACCCCCTTCCAGCAGAGTGGGAACTATCGGAAGGTCTCCCAGACGAAGAAGTATTCTGCATCGACATCGCCCCTTCTTGGAAAATGTTCTTCGACGGTGCGGCCAGGCAAGATGTAGCAGGAGCGGGAGTTATATTCGTCACACCAAACGATGAAGTACTTCCCTTCTCGTTTCTACTATCAGAGCCATGCTCCAACAACAGGGCGGAATATCAAGCTCTGATCATTGGCCTCGAACTCGCCAATGATATGAAACTTCAAAGGCTCACAGTTTTCGGCGACTCTCAACTCGTCATTCAGCAAATATTGGGGGCATACGAGGTCAACAAAGAAGATCTCGTGCCATTGCACCTACGAGCCCTGAAACTCCTTGGTACACTCAAAGATGCTTCAATCCAGCATGTTCCCAGAAACCTCAATCAGCAGGCTGATGCGCTTGCAAATTTGGCAGCTACACTTCCGTTTCCAGAAAAAAGCCAACTCATCATCCCTATCTGTAAGAGAATGGTGATCACCGAAGAGGACCTCCCTATGGGAATCCCGGGCCAAGTCAATACAGTACACGTTTTCATGACCGACGAGCTAGACTGGAGACAACCATTCATAGACTTTCTTGTCCACGGGAAGCTCCCTGAAGATCCGAAGCGTAAGGTCGACATTCGCCGACGGTCTCTAAAATTCTTTCACTTCAACAACGAGTTGTACCGTCGAAGCTACGATGGTGCGCTCCTGAGGTGTCTTGCAAAAGAAGAAGCAGAAACAGCACTAGAAGAAGTCCATGTCGGGATCTGTGGCTCACATCAGTCCGGTCCAAAGCTGCACTTCCGCATCAGGCGGATGGGGTACTACTGGCCCACTATGATCAAGGACTCCCTCGGGTTTGCAAAAAGATGCCACACTTGCCAGCTGCATGGCGACTACATCCGTCAGCCTCCGGAACCTTTGCATCCAACCATCGCATCATGGCCCTTCGATGGATGGGCACTCGATATTGTCGGTCCGCTACCCAAGTCATCCAAGCAGCATCTTTATATCCTGGCGGCAACAGATTACTTCTCCAAGTGGGCTGAGGCAGTACCATTGCGAGAAGTCACCAGGCACTCTGTCATCAACTTCATCCAAAACGACATCATCTTCCGATACGGCATCCCTCGCTATATCGTTACGGACAACGGGAAGCAATTCAAGAACTCCGCTGTCAGCCAATTTTGCGCCAAGTTCGACATCAAGCAAAGGTGTTCAACCATGTACAACGCCTCTGCCAATGGCCTAGCTGAAGCTTTCAACAAAACACTCTGCAAACTTTTGGAGAAAGTCGTCTCAAAGTCGAAGAAAGACTGGCATAAACGCATGGGTGAAGCGCTGTGGGCATATCGCACCTCTTTTCGCACACCAACACAGGCGACTCCATACTCGCTGGTATACGGAGTAGAAGCTGTCCTCCCACTTGAACTCCAGATCCCGTCACTCAGGATAGCTATCCAGGAAGGCCTCATCGACGGCAACAACACTCAACTTCGCCTAGCGGAATTAGAAGCCCTAGATGAAAAGCGCCTCGAAGCCCAGCAACGCCTGGAATGCTACCAAGCCAGGCTAACCCGAGCCTTCAACAAAAAGATTCGCCCTCGATCCTTCCAAGAAGGAGAGTTGGTGCTCGCAGTCAAACGCCCCATCATCCTTTCGCATCGAGGAGGAAAGAAGTTCGACGCCAAGTGGGATGGACCGCACGTTGTCAAAGAGGTCTACTCCAACGGCGCATATCTTCTCACCACGCCAGAAGGGCTTACGCTCGGCCCTATCAACGGCAAGTACCTCAAAAGGTACTATGCCTAAAAGCAAGGCGACACCCCTTGCAAAAAAAAAAAAAAAAAAAAAAAAAAGGAACTACGTGTGACTTGATCCCTCTCAGTAGGGTACGTAGGCAGCCTGTAAAGGTTCAGTCCAAACAAAAGAAAAACACAACCAAGCTCTGCCATTCCAGAATACAAGTCCAAAAAAAATAGATGCATGATATTAAGTTATCACCAGATAAAGAAAAACAGAACTACAAGTCTGTTCAGCAGAAATGACAAGAAAGAAAAGGAAATGCGACATGCTAGTAAAGCGAATCAAATCCTTTGAGACGTTGGAGCAGCTCGCCGTCAGTAACCTCCATGCGCTCCAACTCTGAAGACCGAGAAGCTACCCGCTCCCGATGCGCCGCCAGCTCGATACGCTGCTTTGCCAAGTCTGCTCCAGAAGACTTCTCGATCGTCTCAGCTTTCTCGAAAGATGCGCGAGCAGCCTCTAGCTTCTTCCGCGCCCGAACAAGGCTCGCAGCGGCAAGTGCATGCTGCGCCTCCAGTCGACGCTCCTCGTCCTCGGTCTTTGCCAGTATCAGGGGAAGGTCATCTTCCATCAAAGCCCGTTTCAAGCGATGAGCTTCACTATCCGCCAAGAGAACACGCATCTGTGCCTCAAACAAAGAGCCATCTACCTGGAAGGCCGCCAGGTTCTTGCAAAACTCAGGCCCCTCAAGAACCCACCAGCTGCTCAAAGCGTCAAAGCCCTCTTCCTGGAAGGGTGCAAGCGTCGTCTGGATATACTTCCGACAGCTCTCCAAAAGAAGCACAGAGAGAAGGTCCCACGAACTGTACTTTCTCTTGTCTGCCTCTGAGTGCACGGGCAAGGTGGGCTCCGGCCCTGAAGGCTCAAGTGAAGGAACCGCCTCCTGGACCATCGCCGTGATAACAGTCAGCGGAACCACCGGAGCCGAAGAAGGAGGCACAGGCAAACCTTCCGACAAAACGACTGCGGGAGTAGCCTCTGCCGGAGTACCGGACCTAGCTGGAGGAGTCTGTTCTCTCCCTACACTGGAGATCTCATCCTCCTCCCCAAAGCCCAACTGCTCTACGTCAATATCATCCAGGTTAACAGCACTGCCGGTAAAGTCTGCTCCACACGCTCCCAAAAGCTCCAAGTTATCCCAGGGAACATCCAGCCCGCCACCTTCAATCAACGTTGCTATGATGGGAGAGCACTCCTGCCCAACCCCCTTCGGGGCAGACTCGCAGTCCGGTCCAGCAGACCCTGCCAAAATAAGAGCTGGACAACTCAGCCAACGAAGTAAGAATACAAGCACAGAAATTTATGAGAAACTAAAAACAAGATATACCTGCAGCGTCCGACGAAGATACCCCAGAAGGAGGGATGACCCCATCGACAAAAAGCCCTGGCTCTCCGTCTCGAGCTGGCCCTGCCTCGCCAGCACCAGTCAAAGCTGCCTCACACAAGAGGTCCAACTTTCTCCTCTTGGGAAAAGCACCCCCACTCCAAGAAGCCTGAGTCTCAGGAAGGCCCTGAACCTTGGAGGACGGAGCCATCTCAACTTCTTGCACAGAAAGTGAAGCCTGGGAAGTACTCTCTCGACGGCCACAAGATTTCTCTGACCATCGCTCCTCGGACCAGAGACGGCGATCCTCTGACCCCGCCAAAGAGTCAAAAGGAAAGTCAGCCCACTCGCTGCTAGCAAGGACGTCTAACGGAAGGCCAGCCAAGAGGGGAAGCACTGACCCGTTGACCCAGTGACGATACTCAGGAGTTGCGGCATCCTTGCCGCCCGACTTAATCCCCGGTGAGAAAGTATACCCAGTAAAACGATCGTAAAGTGCTCCCCAGAGGCGGTACGCCTCCTACGGAGTGTAACGTAACCGCAGGCGCAAAGGAGTCCCAGGCAACTCCTGCCGAAAACCCTGCTGACGAGCAAATCGGTGGGGAGAGTACCGGGCCACCTCCACTACATCCCCACGGCGCCAAACAAGATACCCAGGCCTGCAACTCACCATGCTCCAGTACAAAGGATCGGACATCTCTGCCCCATCGCATACCAGGGATTTCATAGAAGGCGCCAGTGCATTTTCCGATACAAATTCAAAGTCAGAGGGGCCCATGCGCCGTAAACACTCTCGGGCACTAGGCTTCGGACGCTCCCATGCATAAAAAGCATTCATTACACCTCCCACACAAGGAAGAAAGGGCACCGAGGTCGAAGGTCCACGCGCCGCGAAGATCCCCTTCGGAAAGTGGAGCCCAATCCAACCATAAAGGTAATGCAGGGGGCAAAAGGAACTGGCTCTGCCTACTTCCCCTCTTGCATTACCCGCACTCGATAGACTCCAGTAAGTGCCGCTAAGCCCGCCATACAACGAGCAGAGGATCGCCGGTGCCAGATTAAGGAACTCTCCAGTCACCATCCGAGCAGCTGCAAGGAAGGTCCCAGGGCGTACCACATCCCCTTCCCAGGGTAAAGCAAAGCGGCAGAGAAAGAGTACTAACCCCGCAGACCAGTAAACAGCACGCCAGTCATCACTACACTCTTCAAGTCCCAAGACTTCCCAGGGACGCTGCGCCCCGGCCATGGAGCACCACTCTTTCATCAGAGATTCGATCGGTCGCCGGAAGGTGCCAGGCGCCGGCTTCTTTGACGAGGCATATCTCCACATCGGGTGACTCGAAGGAGGAGCGTGACGATACTCTCCTCGAAACCAGAAGTCCACCCAATCCGAGTGAAGTACTCGGTCTGACCGCTCGTGAGCCGCTATAATAGCATACGCCTTAAAAAGCAAAAGGCAGAAGCTAGGAGACTCATCTGGGTCCGTCAAAACCTCCAGGGAAGGAACCTCCTCCTGATAATAGCTCCGAACTTCGGGACACCCAGAGATGACGTGCACATCACGAAGGGTGATCCCGATTTCACCAGCTCCAGTCAAAAACGTATTGGTCTCAGGGCACCACTGCTCACACAAAGCCCGGTACATACCGTCCGGTCGACTGTACTCCCAACAAGCTGGCTCCACAAACCTCGCCAAACGCTCCATCCCTGGCTCTGCCTCCAACGCGCCGGACAGCTATTTCATCCAGTCCCGAAAACCTCCCAGATAGGTGACATCTCCATGTGATTGAATCCCCACGCCCCAGCGCGTACGACGGGAGCATATCTTCAAAGCGACAACAGGGACCGGAACCGACTCCTCGCCAGTATGGTGGAACGGCAACCCCAAGCTCGGCCGGACAATTTGCCGAGAAGATCCTTCGTCAGTAAGGATGCGCTCGCCAAGTTTCAACACTCGACAAGAGCCGTCAGTCACGCCATCCTCGCAAACTCGCTCGTGCGTCAAACGCTGAAGTACCGACAGTCCAGTCTCCTGTCTCGAAGCACGATGGTGGAAGACTTGTGCGAAAGGGAAGCGAAGATACGTACTCCCGTGGGAGACCTCATCCTCCTTTCCCCTATCTCTCCTATTAAATATGCAGGGAGGGGGCCTTCAGCAAATAAAGAAAGACAGAGGGGGGTCATGGCAAAAAGCCACGACCCCCCCCCTATCTCTCCTATTAAATATGCAGGGAGAGGGCCTTCAGCAAATAAAGAAAGACAGAGGGGGGTCATGGCCAAAAAAACCACGACCCCCCCCCTATCTCTCCTATTAAATATGCAGGGAGAGGGCCTTCAGCAAATAAAGAAAGACAGAGGGGGGTCATGGCAAAAAGCCACGACCCCCCCTATCTCTCCTACTAAACATGTAGGGGGGGCCTTCAGCAAATAAGGAAAGAGAGAGGGGGGTCATGGCAAAAAGCCACGATCCCCTCTCTCTATCTCTTTTATTTTACATGCAGAGGGGAAGGGGGGTGCTGTTGCACCGGCCGCCTCCGCGCCCGGCTCCGGCCCACGCCCTGCCGCCCTGCGCCCTCGCCGCCGGCCCCCGCGCCTCCGACCGAGCCCGGCTCCGGCCCCGCGCGCTGCGCCCGCAGCCCCGGCCGCCTCCGGCCCCCGCGCCGCCCGCTGCGCCCACGCCTCCGGCCCCCGCGCCCGGCTCCGGCTCCCGCGCTGGACCGCTCCGGCCTCCCCGCGCCCTGCCACGCTGCCCCTACGCCGCCCGCTGCGCCCACACCTCCGGCCCCCGCGTGCTGCGCCCGCGCCCCGCGTGCTGCACCCGCGCCCCGCGCCTCCAGCCAGTGCGCCGGCCGCCACAGCAGCCCCCGGCCGCACCCGCGCCTCTCTCCCTCCGACTCGCGCCCTCCCGCGCCTCGAACCCGCGCGCCGGCCGCCACAGCAGCCCCCGGCCGCGCCCGTCGCACCCGCCCACCATGCAAAGAAGAAGAAGAAGGAGGAGGAAGAAGACCCGCCTTGCTTGCGACCCTCCGCTATCCACGGGCCGGCGATCTTCCCTCCTCCGCGAACCCCATGGCGTCACCATCTTCATCCTCCGCGGCATCGTTGCGAAGCAAGAAACCCTAGCAGAGCTCTCGACTCCAAGCCGCCGGGAATCGCCGATAATGAAGAGAAACGAAATACAGGGGTCCTTTTAAAGACCTAATCCCACACGAATACGCGACTCAAGTCCAACCGCTACGTGTTTCCCGCGGGCGCGCTCGAACTTGAGGGGGCACTTGTGGGCATCGAAATTAGCCCACGGGTCGAACCCGATTTTTACACAAGAAAATAAGCCCGCACCCGACGGCCTTCGGGTCAAACCCGATTTTTACAAAAAAAAATGGGCCCGCACACAACGGCCCGCATGCGAAACTTGGGCCCGCACACAACGGCCCGCATGCGAAACTGGGCCCGCACACAACGGCCCGCATGCGAAACTTGGGCCCGCACACAACGGCCCGCATGCGAAACTTAGGCCCGCACACAACGGCCCGCATGCGAAACTGGGCCCGCACACAACGGCCCGCATGCGAAACTTGGGCCCGCACACAACGGCCCGCATGCGAAACTTGGGCCCGCACACAACGGCCCGCATGCGAAACTCGGCCCGCGTGCAAGCTCAACCCGCGCACCATGGCCCAACTTAAAGCAGACGGGTCCCACCGGACCCGCGACTCGAACACAAAGAGGGGGGCCCCACCGGCCCCCCCTCTTGAAAACCGTGCCCCCTCCTCATGGAGAGGTGGGGCCGGCCCTAAAAGAAAGGGAAAAAGAGAAAGAAAAGAAAAGAAAAAGAAAATAAAAAGAAAAGAAAGGAAAAAGAAATCAAAACCGCCTCGATGCGGGGGGAGGTGGCGTGGACGTCTACGTAGCCGTAGATCCGCGACGATCCCTCGATCCAACGGACAAGATGACGTTGCGTCGCCATCCGATCCAAAAGTGCAACAAAAATAACAACTCGATCTTTAAAGATCGAGTCACATCTAGCCCATAACCACTCCAACTAAAAAGGAGAAAATCGGGTTTGTTTCCCCAAATAAGGGAACAACATCTCGATGGTTATGAGGGGAGATATTGGAGGAAACAAAAAGATTTCAGCAATATCTCCCCCAACCGCCCCCCTTTGCCTATAAATAGAAGGGGTCGAGGAAGGCATCAAGGGTCGAAAGCTGAAGAGGAAAAGGCTCTGCAAAGACGAGCTCCAACGCTTGAAGACCGAAGGCTTCGCGAGGCATGGCAAGCACGTCCTACGGGAACACTTAGCCCATCAAGTCCTCATCAAAGCGAAGACCTTGCACTCGAAGATCAAAGCTTCGACTCCTCGCACGAAGAAGAAAGCTTGGAGAAGAAGACCCGGAGTCGTCGCCACCCCGACTTCTCCAACGATCTTCATCAACTCCGAAGACGCCATAAGCAAAGGCCGGAGAAGAAGATCGAAGCCGACAATACCCCGTCGTCTTCAACAAAGGCGTCGACTCCTCGCACGAAGAAGAAAGCTTGGAGAAGAAGGCCTGAAGTCGGTGCTACCCCTGCCGTCTTCATCAACAAAAGCCGACGCTACAACCGTCGCATAGAGATCGGTGCTACACCCGCCATCTCCAAAAGAAGCCTTCAACTCCGATCAAGTCAAATACGCCCGGAGAAGAAGCCGACACCACAACTGCGCCAGGTCCGAAAAGCTGAAGACGAAAGAGCGCTACGAAGAAGCTCCAACGCTTGAAGACCGAAGGCTTCACGAGGCACGGCAAGCATATCCTACGGGAGTCCTTGGCCCTTCAAGTCCTCATCAACGTGAAGACCTTGCACTCGGAGATCAAAGCTTCGACTCCTCGCACGAAGAAGAAAGCTTGGAGAAGAAGACCCGGAGCCGTCATCACCCGATTGCTCCAACGATCTTCATCAGCTCCGAAGACGCCATAAGCAAAGGCCGGAGAAGAAGATCGAAGCCGACAACACCCGTCGTCTTCAATCAAGGCATCAACTGCTTGCACGTAGAAGAAAGCCGGGAGAAGAAAGCCTGAAGCCGGTGCTACCCCTGCCGCCTTCGTCAACCAAAGGCCGACGCTACAACCGTCGTGCCGAAGCCGGTGCTACCCCCGCCGTCTTCATCAACAAAAGTCGACGCTACAACCGTCGCATGAAGATTGGTGCTACCCCCACCGAAAAGCCAAGCCGACGCCACAACCGTCGAGGAAGTCGGAAGAAGAAAGAAGCCTTGAAGAAGCAACGCCAGTCGTTCGAGAAGAAGATCAAGTCAAAGCTAAAGTCAAAGCCGACGCAAGAAGCCAAAGCAAACGCCCCGGTAAAGCCCGCGCTAAAGCAACGCACGTGCCAAAGCCAAGCAACTATGACGGTCACGAGCAAAGCACCGCACGTTCTAGCCGATACGACGCGAAGTCCGGAAGAACTAAAGCATCGCAAGTCTCTACCCGTCTACGTTCAAGCGCAAGCGCCAAAGCAAAGCAAAAGCCAGAGCCACGCCAAAGCTACGCCAAAGCCGAAAGCTAAAGCCAAAGCTGACGCCAAAAACACGGTCGACGCCGCGAACCGACGATCAAGGACGCCGAGGTCGAGCAAGGATCGAGGAATACACGAAGACCGAGGAACGAAGCCCAAAGCCTCCCTAGCCGAGGAAGCGCGAAGCACGGACGGGACAAAATCAACGGCGGAAACTCCTTAGCCTCTCAAAAACCCTCACCCTGTAAAGACCTCTGTCCTGGGCAACCCCTTCAGAGCTCTCGCACGAATACCACGTGGAGACGCGGATCAAAGGGACCCTCTAGAGGATCTCTCCCACAATCTCCTGATCAAAGAAAATTTGTAATCTCGTGTGATCCGCAATAAAGACGACCCGAATCTTTTTTCGCGTCCACACTCATATGATAGTCGAGAGATGACGTTGAGAGAATCTCATTCAATCCATAGTGATTGGATTCTAAGCCATTGATATTAATAGAGTAGGTATGTCTAAAATTGCATATTCATTATATACTCAAAAAGTACAAAAATATTTGAGCGTTTGATCGGGTCAGGGGTTGCCTATACCAAGTCTGAAATAATTTCGGGCTTGAAAGTCTAAGCTCATCCTGGACCAAGGCTCGGGTTAATTCTTCGCAAATCAGGTCCAAACTTAGCCTAGTTCGAAGGGCCCCTAGATGGCCCGGGGCCACTTGCAGTCCTAGTTACCTAAATAAGAATATAAGTTCAATTTTTAACTTCTTGGTATAAATCTGAAATGGTTCTCCAAAAATCTTATCATTTTTATTAATCTTTGTTTAATCCCCCACAATTTTATTTAGTGACCGATAAGCTTAATTCCATAAAAATTGGCATAATTTTGGATATCTTATTTATTTTTATATATAGATATCATAGCATTTCTTCTCCAATAATTTGGCACCTCCTTATTTCTAGGATTTTATTAAGTAAATCTACTAACCCAAATGACCCAATTCCTTGCTAGATTTTTAAACTTCAATGGGTATCCCATAGGATCTCAATTCCTTACTAACTGCATAATTTTCAAAACCTTTACTACTTCAATTATCTTGATTCTTCGAGAACTTTTTTTTCTCTCTCAATCGTCTCTTGGATGATATTATTCTACCACCATGTTTCTTTACTATATTCGATTTATCTCTTATTAGATGTAGTGTGTGTGTGTGTTAGTATTCTATTAGTCCCACCTCGGTTGTGGTAACATAATGGTGTGCGTGCTCTCTCTATATAAAGAGAGGTAGTTTTATGTAATGCTATTGAGAGTTCAATGAGATAATACAAGGAGGTTTTCTCCCCAATCCTTTTCTCTCTCCCCCTCTCTTCGTAACATGGTATCAGAGCCAACCCCCGCCTAGGGTTTCGACGCTCTCCTCTCCGGCCTCGGCCTCCTCGGTCGTCGTCGACGACATCGAGGAGGCCGGGAAGAAAATAATTTTTTTTTTTTTTCGTCTCTTGCGGGCTCTTGCGAGGTCCCAGCCCCGTCTCCTGCTCCGGGTGCTCACCCGGTCCTCCGCCTTCTGCCGCTTCTGCTCCGGGAGCTCGTCGTAGGAGGACCTGAGGCGGTCGAAGTCGCGCTCGAGCTGCTTGGTCTTCCACCGGGCCCGCCGGTTCTGGAACCACACCGCCACCTGGTTCGGCTCCAGCTTGTTCTCCGACCCCTGCTGCCGACCTCGACCCCGGCCCCGGCCCGGGCCCCGCTCCAGTCTCCGATCCGGCCCCGGCCCCTGCTGCCGACCTCGACCCCGGACCCGGCCCCGGCCCCGGCCCCGGCCCCGGCCCCAGCCCCTGCCGCCGCTCCCGTCTCCGGCTCGGCCCCGGCCCCGGCCCCCGCTCCTGTCTCCTTCTCCGGACTCCGATCGAGTATCCTGCACACCTACCGACTGGTTATCCCGCACCGAATCCGATCCGTTCGGTCCTATCCCGTACCACCCGGTTATCCCGCACCGTCCGGTTATCCCGCACCGAATCCGATCCGTTCGGCCCTATCCCGCACCGCCCGGTTATCCCGCACCGTCCGGTTATCCCGCACCGCCCGGTTATCCCGCACCGTCCGGTTATCCCGCACCGAATCCGATCCGTTCGGCCCTATCCCGCACCGCCCGGTTATCCCGCACCGTCCGATTATCCCGCACCGAATCCGATCCGTTCGACACTATCCCGCACCGCCCGGTTATCCCGTACCGGAGGCCAATCCTTTGTGTCCTATGTGTCCCTTATGTCCCGGTGGTGTCCTCTCTTTTCTTTTCCATTCTCTCTCCTTATTAAATCTTTCTCTCTCTCTTTAGCCATCCGATTTGCTATCCCTTTGATCTCGAATCTCAGCCGTCCTTCTCTAAACCGAACACCACTCTTGGTAACATGGGTTCCGTTATGGTAACATAATGGTGTCCCTTGCAATTGGCATTAGTGTTTCCTCTTTCCTTATACCCTCTCGTCTCTCTCTTGATTTCTTCTTTATTTATTTTCTTCTTAAGTGATCACAGCCATCCGATTTGCATCGGATGGCTGTGCTTTACGCTTCACCTATGCTTTACGCACTGTGCCCTACACCCGATTTGCATCGGTTGGTGTCTATTTTCTCTCGGATCTGCGACTTGCTGCATCCGACCCGACGCCGCCACCCGATCCGGTCCTTCCGTACCTGGCCGGCTCTTCGCACTTTCGCCTTGCGGTCTGATCTGTTGCGCTCTCTCTGCGGCCCTGCGCTCGAGCTGCCGCTCCTCCTTCCGTTCCAGCCCGCGCCCATCGGTCTTGCTGGCTGCTGAAGCCCTAAGCCGTTTGATCCGGCTGCCTTAGCGTCCCGCGCCCGCCGTCCGCTGCACCTTGAGCTTTGTCAGCTCGCCTTGCACCCTATGCCCTTGCACTTTACCGATTAGCTTGCCCCATTGCCTCGCTCTGTGCCCTTGCGCCTTGGTATTTTTGCGCTCTGCGCCTTATCGATCCGCCTTGCACCTTTTTTTAGCTCCTTTCTCATTCCGGTCACACTTGTCTTGTGCCGGCTTTTAGATCCTCTTTAGTTCCGGTCACACTTGTTTTGTGCCGGCTTTTGGATCTTTTTCTCGTTCCGGTCACACTTGTCTTGTGCCGGCTTTTGATCCTCTCTAGTTCCGGTCACACTTGTTTTGTGCCGGCTTTTGGATCTTTTCTCGTTCCGGTCACACTTGTCTTGTGCCGGCTTTTAGATCCTCTTTAGTTCCGGTCACACTTGTTTTGTGCCGGTTGTTGGATCCTTTCTCGTTCCGGTCACACTTGTCTTGTGCCGGCCTTTTGATCCTCTCTAGTTCCGGTCACACTTGTTTTGTGCCGGCTTTTGGATCCTTTCTCGTTCCGGTCACACTTATCTTGTGCTGGCTTTTTGATCCTCTCTAGTTCCGGTCACACTTGTTTTGTGCCGGCTTTCGGATCATCTTCCTTTCCTTGGTCTTGTGACCCTATCAGAGCTACGACTCTTCCTCTTCTCCTTCTTCTTTGTCTGTGATGATTGAGATCTTCTAAGAGGTGTCAAGTACTTGCTTCGGCCGGGTGCTTGCCTCTTATGAGGTCTCATGCATTCACATCTTTTCTTAGCCGCTCTCTCTCCTTTCGGCCCCCCCTTTATTGCCGACTTCCATCACCGTCGGTTTCCTTCGCTCAGATCCTTAGTGATCATTTCCAATTCCCCGGTTGACCTGCTTACAGGTTGGCCGAGTTCCCCCGGTTGACCTGCTTACAGGTTGTTTGTCCTGCTTGCAGGTCAATCGGGTTTCCAGGACGACTTGCTAGCAGGTCGCCCTGGTACTATCTTTATTTTTCAGCATAAAAAGGGTTATTTGATGTATTTTTTTTTTCTTCTTTTTTCATTCTTTCTCCTCCCTTTTATTAAGCAAACTGATGTCGGTTTATACCTTACATCAGTTTGACGGGGGGTATTAGATGTAGTGTGTGTGTGTGTGTTAGTATTCTATTAGTCCCACCTCGGTTGTGGTAACATAATGGTGTGCGTGCTCTCTCTATATAAAGAGAGGTAGTTTTATGTAATGCTATTGAGAGTTCAATGAGATAATACAAGGAGATTTTCTCCCCAATCCTATTCTCTCTCCCCCTCTCTTCGTAACATCTCTAAATTCTGCAAGAACTTCTCTAGCCATTTTATTTATAAAACTTAATTACCATGCGATTAATTAGCGTCATAATTTTGTGTACTTTTCAATATCCAATTTCGTTCCTTCAAAAGAATTGCTCTTTAAAGGAAGTCACACTACTCCCATTTGAATTACAACACATTATCGATCTTCGGCCTATCGTAGTTTCTATTTTTTTTTATTCTCATACATAATTTCTAACGCGTAGCGCTCTAATTATAAATGAATGACTAAGAAGGATTCATAAAGCCGACCCCAAGTAGATGGGACATGTCTTGATGGTTATGGTTGGTTATCCATTATTTCTAGTGTATGTTCTATGGTCAAGCTCTCTCTCGAAACACCGCCTCCGCCTTTCTCCATCTTAACAATTGCGCCAATCAAACACTAGAACACGCGATCCTTGCGATGATTGAAAGCATGCAGATGAGAAAGTAAGCGTGAGCTTTTATTCTCCTTTACAAAGTAATTTGTTTACGAGTACCGTGGATCAATCAGTAGAGATTGATTAGAACAATGCAATGCTTTGAGAAAAGGAACTAAAGTGCAGCCAAGTGGAAACTTGATTGAACATAAAAAGATCCAAACTTCGACGCGTGGCGGTGACAGAATCCTCGGCTTTCGATCGGCCGACAGATATATCTTTACCGGATTCTGCCATGAGGATTTGTTAGAAGCGGCTGCACGCACAAGGTGGTGAGATGATGTGCAGCATGAAAGAGACAAGCCACTCAAGGCACTGGTACTTAGGGGGGGCAATGGATCGGGTCGGGTACGGGTCGGGTTGAGACATAAGTATAAGGGCAAATCATCCAACCTGAACCCGACCCGTTTAATAAACGGGTCAAAAACTTAAACCCAAGCCCGACCTGCAAACGGGTTGACCTGACCAACCCTTTTAACCCGTTTACTAAACAAGTCAGGTGGTGTCAGGTCGGGTTGGCTCGGTTTAGATCAACAGAACCCATGTAAACCTATCGGGTTGGGTCAAGACGGGTCGGATTAGGCCGGGTTGGCTCGGGTCGGGTTGACACGACCCATTTGGTAAACGGGTCAATCGGGTTATAAGTACAAACCCGAACCCGACCCATTAAATAAACGGGTCAATCGGGTCCACCCGTTTATGACCCGAACCCGTTTAGGCCAAACCCAAACCCTCGAACTTCGGGTCGGTTTGGCGGGTCGGGTCAAGGATTGCCACCCCTACTGATACTTCTAGTGTTCAAAGGTTCATGTAAAGGAGATGAAAGAGGATCTTGTGGGGTAGCAAAAGGGGTACTCTTGAGGCCTCTGGTGCTAAGGAAGACAACACAATGCAATGCAGCATGATGTGCTACAATGATTCTAATGATAAAAGAGTGTGATCCTAAACTTTGCCCTAATGGAAGAAGGGAAAAGACTCAAATGTCATTTGTTGTTGGAATGAAAGGGGGAGTTAAAAGAAAGTAGATCCCAACCATGCCGGGGACTGTTATGTTTAAATCAAGCTTCGACGATACTAAAAGTATGTGAATCCGTTGAGGTTCATTAAATTAAGAAGAATGTGCAAACAATGTCTGAGATACATCATTGAATCGAAAAAGGAACCCTAACCAACACGGGCTAACTGGAGTAACCCAAAAGCTCTAACAAGAAAAAATAAAAGACCCTTAAGTATCAAGACTCCGAAGTTCTCGACCTTTTCATTTCACAAATGAGCTAGAAAGGCCTTCGAACCCTCTACCTTACTCGAGAAGCCGATAGACGAAGTTATATCGAGAATATTGTTATCCTCCAATATATTAAGAGGTAGGTTCTGCTCCTCAATGTTAGTTGGTTCATTGCTTGGTAGTTGGTTCAATGTTAGCAAACATATTACAAATGGTTACACGTGTGCTAGTGTGATGTAGCCCCCAAGTCATGACAAATACATGTGGACTTATCATATATGTGGGACTAATATATATGAATTCATTTCTCGGGTTGGGTTGGAATAGTCTATTCGAGCCCTAATCAGGAATCGACCCGTAATTTGTCGGGTCCACAAAACATAGAACCGAACCAACCCATTTGGTCAAAATACCGGAACCAACCCGGCCCACTTAGATAGGGTTGGATCGGTTCTTGATTTTACCCGACCCAAGTTGCACTCGTACTCCCTGGTTCCATGGGGTTAAAACATATATTTCCTCTCACTTTGTAGTGATTGTGCTTCCCTCTTAGCGAGCTTTCCTATGTACCCGTGGCGGTGGGGGTATTATAAATCGGGGGACTTCTCTCGATCTTGCAAGTAAGTTTCAATCCTTGGCCTATCTTGTGCCAGCACACTAACATGTGATGTACTTATCACTATCGTGTCCCTTCCAAAAGAAAAAAAAACATGCTCCTATTATGCCAAGTTGCTTTGATCTTGTTCTAGCCACTAATCTTACAAAGTTGACATCACGTGGACAATTAGACTATTAGATGTAGTGTTACTATTAGTCCCACCTTGGTTGTGGTATTGTAATGGTGTGCGTTCTTTCCTTATATAAGAAGAGGTAGTCTTATGTAATAATACAAGAGATAATACAAGGAGTTTTCTCCCCAAACCCTAGTCTCTGTGTGTGTGTGTGTGTGTGTGTATCTTCGTAACATGATATCAGAGCAGGCTTGCTCCAACTAGGGTTCTTTATCTGGATTCGGCCTCCTTGGTGGCCGAGAATAGTAAGATATTTCGGCTTCTTGCCCGATTTCCTCCCCCCTTGCGATCACGAGTGTCCCCCCCCCCCCTCCTCCTCCTCGTGCATGATTTCCCTTCACCTTGCGAGATCTTGAGCGATCTCCCCGTTCCCCACCCCTTCGTTCCCTTGCTCGTGATCGAAGACCACGACCTTCTCCCCTACCTCTTTCCTATGCAATTGGAGATCACAACCATTCGGATCAGCCGTTCCCCCCCTTCCATTCCCCTACTTGTGATCGGAGACCACGACCCTCTCCCCTACCCCTCTCCTATGCAATCGAAGATCGTACTAGCCCATATCCCTCTCCTCTGCAATCGCGACCTTCTCCCCTTTTCCCCTATGCGATATCCTCTATTTGAACCCGATCCCGAGCGCACACCTGTGCGATCCCCTTCTCTCCCCCCTATGCAATCCCCTTTCGCTCCCCTGTGCGATCTCCTCCTTTCCCCCTTACGAGATTATGACATCCTCCCCCCTGCAATTTCCCCAGCCCCCCTTCTTTCATATCCCTGCAAGATCCGGCCTCCCCTAGGCGCTGTCCTCACCCACAAAAAAAGAATCTACAGCTCGCCGGCTCTGTGATCCTCCGGCGCGAGCTTCTTTGGCTCCAGCCAGATCCGGAACTCAAGCGAGATCGACTCCCGCAGTTGCCAATTGCCGTGCCAATCTCCCTATAGCACGCCATTGAGGTTGTCGTGCACCCGCAGCCTCCTCTCTTCTCATCGGCCTCCTCTATCGATATTCAGCCTCCTCACCGGATCTGCGACCCGTAGAGCTACTCGCCGGCCACCTCCCGTGCATATTGTGCTCCGGTGTCACCCCTCTTCTTGACGCCTTATTCGCGGCTCGGGGGGGGGGGGGGGGGGGGATCTAGCCCGACTGCCTCTACTCTGCTGCTCGTTGTCCGGCCGACCACCTCTTGCGCGCTGCACACCTCCTCGCGCCCATTGCCGACCCTCGCGTGCCTCACTGCGCCATACCGATCAGTGCACCTACCGACCGGGTCGGACCCGACCACTGCTGGCCTCCTTCTTCCTTGTGCCGATCGGATCGCCTTTGCAGAGATTGCATCGCCACCGATTCATCACTAAACAATGATCTGCATAAACCACATCTACTCGAGTGCAACCCATGCCGGCCACCTTCCTCGTGTCGCTGGATCCACAACCGCCCCTGAACCTAGTCGGCTGGCTCGTGCCAGAGACCTTCTTCTCCAAGATCTGTGATCTAATTCCCCTTCTGGTTTATTCAAGACCTCCTTCACCCTCACCTCCATCAAGATCTTCGTTGAGGCTCTCTCTATTGGATTTGTCAGGCAACAATCTACCTCTATTCCTCCGTTATTGTAAGGGCCACAGCTCACCTCGTGGGGGTGCCTTTTCTTATATTGGAGGGTCAAGTCCTCTTCACCCTTGATCTCCATAGCCACTGTGTTGCCTCGTGTCCACTCGGGCTCTGTGTTTGAGCCCTTGCGCTTTATCGGTTTGCATGTGCCCTTGCACTTTTTTGGTACGTCTGTGCCCTGTACTCATGCCCTACGCTCTTGCGCTTTGTCAGTTCGCATGCGCTTGCACTCGTGCCCTGTGCCTTGTGCTCTGCCGGTCTGGTTCCCTGTACTTTGCTGGCATATCTGTGCCTTGCGCATTGTTGGTCTGCACCTTGCGCTCTCCTAGATCGTTGCCTGCGCCCTACGCTCTCATTGGCCATTGTCTGTGCCCTACGTTCTACTGGTGTTTCTCTCTCCTTAGTTGTTGTCTTATCCTTTTTTTCTCTACTAGCATGGGCTCTCGAATCTCCTCTATTCGGTCACACTTGTGCCGGCTCTTGCATCCTTTCTCTTTTTGATCGAGATCCTCTTTCTTTCTGGTCGGCTTTATCCTCTCTCTCCCTAGTCGTGCCTTGTCGATCGAGATCTTCTCCCTCCTTCCGATCGAGCTTCTCTCGCTCCGGGGTCTCTCTTCTTGGTCATTGACTTATCCGGTCTCTTTATATCCTCTCTTACACAGACCCTCATATCCTCTCTCCGGACACACTTGTGCCAGCTTTCGGATCCTCTCTTTTCTTGGTCAAACGACCCTATCAAAGTTATGTCTCTATTTTCTCTCCCTCGTCTGTGATGATTGAGATCTTCTACGAGGTGTCAAGTGCTTGCTTCTGTCGAGTGCTAGCCTCTTATGAGATCTCATGCATCCACACTGTAATGCTTGGTTCTCTAGCGTTACCTTTTACTAAGAGAACCCTATTCTTTTATTATTAAAACATTACTAACAGTTAAAACTTTATTACTGTTGAAATTTTATATTGATGCATATACATGGTTGCACTTGAGTTGGACCGGACCAGGTGTCCTTGGTCCGGGTCGTGAGACGATAAGGCGTTGGTAATATGTCTGTGTGGATGTGTGGGTGTGTGATTGTGCATATGTGTACGCACATATGTTAAGCGTGCATGTGAGCACGATTAATCTAATTATTATTTATTTTTGCATGAGCGTTGCAGACCTGGACGTATCCCTGTACCAAACCGTCGCTGAGTGGTGCAGGTTGCCTAACCAAAAGCATGTCGACATAGGACTGATAGGTTTTATCCGATTGTCAATTCGGCTCGATCGGGTCGTCTCAGTTCCTTAGACCCAAGGCCAGTTCCCAATTCAAGCCCCTTATCCTTCTAGGTCTCTCTCGGTCGCCTGATCCCAATCAAGTGGGTAGGATGAGAACTGTCTCTTTTTTTCATATTATTTTATTGCCAATCGGATCTCGATCCGACGCACCAGGAACCCTTCCCTCTTAAGAGAACAACACACATATTCTCCTTAAACATCGACCATCAGATTTTGATCCGAAGTACCAAGAGATACCCCTCCACTCAAATCCCTTATTTGCACACCTCTCAACCGAATGACCTGTACTCCAATCAAACCCAATTTCAACCATTCTTTTTTTTATATATCAAAATTTAATTCACCCCACTCAAACCCCCTCTCAACCATACTCATTTAGCCAAATTCAGCCAACCCAATCTCCATTCCCTCTCTCTTACAACCTGTAAACCCAACAACCCGATCCTTTGTATCTCTCTAACCCGATCCCCTCTCTATCTCTCTCTCTCTCCTCAACACCCAGAACCCGATCCTCTTTCTCTCGGATCTCACCCCTTACCCTCTCAACCGATCTCTCACTCCTCTCTCGGATCTCTCCCCGTCCTACCCGACCTCTCTATCCTATCAGCCGCCCCAGCCGCCTCACCATCCCGTCACTGCCCTCCCGTCACTTCCCCTTATCCAATCCCCCAAAACCCGCCGTGAATCCCGCCCATACACTGGCCGTCGTCCTTTTTCCCCCCTTTTTAAAACCCTAACCCGACCCCTTTCCCCCCTCAGTCCGACCTCCCTCTCCCCTCCGATCTCTCCCTTACAGCCCTTCGATCCCTCTCTCTTCCCCCTTCTGATCTCTCTCTTACTTAGTCTCGATCTCCCTCTCTTTGTGGTGGCTACGCGTGGCAGCGCTAGAAAGAAGCAAGGTGCGAGAAGGAGGAGTCGGCCGGCCGGAGCTTGGAGGGGAGGAGCCCACGGTCAGACTCGAGAACCCTGACCAGGTCAGCACCCTCTCTCCTCTTTATTCTCTGTTTGGCCAAACCCCTTCTTTTGCCCTTTTCTTTTGCCGCAGCCACAATCGCCGGCTATGTGACCGGCAACTGTACAGTCAACGAAGCTCGACCAAAGATGGGGTTGATAGCCTGCCGACAACCCCCCCCCCCTCTTTCGGCCTTTCTCTAGTGGCTGTTATCGGTCAAAGAACACGATGGTTGGTAGCCATCATCGACCAACTAGCAGACCCATTTTTCTTTTCCTTTCGTTGTACTGATGACCGCCATTTGGCCGAAGAGTGCCAACCACCAGGGGTAACCCTTCGCCTCTTGTGTGCATGGTTATAGGTGGTCGTGGGCGATGTTTGGGCAACCAACTGGCAGCCTCAACCCCTATGTGGACTGACCCGAAGTACTCGGCCCCATAGGGTTGTTTTCTCTGTGCTATTTGCTTTTTGATGTTGGCGTTTATGTCGACGACCAAGCAACTTGCCAGCGGTCCAACCGCTCTGCCTGACTCCCTTTTTATTTCTGAAATGATTTCGACCTTGTTAGGCCATGGGTTGAGCTATGCTAGCCACCTTGGGGCATCAACGATTGTCGATCGACCTCCTTATGACCGTGAGTTCGACCTCTAACTTTACCTCATCAGTTTTGTGTATAAAGCCATCGTGGCTTTTGTGCACAGTGTCATCATGCCGCCAAATCGGTTGCATTGATTATCATGCCTATGGCTCAGTAGTAATGGCTTTTATACCCTTGTTTGCCACTCTTGCCAATTCTAAAAGTTGACTGAGCGAAACACAATCATTTCTCCCACCCCGAGCATAGGCTCGATGAAGCTTGTCAAATTGCTATTGCAACAACCCGACCCTTTTTGCATATAAGTCCGAGGTCATCTTGGGAGGAAAACGAATCGAATCTCCAACCTTGTCTAGACTTGACCCGACTTGTTTCACTATGGTAATGATGTTAGAGGCTCCTAGGAGCACGATAGCATTCTAGTAGCAGTACCTGACGTGGGTCCGATCGTTTATCGGATTAGTATAATTGGACTTAGTGCGACTCGTAGCGTTGACAATACTGACTAACCGAGATTGTACCATTGAAATATTACTTTATGCGTGCCAATGGACTGGCGTTCACTGGTGTCTAAATTCCCTCGACTTTAACCCGGTGATTATTTAGTAGCAAGCAATAATCATAGGATGTTGTGTGTACTTGGCAGTTTGTGACTGTGGCGATCGAGCTGTAGGCGGAACATAGATGGATCATGAATAATTAACGAAAAGTTGTGCACGATCGATAACCAGGTGACATCTACTACCATTGCATGGTCTTTAATAGTGGGAAATGAGAATGACTAAGGGTAGGTATCCATAACGCTGCATGCAGGTCCCGCCGGGCATCGTCGTATGTGGTCGAGTGGACCCCGCCTTGCATGCGGAGTCGCGAGTCCAGTGACACATGCTTAATAATATTAATAATTAAATAATAATTAGTCTGCTGATTGTTTGGACACCGTAAGTAGGAATTTCCTTAAGTTCTAGAAATTAATAATTAAATAATAATTATCGGGGCCCATCCTCCTAAGTGGAGTATGGAGACCCGGGCACACGAAAATACGGGCGAGAGTAATTTAGGTTTAATGTGATGCATGGGTTGTGAGCGTGGTGCGAATCCCGGGATAAAATATCAAAGCTATTTTATTATTATAACTGTGTGATTTTCTATCATGTGGAGAGATTTGGATCCCGTGTGCGCAAGGGCTGTGAACCACCCTGCGCACACAGCCGAAAACCAGTTGGCTAAGGGGTCGCGGGCAAGGGTTGTGGTAAATCCAATATGAGTAGCCCTTTAGTATGGATTGGCCTAGCAACTCTGTCCCGTGGTGGTTGAATCCCCCAAAGTAATGCAAGTGGGATGGTAGAGTTCCACTGTGAAAGATAGAAAATATGTTATCATTATTTGGTGAATTGTGCATAGTGTTGGATGCACGGTGAGAGAGCTGACCCTCTACATCGAAATAAAATGTCCGATAGTAATGCCCGACCGGGGGCAGGATGAACAAAATATCCGGGATTCATTTTAGGATAGATGACTTATATTGTAATCTTATTTGATTCATAATTAAGCACGGTAGAATATCGAAATGGACTGTGTGGTAGATAACCTAGTGACAGTAGGAATTGCATGTGAACATAGATTATTGGTAGGCTTAGGCTAATATTTTGTAAACTTCATTAATACTTAGACTGCCAATGTAATTTAATTCAATTAAATATGTCGTCTCATATTATTAAAGACTATTAGGATGTCACTAGCCATTAATTTGGCTAATCTCCCAATTTTACATTGGGGGCTACTCTTTCCCACGAGTAGACTCTTATGCAGGTTAGAGGCTCAGGACCGGAGTAGCGGTGGTAGTCCAGAGGCGGAGTTGGAGTCTTAGCTTGTATTTCTTTCTAGTAGGTCAATGTTTGTAGTAGTACCTTTTCATTCGATGTAATTAACCTGGTTTGGAATAAGAGTTTATAAGTTCTTTAGTCTAGTTTAGTATTCTATGATTGTTAGTGGTGATGATCCAGCTGAATCTTTTGGGTATGCCTCTCCTCAAGGCTCCAAGCCTAGATTAGATCACAATGAAAATATAAGAATGATAATTTATCTAATTTGACAAGCCCCGTAGATAGGACCTCCAAACCGATGCACCAAGTGTTAGGGAGCGAGTGAGATACTTGGCTCGCCGTTAGAGGCTTGAGCCTCGTGCTTCTTCAAAGGATCTTCTATCAGTATGTAGTGACACCGCTAGGTCGCATATACTGAGAGGATATCCCAGTTGAAGGTCGAGCGTGACCATCTTTCTATCGATAAAATTTTATTTCTCTACTTTCTTTTAAATAAAAATATTTTTACAAAAATCAAGTTTTAAAATATTCCTTGTTTCTCTCTCCTCCTTCTCCAATTATGAGAGTTACAGCCCAGTGAGAAACCCTAATTGGTATAGATAGGCGACCAGACCCTAAACCATTTTGTTTTCCTCATTTCATACCCCAGGGATCGCTTCCAGATTTCTGGGGCGTGACACACACCTTTCTTAGCTGATCTCTCCCCTTTCAGCTAGGACTATCAATTGGGCCGGGCTAGCCCGATACCCGCTCGTCCGACCCGAAATAATTTGGGCTGAGCCTTAAATGGGTTTGGGCTGGGCCGAGTTCGGACATAATTTTATACCCGAAAATTAATTCGGGCCGGGCTCGGGCCAGGTTCAGCCCAGCCCATATTCAGCCCGAACCCGAATGCTTATATATTCAATTTAAAAACCCATGAAGTATTGAATCCCCTGTACAGTCTGTACTACCCGAGCATATTGAGTAACCAAGAGTCACTCCGACCCTCCAACATCTTCTTTCCATAGTTGACTGACAGCCAACACTAATTCAATGGTCAATATACCCTTTCCCAATTTGGGAGTCCCACTAATACTATCCCAGATTCCCAATCTTCTGGTTCACTTCCTTCCAAACAAAAAAGTCTCTTTTTTGCACTAAAGCCCCTAACTGATCGAAGTAGGACGCTCTCCATGGCTCTATCTTAGATTCCCAATCGTCTGGTACATTTATGCTTGTAGTACTAGATGTCCAAATTTTTTTGCATTTTGATTCACTACAAATCTTAATTGGGCTGGCCTGAACTCGGCCCGAAGCCCGAAAAACAAATTGGGTTGAGTTTGGGTTGAATAAAGTGGAAATTTTTTGGGCTGAGTTCGGGCTTGGGAAAGCCGATTCATATATGGGCCGAGTTCGGGCAAGGCTTGGCCCGACCCGACCCGGCCCGATTGACAGGCCTACTTTCAGCCTCTTTTATTGCCGGCTTTCATCACCGTCGATTTTCTATGCTCCGATCCTTAGTGATCATTGTCAGTTCCCCGGTTGACCTGCTGACAGGTTGGCCGGGTTTCCCCGATTGTCCTGTTTGTAGGTCAATCGTGTTTCTAGGATGACTTGCCTGCAAGTCGTCCTGACACTATTTCTATTTTACAATATAAAAATAGAATATTTGATGTTTTTTTTTCTTTACTTTATTTTATTAAGCAAATTGATGTCAGTTTATACCTTACATCAGTTTAATGGGGGGTATTAGATGTAATGTTACTATTAGTCCCACCTTGGTTGTGGTATTATAATGATGTGGATTCTCTCCTTATATAAGAAGAGGTAGTCTTATGTAATAATACAAGAGATAATACAAGGAGTTTTCTTCCCAAACCCTAGTCTCTCTCTCTTTCTCTCTTCGTAACATAGACATAAGATTTTAGTCAACCTCCCACATAGTTGACATTCCATCTTTATGGTATAAGACTTTGATTATGATGACTTATACATGGAAATAACAGTGACGTAGTTTACCGGTCTGAATTTGAACCGAAGCGGCACCATTCTTTTGTTTTGCTCATGGGTTGTGTTGATCACTTACAAACACTAAGAGCACCTCCAACGTTAAAGGGGGTGATAGGTGCCCCCTTTACTGATGTCGGACTAACCGGTGAACTTCCTCAACACCCCCCCTTAAGCGGAGCACGCGAAGTGAGGCACAATATGAAGGGGCCGCACTCGGAGGGAGACGGTAAACCCAGTTCTGATACCATGTTAGATACCCTCAAACCCCAAAACCCGGGTAGTAAGGAGAGGCCCACAAAGGGTATATAAAGCGGGCGATAAGTGCCCCCTTTACCGAAGTGGGACTAACAGGTGGACTTCCTCAACATGCTGAAAGTGATGAGTGGAGAATATCTTTTCATGCTCCAAAGGGCTCCAAAGCAGCTCACCTAATTTAATGTTTAGCTACACCTGCCGCCAAGTCGGGTGAGCGAGCATAGCTCGCTAGCGCTGGACCCTACCCCATCCCATCGTGTTCAAATCTCCTCCAACGTAGCATCCCATCGCGATTGGCCTTCAGGCCCCACTGGTGATGCATGGCATTTGGTCTTTTCAAAATATAGGGAATGGACCTTGGAGGCAGTTGAAGATGCTTCCAAAAAGTGACTCCCATATTTGTTGAAAAGCCCAAATCGCTGACTAGCGATATAGAGAGACCTAGGAGCCCGTTGGAGATGCTCCTAGTTAGGGTCTTTTTTTTTTTAGAATCTCTCTTAGTGAGATGAGGGGGGGTTCGGCCTAGATCCCTACCTGTTTATTAAAATAAAAAGAAAGTACAGAGAATGCCTAAGAGGCACCGACACCCGAGGTGTACCCACTTCCAACACGGGATAACCAAATCGCTCTGCACTACAAGCAAGAAAAAAACGAAAAACCCGAAAGTCCTAAGGATTTGCAGCCCTCGATCTTTACAAATCACGGATCTGTGCTATGAACGATCCCGAGCCTTTCCCCTTGATGGAGAAGCCGGCAACTGAAGCTATATCAAGGATGGTTTTGTCCTCCAGCAGGTTGAGGGGTAGGCTCAAATCCTCTCCATTAAGTTTGGACAATTGATCCTGATGATCCTGCATGAGTGGGATCCTAGGACGTGGCAGGGGTGGGACTTGGGCAGGTCTGACCCGAACCCGACCCGCCCAACCCAAACAATGGACAAACATGGGCAAAGCTGGTTAAAAACTTGGACGGATTTGGACAAAAAATGATCAACTCGATTTCAATTTGGACGGGTTTGGGCACCGATCTCCCCAACCCGAGGAACCCGAGGAAGTGACACACTAAGGTTGAATGCTTTGATAATTTTTTTTATGGAAATCAAAGACCGCCTATTAAAATTGAATGCTAAGAATTTGTTTGAAATATGTGAGGATATCGGTTGGACTTCATGTTTTTGTTATGCAAATCAAAGATTTTTTTTATTTAATTCAAAAATCTTTTGGATTTTTTTTCCATCTATTTATATACACAAACATTTCTAATTGGGCAACCTGCCCAACCCGTTTATTATTTTGCAAATTGGGCAACCCGAGCAACCCGAGGAACTAGAATGGGCAAGCACAGGTTGGGCTTCCCCGGGTTCCACGGGCAAAACGGGCAAAGGTTTGTGCAAGTCGGGTTGGGCATGGGCTGACCCTTCAACCCGCCCAAGTCCCACCCCTAGGACGTGGTGGTCGGCGGTGCATGTTGGATTCAAGGGCTCGAGATTTGGCTCGAAGCGAAGCCCTGGCTTTAATCGAGTCCGACCCTCGATTAGCTAGTCTAGGACTGCGGTGAGCGAGTCCCCCCTCCACCAGGTAGGGATGGCGACGGTGTGGTTTCGATGCGGTTTTGGGCAAAACCGAAATTGTACCGCAACACCGAACCACCACACCGAAACCGCACTGTACCGCGACGATGTACCATATGTAAAATTGAAACCGCAACATACAGCGGTTTAACATTATAATGGTCTAAACGGTGCAGTTTTTTACGGTTTTGAGCAAAACCGAAACCGCACTGCAACACCGAAACCGCAAATCGAAATTGTACCGCACCGCGATGGTTTTATATTTTGGCAAACCAAAATAGCACCATACGGTGCGGTTTTCTGCGGTTCACGGTTTTAAACCGCACCGTTGCCATCCCTACGACAAGGCCTCCAACTTGTGAAACCCCATTATTCGAGGGTGGGGCTACTGCAGGAATCAAACTTGTGAAACCCCATCATCCAAGCGAGCCCCCCTCCACCAGGCCTCCAACTTGTGAAACCCCATCATGGAGGGTGGGGCTCCAAGTTAGGGTTGGTTTGGATTGTCAGTTGGTTCCATCTTCATGCCCCCACCCAACCCAGCTGGCAAAACAGCTACAACACAAAAATCAAAACCCTAATAACAATTTTGTGTTTGGGAGGGCCAATGCACCCACACTTCCCCCAGTCCACTTGTCCCAAGCCAGCATCACATTCCATAGTGGGCCCCACTTCGAGCCCAGTGGACGAAACACCTCTCCTCCTCTCCCCTTCAAGTTCCCTCCACGTCATTGTGGGCCCGACTTCGAGCCCAGTGGACGAAACACCTCCGAAGTCCAGTCTCCTTTCACTTTGTAGGACACTACTCTATTGGGAGGGCCTGCAGAGAGCCAACTTTGCCATGGCCAATGGCACACCCCCTCTCTCCTCAATGCTAATTGCGCCTCCCATGTCCCTAGCCATTATTGCCCTCTCGGCCAATCGGCTCCTCGACGATCCGCTCACCGGAGATTTGTTGGGCACAAGTGACGCATGGTCGGCGATGATTGGGATGATGAGTCGATGCCCATGTCCCGTCCCTGTCTCCGTGCCCTGAGGGATCTCGAGCATCATCGGGATCGGGGGGACAAAATTAAATGACAGGTGCTGACACAGATAGATGGAGAAGTTACAGGAGCACTCTGTTGAGGAAGTCCACTGATTAGTTCCACATCGATAAAGGAGGCACCTATTGGCCTAGTCGTCATCTCCTAACATGGTATCAGAGCTGGTCCGTCTCTAGCTCTTGTCCTTGCTCCCGCTCCGGCTGTGCCCCCACCAATTGTGCCTTACTATACATGCTCCCTGTGAGGAGAGATGTTGAGATAGTTCACCGGTTTAGTCCCACATCAGCAAGAGAGGCACCCATTGGCTGCCCCATATATCCTATGTGGACCTCCCCTTCTGACTCAGATTTTGGAGCGTGAGGTATCCTACCAGAAGCCCGGAAGCCCAGTCTCATCCACGTGGCTCACTGGCCACGGACCCCGGCTCGACACGCGCACTTGCATGCACGTGTGTGGTGTGTGAGGCCTTAGGCCCATGAGATCTTTACCATCCTCTTGGATGGACTACTCTTATAAACAAGCTAGTGTCTCTTCCCCTTATTGATATGGGACTAAACTTAGGGGGAGATTGTAAAAGAATAGTTAAGGCCAATGTTTGATCCCTTGACCTTTGTTAAAAAAGGAAGCCTCTATAAAATCAATCTTGTTAGCCACTTAACCGACTAATTTTATTTGTTAAGAGGAGTAGGTAATTAAGTTTTATGTTATATCCAACATATCTAATGTGTTATGCTCAATGCTTTGAGGAAGCAATGATAACCAAACGTCGTGCTCTATAAATCATAATGTGATATTTTTCAGGTAGTTATTAATGGCCATTGGCCTAGTTACTAATTAGAAAAAAGAACTTATGGTCTAAAATAATTGCCTTTTTTTGAAAGCGCAAGGGCATGAGAAAGAGAGATTAATATACTACTTGAGGTCTAGGCTAATCCCCTCCTGATTGAGAGAGAGAGAGAGAGAGAGAGAGAGAGAGAGAGAGAGAGAGAGAGAGAGAGAGAGAGAGAGAGAGAGAGAGAGGATTTGATTTTTAGATTGGATACATTAGGAAATTGTGATTTCGGAGGGATCTCTTTGACATAATTAGTTGGGATTCTAAGAAATGTGATTTCACACTTTTAAGCCAAGCTGAGTATCTTCCAACAACCTCTTGTCAGAGTGGTACTCTCTCTCCCCTGTTGGAGAGGTTACATGTTCGACTTCCGGTATGGACACCTTGGATCAAACTTTCCCTCAAGGCTGAGGCCCCCTCTTCGTACCATCTTCCCGCCCTTGTTTGCTTTGGCCTCGGACACCAACACCTCCTCTAGAGCCCAGTGCTTCTTAAGGTAGGGGATCGTGTTGTGGAGAGCTCGCTTCATTTCGGCCATCCCCCCAAATTAGTCGAGGCATTTGGCCAACCTACTTGATATCTTGAGCAATGTTTGCCTTTCGAAGGCTCGTGACTCTGCCTCCTAGAGATGGCACGCTTCAGGGCGATTCTCGGTCCGCACCTTTTACCCCCTTTTGAACTTGGGAGATCTCTCTTGTCCTTTCGCGGTCCATCTTTGGAGCTCCATGATGCCCCAGAAGTGCAAGATTTTTTGTTGGCTCGCTCTCAATGATACGATTCTAATACAGGGCAACCTCAAGTGGAAACTGCCTGGGTTCTCGGAATTAACTTGCCCCCTACTGCTTTGATCTTGGCCTTCTTCAGATGGCTCTTAGGCCTGTGGGCAGGGCCCTGCTCGCTTCGCGCCCTGTGGACTCCTGGAGATTGACTTATGTCCCCAAGCTCCAGCGGCCGGGGTACGTGGGGCATGATTGCTATTGCTAAGACACATTTAGCTTGAGCGGAACATAAGAATTTTCTCTAGAAAATATCTCCTGATCGATCTTGTAATCGCTAGCGTTGGCTCCCTCCTTCAGCTGTGGCTCAAATGCTCATCATCCAAAGCTTCATGTTGGAGGATTAGTCTCATATCGGTAAACTAGAGGTCGAAAACGATTCTTATATATATGATGGGACCTCATCTCAACACATGGGTTTTGGGATAGAGGTCATATGACATGGTATCATAGCCTAACCGTATCACTCAAATGCTGGGTGTGGCCCCCAGACATCTATCATCCACGTGACAAAGATCATAAGAAAAATTGGCCTGCATGTAAGGGGGAGTATTAGAGGATTAGTCCCATACTGACAGAGTAGAGGGTGGAAAATATACTTATATGTATGCTGGGACCTCATCTCAACACCTGGGTAAGGTGGAAAACCCTCTCTCTGCTTGTATAGGACTAATCCTCCAACACAACCTACCATTAGAGCTCTCACGGTCTCACCTGTGCTCAGGATCATGTGAGTCTGTACCGTACTGTGGCTTAATAAACCGATCGGGGTCCATGCCTAACCCCCCCTTGCCTAAAGGGATTTCTCAAAAAAAAAAAAAACAATATGATTGCATTTATGTCCCATAGTACGTTTCCAATTGATAGCTCAGTTGGTAAGACATGCAACTTGTAGCATTAGTCAACGATTCGAATAAATGTTATGATATATTTCCTCCTGCTCTGTAGTGGCAGGTCAGCGGGTCACCCTCTCGCATTAGTAACAAGCCATCTAACCTGTGGGGTTAATAAAATCGGAGTATTTCTCTTTCACTAAGTCGTAAGTTTCGATCCCTTGTCAATCTTGTGACAGCTCACTAGCAGGTGATGGACTGAACATTTAGACCTTTCGGCAAAAACGGTCTGGTTGTATATTCAAACAATATTTTCCATAAATATATCCTAATTATGCCTTTCGACTGCACAACCTGTTCATAGCAAGGGCCCCATATATTGGCAAACTTACAATCATAGTTGGGTGACCAGAGTGCCTTCCCCCCCCCCCCCCCCCCCCCCCCCATTTTACCTCTCATAGCCCCCGTTCTACTCCTAGAGGTGAGATTGCTGGAACCCGAGTCTGTAATTCTTATGCTGAAGCAGTGTCCCACAGTGCAAACCAGGTGTATGTGGAAATGGCTAAGAGGGCTAACAATGCTGGGATTGAGTCCAATGTTTTGCATTTAGGCCTGGGACATCAGGGGGACCATTTGGGTTCATCTCTAGTTGCTAAACCTGTTGGAGTAAAGCCTCTTAGGAGCTTGGTGCTCCGATATATTCCAACTACATTGATTGGGGATAAAAAGGCTGTTGTTTGCCCTTTGGAGGAAGTGGAAGGCCATGGGCTCTAACGTTGGTTGGGTTTGTTTTGGGCAGAAGACCTTACTATCAGCATCTTAAATCGAGGCTAAGCAATTTATGGCAGTTGAAAGGGAGTTTGGAGATTTTCTCTCGAGAGAAGGGTATCCTTTTTTTTCCGGTTTGGACTCGAAGAGGACTTTCTCAGGGTTTTGGAAGGAGGGCCTTGACACATCGCTGGCAGACCTTTGTTGCTTAAGAAATGGGCCAAAGGAATGAATTGTGAGCGGGATCTGTTAACCTACATTCCCATCTGGGTCCGCTTTCCAAACCTTCTTGGTGCTTGTGGTCTGAAGAACTCTTGAGCCGGATGGGCAGCACCATTGGTACACCGCTTTATATGGATCAAGAAATCACTGATTTATCCAGGGTTAGCTATACTAGATTTTGTGTCGAGATCAGTATTGTTGCAACTCTTCCTTTGGAGGTGGAAGCCAGAGATAGTAAGGGGAATCTACTCTCAGTTCAGCCGGTTCTTTATGATTAGAAACCCTCTCGGTGTAGAGCCTGCCAGTCCTTTGATCATAGCGAAGATAACTGTGTGGTTCATCCAAAGATTTCAAACAAGTGGAAAAAATTTTGTTTGGAGGCCGACCAGGAAAAATATGGGTTCTCGTGTGCAGAAGGGACCTCCCCCTGGGGCTCCTTCTTCCATATTACATGCTCAGCCGGACTCAAATCAATGAACTTTTGTTGCTAGCAAGACTAAGGGTAAAACTTCCTCGTCTATCAGTGATCAGTGTGTCGTGGGAGTGGGTCTCAATTCGAAATTTTGGAGAGCCAAGATGAGAACGTGGTTGGTGATGATGCAGTCCACTGGGTTGGCAGTGTTGGTGGTGATGCAATCCCTGGTGCTGGCTATGTTGATGCAGAATTTGGTGCTGCTGCAGTGAGCTCCGGTGGTGCAATGAGGGGTGAGTTGGAGGGGGTTGCTGTAGCCCATGGAGTTGTTGGAGAGGCCGCAGTCTATGGAGTAGAAAGCTTGGGACTGGTTGAAGCAATTGCTGGGAGTGATGTTGTTAGTGATACAAGTGCAGCCCAAGATTTGGGTAATGTCGGTGTTGGTACTGTAGACTTTGTTGGAAGTGTTGTTGGTGGAGTAGGTGTTGCGGTTGATGAAGGTGTTGTTTCTGAGGTTCTGGAGGCAGGTGAGGATGAGGTTTCACTAGAGGATCAGGCTGTTGTGGTTGTAGCAGTGGCCGATGTACTGCAGACAGTTGGCGAGGATATTGTGGATGGTAAAATCCCTACAAGGGTTGTGCCAGAGTCACGTCGCAGTCCTCGTCTGGCAAACCTTGGGACAGATCTGATCAAAGTTAGGGCTACTCTTCAAGCCAAATCTGAGGCTCTTGAATCAAGCGCGCGCAACCGCCCTCCCCCGTCCGAAGCATAAAGATTCTCTGATCCCGAAGCTTCGGGATCAATTATCAACGTTCGACGGTGTGCCGTCGATCCTATCTCTGAATTTGATGGAGGACAACACACTTCTTGATTTAGCTTCAGCTATGGGGTTCTCTATCGAAGGAGGGAGTTCGAAGTCCTTACTAGTTCAGATCCGTGAGTTAGAAAGGTCGAGTGCTTCAAAGTCTTAAGCCCTTAGTGTTTTTGCTTTTAATTGGGTATTTCGGACCTTCTAGATGTCGGGTTTCCACCATGTGTATCTTGTGCCTTTGGGCATTAGTTGTATCTTTTTTTTTTATTTTAATAAACCGGTAGGGGTCTAGGCCGAACCCCCCCCTCAACCTCACGAGAGGAATTTTTTATTAAAAAAATATATATATTACTCCATCTGTTTCTATGCTAATCTGAACACTGAATCATCGGATTACACTAAAAATAGTAATTGACAAGATTACCCTTGTAGACACACGAATTTCGTCGGACCCGAACCCGACTTACGTGTGCCGACGCGGATGCAGACCCGACACGCGGACCCAACTCGCGCGCGCAGACGTGGATGCAAACCCGACACGCGGACCCGACTCGCGCGCGCCGACACGGACTCGGACCCCGCCTCAAGAGGGGCCGGCCCCTACTAGGGTCCGAACCCTATAGGGCCGGCCCTAGTGGGGACCGAACCCCATGGAGAGGCCGGCCGGCCCTGCAAGGAAAGGGAAGAAAAAAGAAAGAAAAGAAAAAAGAAAGAAAAGAAAAAGGAAAGAAAAGAAAGGAAAGAAAAGAAAAAGGAAAGAAAAGAAAAGAAAAGAAAAGAAAGAAAAGGAAAAAATACCGCCATGCGCGGGGGGGAGGTAGCGTATGACGTCTGCACACACGCGGATCTGCGCCGATCCCTCGATCCGACGCACAAGACGAAGCGCCCGATCGCCATCGATTTCGTGCGCAAAATCCAGAAGTCGGTCTGCTGGGCCAACCTTCGGGGAAGTTCGACTATTACGTCCTCTACTCAAGGCCTCCGTCCGTTTCAATCAACGAAATCAAGCCCACCGGCTGGGAATCGGAAGACGTGCCAGTAGAGCCTCAAGAAGTGCCAGCACCTCTTCCAAGCAATGCTGCATCCCAACGGGCGCTCCAAAGGAGATACGATCAAGGAGATCCGGAAGTCGGTCTGCTGGGCCAACCTTCGGGGAAGTTCGACTATTACGTCCTCTACTCAAGGCCTCCGTCCGTTTCAATCAACGAAATCAAGCCCACCGGCTGGGAATCGGAAGACACGCCAGTAGAGCCTCGAGAAGAGCAAGTCCATTCCAGTCAAGCTATGTCCCAATGCGCTCTTCGGGAAAGATACGAGCAAGGAGATCCGGAAGTCGGTCTGCTAGGCCAGCCTTCAGGGAAGTTCGACTATTACGTCCTCTATTCAAAGCCTCCATTGGTTTCAGCTGAAGAAATCAAGCCCACCGGCTGGGGATCGGAAGACGAGTCAGTAGAGTCTCCAGAAGAACAAGTACCTCCGAGGGAACCAGTTGCTGCTGTCGACCATCATCCTAGCGGAGGGGAATCCACCGACGAAGAAGCATGGGTCATGCTACCGCGGCGGCAAAAGCCGTGGCAAGAAAAGAAGCTCAAACAAGACCGTGTGATGAGGGGATTCACCAAGCGGAGGACCTACAAGAAGAAAGGCAAGGCTCCAGGGAGGAAGGCGTTCAAAGTGCCGCCAGCAAGCCAAGACGATATCCTTCAGCAGAGTCTTCCAGAGCCGACAACGTTGCAAGAGTTCTTCCCGGATCACTTCCTCCCAGTGGACCAACACGTCAAGGTGTCTTGTTGCATGGTCGAAGTCCATGAAGTATCGGAAGGAAAGAACGAAGGCGAAACTTCTGAAGAAGGCGACTCCACCGATGAGGGGGACGACTCCAACGATGGGGGCACCGCGGCTCATGACGAAGCGATCTTGCATATGCCTCTCGTAGAAGCTTTGCATCTTCCGAAGAAGGCTCGCCTAGCAATGGCGGCGGCCTTGGCCGATCCAGATAGCTACAAAAGGAAGAGGAAGGATGATCAAAGACGCAAAGCTGTGGCCTCGTGTGATGCGACGATAACCTTTTCAGATGAGGACCTGCAACTCGGGGCGCGATTGCACAACCGGCCTCTTTACGTCTCGGGATACATCAAGGAGAAGCCAGTGAACCGAATCTTGTTGGACTGTGGCTCCGCCGTCAACATCATGCCTATCCAGACGATGCGTCAACTCGGCATCACCAACGACCAGCTCTCGCCGAGTCAGTTGGTCATTCAAGGCTTCAACCAGGGCGGACAGTCCACCGTTGGAATCATTCGTCTGAAGCTTTCCATCGGCCCGCTAGATACGACGGTCCTCTTCCACATCATCGATTGCCAGACGTCATATCGCCTCCTGTTGGGAAGACCATGGCTGCACGAGAACGGCATCGTGGTATCCACCTGGCACCAGTGCCTCAAGTACTACGAAGAAGGCGTGGAGAGGTGCATAGTTGCGGATGACAAGCCATTCAACGAGGCCGAGGCACACCTGGCCGACGCTAAATTCTACCAAGCAAAGGGCCTGGTCACGGATGTTCTGCCAGCTAAAGCCCCTCGAGCTCAAAAGATTGAAGAAGTGAAGCAGGACAAGACTCCATTTCCCGCAAATTCGGTGCCACCCTCCGACGAGGCAAGACTCAAGGTCCAAGGAACGCCGAAACCTAGGCGAAGGATGCGCATCAGCTTCGAGCCAAGAGCAATGCAACATACCCCGTTGCCAATCCAAACGGCGCCTGTCCTGCGTCTCGCGCCTCAGTGGCTCCGAAAATCCGATCGATCGCCTTCTACTCCGACAAGGAAGTTGGCCCCGTCGTTATCTCAGGCCAACGTCATCACTCTGCAAGAAATGACGGTGCCACTACCTAGTCTGACGCAAGCTCCGAACCCGAGCAGACCTGTCGAATCAGCAGACCTCGAGCAACTCGGATTCAAACCGGAAGGGAGTTGGGGGCAAAATGCTGCCAAGTTGCTGTTCAGAGCCGGCTACAACGAGGAAAGCGCCATGGGCACACTTCCACCAGCAGCAACTCCACATGGGATGACGAGAACTCAAACTCGGCTGTTTCAAAACGGAGAACAAATTCCCCCGAACCGCCGAGGCATCGGCTCCAGTCAAGCTCCGTTGGTCATCAGAACCGCAGCAAAGAGGACCTTCACCTCGAACTACATCGAGGCAAGGATAGTGGATGAAGCAGTTGAAGGATCGACAATCTCCGATGCACTCTCTACCTACCTCAGCCATCCAGGAAGCAGGAGAAGACGACGACGGGCTCGATGCCAAGCCTTGTTCCGGAAGCAAACCAGAGGTGGTAAAGACTGGTCGAATCGAAAACGCACATCCATGTTCGAGAGGCTCGGGCCAGTCAAACAATCAAAGAAGAAGTCGGCGTTCAATCGTCTGGGGATGCCAATCGAGGACTTCGTCTCAACACCCACCCACCCACCCATGGCTGCCGCCCATCATATCTCCATTACGAATCCCGACAACGGTGATACTTCTACTTCGGACGACGAATTGCAAGATGCCCCGTCGGTCCTCGCAGAAGGGGGGCAGTCCACCGTTGATGACTCAAAGAAAGGGGGCAGTCCAAGAAGACGACGATGACATACTTCTTCAGTGCCTAGGGCCAAATCCTTACTGTTTTGGGGGCAACCGTCTCTCATGCAAGCACTCCCTCTTCCAAACGAAACTACGTCCCGGCACCTGCTCAAAGCTAGAGACGAACAAAGAAGCCCCGAAGTCAACCTGCTAGGCCAACCATCGGGCAAAATTGACTATTATGTCCTCTACTCCAGGTCTCCTTCGATTCCAAATGAAGAAATCAAGCCAACCAGCTGGGGATCAGAAGATGAATCGGTACAGTCTCTAGAAGTGCAAGCCCTTCCGATCAAAGAAGAGCCTTCAGTCGCGGCACCAGTTCTTCACCTTGGCAAGGAAGATCTTACTGATGAAAACACACGGGCTATGGCGTCTCGAAGGAGAAGGTCACGACGATCAAGCTACAGGATAGCACGTCTGGCTAACCATAAGAAAAACCGGGCGACAAGAAAACTCCCCAGAAGGAAGTCCTTCAAGGAAAAAAATGAAGCTCCAGGAAGAAAGACGTCCGAAGTACCACCAGCAAGTCCGAAAAATCTTCTCCAGCAAATATGCCCAAAGCTGGCGACACTCCAGGAGTTCTTTCCCAATCGCTGCCTTGAAGCTGATCAAAACTTCAAGGTCTCCTGCTGCATGATGGAAGTTCACCAAGTGCTCTGGAAAGACGATGAAGAAAGCGACATTAACATTGAAGGCATGGGGAGAAGCATTGATGCCAACGAAGCTCATCCAGCAAAAGCTCTACGAGCTCAGGGAGTCAAAGCAGCTGCGAAGGACAAAAGCTCTTCACTTGCAAAACTAGTGACATCCTCCAGCCAGGCGATGCAGAAAGTCAAGGAAGCGCCAGCCTCAAGACGGAAAATTTACATCAACTTCAAATCAAGCTCGATGCGATGCGTTCCGTTGCCAGCTCAAGCTGCTTCAGTCCTGCGGCTCGTACCTCAGTGGCTTCGAAAACCAGGACGATCGCCTCTCACTCCAGCAAAGGAACCAACGTCATCATTCTTCGAGGCCAACTTCAGCACTTTGCAAGGGATGACACTACCGTTACATGGTCTGTTGCACGTCTCAAGGTCAACCGAGTCTTCCGAGTACACCAGCTCCAAGCAACTCGCAATCAAGCCAGTTGACACTCGGGGGCAAAACTCCACCGAATTGATGTTCAAATCCAGCCTCAGCAAAGAAAGCATGGCGCACATGGGTTCACTACCCTCAGCTGCAATACCATATCGCCTGACAAAGACTCAAGCTTGCCTCTTCAAAAGCGGCGAACGAATCCTTCCAAATCGCCGAGGCATTCACTCCAGTCAAACTCCAGCAGTCATCAAAACTCCAGTCAAGAAGATCTTCACTTCTAACTACATTGAAGCGAAGAGGGCAGGCAACAACCGCGAACCAGCGGCGACTTTGCCTACCAGTGGCAAGTCCCTCAAAAGGTACTTTGCCTAACGCAAGGTTACCCCCCTTGCCCAAAAAAAAAAAAAAAAAAAAAAAAAACGAACTACGTGCGACTTGATCCCTCTCAGTAGGGTACGTAGGCAACCTACAAAGGTTCAGTCCATACAAAAGAAACATCCCAAACGTCGTCCGAGAAGGCCAGCCCAGAGAAGAACAAGTGCAAATCCACAAGTCCAGTCAGTAAACCAAAAGATGACAAGAAAGTCACAGTCCTTGAGGCGTCAAAGCAGCTCGCCCTCCGCAGCTTACACGCGCTGCAACTCCAGAGGTAAAAAAAACCGTCAGCTTCCGACGCGTCGTCAGCTATGCACGCTGCTTCGCAAGCTCTGCTCCAGACATCTTCTCGGTCGCTCGTGCTTTCCCCAAAAGGAACTCCAGCTTCTAAAGCGACGCACGAGTATGGCAAGTCGAAGTCCTTAAGGCGCCAAAGTGGCTCGCTCCCAACAGCTTACACGCGCTGCAATTCCAGGGGTAGGGAAGCAGTCAACTCTCGATGCGTCGCCAGCTTTCCGCTGCTTCACAAACTCTGCTCCAGAAGTCTTCTTGGTCGCTCGGGTGTTCTCCAGCTTCTGAAGCGATGCTTGACGTCTCTCCCCCTCAGTCGCAGCTAAGCCCAAGGAAGCGTCCTCTAGCGAAGACCGTCGTAAGCAATGAAGCTCGCCACCCTCCAAAGAAGGTGCGCATCTGCTCCGCAGAAAAAGAGTCGTTGCCTTGAAATCCACCGGGCTCGTGCAAAGACTCAGGCCAACCTGAAGGATGGAAACTGCTACTGAAGTCAAAAGCAGCAACCCGAAGAATGGCGGACGCATAAACAACAACCGCAGCCTTCGTGACCTCCACAAAGCCAAAAGAACCACTGGAGCTGTCATCAAGGTCAAGATCGACAAGCAAAAGACAACCAAAGCAGTCTACTCCTTGTTGATGCTCGTGGCCTCGTCATCCTCTCCAGAACGCCCATCTCGGTGTCCTGCAAGCTGACATTGCTACCAGAAAGGTGCAACCTCGCTAGTAACTCTAAACCCGCGGTTGACCTCATCAATAATCTAGCCAGCCTTCGGAAGGTACTCAGGGGGACGAATCTTGCAAGGACATGAAAAGTGCAAGACCGATCGAGAGGTAAAGTCAATTCCGGAAGAAAAAAAAAAAAAAAAGGGGAGGGAGCCACCTTCCCTGGCCTTCAACGCCTCTGACTCATCCTCGCGCCAGGCGATTGCCACCACACTCGGCTTCGTCTTTTTGCCGTGCCGTTGTCATCAAGCAACGCGCACCATCGCCGCCACCGTCGACGAAAGAGGCGACACCGGGAAGACGGAGCAAGTCTCGTACAACCCCAGGCAGCACTCTTCCGCCGACGGTCTCCAAGCATCGAAGAAACCTTCGTCTCCAAGCCGACGGAAGCCTTCGTCTTCAAGCGACGCGCACCATCGCCGCCACCGTCGACGAAAGAGGCGACACCGGGAAGACGGAGCAAGTCTCGTACAACCCTAGGCAGCACTCTTCCGCCGACGGTCTCCAAGCATCGAAGAAGCCTTCGTCTCCAAGCCGACGGAAGCCTTCGTCTTCAAGCGTCGCGCACCATCGCCGCCGCCGTCGATGAAAGAGGCGACACCGAGAAGACGGAGCAAGTCTCGTGCAACCCCAGACAGCACTCTTCCGCCGACGGTCTCCAAGCGTCGAAGAAGCCTTCGTCTCCAAGCCGACGGAAGCCTTCGTCTTCAAGCGTCGCGCACCATCGCCACCACCGTCGACGAAAGAAGCGACACCGGGAAGACGGAGCAAGTCTTGTGCAACCCCAGGCAGCACTCTTCCGCCGACGGTCTCCAAGCGTCAAAGAAGCCTTCGTCTCCAAGCCGACGAAAGCCTTCGTCTTCAAGCGACGCGCACCATCGCCGCCACCGTCGACGAAAGAGGCGACACCGGGAAGACGGAGCAAGTCTCGTGCAACCCCAGGCAGCACTCTTCCGCCGACGGTCTCCAAGCATCGAAGAAGCCTTCGTCTCCAAGCTGACGGAAGCCTTCGTCTTCAAACGCCGCACCAGCCGGCCTCCGGGCCCCACGACGCACCAGCTGGCCACCGCGCCTCCTGCCGCACCATACACCGCTATTGCGCTACGGCCACGGCCCGCGTCTGCATCGCACTCCGCGCCCATGCCGGATGCCGCCGTGTCGCAGCTCTTGCGCCATGCACCACTGCTGCTGTTGTTCTCCGCATCCGACCGGTAGAAGAGGAGAGACAAAAAAAAAAAAAAAAAGAAAAAAAAAAAAAGAGGGGTTGTGTTCGGTCAGGAGAGAAAACCACAGCCCCCTCCCCATTGGTCCAAAAAAAAAAAAAAAAAAAAAAGAAGAAGAAGACGAAACTAAGGGGGAAAGCGGGGCCCGCAGCCTCCTCTCCCCAAAGAGAACCAGACAGCTGAGGAGGGGGGGGGGCCCGCTGCCTCCTCCTTCTCCTCCGATCCAGTCAAGGGGGGGGGGAGGGAGCCCGCGCCCGACTTGCGCACGCCGGCCCCCACGCCCGACTCCGACGTGGCCGGCCCCCGCGCCCGACTCGCGCACGCCGCCGCCCTGCCCGACCTCCGGCTCCGCGCCCCGGCGACGGCCTCCGCCCGCGCCGCGTGCCACCTGCGCGCGTCCCCGCAAGCGCCGCCCGCGCCCCGGCCTGCGCCCCGGCCACCGCCGCCGGCCCCGACTACCGCACCTGGCCGCCCAGCCCCGGCCACCGCTGCGTCCGGGCCCGCGCCCGGCCATCGCCCCGTCGGCCTGCACTCCTCGCGCGCCACCATCGCCTGCAGCCCCCGCTCCCGCGCCGTACGCCGCCTGCCCGCGCCCCGGCCACCGCGCCGCTCGCAACACGGCCCGCGCCCGCCCGGACCACCGCGCTGCAGCCTCCGCGAACCAGAAGAACCAGAGAAAGAGGAAGAGAAAAGAAAGAAAAGAAAAGGAAGGAAGAGAAAAGGAAAGAAAAAAAAAAGGGAAAGAAAAGAAAAGAAAAGGAAAGAAAAGAAAAGGAAAGAAAAGAAAAGAAAGAAAAGAAAAGGAAAAAGAAAAGAAAAGAAAGAGAAGAAAAGAGAAAAAAAAAAAGAAAAAGGAAGTTAGAGTCGCCATACCTGACACGCGACGACTCCACCTCCTCTCTTTGCGCCGTCGTCACCGTTTTCGGCCACGACGATTCCGCCTCCTTCTCTCGTTACGCCTGCGTCATCGACCTCGGCTGCGACAATCGGCCTCGCCATTGCACTCCCACACCGAAGAAGGGGCAATAGTTCTCCGCCAAGATGCACCGTCGCCGTCATCGCACTCCAGTCACCCTCGCACCAGTCTCGAACTCCGTGCAACGGCCACCTTCGACGTCCGTGCAATCTTTGGAGCAAAAGAGGTCCGCAACGAAGAAGATGATCGAAACCATAGCGAAGGTCTTCTCTACAAGCAAGAGCCACAGCCAACTGCTCGCACCGGCACCCAGCTCGGCGCGCCGCACGCCGCTGGCCTCGTGCCCAGCCGCCGCAGCCCTGGCCGACCCTGCCACTGCCACTCCAGCTCCCGTGGTCCAAAAAAAAAAAAAAAAAAAAAAGACGAAAGAGGCAACGCCGGAAAGACGGAGCAAGTCGCGTGCAGCCCCAGGCAGCTCTCTTCCGACAGCGGTCTCCAGAAGCCGGCAGAACCTTCGCAAAGAAGCACAATGGTGGATGAAGGGGGTAGGGGTCCTTAAACAGACACCCGACCCCGCCCACAAAAGGAATCAAGGACAAGTGCTCTACGATTCTTACGCGTCCAAACCCGACACGTTCTCATCGACACACTCGTCCTTGAGGGGGCATTTGTAGACACACGAATTTCGTCGGACCCGAACCCGACTTACGTGTGCCGACGCGGATGCAGACCCGACACGCGGACCCAACTCGCGCGCGCAGACGTGGATGCAAACCCGACACGCGGACCCGACTCGCGCGCGCCGACACGGACTCGGACCCCGCCTCAAGAGGGGCCGGCCCCTACTAGGGTCCGAACCCTATAGGGCCGGCCCTAGTGGGGACCGAACCCCATGGAGAGGCCGGCCGGCCCTGCAAGGAAAGGGAAGAAAAAAGAAAGAAAAGAAAAAAGAAAGAAAAGAAAAAGGAAAGAAAAGAAAGGAAAGAAAAGAAAAAGGAAAGAAAAGAAAAGGAAAGAAAAGAAAGAAAAGGAAAAAATACCGCCATGCGCGGGGGGAGGTAGCGTATGACGTCTGCACACACGCGGATCTGCGCCGATCCCTCGATCCGACGCACAAGACGAAGCGCCCGATCGCCATCGATTTCGTGCGCAAAATCCAGCCATAATTGCACCCGCCAGAAAAGGAAAACAACTAAATGTTATTCCCTTCATCAATGGATGAATAAAATCCGGGTAATTATGAGAGAGATACAAAAGGGATTTAAAATTAAAGAGTTCCCATATCTCTCTCCCCACCTCTTTGCCTATAAATAGAGGGGGTGGGGGAAGGAAAAAATGGTCGGGAAATTGAAGACGAAACGCCAGAGCTCTGCAGAAGAGGAGACGCTTCTTCATCGACCCAAGGCTTCACGAGGCACAGTCAAGCCTGTCCCGAGGGATCGGCTTACTGAAAGTCCTCATCAATGTGAAGGCCCTTGCACACGAAGATCATCCCTTCGACTCCGTGCACGAAGAAGAAAGCTCGGAGAAGAAGAACCCTTCGACTCCGAAGACGCCAGAAGCAAAGGCCGGAGAAGAAGAGGAGCGGCACTACCCCGTCGTCTCCAACAAGCTTCGACTCCGATCAAGCCCAAAAGCCCGGAGAAGAAGAGGAGCGGCATTACCCCGTCGTCTCCAACAAGCTTCGACTCCGATCAAGCCCAAAAGCCCGGAGAAGAAGAGGAGCGGCACTACCCCGTCGTCTCCAACAAGCTTCGACTCCGATCAAGCCCAAAAGCCCGGAGAAGAAGAGGAGCGGCATTACCCCGTCGTCTCCAACAAGCTTCGACTCCGATCAAGCCCAAAAGCCCGGAGAAGAAGAGGAGCGGCACTACCCCGTCGTCTCCAACAAGCTTCGACTCCGATCAAGCCCAAAAGCCCGGAGAAGAAGAGGAGCGGCACTACCCCGTCGTCTCCAACAAGCTTCGACTCCGATCAAGCCCAAAAGCCCGGGGAAGAAGAGGAGCGGCACTACCCCGTCGTCTCCAACAAGCTTCGACTCCGATCAAGCCCAAAAGCCCGGAGAAGAAGAGGAGCGGCACTACCCCGTCGTCTCCAACAAGCTTCGACTCCGATCAAGCCCAAAAGCCCGGAGAAGAAGAAGAGCGGCACTACCCCGTCGTCTCCAACAAGCTTCGACTCCGATCAAGCCCAAAAGCCCGGAGAAGAAGAGGAGCGGCACTACCCCGTCGTCTCCAACAAGCTTCGACTCCGATCAAGCCCAAAAGCCCGGAGAAGAAGAGGAGCGGCACTACCCCGTCGTCTCCAACAAGCTTCGACTCCGATCAAGCCCAAAAGCCCGGAGAAGAAGAGGAGCGGCACTACCCCGTCGTCTCCAACAAGCTTCGACTCCGATCAAGCCCAAAAGCCCGGAGAAGAAGAGGAGCGGCACTACCCCGTCGTCTCCAACAAGCTTCGACTCCGATCAAGCTCAAAAGCCCAGAGAAGAAGAGGAGCGGCACTACCCCGTCGTCTCCAACAAGCTTCGACTCCGATCAAGCCCAAAAGCCCGGAGAAGAAGAGGAGCGGCACTACCCCGTCGTCTCCAACAAGCTTCGACTCCGATCAAGCCCAAAAGCCCGGAGAAGAAGAGGAGCGGCACTACCCCGTCGTCTCCAACAAGCTTCGACTCCGATCAAGCACCGGAGAAGTAGCCCACGTCGTTCGAAGAAGAAGATCGAGTTGACGCCAAAGCTAAAGCCAACGCAAGAAGCCAAAGCAAAGCCCCAGTAAAGCCCGCGCCAAAGCAACGCAAGTGCCAAAGCCAAGCGACTACGCCGGCCACGAGCAAAAGCACCGCACGTTCTAGCCGATACGACGCGAAGTCCGGAAGAACGAAAGCATCGCAAGTCTCTCCCAGCTACGTCCAAGTGCAAGCGCCGAAGCAAAGCAAAAGCCAGAGCCACGCCGGAGCAAAGCCAAAGCCAAAAAGCCAAAGCCGAAGCCAACGCCAAAAGCTAGATCGACGCCGCGAACCGACGATCAAGGACACCGAGGTCAAGCAAGGAACGAGGAAGATGCGAAGACCGAGGAACGAAGCCGAAAACCCCCTAGCCGAGAAAGCGCGAAGCACGGAAGGGACAAAGCAACGGTGGACATTCCTTAGCCTCTCCAAAACCCTCTCCCTGTAAAACCCCTGTCCTGGGCAGCCCCTTCAGAGCTCTTGCACGAACACCACGTGGAGACGCGGATCAAAGGGATCCCCCAGAAGATCTTTCCCACAATCCCCTGATCAAAACTCGCCGCAACCCGGACTCGCTACACCCGAGCCACCCGGGTCCCGGCCACAATTGTAATCTCGTGTGATTCGCAATAAAGACGACCCGCGCTTTTTTCCGCGTCCACAACCCTCTTTTGGACGAGGTTTAAGCGGAACAGCGGTTCCTCGTGCCAAACACCCCTTAATTAATTTCCATTAGTAGCAAGGAGATCGGAAGGCAAATCCTCCGATCAAACGGAGAAGCCCTACAAAATCCACTACAGGGTGTGGTGTTGCTGGCAAGCCTGGCATGAAGCTGGAAGTCCACCCAGGCCCCAAGTTGCTCCCCCCTGGATGTACCCACTTTTGGATCGGATCCGACAGTGTGGGACCCACAAATCTGGGGAGTTGGCTGTCACTGACGTTAGAGTGAACAATACTTGCTGGAGTTCGGATCTCCCCCGGCCGGTGGGCCCGCTCACATCACAGCCGCACGATGGCAGGCGATCCGAATTAAATCGTACTTCAGCCCGACTGCATGTGGATGTGATGTGGACTCACTGACTGGGGCCGACCGACTAGAGGAGATCCAAACTCTTACTTGCTGGCTACCCTGTGTGCCGGTAGAGCCTACGGACACATGATGAGGTGGCATACAGGGATTGGTAAAGAGGATTGGGATTCACGATATCAAAAACTTAGAAGAAAAAAAAAATGCTTGGAGTTTGACTGTCGGCAAGCATTATTCCTCTAGAATATCCTGTCAATGATAATTTTTCATCCAAGTCATGATGTGAATTAGTGTACATGGAGATACCCCATCTCTCTTTTGGCTAGGGCTGCAACTCGGGTGGGGTTGAGTCGGGTTGGGGGTCAACCCAAACCCAACCCAACTATTTAAACTCCCAATCCTAATCCAATTCAACCTCCAACCCGAGATATCCTGCCCAAGCCCAACCCAAGCAAAAAATTTATGCTCGGGTTAGCCCAAGTTGGTAAGGTTGTGCAGGTTCAGATATATTTATTGTTTAAAATTTTACTCTTTGAAGATCAAAATAAAAAAAAAGAATTTATCTTTGCTAACACTGTCATATAACTTTTTTTGCATTTCTATTCATGCAATTTACTAGATCACTAGATAATGTCTTTATTTGATAAGCAAGAAACAAATAAATAATTAATATGGAACTGGGTGAAACGGATAACTGTGACTGCGACCCCTCAATATATGAGTACTCGGGATGGTTGTGATTGTTATCTATATATCACAGACTCATAGATATACATCAACCAGAGCCCGACCCAAAATTTAAATCGGGTAGTATTTTTTTAACCCTAACCCAATTCAATATTCAAATACATCAATCCACACCCATCCAAGATTCGGACTGGATCGTGTCCAACCAGTCCAAGTTGCAGCCCTACTTTTGGCTGTCCTGGTGCCCTCATACAAACTCTGTCTTAGGTTTTTTTCTCTCTTAATACATAGATTGTGGTCTGCCTAACGTCTAAATGAGTAAGGAAACCCGACCCATGTGGGCACCGCCGCTCAAAATGAGTCTCCTATGGGTACCCCATGGCTTCCGTCCCCTCACCTCCCAGCTCTGATCGGCCGCTACCCTCCTCTCCCATTTAGCCTCGCCCTCCACAACACCCACACCCCCTCACCCTCGTCCATCGCCTACTCATCTCTGGGTCTGATTAGGGAGGAGAAGTTGCAAGGGTGGACTATGAGCCTTAGGGGTTGCCTAAGTCGGCGTGGGCAACGATGTGGGCTTGCGAGCGGATCAGATGGCGGGGATGACTTCGACAGATCATGACATGGAGGATTGTAAAGGAGGTCACGACATATCAGAACAAGTAGTGGACAGAGACAACGACTGATCGGAACAGGGAAGGGTAGAAAATCTGGTATTTGATTTTGTTTAATTGGGGACTTAGCCAAAAGTCATTTTAAAAAAATCCTTTTAAGCTAAAGGACAGGCAACATTTCGGATTCGTATCAGGTCCCTTCCCGAAATACCATATTACTGCAAGTCCCCCTAACAAGTTTTTTTGACTTTTCAAACCGTTCAAATGACAAAAATACCCTACATGTGATTGTACAGGAAAGTATATATAATTCAGATGTATTGACACAACTCACTGTAAAATGGCTACTCTTTGCGGACAGATTGTCACTCTTATTTCACTGTAGCAAATTTTTTTTTAAGCGAGATTTATCATAAGTAAAAAATAAAATTGCTACAGTTTTTTCACTGTAGTAAAGAGTTACAATTTGCGACACAAAAAGTAACAATCTGCAACGCATAGAGTAACAATCGGTGCCATAAAGATTAACAATCTGCGACACAAAGAGTAACAATCTGCGTAGATTGTTACTCTTTGCTACAGTGATTTCACTATAGCAATTTTTTTTCCCAAATAAGATTCTTCAAAAAAAAATTGCTACAGCGATTTTATTGTAGCAAGAGTAACAATCTACCGGCAAAAGAGTAATCATTGTTACAATGATTTGTCTCCATGTGTCTAGATTCTATACACTTTCCTGAATAGTCACGTATAGGGGTAAAATTGGTACGGTAAAAATATTTGTTGCGAAGGGACCTTAGCCACAACGGAAATGTTGTCTGTTCTTTAGCTACTACCGTACCTGCTGCAAGGACCTTAGCCTCATTGTTAGCTGGGTGCTCTTGTCTATTTTGTGGGTGCAAATAGTAACACCCTGTCAAAAGTTTCACACAATGGCTCATTTAGGCTTCTTCCCCTCATGTAAGATATCAAAGTGTCACTCCTTTTAAGTGATATTTTCATAGCATTACACAAAAATCGTGTTCAACATCTCTACTAGTTGGGTTGGCGTATTGAAAAACGTCATGTAGATAACCACCTAAACTTTAGGGGTTATTAACTATAGGCTCACTGTAAATGTTGAGTTAATTAAGTCCAGCCAGTAATTTCGGTCCACGAAATGATTTCAGATTAAGAGACAATCCTTGAATAACAATTGTATAACAATATTGGATATATAAGACGACAAAGCATTTCAAACAAGCTTATTAGGCGAGTGCAACAAGTCCTATATCTGTCGACTAGGAAAGCCTGGATTTGTCGGTTCTTTCCTCAACATCTCTTCTAGACAATCTCTTCTCCGAAAAGAAGTTCAAGAAGGCAGTGTTTATCACGAGGAAGGATGGTGCACCGGGGTCGGACGACTTCCCAAATATCTTCTTCTGGAGATATTGGGAGAGTCATTTCTTATTTGATTTTTTTGCAGGGAGGGCAAGGCTACATACCTTCAACTACTCCTAGATCATTCTTATTCTGAAAAGTCAAGAGCCGAGTCAATCGAGGACTTTAGGCCGATTAGTCTCTCTAACTTCATGTACAAACTGGTGGCGAAGATCCTAGCGAATAGACTAAGTGCTCACCTCTCATAGGTTCTTTCCAACTCATAATCAGCTTTCGTTAAAGGGAGATACATTCTGGACAGTGTGGTAGTAGCTCAAGAGTTAAGCTAACGGATGGAGGAAGTTGGTAGAGGGGGTAAACTAGATTTCGAGAAAGCGTTTGATCGACTAGCTAGATTGGCGCTACGTGATAGAAATGTTGGAAGCTAAAGAGCTCTCCCCAAACTAGAGATACTAAATCTGGGAATATCTCTCATCTTAGAAGGCGACTTGGGACAGGTGCACACGGAAGGAAGTCAAGATGAAGCGGGGAGTAAAGCAGGGTTTCCCTCTTTCTCCGTATTGATTCATCCTAGCCACGGATGTCTTCGATGCATTGATTTGAAAGGCGACTCTTTCAGGAGATGTGAGAGGCTTGGGAGACGGCAATTGGATAACCTATAACCTACACTTTGTTGATGACACTATACTCTTCTGCGAAGCTTATCCTCTATAGATTGCATCTTTGAAAATACTACTTTATAGTTTGGAGACTGTTTCAGGGCTAAAAATTTACTTCCAGAAAAGTAACCTATATCATATTGGAGAGGATAGTGAGGCATGTGAGATTTTCGCCTCAATGGTAAACTGTAAGAAGGCTTCTTTGCCAATGATATTTGGGATTGCCAATGAATAAAAGAGCATTGAAGAAAGAAGAATGAAGATGGCTCATTCAGATATTGACACATGTCTTGATAGTTGGAAGGGGAAGTCCTTTCTCTAGGAGGCTAACTCACACTAGTTAACACAATTCTATCGTACATACCCTCATAATTCATGTCCTGCTACTACTTGCCCTCTTGGGTGATCCAGGTAATTGATAAGATCAAGAAAGACTTCCTATGGAGGGGAGTAGAAACATCAGTTAAAACCTATAACTTGATAAAGTGGGAAAAAAGTTAGTACATCCCCTAAGAAGTTAGGGGGATTAGGGGTGCTCCTGGGGAAGCGATGGTGATGTTTACAGCAGAGCAATGGAGTGGGGTGGAAGTAGATCCTCCTAGACATACTTCAGACGCTTCAATCACATTCAAGTCAAATTGAGAGTCTTGAGGAAAATCTCGCCCGTCTAGAAATTAATTGTTAAGACCGGAGCAGCATATTTTTTGAGATCAAAAGACCCTTTTTTTTTTTTTTGAGATTTTACATATGCAAATGTTTTTGGGTTTTTTCCAAAAAAACGCATCAAGAATTAAAGACTATTAAGGTTATGATGCAAAAAATAAACAAAGCACATATATCAAGAATTTGAAATAGCCCATGTGCAAGGCAATAAACTGGGGTATAAAACAAAATTTTTTGATTTTTAGGAAACCAAACATACCTAGAGTCAATAAGATGCAAAAATACACCTAGGGGATGGTATTATGATTGATGAACACAAATATGCACTAGTGATGCTATGCAAATAGGACTAAGTCATGCACAGGCTTAATAGAAAGACTAATTTGTAGAGTAACTATAGTGTGAATTCAACAGTAATATATCAAGCATATAAAACGCATTTCACTTCATTTATTCTTTAATAATGAGTTTCTATTCTAGCACAACATCATTTAACCCATAGTTGTCCTAGGGGGATTACCGGATCAGAGTTCACCGAGTCGTTGTCCAAAGGCATCTTGACTATCGGGGGCGGGGTGAGGTGAGTGTAGTCGCAAAGCACTTGATGGTGGAGTCGTACCTCGAAGACATCAGTCCCATGCGAGAGACGGACGAATGATGGAATCAAGACCGGGTCGAAGCAAACCACATTCGTCTGGCAGAACCTTCAATAAGCGATACTTGGATACACATTGAAACACTCGTGTACCTCGCCGTAGTCGGCCAACAGGTCCCGAACCGAAGACTCCCCCCAAGCATCGAAAGAAAGCCCGAAGATCGTCACCCGCACCATTGATCTTTGACGTCTCTCCACCGATCCTCGAAGCTCATCCCAATGCGCGAAGGAGACTGAGACTGGCCCAAGATCTCTCATCCCCCTTGCCACTTCAGTCCCAATGAAATGCGAGGAAGGGAACTCCACCAAGTATTCGCTGACTCTGATCTCTTGCACTGGCCATTGCCATGATCCTCGCCACACTGAGCGCAAGAAATCAGAAAGCTCCGCCAGGTTGGTCCGACGACGGAACACACGGTATATTCTGGATCTGGATAGCAACTCCACCATCTTCTCTCTACGCAGGTCACTCTGGAGGGAGACAGACGACCTGGTTCGCGATCTTGTTGTGGAGTCAGGTACACCACGAGCCCTTGAACGAAATCTTGGGATCGTCTTATGCCGCGCCGGGTCAAGACATGGCCCACCTTGCTGCACTAAAAGCAGACGAGAGAGCTCATGCACTCAGCGATGAGGTGATCGTGCTTGCCACACTGATTGCAACGTCGCTCGCCCTAGATCGAACCTCGCCCAACCCTTGACCTCCTCGGATTCGCCCTCACCACTTTTCTCGGTGCTTGGGGGTCCGCAGGGCATCAGCATAGGTCGGCGGCTCGCTACCTGCCTCCGAGCCCGCTAGCTGCGCCCAATCATGGGCGGATCGCACCATGGAATAGGAAAATGAGAGGGGGGATGCAGGATGGGAAGGGGATTAGATGACATGGGGTGGTGGCGGTGGTTGGGATCAATGAGAATCAGATTGGGATTAATTGGGGGCCAGGCACAACCCCCAAAGGAGCCCTACACTTTGCCACCTCGCCCCACCCCGGGAACTCCCTATACCTCTTGATCACCGCCGCACCATAGCCGGATCTATTGGCTGCCTTCGGAGTTGAGGGAGAAAGGATCGAAAGCTGCTACTCACCGGAGGCCCCACTAGATCTGCCCGATCTGCTCGCCTTCGATCGCCCTATCTACTCATCGGAGGCCCCCTTGGTTCTGCCCGATCTACTCGCCTTCGATCTCCTGATCTACTCGCCCGACCTGCTCGCCCGATCCGCTTGACTTGCCCGCCCGATACACTCAATCTGCTCACCCGATCCGGAGAAGGGGAAAGAAGCTTTATGGATCGAGCTTTCCCCTTTTCAGCTCGATCTCAGAGAAGCTCCGCTGAGTTGCGACCTTGCCTAGATCCCCTTCTCAGCACAGATCCCCTTCTCAGTTTGATCCCAGAGAAACTTCGACGAGATCCCCTTCTCAGCTCCGCTAGGGTTAGGGTGCTGCGACGAAATCCCCTTCTGATCAGCTCCGACGAGAAGCTGCGACGAGATCCCCTTCTCCCAACGACCCTGCCTATTTGCTGGTCAATTGGCGGGAAGATGACATATTGTGATGGAAGAGATAACGTACATAACTTAACAAGTTTGCAGGGATCGACATATAAATAATTTAATTTAAAAGGTTTATATGCAATTAGTCTTAATTTCAGCGATCGAACTATAAAAAGTCCTAAATCTTTTTCGGTAGAACTTTTATGAGTAACTAATAACTGTTATTAATTGGACCTAATACAATTTCCCCAAAAATAATCCCAAGAAGAAAGCCAACGTAGATTAGCATGGTAATTACCTTGGACTCCCAATCTTCTCCATGAACATCAATCCCCCATAAAACTGGAAACCTTATCCAAGGCGTGCGAGTAAGCACGGATCGCCGTCTATTCTCGGCATCGGGATGTACACCACCGATCAGCCCGCCGCGTCACACTTTACACGTGTGAGCCACTACCACTGCCCCCCCTTCCATCAGCAAGCACCATCCCATTCACCTGTGGCCGCCACCACCCACACAAATGCCACCATTGGCCTCCCGCACGTGGGAAGCAATCACCCATTTTAAAACACACAACTTTGGTGCCTAACTCCCACTCTATAAATAGGGTGAATCACCCCCTCCTTACAACCCAGAGATCATATCACTACAGTCCTTGATCTTCTCTCCCCTCCTCGACCATGGCGGCCGGCGGGTGCTGCAGCGGCCTCCTCCAGCGTTGCAAGCCCTACGTGGCCATGACCTCGCTCCAGTTCGGCTATGCCGGCATGAACATCATCACCAAGGTCTCCCTCAACCACGGCATGAGCCACTATGTCCTCGTCGTCTACCGCCACGCCTTCGCCACCCTCTCCATCGCCCCCTTCGCCCTCCTCCTCGAGCGGTAGATATACCCGCCCATCTCAGTAATTAAACATAGCCATCGTCGCCCTCGACCGCCATTTCGTCTAATTTTTTCGATCTCTATCGACATATCGTGGCAGGAAAACGCGGCCCAAGATCACATTCTCCATCTTCATGCAGATATTCGTGCTGGGTCTCCTCGGGTTAGTGTATCACTAAGCATCATTTTGATGTCGAAGGTTGCGTTTAGCGATAATTGACATTTAACTCGACAATCTATAGGCCGGTTATCGATCAGAACTTCTACTACGCCGGATTGAAGTTCACCTCCCCGACTTTCTCCTGTGCCATGAGCAACATCCTACCGGCCATGACCTTCGTCATGGCCGTGCTATGTAGGTTAGTATAAATTGGCTATTACCAGCAGTTTTTAGTGATCGTCGTTAAATCTTTCTTTTTCAATTTGTCGAACACTAACTATAGCT